>CAXHKY010000396.1:67500-667500 GCA_964017225.1 Netelia inedita
TTTTTTTTTTTTTTTTTTTTTTTTTTCGTCAATCTCGTTCAACGAGCGAATTTCCTTCCTCACCGAGACCAATGCCAAGCGTAGACCAAAGCCACGAACAACGCCAAAGAGTGCTCGATCGGTCCACGCCCCAGCTGACCCTCCCGATCGGTCCACGCGTGAGCCTCGCGCTCGATCGGTCCACGCGGCAGTTGAACGTCGCAGAGAACGCGAGACGAGGTGAACTTAGAATTTTTTTTTTTTTTTTTTTTTTTTTTTTTTTTTTCGTCAATCTCGTTCAACGAGCGAATTTCCTTCCTCACCGAGACCAATGCCAAGCGTAAACCAAAGCCACGAACAACGCCAAAGAGTGCTCGATCGGTCCACGCCCCAGCTGACCCTCCCGATCGGTCCACGCGTGAGCCTCGCGCTCGATCGGTCCACGCGGCAGTGGAACGTCGCAGAGAACGCGAGACGAGGTGAACTTAGAATTTTTTTTTTTTTTTTTTTTTTTTTTTTTTTTTTTTTTTCGTCAATCTCGTTCAACGAGCGAATTTCCTTCCTCACCGAGACCAATGCCAAGCGTAAACCAAAGCCACAAACAACGCCAAAGAGTGTTCGATCGGTCCACGCCCCAGCTGACCCTCCCGATCGGTCCACGCGTGAGCCTCGCGCTCGATCGGTCCACGCGGCAGTGGAACGTCGCAGAGAACGCGAGACGAGGTGAACTTAGAATTTTTTTTTTTTTTTTTTTTTTTTTTTTTTTTCGTCAATCTCGTTCAACGAGCGAATTTCCTTCCTCACCGAGACCAATGCCAAGCGTAGACCAAAGCCACGAACAACGCCAAAGAGTGCTCGATCGGTCCACGCCCCAGCTGACCCTCCCGATCGGTCCACGCGTGAGCCTCGCGCTCGATCGGTCCACGCGGCAGTTGAACGTCGCAGAGAACGCGAGACGAGGTGAACTTAGAATTTTTTTTTTTTTTTTTTTTTTTTTTTTTTTTTTCGTCAATCTCGTTCAACGAGCGAATTTCCTTCCTCACCGAGACCAATGCCAAGCGTAGACCAAAGCCACGAACAACGCCAAAGAGTGCTCGATCGGTCCACGCCCCAGCTGACCCTCCCGATCGGTCCACGCGTGAGCCTCGCGCTCGATCGGTCCACGCGGCAGTTGAACGTCGCAGAGAACGCGAGACGAGGTGAACTTAGAATTTTTTTTTTTTTTTTTTTTTTTTTTTTTTTTTTTTTTTTCGTCAATCTCGTTCAACGAGCGAATTTCCTTCCTCACCGAGACCAATGCCAAGCGTAAACCAAAGCCACAAACAACGCCAAAGAGTGCTCGATCGGTCCACGCCCCAGCTGACCCTCCCGATCGGTCCACGCGTGAGCCTCGCGCTCGATCGGTCCACGCGGCAGTTGAACGTCGCAGAGAACGCGAGACGAGGTGAACTTAGAATTTTTTTTTTTTTTTTTTTTTTTTTTTTTTTTTTCGTCAATCTCGTTCAACGAGCGAATTTCCTTCCTCACCGAGACCAATGCCAAGCGTAAACCAAAGCCACGAACAACGCCAAAGAGTGCTCGATCGGTCCACGCCCCAGCTGACCCTCCCGATCGGTCCACGCGTGAGCCTCGCGCTCGATCGGTCCACGCGGCAGTGGAACGTCGCAGAGAACGCGAGACGAGGTGAACTTAGAATTTTTTTTTTTTTTTTTTTTTTTTTTTTTTTTTTTTTTTTTCGTCAATCTCGTTCAACGAGCGAATTTCCTTCCTCACCGAGACCAATGCCAAGCGTAGACCAAAGCCACGAACAACGCCAAAGAGTGCTCGATCGGTCCACGCCCCAGCTGACCCTCCCGATCGGTCCACGCGTGAGCCTCGCGCTCGATCGGTCCACGCGGCAGTTGAACGTCGCAGAGAACGCGAGACGAGGTGAACTTAGAATTTTTTTTTTTTTTTTTTTTTTTTTTTTTTTTTTTTTTTTCGTCAATCTCGTTCAACGAGCGAATTTCCTTCCTCACCGAGACCAATGCCAAGCGTAGACCAAAGCCACGAACAACGCCAAAGAGTGCTCGATCGGTCCACGCCCCAGCTGACCCTCCCGATCGGTCCACGCGTGAGCCTCGCGCTCGATCGGTCCACGCGGCAGTTGAACGTCGCAGAGAACGCGAGACGAGGTGAACTTAGAATTTTTTTTTTTTTTTTTTTTTTTTTTTTTTTTTTTTCGTCAATCTCGTTCAACGAGCGAATTTCCTTCCTCACCGAGACCAATGCCAAGCGTAAACCAAAGCCACAAACAACGCCAAAGAGTGTTCGATCGGTCCACGCCCCAGCTGACCCTCCCGATCGGTCCACGCGTGAGCCTCGCGCTCGATCGGTCCACGCGGCAGTGGAACGTCGCAGAGAACGCGAGACGAGGTGAACTTAGAATTTTTTTTTTTTTTTTTTTTTTTTTTTTTTTTTTTTCGTCAATCTCGTTCAACGAGCGAATTTCCTTCCTCACCGAGACCAATGCCAAGCGTAGACCAAAGCCACGAACAACGCCAAAGAGTGCTCGATCGGTCCACGCCCCAGCTGACCCTCCCGATCGGTCCACGCGTGAGCCTCGCGCTCGATCGGTCCACGCGGCAGTTGAACGTCGCAGAGAACGCGAGACGAGGTGAACTTAGAATTTTTTTTTTTTTTTTTTTTTTTTTTTTTTTTCGTCAATCTCGTTCAACGAGCGAATTTCCTTCCTCACCGAGACCAATGCCAAGCGTAGACCAAAGCCACGAACAACGCCAAAGAGTGCTCGATCGGTCCACGCCCCAGCTGACCCTCCCGATCGGTCCACGCGTGAGCCTCGCGCTCGATCGGTCCACGCGGAAGTTGAACGTCGCAGAGAACGCGAGACGAGGTGAACTTAGAATTTTTTTTTTTTTTTTTTTTTTTTTTTTTTTTTTTTTTTTTTCGTCAATCTCGTTCAACGAGCGAATTTCCTTCCTCACCGAGACCAATGCCAAGCGTAGACCAAAGCCACGAACAACGCCAAAGAGTGCTCGATCGGTCCACGCCCCAGCTGACCCTCCCGATCGGTCCACGCGTGAGCCTCGCGCTCGATCGGTCCACGCGGCAGTTGAACGTCGCAGAGAACGCGAGACGAGGTGAACTTAGATTTTTTTTTTTTTTTTTTTTTTTTTTTTTTTTTTTTTTCGTCAATCTCGTTCAACGAGCGAATTTCCTTCCTCACCGAGACCAATGCCAAGCGTAAACCAAAGCCACAAACAACGCCAAAGAGTGTTCGATCGGTCCACGCCCCAGCTGACCCTCCCGATCGGTCCACGCGTGAGCCTCGCGCTCGATCGGTCCACGCGGCAGTGGAACGTCGCAGAGAACGCGAGACGAGGTGAACTTAGAATTTTTTTTTTTTTTTTTTTTTTTTTTTTTTTTTTCGTCAATCTCGTTCAACGAGCGAATTTCCTTCCTCACCGAGACCAATGCCAAGCGTAAACCAAAGCCACAAACAACGCCAAAGAGTGTTCGATCGGTCCACGCCCCAGCTGACCCTCCCGATCGGTCCACGCGTGAGCCTCGCGCTCGATCGGTCCACGCGGCAGTGGAACGTCGCAGAGAACGCGAGACGAGGTGAACTTAGAATTTTTTTTTTTTTTTTTTTTTTTTTTTTTTTTTTCGTCAATCTCGTTCAACGAGCGAATTTCCTTCCTCACCGAGACCAATGCCAAGCGTAGACCAAAGCCACGAACAACGCCAAAGAGTGCTCGATCGGTCCACGCCCCAGCTGACCCTCCCGATCGGTCCACGCGTGAGCCTCGCGCTCGATCGGTCCACGCGGCAGTTGAACGTCGCAGAGAACGCGAGACGAGGTGAACTTAGAATTTTTTTTTTTTTTTTTTTTTTTTTTTTTTTTTTTTTCGTCAATCTCGTTCAACGAGCGAATTTCCTTCCTCACCGAGACCAATGCCAAGCGTAAACCAAAGCCACAAACAACGCCAAAGAGTGTTCGATCGGTCCACGCCCCAGCTGACCCTCCCGATCGGTCCACGCGTGAGCCTCGCGCTCGATCGGTCCACGCGGCAGTGGAACGTCGCAGAGAACGCGAGACGAGGTGAACTTAGAATTTTTTTTTTTTTTTTTTTTTTTTTTTTTTTTTCGTCAATCTCGTTCAACGAGCGAATTTCCTTCCTCACCGAGACCAATGCCAAGCGTAGACCAAAGCCACGAACAACGCCAAAGAGTGCTCGATCGGTCCACGCCCCAGCTGACCCTCCCGATCGGTCCACGCGTGAGCCTCGCGCTCGATCGGTCCACGCGGAAGTTGAACGTCGCAGAGAACGCGAGACGAGGTGAACTTAGAATTTTTTTTTTTTTTTTTTTTTTTTTTTTTTTTTTTTTTCGTCAATCTCGTTCAACGAGCGAATTTCCTTCCTCACCGAGACCAATGCCAAGCGTAGACCAAAGCCACGAACAACGCCAAAGAGTGCTCGATCGGTCCACGCCCCAGCTGACCCTCCCGATCGGTCCACGCGTGAGCCTCGCGCTCGATCGGTCCACGCGGCAGTTGAACGTCGCAGAGAACGCGAGACGAGGTGAACTTAGAATTTTTTTTTTTTTTTTTTTTTTTTTTTTTTTTTTTTTTTTTCGTCAATCTCGTTCAACGCGCGAATTTCCTTCCTCACCGAGACCAATGCCAAGCGTAAACCAAAGCCACAAACAACGCCAAAGAGTGTTCGATCGGTCCACGCCCCAGCTGACCCTCCCGATCGGTCCACGCGTGAGCCTCGCGCTCGATCGGTCCACGCGGCAGTGGAACGTCGCAGAGAACGCGAGACGAGGTGAACTTAGAATTTTTTTTTTTTTTTTTTTTTTTTTTTTTTTTTTTTCGTCAATCTCGTTCAACGAGCGAATTTCCTTCCTCACCGAGACCAATGCCAAGCGTAGACCAAAGCCACGAACAACGCCAAAGAGTGCTCGATCGGTCCACGCCCCAGCTGACCCTCCCGATCGGTCCACGCGTGAGCCTCGCGCTCGATCGGTCCACGCGGCAGTTGAACGTCGCAGAGAACGCGAGACGAGGTGAACTTAGAATTTTTTTTTTTTTTTTTTTTTTTTTTTTTTTTTTTTCGTCAATCTCGTTCAACGAGCGAATTTCCTTCCTCACCGAGACCAATGCCAAGCGTAAACCAAAGCCACGAACAACGCCAAAGAGTGCTCGATCGGTCCACGCCCCAGCTGACCCTCCCGATCGGTCCACGCGTGAGCCTCGCGCTCGATCGGTCCACGCGGCAGTGGAACGTCGCAGAGAACGCGAGACGAGGTGAACTTAGAATTTTTTTTTTTTTTTTTTTTTTTTTTTTTTTTTTTTTTCGTCAATCTCGTTCAACGAGCGAATTTCCTTCCTCACCGAGACCAATGCCAAGCGTAGACCAAAGCCACGAACAACGCCAAAGAGTGCTCGATCGGTCCACGCCCCAGCTGACCCTCCCGATCGGTCCACGCGTGAGCCTCGCGCTCGATCGGTCCACGCGGCAGTTGAACGTCGCAGAGAACGCGAGACGAGGTGAACTTAGAATTTTTTTTTTTTTTTTTTTTTTTTTTTTTTTTTTTTTTTTCGTCAATCTCGTTCAACGAGCGAATTTCCTTCCTCACCGAGACCAATGCCAAGCGTAGACCAAAGCCACGAACAACGCCAAAGAGTGCTCGATCGGTCCACGCCCCAGCTGACCCTCCCGATCGGTCCACGCGTGAGCCTCGCGCTCGATCGGTCCACGCGGCAGTTGAACGTCGCAGAGAACGCGAGACGAGGTGAACTTAGATTTTTTTTTTTTTTTTTTTTTTTTTTTTTTTTTTTTCGTCAATCTCGTTCAACGAGCGAATTTCCTTCCTCACCGAGACCAATGCCAAGCGTAAACCAAAGCCACGAACAACGCCAAAGAGTGCTCGATCGGTCCACGCCCCAGCTGACCCTCCCGATCGGTCCACGCGTGAGCCTCGCGCTCGATCGGTCCACGCGGCAGTGGAACGTCGCAGAGAACGCGAGACGAGGTGAACTTAGAATTTTTTTTTTTTTTTTTTTTTTTTTTTTTTTTTTTTTTCGTCAATCTCGTTCAACGAGCGAATTTCCTTCCTCACCGAGACCAATGCCAAGCGTAGACCAAAGCCACGAACAACGCCAAAGAGTGCTCGATCGGTCCACGCCCCAGCTGACCCTCCCGATCGGTCCACGCGTGAGCCTCGCGCTCGATCGGTCCACGCGGCAGTTGAACGTCGCAGAGAACGCGAGACGAGGTGAACTTAGAATTTTTTTTTTTTTTTTTTTTTTTTTTTTTTTTTTTTTTTTCGTCAATCTCGTTCAACGAGCGAATTTCCTTCCTCACCGAGACCAATGCCAAGCGTAGACCAAAGCCACGAACAACGCCAAAGAGTGCTCGATCGGTCCACGCCCCAGCTGACCCTCCCGATCGGTCCACGCGTGAGCCTCGCGCTCGATCGGTCCACGCGGCAGTTGAACGTCGCAGAGAACGCGAGACGAGGTGAACTTAGAATTTTTTTTTTTTTTTTTTTTTTTTTTTTTTTTTTTCGTCAATCTCGTTCAACGAGCGAATTTCCTTCCTCACCGAGACCAATGCCAAGCGTAAACCAAAGCCACGAACAACGCCAAAGAGTGCTCGATCGGTCCACGCCCCAGCTGACCCTCCCGATCGGTCCACGCGTGAGCCTCGCGCTCGATCGGTCCACGCGGCAGTGGAACGTCGCAGAGAACGCGAGACGAGGTGAACTTAGAATTTTTTTTTTTTTTTTTTTTTTTTTTTTTTTTTTTTTTCGTCAATCTCGTTCAACGAGCGAATTTCCTTCCTCACCGAGACCAATGCCAAGCGTAAACCAAAGCCACAAACAACGCCAAAGAGTGTTCGATCGGTCCACGCCCCAGCTGACCCTCCCGATCGGTCCACGCGTGAGCCTCGCGCTCGATCGGTCCACGCGGCAGTGGAACGTCGCAGAGAACGCGAGACGAGGTGAACTTAGAATTTTTTTTTTTTTTTTTTTTTTTTTTTTTTTTCGTCAATCTCGTTCAACGAGCGAATTTCCTTCCTCACCGAGACCAATGCCAAGCGTAGACCAAAGCCACGAACAACGCCAAAGAGTGCTCGATCGGTCCACGCCCCAGCTGACCCTCCCGATCGGTCCACGCGTGAGCCTCGCGCTCGATCGGTCCACGCGGCAGTTGAACGTCGCAGAGAACGCGAGACGAGGTGAACTTAGAATTTTTTTTTTTTTTTTTTTTTTTTTTTTTTTTTTTCGTCAATCTCGTTCAACGAGCGAATTTCCTTCCTCACCGAGACCAATGCCAAGCGTAGACCAAAGCCACGAACAACGCCAAAGAGTGCTCGATCGGTCCACGCCCCAGCTGACCCTCCCGATCGGTCCACGCGTGAGCCTCGCGCTCGATCGGTCCACGCGGCAGTTGAACGTCGCAGAGAACGCGAGACGAGGTGAACTTAGAATTTTTTTTTTTTTTTTTTTTTTTTTTTTTTTTTTTTTTTTCGTCAATCTCGTTCAACGAGCGAATTTCCTTCCTCACCGAGACCAATGCCAAGCGTAAACCAAAGCCACAAACAACGCCAAAGAGTGCTCGATCGGTCCACGCCCCAGCTGACCCTCCCGATCGGTCCACGCGTGAGCCTCGCGCTCGATCGGTCCACGCGGCAGTTGAACGTCGCAGAGAACGCGAGACGAGGTGAACTTAGAATTTTTTTTTTTTTTTTTTTTTTTTTTTTTTTTTTCGTCAATCTCGTTCAACGAGCGAATTTCCTTCCTCACCGAGACCAATGCCAAGCGTAAACCAAAGCCACGAACAACGCCAAAGAGTGCTCGATCGGTCCACGCCCCAGCTGACCCTCCCGATCGGTCCACGCGTGAGCCTCGCGCTCGATCGGTCCACGCGGCAGTGGAACGTCGCAGAGAACGCGAGACGAGGTGAACTTAGAATTTTTTTTTTTTTTTTTTTTTTTTTTTTTTTTTTTTTTTTTCGTCAATCTCGTTCAACGAGCGAATTTCCTTCCTCACCGAGACCAATGCCAAGCGTAGACCAAAGCCACGAACAACGCCAAAGAGTGCTCGATCGGTCCACGCCCCAGCTGACCCTCCCGATCGGTCCACGCGTGAGCCTCGCGCTCGATCGGTCCACGCGGCAGTTGAACGTCGCAGAGAACGCGAGACGAGGTGAACTTAGAATTTTTTTTTTTTTTTTTTTTTTTTTTTTTTTTTTTTTTTTCGTCAATCTCGTTCAACGAGCGAATTTCCTTCCTCACCGAGACCAATGCCAAGCGTAGACCAAAGCCACGAACAACGCCAAAGAGTGCTCGATCGGTCCACGCCCCAGCTGACCCTCCCGATCGGTCCACGCGTGAGCCTCGCGCTCGATCGGTCCACGCGGCAGTTGAACGTCGCAGAGAACGCGAGACGAGGTGAACTTAGAATTTTTTTTTTTTTTTTTTTTTTTTTTTTTTTTTTTTTTCGTCAATCTCGTTCAACGAGCGAATTTCCTTCCTCACCGAGACCAATGCCAAGCGTAAACCAAAGCCACAAACAACGCCAAAGAGTGTTCGATCGGTCCACGCCCCAGCTGACCCTCCCGATCGGTCCACGCGTGAGCCTCGCGCTCGATCGGTCCACGCGGCAGTGGAACGTCGCAGAGAACGCGAGACGAGGTGAACTTAGAATTTTTTTTTTTTTTTTTTTTTTTTTTTTTTTTTTTTTCGTCAATCTCGTTCAACGAGCGAATTTCCTTCCTCACCGAGACCAATGCCAAGCGTAGACCAAAGCCACGAACAACGCCAAAGAGTGCTCGATCGGTCCACGCCCCAGCTGACCCTCCCGATCGGTCCACGCGTGAGCCTCGCGCTCGATCGGTCCACGCGGCAGTTGAACGTCGCAGAGAACGCGAGACGAGGTGAACTTAGAATTTTTTTTTTTTTTTTTTTTTTTTTTTTTTTTCGTCAATCTCGTTCAACGAGCGAATTTCCTTCCTCACCGAGACCAATGCCAAGCGTAGACCAAAGCCACGAACAACGCCAAAGAGTGCTCGATCGGTCCACGCCCCAGCTGACCCTCCCGATCGGTCCACGCGTGAGCCTCGCGCTCGATCGGTCCACGCGGAAGTTGAACGTCGCAGAGAACGCGAGACGAGGTGAACTTAGAATTTTTTTTTTTTTTTTTTTTTTTTTTTTTTTTTTTTTTTTTCGTCAATCTCGTTCAACGAGCGAATTTCCTTCCTCACCGAGACCAATGCCAAGCGTAGACCAAAGCCACGAACAACGCCAAAGAGTGCTCGATCGGTCCACGCCCCAGCTGACCCTCCCGATCGGTCCACGCGTGAGCCTCGCGCTCGATCGGTCCACGCGGCAGTTGAACGTCGCAGAGAACGCGAGACGAGGTGAACTTAGATTTTTTTTTTTTTTTTTTTTTTTTTTTTTTTTTTTTTTCGTCAATCTCGTTCAACGAGCGAATTTCCTTCCTCACCGAGACCAATGCCAAGCGTAAACCAAAGCCACAAACAACGCCAAAGAGTGTTCGATCGGTCCACGCCCCAGCTGACCCTCCCGATCGGTCCACGCGTGAGCCTCGCGCTCGATCGGTCCACGCGGCAGTGGAACGTCGCAGAGAACGCGAGACGAGGTGAACTTAGAATTTTTTTTTTTTTTTTTTTTTTTTTTTTTTTTTTTTCGTCAATCTCGTTCAACGAGCGAATTTCCTTCCTCACCGAGACCAATGCCAAGCGTAAACCAAAGCCACAAACAACGCCAAAGAGTGTTCGATCGGTCCCCGCCCCAGCTGACCCTCCCGATCGGTCCACGCGTGAGCCTCGCGCTCGATCGGTCCACGCGGCAGTGGAACGTCGCAGAGAACGCGAGACGAGGTGAACTTAGAATTTTTTTTTTTTTTTTTTTTTTTTTTTTTTTTTTCGTCAATCTCGTTCAACGAGCGAATTTCCTTCCTCACCGAGACCAATGCCAAGCGTAGACCAAAGCCACGAACAACGCCAAAGAGTGCTCGATCGGTCCACGCCCCAGCTGACCCTCCCGATCGGTCCACGCGTGAGCCTCGCGCTCGATCGGTCCACGCGGCAGTTGAACGTCGCAGAGAACGCGAGACGAGGTGAACTTAGAATTTTTTTTTTTTTTTTTTTTTTTTTTTTTTTTTTTTTCGTCAATCTCGTTCAACGAGCGAATTTCCTTCCTCACCGAGACCAATGCCAAGCGTAAACCAAAGCCACAAACAACGCCAAAGAGTGTTCGATCGGTCCACGCCCCAGCTGACCCTCCCGATCGGTCCACGCGTGAGCCTCGCGCTCGATCGGTCCACGCGGCAGTGGAACGTCGCAGAGAACGCGAGACGAGGTGAACTTAGAATTTTTTTTTTTTTTTTTTTTTTTTTTTTTTTTTCGTCAATCTCGTTCAACGAGCGAATTTCCTTCCTCACCGAGACCAATGCCAAGCGTAGACCAAAGCCACGAACAACGCCAAAGAGTGCTCGATCGGTCCACGCCCCAGCTGACCCTCCCGATCGGTCCACGCGTGAGCCTCGCGCTCGATCGGTCCACGCGGAAGTTGAACGTCGCAGAGAACGCGAGACGAGGTGAACTTAGAATTTTTTTTTTTTTTTTTTTTTTTTTTTTTTTTTTTTTCGTCAATCTCGTTCAACGAGCGAATTTCCTTCCTCACCGAGACCAATGCCAAGCGTAGACCAAAGCCACGAACAACGCCAAAGAGTGCTCGATCGGTCCACGCCCCAGCTGACCCTCCCGATCGGTCCACGCGTGAGCCTCGCGCTCGATCGGTCCACGCGGCAGTTGAACGTCGCAGAGAACGCGAGACGAGGTGAACTTAGAATTTTTTTTTTTTTTTTTTTTTTTTTTTTTTTTTTTTTTTTTTCGTCAATCTCGTTCAACGCGCGAATTTCCTTCCTCACCGAGACCAATGCCAAGCGTAAACCAAAGCCACAAACAACGCCAAAGAGTGTTCGATCGGTCCACGCCCCAGCTGACCCTCCCGATCGGTCCACGCGTGAGCCTCGCGCTCGATCGGTCCACGCGGCAGTGGAACGTCGCAGAGAACGCGAGACGAGGTGAACTTAGAATTTTTTTTTTTTTTTTTTTTTTTTTTTTTTTTTTTTCGTCAATCTCGTTCAACGAGCGAATTTCCTTCCTCACCGAGACCAATGCCAAGCGTAGACCAAAGCCACGAACAACGCCAAAGAGTGCTCGATCGGTCCACGCCCCAGCTGACCCTCCCGATCGGTCCACGCGTGAGCCTCGCGCTCGATCGGTCCACGCGGCAGTTGAACGTCGCAGAGAACGCGAGACGAGGTGAACTTAGAATTTTTTTTTTTTTTTTTTTTTTTTTTTTTTTTTTTTCGTCAATCTCGTTCAACGAGCGAATTTCCTTCCTCACCGAGACCAATGCCAAGCGTAAACCAAAGCCACGAACAACGCCAAAGAGTGCTCGATCGGTCCACGCCCCAGCTGACCCTCCCGATCGGTCCACGCGTGAGCCTCGCGCTCGATCGGTCCACGCGGCAGTGGAACGTCGCAGAGAACGCGAGACGAGGTGAACTTAGAATTTTTTTTTTTTTTTTTTTTTTTTTTTTTTTTTTTTTTCGTCAATCTCGTTCAACGAGCGAATTTCCTTCCTCACCGAGACCAATGCCAAGCGTAGACCAAAGCCACGAACAACGCCAAAGAGTGCTCGATCGGTCCACGCCCCAGCTGACCCTCCCGATCGGTCCACGCGTGAGCCTCGCGCTCGATCGGTCCACGCGGCAGTTGAACGTCGCAGAGAACGCGAGACGAGGTGAACTTAGAATTTTTTTTTTTTTTTTTTTTTTTTTTTTTTTTTTTTTTTCGTCAATCTCGTTCAACGAGCGAATTTCCTTCCTCACCGAGACCAATGCCAAGCGTAGACCAAAGCCACGAACAACGCCAAAGAGTGCTCGATCGGTCCACGCCCCAGCTGACCCTCCCGATCGGTCCACGCGTGAGCCTCGCGCTCGATCGGTCCACGCGGCAGTTGAACGTCGCAGAGAACGCGAGACGAGGTGAACTTAGAATTTTTTTTTTTTTTTTTTTTTTTTTTTTTTTTTTTCGTCAATCTCGTTCAACGAGCGAATTTCCTTCCTCACCGAGACCAATGCCAAGCGTAAACCAAAGCCACGAACAACGCCAAAGAGTGCTCGATCGGTCCACGCCCCAGCTGACCCTCCCGATCGGTCCACGCGTGAGCCTCGCGCTCGATCGGTCCACGCGGCAGTGGAACGTCGCAGAGAACGCGAGACGAGGTGAACTTAGAATTTTTTTTTTTTTTTTTTTTTTTTTTTTTTTTTTTTTCGTCAATCTCGTTCAACGAGCGAATTTCCTTCCTCACCGAGACCAATGCCAAGCGTAGACCAAAGCCACGAACAACGCCAAAGAGTGCTCGATCGGTCCACGCCCCAGCTGACCCTCCCGATCGGTCCACGCGTGAGCCTCGCGCTCGATCGGTCCACGCGGCAGTTGAACGTCGCAGAGAACGCGAGACGAGGTGAACTTAGAATTTTTTTTTTTTTTTTTTTTTTTTTTTTTTTTTTTCGTCAATCTCGTTCAACGAGCGAATTTCCTTCCTCACCGAGACCAATGCCAAGCGTAGACCAAAGCCACGAACAACGCCAAAGAGTGCTCGATCGGTCCACGCCCCAGCTGACCCTCCCGATCGGTCCACGCGTGAGCCTCGCGCTCGATCGGTCCACGCGGAAGTTGAACGTCGCAGAGAACGCGAGACGAGGTGAACTTAGAATTTTTTTTTTTTTTTTTTTTTTTTTTTTTTCGTCAATCTCGTTCAACGAGCGAATTTCCTTCCTCACCGAGACCAATGCCAAGCGTAGACCAAAGCCACGAACAACGCCAAAGAGTGCTCGATCGGTCCACGCCCCAGCTGACCCTCCCGATCGGTCCACGCGTGAGCCTCGCGCTCGATCGGTCCACGCGGCAGTTGAACGTCGCAGAGAACGCGAGACGAGGTGAACTTAGAATTTTTTTTTTTTTTTTTTTTTTTTTTTTTTTTTTTTTTTTTTTCGTCAATCTCGTTCAACGCGCGAATTTCCTTCCTCACCGAGACCAATGCCAAGCGTAAACCAAAGCCACAAACAACGCCAAAGAGTGTTCGATCGGTCCACGCCCCAGCTGACCCTCCCGATCGGTCCACGCGTGAGCCTCGCGCTCGATCGGTCCACGCGGCAGTGGAACGTCGCAGAGAACGCGAGACGAGGTGAACTTAGAATTTTTTTTTTTTTTTTTTTTTTTTTTTTTTTTTTCGTCAATCTCGTTCAACGAGCGAATTTCCTTCCTCACCGAGACCAATGCCAAGCGTAGACCAAAGCCACGAACAACGCCAAAGAGTGCTCGATCGGTCCACGCCCCAGCTGACCCTCCCGATCGGTCCACGCGTGAGCCTCGCGCTCGATCGGTCCACGCGGCAGTTGAACGTCGCAGAGAACGCGAGACGAGGTGAACTTAGAATTTTTTTTTTTTTTTTTTTTTTTTTTTTTTTTTTCGTCAATCTCGTTCAACGAGCGAATTTCCTTCCTCACTGAGACCAATGCCAAGCGTAAACCAAAGCCACGAACAACGCCAAAGAGTGCTCGATCGGTCCACGCCCCAGCTGACCCTCCCGATCGGTCCACGCGTGAGCCTCGCGCTCGATCGGTCCACGCGGCAGTGGAACGTCGCAGAGAACGCGAGACGAGGTGAACTTAGAATTTTTTTTTTTTTTTTTTTTTTTTTTTTTTTTTTTTTTCGTCAATCTCGTTCAACGAGCGAATTTCCTTCCTCACCGAGACCAATGCCAAGCGTAGACCAAAGCCACGAACAACGCCAAAGAGTGCTCGATCGGTCCACGCCCCAGCTGACCCTCCCGATCGGTCCACGCGTGAGCCTCGCGCTCGATCGGTCCACGCGGCAGTTGAACGTCGCAGAGAACGCGAGACGAGGTGAACTTAGAATTTTTTTTTTTTTTTTTTTTTTTTTTTTTTTTTTTTTTTCGTCAATCTCGTTCAACGAGCGAATTTCCTTCCTCACCGAGACCAATGCCAAGCGTAGACCAAAGCCACGAACAACGCCAAAGAGTGCTCGATCGGTCCACGCCCCAGCTGACCCTCCCGATCGGTCCACGCGTGAGCCTCGCGCTCGATCGGTCCACGCGGCAGTTGAACGTCGCAGAGAACGCGAGACGAGGTGAACTTAGAATTTTTTTTTTTTTTTTTTTTTTTTTTTTTTTTTTCGTCAATCTCGTTCAACGAGCGAATTTCCTTCCTCACCGAGACCAATGCCAAGCGTAAACCAAAGCCACGAACAACGCCAAAGAGTGCTCGATCGGTCCACGCCCCAGCTGACCCTCCCGATCGGTCCACGCGTGAGCCTCGCGCTCGATCGGTCCACGCGGCAGTGGAACGTCGCAGAGAACGCGAGACGAGGTGAACTTAGAATTTTTTTTTTTTTTTTTTTTTTTTTTCGTCAATCTCGTTCAACGAGCGAATTTCCTTCCTCACCGAGACCAATGCCAAGCGTAGACCAAAGCCACGAACAACGCCAAAGAGTGCTCGATCGGTCCACGCCCCAGCTGACCCTCCCGATCGGTCCACGCGTGAGCCTCGCGCTCGATCGGTCCACGCGGCAGTTGAACGTCGCAGAGAACGCGAGACGCGGTGAACTTAGAATTGTTTTTTTTTTTTTTTTTTTTTTTTTTTTTTTTCGTCAATCTCGTTCAACGAGCGAATTTCCTTCCTCACCGAGACCAATGCCAAGCGTAGACCAAAGCCACGAACAACGCCAAAGAGTGCTCGATCGGTCCACGCCCCAGCTGACCCTCCCGATCGGTCCACGCGTGAGCCTCGCGCTCGATCGGTCCACGCGGAAGTTGAACGTCGCAGAGAACGCGAGACGAGGTGAACTTAGAATTTTTTTTTTTTTTTTTTTTTTTTTTTTTTTTTTTTTTTCGTCAATCTCGTTCAACGAGCGAATTTCCTTCCTCACCGAGACCAATGCCAAGCGTAGACCAAAGCCACGAACAACGCCAAAGAGTGCTCGATCGGTCCACGCCCCAGCTGACCCTCCCGATCGGTCCACGCGTGAGCCTCGCGCTCGATCGGTCCACGCGGCAGTTGAACGTCGCAGAGAACGCGAGACGAGGTGAACTTAGAATTTTTTTTTTTTTTTTTTTTTTTTTTTTTTTTTTCGTCAATCTCGTTCAACGAGCGAATTTCCTTCCTCACCGAGACCAATGCCAAGCGTAGACCAAAGCCACGAACAACGCCAAAGAGTGCTCGATCGGTCCACGCCCCAGCTGACCCTCCCGATCGGTCCACGCGTGAGCCTCGCGCTCGATCGGTCCACGCGGCAGTTGAACGTCGCAGAGAACGCGAGACGAGGTGAACTTAGAATTTTTTTTTTTTTTTTTTTTTTTTTTTTTTTTTTTTTCGTCAATCTCGTTCAACGAGCGAATTTCCTTCCTCACCGAGACCAATGCCAAGCGTAAACCAAAGCCACAAACAACGCCAAAGAGTGTTCGATCGGTCCACGCCCCAGCTGACCCTCCCGATCGGTCCACGCGTGAGCCTCGCGCTCGATCGGTCCACGCGGCAGTGGAACGTCGCAGAGAACGCGAGACGAGGTGAACTTAGAATTTTTTTTTTTTTTTTTTTTTTTTTTTTTTTTTTCGTCAATCTCGTTCAACGAGCGAATTTCCTTCCTCACCGAGACCAATGCCAAGCGTAGACCAAAGCCACGAACAACGCCAAAGAGTGCTCGATCGGTCCACGCCCCAGCTGACCCTCCCGATCGGTCCACGCGTGAGCCTCGCGCTCGATCGGTCCACGCGGCAGTTGAACGTCGCAGAGAACGCGAGACGAGGTGAACTTAGAATTTTTTTTTTTTTTTTTTTTTTTTTTTTTTTTTTTTCGTCAATCTCGTTCAACGAGCGAATTCCCTTCCTCACCGAGACCAATGCCAAGCGTAGACCAAAGCCACGAACAACGCCAAAGAGTGCTCGATCGGTCCACGCCCCAGCTGACCCTCCCGATCGGTCCACGCGTGAGCCTCGCGCTCGATCGGTCCACGCGGCAGTTGAACGTCGCAGAGAACGCGAGACGAGGTGAACTTAGAATTTTTTTTTTTTTTTTTTTTTTTTTTTTTTTTTCGTCAATCTCGTTCAACGAGCGAATTTCCTTCCTCACCGAGACCAATGCCAAGCGTAGACCAAAGCCACGAACAACGCCAAAGAGTGCTCGATCGGTCCACGCCCCAGCTAACCCTCCCGATCGGTCCACGCGTGAGCCTCGCGCTCGATCGGTCCACGCGGCAGTTGAACGTCGCAGAGAACGCGAGACGAGGTGAACTTAGAATTTTTTTTTTTTTTTTTTTTTTTTTTTTTTTTTTTTTTTTTCGTCAATCTCGTTCAACGAGCGAATTTCCTTCCTCACCGAGACCAATGCCAAGCGTAGACCAAAGCCACGAACAACGCCAAAGAGTGCTCGATCGGTCCACGCCCCAGCTGACCCTCCCGATCGGTCCACGCGTGAGCCTCGCGCTCGATCGGTCCACGCGGCAGTTGAACGTCGCAGAGAACGCGAGACGAGGTGAACTTAGAATTTTTTTTTTTTTTTTTTTTTTTTTTTTTTTTTTTTTTTCGTCAATCTCGTTCAACGAGCGAATTTCCTTCCTCACCGAGACCAATGCCAAGCGTAGACCAAAGCCACGAACAACGCCAAAGAGTGCTCGATCGGTCCACGCCCCAGCTGACCCTCCCGATCGGTCCACGCGTGAGCCTCGCGCTCGATCGGTCCACGCGGCAGTTGAACGTCGCAGAGAACGCGAGACGAGGTGAACTTAGAATTTTTTTTTTTTTTTTTTTTTTTTTTTTTTTTTTTTCGTCAATCTCGTTCAACGAGCGAATTTCCTTCCTCACCGAGACCAATGCCAAGCGTAAACCAAAGCCACGAACAACGCCAAAGAGTGCTCGATCGGTCCACGCCCCAGCTGACCCTCCCGATCGGTCCACGCGTGAGCCTCGCGCTCGATCGGTCCACGCGGCAGTGGAACGTCGCAGAGAACGCGAGACGAGGTGAACTTAGAATTTTTTTTTTTTTTTTTTTTTTTTTTTTTTTTTTTTTTTTCGTCAATCTCGTTCAACGAGCGAATTTCCTTCCTCACCGAGACCAATGCCAAGCGTAGACCAAAGCCACGAACAACGCCAAAGAGTGCTCGATCGGTCCACGCCCCAGCTGACCCTCCCGATCGGTCCACGCGTGAGCCTCGAGCTCGATCGGTCCACGCGGCAGTTGAACGTCGCAGAGAACGCGAGACGAGGTGAACTTAGAATTTTTTTTTTTTTTTTTTTTTTTTTTTTTTTTTTTTTTCGTCAATCTCGTTCAACGAGCGAATTTCCTTCCTCACCGAGACCAATGCCAAGCGTAAACCAAAGCCACAAACAACGCCAAAGAGTGTTCGATCGGTCCACGCCCCAGCTGACCCTCCCGATCGGTCCACGCGTGAGCCTCGCGCTCGATCGGTCCACGCGGCAGTGGAACGTCGCAGAGAACGCGAGACGAGGTGAACTTAGAATTTTTTTTTTTTTTTTTTTTTTTTTTTTTTTTTTCGTCAATCTCGTTCAACGAGCGAATTTCCTTCCTCACCGAGACCAATGCCAAGCGTAGACCAAAGCCACGAACAACGCCAAAGAGTGCTCGATCGGTCCACGCCCCAGCTGACCCTCCCGATCGGTCCACGCGTGAGCCTCGCGCTCGATCGGTCCACGCGGCAGTTGAACGTCGCAGAGAACGCGAGACGAGGTGAACTTAGAATTTTTTTTTTTTTTTTTTTTTTTTTTTTTTTTTTTCGTCAATCTCGTTCAACGAGCGAATTTCCTTCCTCACCGAGACCAATGCCAAGCGTAAACCAAAGCCACGAACAACGCCAAAGAGTGCTCGATCGGTCCACGCCCCAGCTGACCCTCCCGATCGGTCCACGCGTGAGCCTCGCGCTCGATCGGTCCACGCGGCAGTGGAACGTCGCAGAGAACGCGAGACGAGGTGAACTTAGAATTTTTTTTTTTTTTTTTTTTTTTTTTTTTTTTTTTTTTCGTCAATCTCGTTCAACGAGCGAATTTCCTTCCTCACCGAGACCAATGCCAAGCGTAGACCAAAGCCACGAACAACGCCAAAGAGTGCTCGATCGGTCCACGCCCCAGCTGACCCTCCCGATCGGTCCACGCGTGAGCCTCGCGCTCGATCGGTCCACGCGGCAGTTGAACGTCGCAGAGAACGCGAGACGAGGTGAACTTAGAATTTTTTTTTTTTTTTTTTTTTTTTTTTTTTTTTTTTTTTCGTCAATCTCGTTCAACGAGCGAATTTCCTTCCTCACCGAGACCAATGCCAAGCGTAGACCAAAGCCACGAACAACGCCAAAGAGTGCTCGATCGGTGCACGCCCCAGCTGACCCTCCCGATCGGTCCACGCGTGAGCCTCGCGCTCGATCGGTCCACGCGGCAGTTGAACGTCGCAGAGAACGCGAGACGAGGTGAACTTAGAATTTTTTTTTTTTTTTTTTTTTTTTTTTTTTTTTTTCGTCAATCTCGTTCAACGAGCGAATTTCCTTCCTCACCGAGACCAATGCCAAGCGTAAACCAAAGCCACGAACAACGCCAAAGAGTGCTCGATCGGTCCACGCCCCAGCTGACCCTCCCGATCGGTCCACGCGTGAGCCTCGCGCTCGATCGGTCCACGCGGCAGTGGAACGTCGCAGAGAACGCGAGACGAGGTGAACTTAGAATTTTTTTTTTTTTTTTTTTTTTTTTTTTTTTTTTTTTTCGTCAATCTCGTTCAACGAGCGAATTTCCTTCCTCACCGAGACCAATGCCAAGCGTAGACCAAAGCCACGAACAACGCCAAAGAGTGCTCGATCGGTCCACGCCCCAGCTGACCCTCCCGATCGGTCCACGCGTGAGCCTCGCGCTCGATCGGTCCACGCAGCAGTTGAACGTCGCAGAGAACGCGAGACGCGGTGAACTTAGAATTGTTTTTTTTTTTTTTTTTTTTTTTTTTTTTTTTCGTCAATCTCGTTCAACGAGCGAATTTCCTTCCTCACCGAGACCAATGCCAAGCGTAGACCAAAGCCACGAACAACGCCAAAGAGTGCTCGATCGGTCCACGCCCCAGCTGACCCTCCCGATCGGTCCACGCGTGAGCCTCGCGCTCGATCGGTCCACGCGGAAGTTGAACGTCGCAGAGAACGCGAGACGAGGTGAACTTAGAATTTTTTTTTTTTTTTTTTTTTTTTTTTTTTTTTTTTTTCGTCAATCTCGTTCAACGAGCGAATTTCCTTCCTCACCGAGACCAATGCCAAGCGTAGACCAAAGCCACGAACAACGCCAAAGAGTGCTCGATCGGTCCACGCCCCAGCTGACCCTCCCGATCGGTCCACGCGTGAGCCTCGCGCTCGATCGGTCCACGCGGCAGTTGAACGTCGCAGAGAACGCGAGACGAGGTGAACTTAGAATTTTTTTTTTTTTTTTTTTTTTTTTTTTTTTTTTCGTCAATCTCGTTCAACGAGCGAATTTCCTTCCTCACCGAGACCAATGCCAAGCGTAGACCAAAGCCACGAACAACGCCAAAGAGTGCTCGATCGGTCCACGCCCCAGCTGACCCTCCCGATCGGTCCACGCGTGAGCCTCGCGCTCGATCGGTCCACGCGGCAGTTGAACGTCGCAGAGAACGCGAGACGAGGTGAACTTAGAATTTTTTTTTTTTTTTTTTTTTTTTTTTTTTTTTTTTTCGTCAATCTCGTTCAACGAGCGAATTTCCTTCCTCACCGAGACCAATGCCAAGCGTAAACCAAAGCCACAAACAACGCCAAAGAGTGTTCGATCGGTCCACGCCCCAGCTGACCCTCCCGATCGGTCCACGCGTGAGCCTCGCGCTCGATCGGTCCACGCGGCAGTGGAACGTCGCAGAGAACGCGAGACGAGGTGAACTTAGAATTTTTTTTTTTTTTTTTTTTTTTTTTTTTTTTTTCGTCAATCTCGTTCAACGAGCGAATTTCCTTCCTCACCGAGACCAATGCCAAGCGTAGACCAAAGCCACGAACAACGCCAAAGAGTGCTCGATCGGTCCACGCCCCAGCTGACCCTCCCGATCGGTCCACGCGTGAGCCTCGCGCTCGATCGGTCCACGCGGCAGTTGAACGTCGCAGAGAACGCGAGACGAGGTGAACTTAGAATTTTTTTTTTTTTTTTTTTTTTTTTTTTTTTTTTTTCGTCAATCTCGTTCAACGAGCGAATTCCCTTCCTCACCGAGACCAATGCCAAGCGTAGACCAAAGCCACGAACAACGCCAAAGAGTGCTCGATCGGTCCACGCCCCAGCTGACCCTCCCGATCGGTCCACGCGTGAGCCTCGCGCTCGATCGGTCCACGCGGCAGTTGAACGTCGCAGAGAACGCGAGACGAGGTGAACTTAGAATTTTTTTTTTTTTTTTTTTTTTTTTTTTTTTTTCGTCAATCTCGTTCAACGAGCGAATTTCCTTCCTCACCGAGACCAATGCCAAGCGTAAACCAAAGCCACGAACAACGCCAAAGAGTGCTCGATCGGTCCACGCCCCAGGTGACCCTCCCGATCGGTCCACGCGTGAGCCTCGCGCTCGATCGGTCCACGCGGCAGTGGAACGTCGCAGAGACCGCGAGACGAGGTGAACTTAGAATTTTTTTTTTTTTTTTTTTTTTTTTTTTTTTTTTTTTCGTCAATCTCGTTCAACGAGCGAATTTCCTTCCTCACCGAGACCAATGCCAAGCGTAGACCAAAGCCACGAACAACGCCAAAGAGTGCTCGATCGGTCCACGCCCCAGCTAACCCTCCCGATCGGTCCACGCGTGAGCCTCGCGCTCGATCGGTCCACGCGGCAGTTGAACGTCGCAGAGAACGCGAGACGAGGTGAACTTAGAATTTTTTTTTTTTTTTTTTTTTTTTTTTTTTTTTTTTTTTCGTCAATCTCGTTCAACGAGCGAATTTCCTTCCTCACCGAGACCAATGCCAAGCGTAGACCAAAGCCACGAACAACGCCAAAGAGTGCTCGATCGGTCCACGCCCCAGCTGACCCTCCCGATCGGTCCACGCGTGAGCCTCGCGCTCGATCGGTCCACGCGGCAGTTGAACGTCGCAGAGAACGCGAGACGAGGTGAACTTAGAATTTTTTTTTTTTTTTTTTTTTTTTTTTTTTTTTTTTTTCGTCAATCTCGTTCAACGAGCGAATTTCCTTCCTCACCGAGACCAATGCCAAGCGTAGACCAAAGCCACGAACAACGCCAAAGAGTGCTCGATCGGTCCACGCCCCAGCTGACCCTCCCGATCGGTCCACGCGTGAGCCTCGCGCTCGATCGGTCCACGCGGCAGTTGAACGTCGCAGAGAACGCGAGACGAGGTGAACTTAGAATTTTTTTTTTTTTTTTTTTTTTTTTTTTTTTTTTTCGTCAATCTCGTTCAACGAGCGAATTTCCTTCCTCACCGAGACCAATGCCAAGCGTAAACCAAAGCCACGAACAACGCCAAAGAGTGCTCGATCGGTCCACGCCCCAGCTGACCCTCCCGATCGGTCCACGCGTGAGCCTCGCGCTCGATCGGTCCACGCGGCAGTGGAACGTCGCAGAGAACGCGAGACGAGGTGAACTTAGAATTTTTTTTTTTTTTTTTTTTTTTTTTTTTTTTTTTTTTCGTCAATCTCGTTCAACGAGCGAATTTCCTTCCTCACCGAGACCAATGCCAAGCGTAGACCAAAGCCACGAACAACGCCAAAGAGTGCTCGATCGGTCCACGCCCCAGCTGACCCTCCCGATCGGTCCACGCGTGAGCCTCGAGCTCGATCGGTCCACGCGGCAGTTGAACGTCGCAGAGAACGCGAGACGAGGTGAACTTAGAATTTTTTTTTTTTTTTTTTTTTTTTTTTTTTTTTTTTTTCGTCAATCTCGTTCAACGAGCGAATTTCCTTCCTCACCGAGACCAATGCCAAGAGTAAACCAAAGCCACAAACAACGCCAAAGAGTGTTCGATCGGTCCACGCCCCAGCTGACCCTCCCGATCGGTCCACGCGTGAGCCTCGCGCTCGATCGGTCCACGCGGCAGTGGAACGTCGCAGAGAACGCGAGACGAGGTGAACTTAGAATTTTTTTTTTTTTTTTTTTTTTTTTTTTTTTTTTTTTCGTCAATCTCGTTCAACGAGCGAATTTCCTTCCTCACCGAGACCAATGCCAAGCGTAAACCAAAGCCACGAACAACGCCAAAGAGTGCTCGATCGGTCCACGCCCCAGCTGACCCTCCCGATCGGTCCACGCGTGAGCCTCGCGCTCGATCGGTCCACGCGGCAGTGGAACGTCGCAGAGAACGCGAGACGAGGTGAACTTAGAATTTTTTTTTTTTTTTTTTTTTTTTTTTTTTTCGTCAATCTCGTTCAACGAGCGAATTTCCTTCCTCACCGAGACCAATGCCAAGCGTAGACCAAAGCCACGAACAACGCCAAAGAGTGCTCGATCGGTCCACGCCCCAGCTGACCCTCCCGATCGGTCTACGCGTGAGCCTCGCGCTCGATCGGTCCACGCGGCAGTTGAACGTCGCAGAAAACGCGAGACGAGGTGAACTTAGAATTTTTTTTTTTTTTTTTTTTTTTTTTTTTTTTTTTTTTCGTCAATCTCGTTCAACGAGCGAATTTCCTTCCTCACCGAGACCAATGCCAAGCGTAGACCAAAGCCACGAACAACGCCAAAGAGTGCTCGATCGGTCCACGCCCCAGCTGACCCTCCCGATCGGTCCACGCGTGAGCCTCGCGCTCGATCGGTCCACGCGGCAGTTGAACGTCGCAGAGAACGCGAGACGAGGTGAACTTAGAATTTTTTTTTTTTTTTTTTTTTTTTTTTTTTTTTTTTTTCGTCAATCTCGTTCAACGAGCGAATTTCCTTCCTCACCGAGACCAATGCCAAGCGTAAACCAAAGCCACGAACAACGCCAAAGAGTGCTCGATCGGTCCACGCCCCAGCTGACCCTCCCGATCGGTCCACGCGTGAGCCTCGCGCTCGATCGGTCCACGCGGCAGTTGAACGTCGCAGAGAACGCGAGACGAGGTGAACTTAGAATTTTTTTTTTTTTTTTTTTTTTTTTTTTTTTTTTTTTCGTCAATCTCGTTCAACGAGCGAATTCCCTTCCTCACCGAGACCAATGCCAAGCGTAGACCAAAGCCACGAACAACGCCAAAGAGTGCTCGATCGGTCCACGCCCCAGCTGACCCTCCCGATCGGTCCACGCGTGAGCCTCGCGCTCGATCGGTCCACGCGGCAGTTGAACGTCGCAGAGAACGCGAGACGAGGTGAACTTAGAATTTTTTTTTTTTTTTTTTTTTTTTTTTTTTTTTCGTCAATCTCGTTCAACGAGCGAATTTCCTTCCTCACCGAGACCAATGCCAAGCGTAAACCAAAGCCACGAACAACGCCAAAGAGTGCTCGATCGGTCCACGCCCCAGGTGACCCTCCCGATCGGTCCACGCGTGAGCCTCGCGCTCGATCGGTCCACGCGGCAGTGGAACGTCGCAGAGACCGCGAGACGAGGTGAACTTAGAATTTTTTTTTTTTTTTTTTTTTTTTTTTTTTTTTTTTTCGTCAATCTCGTTCAACGAGCGAATTTCCTTCCTCACCGAGACCAATGCCAAGCGTAGACCAAAGCCACGAACAACGCCAAAGAGTGCTCGATCGGTCCACGCCCCAGCTAACCCTCCCGATCGGTCCACGCGTGAGCCTCGCGCTCGATCGGTCCACGCGGCAGTTGAACGTCGCAGAGAACGCGAGACGAGGTGAACTTAGAATTTTTTTTTTTTTTTTTTTTTTTTTTTTTTTTTTTTTTTTCGTCAATCTCGTTCAACGAGCGAATTTCCTTCCTCACCGAGACCAATGCCAAGCGTAGACCAAAGCCACGAACAACGCCAAAGAGTGCTCGATCGGTCCACGCCCCAGCTGACCCTCCCGATCGGTCCACGCGTGAGCCTCGCGCTCGATCGGTCCACGCGGCAGTTGAACGTCGCAGAGAACGCGAGACGAGGTGAACTTAGAATTTTTTTTTTTTTTTTTTTTTTTTTTTTTTTTTTTTTTCGTCAATCTCGTTCAACGAGCGAATTTCCTTCCTCACCGAGACCAATGCCAAGCGTAGACCAAAGCCACGAACAACGCCAAAGAGTGCTCGATCGGTCCACGCCCCAGCTGACCCTCCCGATCGGTCCACGCGTGAGCCTCGCGCTCGATCGGTCCACGCGGCAGTTGAACGTCGCAGAGAACGCGAGACGAGGTGAACTTAGAATTTTTTTTTTTTTTTTTTTTTTTTTTTTTTTTTTTTCGTCAATCTCGTTCAACGAGCGAATTTCCTTCCTCACCGAGACCAATGCCAAGCGTAAACCAAAGCCACGAACAACGCCAAAGAGTGCTCGATCGGTCCACGCCCCAGCTGACCCTCCCGATCGGTCCACGCGTGAGCCTCGCGCTCGATCGGTCCACGCGGCAGTGGAACGTCGCAGAGAACGCGAGACGAGGTGAACTTAGAATTTTTTTTTTTTTTTTTTTTTTTTTTTTTTTTTTTTTTTTCGTCAATCTCGTTCAACGAGCGAATTTCCTTCCTCACCGAGACCAATGCCAAGCGTAGACCAAAGCCACGAACAACGCCAAAGAGTGCTCGATCGGTCCACGCCCCAGCTGACCCTCCCGATCGGTCCACGCGTGAGCCTCGAGCTCGATCGGTCCACGCGGCAGTTGAACGTCGCAGAGAACGCGAGACGAGGTGAACTTAGAATTTTTTTTTTTTTTTTTTTTTTTTTTTTTTTTTTTTTTCGTCAATCTCGTTCAACGAGCGAATTTCCTTCCTCACCGAGACCAATGCCAAGAGTAAACCAAAGCCACAAACAACGCCAAAGAGTGTTCGATCGGTCCACGCCCCAGCTGACCCTCCCGATCGGTCCACGCGTGAGCCTCGCGCTCGATCGGTCCACGCGGCAGTGGAACGTCGCAGAGAACGCGAGACGAGGTGAACTTAGAATTTTTTTTTTTTTTTTTTTTTTTTTTTTTTTTTTTTTCGTCAATCTCGTTCAACGAGCGAATTTCCTTCCTCACCGAGACCAATGCCAAGCGTAAACCAAAGCCACGAACAACGCCAAAGAGTGCTCGATCGGTCCACGCCCCAGCTGACCCTCCCGATCGGTCCACGCGTGAGCCTCGCGCTCGATCGGTCCACGCGGCAGTGGAACGTCGCAGAGAACGCGAGACGAGGTGAACTTAGAATTTTTTTTTTTTTTTTTTTTTTTTTTTTTTTCGTCAATCTCGTTCAACGAGCGAATTTCCTTCCTCACCGAGACCAATGCCAAGCGTAGACCAAAGCCACGAACAACGCCAAAGAGTGCTCGATCGGTCCACGCCCCAGCTGACCCTCCCGATCGGTCTACGCGTGAGCCTCGCGCTCGATCGGTCCACGCGGCAGTTGAACGTCGCAGAAAACGCGAGACGAGGTGAACTTAGAATTTTTTTTTTTTTTTTTTTTTTTTTTTTTTTTTTTTTTTCGTCAATCTCGTTCAACGAGCGAATTTCCTTCCTCACCGAGACCAATGCCAAGCGTAGACCAAAGCCACGAACAACGCCAAAGAGTGCTCGATCGGTCCACGCCCCAGCTGACCCTCCCGATCGGTCCACGCGTGAGCCTCGCGCTCGATCGGTCCACGCGGCAGTTGAACGTCGCAGAGAACGCGAGACGAGGTGAACTTAGAATTTTTTTTTTTTTTTTTTTTTTTTTTTTTTTTTTTTTTCGTCAATCTCGTTCAACGAGCGAATTTCCTTCCTCACCGAGACCAATGCCAAGCGTAAACCAAAGCCACGAACAACGCCAAAGAGTGCTCGATCGGTCCACGCCCCAGCTGACCCTCCCGATCGGTCCACGCGTGAGCCTCGCGCTCGATCGGTCCACGCGGCAGTGGAACGTCGCAGAGAACGCGAGACGAGGTGAACTTAGAATTTTTTTTTTTTTTTTTTTTTTTTTTTTTTTTTTTTCGTCAATCTCGTTCAACGAGCGAATTTCCTTCCTCACCGAGACGAATGCCAAGCGTAGACCAAAGCCACGAACAACGCCAAAGAGTGCTCGATCGGTCCACGCCCCAGCTGACCCTCCCGATCGGTCCACGCGTGAGCCTCGCGCTCGATCGGTCCACGCGGCAGTTGAACGTCGCAGAGAACGCGAGACGAGGTGAACTTAGAATTTTTTTTTTTTTTTTTTTTTTTTTTTTTTTTTTTTTTTTTCGTCAATCTCGTTCAACGAGCGAATTTCCTTCCTCACCGAGACCAATGCCAAGCGTAAACCAAAGCCACAAACAACGCCAAAGAGTGTTCGATCGGTCCACGCCCCAGCTGACCCTCCCGATCGGTCCACGCGTGAGCCTCGCGCTCGATCGGTCCACGCGGCAGTGGAACGTCGCAGAGAACGCGAGACGAGGTGAACTTAGAATTTTTTTTTTTTTTTTTTTTTTTTTTTTTTTTTTCGTCAATCTCGTTCAACGAGCGAATTTCCTTCCTCACCGAGACCAATGCCAAGCGTAGACCAAAGCCACGAACAACGCCAAAGAGTGCTCGATCGGTCCACGCCCCAGCTGACCCTCCCGATCGGTCCACGCGTGAGCCTCGCGCTCGATCGGTCCACGCGGCAGTTGAACGTCGCAGAGAACGCGAGACGAGGTGAACTTAGAATTTTTTTTTTTTTTTTTTTTTTTTTTTTTTTTTCGTCAATCTCGTTCAACGAGCGAATTTCCTTCCTCACCGAGACCAATGCCAAGCGTAGACCAAAGCCACGAACAACGCCAAAGAGTGCTCGATCGGTCCACGCCCCAGCTGACCCTCCCGATCGGTCCACGCGTGAGCCTCGCGCTCGATCGGTCCACGCGGAAGTTGAACGTCGCAGAGAACGCGAGACGAGGTGAACTTAGAATTTTTTTTTTTTTTTTTTTTTTTTTTTTTTTTTTTTCGTCAATCTCGTTCAACGAGCGAATTTCCTTCCTCACCGAGACCAATGCCAAGCGTAGACCAAAGCCACGAACAACGCCAAAGAGTGCTCGATCGGTCCACGCCCCAGCTGACCCTCCCGATCGGTCCACGCGTGAGCCTCGCGCTCGATCGGTCCACGCGGAAGTTGAACGTCGCAGAGAACGCGAGACGAGGTGAACTTAGAATTTTTTTTTTTTTTTTTTTTTTTTTTTTTTTTTTTTTTTCGTCAATCTCGTTCAACGAGCGAATTTCCTTCCTCACCGAGACCAATGCCAAGCGTAGACCAAAGCCACGAACAACGCCAAAGAGTGCTCGATCGGTCCACGCCCCAGCTGACCCTCCCGATCGGTCCACGCGTGAGCCTCGCGCTCGATCGGTCCACGCGGCAGTTGAACGTCGCAGAGAACGCGAGACGAGGTGAACTTAGAATTTTTTTTTTTTTTTTTTTTTTTTTTTTTTTTTCGTCAATCTCGTTCAACGAGCGAATTTCCTTCCTCACCGAGACCAATGCCAAGCGTAGACCAAAGCCACGAACAACGCCAAAGAGTGCTCGATCGGTCCACGCCCCAGCTGACCCTCCCGATCGGTCCACGCGTGAGCCTCGCGCTCGATCGGTCCACGCGGCAGTTGAACGTCGCAGAGAACGCGAGACGAGGTGAACTTAGAATTTTTTTTTTTTTTTTTTTTTTTTTTTTTTTTTTTTTCGTCAATCTCGTTCAACGAGCGAATTTCCTTCCTCACCGAGACCAATGCCAAGCGTAAACCAAAGCCACAAACAACGCCAAAGAGTGTTCGATCGGTCCACGCCCCAGCTGACCCTCCCGATCGGTCCACGCGTGAGCCTCGCGCTCGATCGGTCCACGCGGCAGTGGAACGTCGCAGAGAACGCGAGACGAGGTGAACTTAGAATTTTTTTTTTTTTTTTTTTTTTTTTTTTTTTTTTCGTCAATCTCGTTCAACGAGCGAATTTCCTTCCTCACCGAGACCAATGCCAAGCGTAGACCAAAGCCACGAACAACGCCAAAGAGTGCTCGATCGGTCCACGCCCCAGCTGACCCTCCCGATCGGTCCACGCGTGAGCCTCGCGCTCGATCGGTCCACGCGGCAGTTGAACGTCGCAGAGAACGCGAGACGAGGTGAACTTAGAATTTTTTTTTTTTTTTTTTTTTTTTTTTTTTTTTTTTCGTCAATCTCGTTCAACGAGCGAATTCCCTTCCTCACCGAGACCAATGCCAAGCGTAGACCAAAGCCACGAACAACGCCAAAGAGTGCTCGATCGGTCCACGCCCCAGCTGACCCTCCCGATCGGTCCACGCGTGAGCCTCGCGCTCGATCGGTCCACGCGGCAGTTGAACGTCGCAGAGAACGCGAGACGAGGTGAACTTAGAATTTTTTTTTTTTTTTTTTTTTTTTTTTTTTTTTCGTCAATCTCGTTCAACGAGCGAATTTCCTTCCTCACCGAGACCAATGCCAAGCGTAAACCAAAGCCACGAACAACGCCAAAGAGTGCTCGATCGGTCCACGCCCCAGGTGACCCTCCCGATCGGTCCACGCGTGAGCCTCGCGCTCGATCGGTCCACGCGGCAGTGGAACGTCGCAGAGACCGCGAGACGAGGTGAACTTAGAATTTTTTTTTTTTTTTTTTTTTTTTTTTTTTTTTTTTTTTTTCGTCAATCTCGTTCAACGAGCGAATTTCCTTCCTCACCGAGACCAATGCCAAGCGTAGACCAAAGCCACGAACAACGCCAAAGAGTGCTCGATCGGTCCACGCCCCAGCTAACCCTCCCGATCGGTCCACGCGTGAGCCTCGCGCTCGATCGGTCCACGCGGCAGTTGAACGTCGCAGAGAACGCGAGACGAGGTGAACTTAGAATTTTTTTTTTTTTTTTTTTTTTTTTTTTTTTTTTTTTTTTCGTCAATCTCGTTCAACGAGCGAATTTCCTTCCTCACCGAGACCAATGCCAAGCGTAGACCAAAGCCACGAACAACGCCAAAGAGTGCTCGATCGGTCCACGCCCCAGCTGACCCTCCCGATCGGTCCACGCGTGAGCCTCGCGCTCGATCGGTCCACGCGGCAGTTGAACGTCGCAGAGAACGCGAGACGAGGTGAACTTAGAATTTTTTTTTTTTTTTTTTTTTTTTTTTTTTTTTTTTTTTCGTCAATCTCGTTCAACGAGCGAATTTCCTTCCTCACCGAGACCAATGCCAAGCGTAGACCAAAGCCACGAACAACGCCAAAGAGTGCTCGATCGGTCCACGCCCCAGCTGACCCTCCCGATCGGTCCACGCGTGAGCCTCGCGCTCGATCGGTCCACGCGGCAGTTGAACGTCGCAGAGAACGCGAGACGAGGTGAACTTAGAATTTTTTTTTTTTTTTTTTTTTTTTTTTTTTTTTTTTCGTCAATCTCGTTCAACGAGCGAATTTCCTTCCTCACCGAGACCAATGCCAAGCGTAAACCAAAGCCACGAACAACGCCAAAGAGTGCTCGATCGGTCCACGCCCCAGCTGACCCTCCCGATCGGTCCACGCGTGAGCCTCGCGCTCGATCGGTCCACGCGGCAGTGGAACGTCGCAGAGAACGCGAGACGAGGTGAACTTAGAATTTTTTTTTTTTTTTTTTTTTTTTTTTTTTTTTTTTTTTTTCGTCAATCTCGTTCAACGAGCGAATTTCCTTCCTCACCGAGACCAATGCCAAGCGTAGACCAAAGCCACGAACAACGCCAAAGAGTGCTCGATCGGTCCACGCCCCAGCTGACCCTCCCGATCGGTCCACGCGTGAGCCTCGAGCTCGATCGGTCCACGCGGCAGTTGAACGTCGCAGAGAACGCGAGACGAGGTGAACTTAGAATTTTTTTTTTTTTTTTTTTTTTTTTTTTTTTTTTTTTTTCGTCAATCTCGTTCAACGAGCGAATTTCCTTCCTCACCGAGACCAATGCCAAGAGTAAACCAAAGCCACAAACAACGCCAAAGAGTGTTCGATCGGTCCACGCCCCAGCTGACCCTCCCGATCGGTCCACGCGTGAGCCTCGCGCTCGATCGGTCCACGCGGCAGTGGAACGTCGCAGAGAACGCGAGACGAGGTGAACTTAGAATTTTTTTTTTTTTTTTTTTTTTTTTTTTTTTTTTTTTTCGTCAATCTCGTTCAACGAGCGAATTTCCTTCCTCACCGAGACCAATGCCAAGCGTAAACCAAAGCCACGAACAACGCCAAAGAGTGCTCGATCGGTCCACGCCCCAGCTGACCCTCCCGATCGGTCCACGCGTGAGCCTCGCGCTCGATCGGTCCACGCGGCAGTGGAACGTCGCAGAGAACGCGAGACGAGGTGAACTTAGAATTTTTTTTTTTTTTTTTTTTTTTTTTTTTTTTTTCGTCAATCTCGTTCAACGAGCGAATTTCCTTCCTCACCGAGACCAATGCCAAGCGTAGACCAAAGCCACGAACAACGCCAAAGAGTGCTCGATCGGTCCACGCCCCAGCTGACCCTCCCGATCGGTCCACGCGTGAGCCTCGCGCTCGATCGGTCCACGCGGCAGTTGAACGTCGCAGAGAACGCGAGACGAGGTGAACTTAGAATTTTTTTTTTTTTTTTTTTTTTTTTTTTTTTTTTCGTCAATCTCGTTCAACGAGCGAATTTCCTTCCTCACCGAGACCAATGCCAAGCGTAGACCAAAGCCACGAACAACGCCAAAGAGTGCTCGATCGGTCCACGCCCCAGCTGACCCTCCCGATCGGTCCACGCGTGAGCCTCGCGCTCGATCGGTCCACGCGGAAGTTGAACGTCGCAGAGAACGCGAGACGAGGTGAACTTAGAATTTTTTTTTTTTTTTTTTTTTTTTTTTTTTTTTTTTCGTCAATCTCGTTCAACGAGCGAATTTCCTTCCTCACCGAGACCAATGCCAAGCGTAGACCAAAGCCACGAACAACGCCAAAGAGTGCTCGATCGGTCCACGCCCCAGCTGACCCTCCCGATCGGTCCACGCGTGAGCCTCGCGCTCGATCGGTCCACGCGGCAGTTGAACGTCGCAGAGAACGCGAGACGAGGTGAACTTAGAATTTTTTTTTTTTTTTTTTTTTTTTTTTTTTTTTTTTTTCGTCAATCTCGTTCAACGAGCGAATTTCCTTCCTCACCGAGACCAATGCCAAGCGTAAACCAAAGCCACAAACAACGTCAAAGAGTGTTCGATCGGTCCACGCCCCAGCTGACCCTCCCGATCGGTCCACGCGTGAGCCTCGCGCTCGATCGGTCCACGCGGCAGTGGAACGTCGCAGAGAACGCGAGACGAGGTGAACTTAGAATTTTTTTTTTTTTTTTTTTTTTTTTTTTTTTCGTCAATCTCGTTCAACGAGCGAATTTCCTTCCTCACCGAGACCAATGCCAAGCGTAGACCAAAGCCACGAACAACGCCAAAGAGTGCTCGATCGGTCCACGCCCCAGCTGACCCTCCCGATCGGTCCACGCGTGAGCCTCGCGCTCGATCGGTCCACGCGGCAGTTGAACGTCGCAGAGAACGCGAGACGAGGTGAACTTAGAATTTTTTTTTTTTTTTTTTTTTTTTTTTTTTTTTTTTTCGTCAATCTCGTTCAACGAGCGAATTTCCTTCCTCACCGAGACCAATGCCAAGCGTAAACCAAAGCCACAAACAACGCCAAAGAGTGTTCGATCGGTCCACGCCCCAGCTGACCCTCCCGATCGGTCCACGCGTGAGCCTCGCGCTCGATCGGTCCACGCGGCAGTGGAACGTCGCAGAGAACGCGAGACGAGGTGAACTTAGAATTTTTTTTTTTTTTTTTTTTTTTTTTTTTTTCGTCAATCTCGTTCAACGAGCGAATTTCCTTCCTCACCGAGACCAATGCCAAGCGTAGACCAAAGCCACGAACAACGCCAAAGAGTGCTCGATCGGTCCACGCCCCAGCTGACCCTCCCGATCGGTCCACGCGTGAGCCTCGCGCTCGATCGGTCCACGCGGCAGTTGAACGTCGCAGAGAACGCGAGACGAGGTGAACTTAGAATTTTTTTTTTTTTTTTTTTTTTTTTTCGTCAATCTCGTTCAACGAGCGAATTTCCTTCCTCACCGAGACCAATGCCAAGCGTAAACCAAAGCCACAAACAACGCCAAAGAGTGTTCGATCGGTCCACGCCCCAGCTGACCCTCCCGATCGGTCCACGCGTGAGCCTCGCGCTCGATCGGTCCACGCGGCAGTGGAACGTCGCAGAGAACGCGAGACGAGGTGAACTTAGAATTTTTTTTTTTTTTTTTTTTTTTTTTTTTTTTTTCGTCAATCTCGTTCAACGAGCGAATTTCCTTCCTCACCGAGACCAATGCCAAGCGTAGACCAAAGCCACGAACAACGCCAAAGAGTGCTCGATCGGTCCACGCCCCAGCTGACCCTCCCGATCGGTCCACGCGTGAGCCTCGCGCTCGATCGGTCCACGCGGCAGTTGAACGTCGCAGAGAACGCGAGACGAGGTGAACTTAGAATTTTTTTTTTTTTTTTTTTTTTTTTTTTTTTTTTTTTTCGTCAATCTCGTTCAACGAGCGAATTCCCTTCCTCACCGAGACCAATGCCAAGCGTAGACCAAAGCCACGAACAACGCCAAAGAGTGCTCGATCGGTCCACGCCCCAGCTGACCCTCCCGATCGGTCCACGCGTGAGCCTCGCGCTCGATCGGTCCACGCGGCAGTTGAACGTCGCAGAGAACGCGAGACGAGGTGAACTTAGAATTTTTTTTTTTTTTTTTTTTTTTTTTTTTTTTTTCGTCAATCTCGTTCAACGAGCGAATTTCCTTCCTCACCGAGACCAATGCCAAGCGTAAACCAAAGCCACGAACAACGCCAAAGAGTGCTCGATCGGTCCACGCCCCAGCTGACCCTCCCGATCGGTCCACGCGTGAGCCTCGCGCTCGATCGGTCCACGCTGCAGTGGAACGTCGCAGAGAACGCGAGACGAGGTGAACTTAGAATTTTTTTTTTTTTTTTTTTTTTTTTTTTTTTTTTTTTTTCGTCAATCTCGTTCAACGAGCGAATTTCCTTCTTCACCGAGACCAATGCCAAGCGTAGACCAAAGCCACGAACAACGCCAAAGAGTGCTCGATCGGTCCACGCCCCAGCTGACCCTCCCGATCGGTCCACGCGTGAGCCTCGCGCTCGATCGGTCCACGCGGCAGTTGAACGTCGCAGAGAACGCGAGACGAGGTGAACTTAGAATTTTTTTTTTTTTTTTTTTTTTTTTTTTTTTTTTTTTTCGTCAATCTCGTTCAACGAGCGAATTTCCTTCCTCACCGAGACCAATGCCAAGCGTAGACCAAAGCCACGAACAACGCCAAAGAGTGCTCGATCGGTCCACGCCCCAGCTGACCCTCCCGATCGGTCCACGCGTGAGCCTCGCGCTCGATCGGTCCACGCGGCAGTTGAACGTCGCAGAGAACGCGAGACGAGGTGAACTTAGAATTTTTTTTTTTTTTTTTTTTTTTTTTTTTTTTTTTTTTTTTCGTCAATCTCGTTCAACGAGCGAATTTCCTTCCTCACCGAGACCAATGCCAAGCGTAAACCAAAGCCACAAACAACGCCAAAGAGTGTTCGATCGGTCCACGCCCCAGCTGACCCTCCCGATCGGTCCACGCGTGAGCCTCGCGCTCGATCGGTCCACGCGGCAGTGGAACGTCGCAGAGAACGCGAGACGAGGTGAACTTAGAATTTTTTTTTTTTTTTTTTTTTTTTTTTTTTTTTTCGTCAATCTCGTTCAACGAGCGAATTTCCTTCCTCACCGAGACCAATGCCAAGCGTAGACCAAAGCCACGAACAACGCCAAAGAGTGCTCGATCGGTCCACGCCCCAGCTGACCCTCCCGATCGGTCCACGCGTGAGCCTCGCGCTCGATCGGTCCACGCGGCAGTTGAACGTCGCAGAGAACGCGAGACGAGGTGAACTTAGAATTTTTTTTTTTTTTTTTTTTTTTTTTTTTTTTCGTCAATCTCGTTCAACGAGCGAATTTCCTTCCTCACCGAGACCAATGCCAAGCGTAGACCAAAGCCACGAACAACGCCAAAGAGTGCTCGATCGGTCCACGCCCCAGCTGACCCTCCCGATCGGTCCACGCGTGAGCCTCGCGCTCGATCGGTCCACGCGGAAGTTGAACGTCGCAGAGAACGCGAGACGAGGTGAACTTAGAATTTTTTTTTTTTTTTTTTTTTTTTTTTTTTTTTTTTTTTCGTCAATCTCGTTCAACGAGCGAATTTCCTTCCTCACCGAGACCAATGCCAAGCGTAGACCAAAGCCACGAACAACGCCACAGAGTGCTCGATCGGTCCACGCCCCAGCTGACCCTCCCGATCGGTCCACGCGTGAGCCTCGCGCTCGATCGGTCCACGCGGCAGTTGAACGTCGCAGAGAACGCGAGACGAGGTGAACTTAGAATTTTTTTTTTTTTTTTTTTTTTTTTTTTTTTTTTTTTTCGTCAATCTCGTTCAACGAGCGAATTTCCTTCCTCACCGAGACCAATGCCAAGCGTAAACCAAAGCCACAAACAACGCCAAAGAGTGTTCGATCGGTCCACGCCCCAGCTGACCCTCCCGATCGGTCCACGCGTGAGCCTCGCGCTCGATCGGTCCACGCGGCAGTGGAACGTCGCAGAGAACGCGAGACGAGGTGAACTTAGAATTTTTTTTTTTTTTTTTTTTTTTTTTTTTTTTTTCGTCAATCTCGTTCAACGAGCGAATTTCCTTCCTCACCGAGACCAATGCCAAGCGTAAACCAAAGCCACAAACAACGCCAAAGAGTGTTCGATCGGTCCACGCCCCAGCTGACCCTCCCGATCGGTCCACGCGTGAGCCTCGCGCTCGATCGGTCCACGCGGCAGTGGAACGTCGCAGAGAACGCGAGACGAGGTGAACTTAGAATTTTTTTTTTTTTTTTTTTTTTTTTTTTTTTTTTCGTCAATCTCGTTCAACGAGCGAATTTCCTTCCTCACCGAGACCAATGCCAAGCGTAGACCAAAGCCACGAACAACGCCAAAGAGTGCTCGATCGGTCCACGCCCCAGCTGACCCTCCCGATCGGTCCACGCGTGAGCCTCGCGCTCGATCGGTCCACGCGGCAGTTGAACGTCGCAGAGAACGCGAGACGAGGTGAACTTAGAATTTTTTTTTTTTTTTTTTTTTTTTTTTTTTTTTTTTCGTCAATCTCGTTCAACGAGCGAATTTCCTTCCTCACCGAGACCAATGCCAAGCGTAAACCAAAGCCACAAACAACGCCAAAGAGTGTTCGATCGGTCCACGCCCCAGCTGACCCTCCCGATCGGTCCACGCGTGAGCCTCGCGCTCGATCGGTCCACGCGGCAGTGGAACGTCGCAGAGAACGCGAGACGAGGTGAACTTAGAATTTTTTTTTTTTTTTTTTTTTTTTTTTTTTTTTTTTCGTCAATCTCGTTCAACGAGCGAATTTCCTTCCTCACCGAGACCAATGCCAAGCGTAGACCAAAGCCACGAACAACGCCAAAGAGTGCTCGATCGGTCCACGCCCCAGCTGACCCTCCCGATCGGTCCACGCGTGAGCCTCGCGCTCGATCGGTCCACGCGGAAGTTGAACGTCGCAGAGAACGCGAGACGAGGTGAACTTAGAATTTTTTTTTTTTTTTTTTTTTTTTTTTTTTTTTTTTTTTTTCGTCAATCTCGTTCAACGAGCGAATTTCCTTCCTCACCGAGACCAATGCCAAGCGTAGACCAAAGCCACGAACAACGCCAAAGAGTGCTCGATCGGTCCACGCCCCAGCTGACCCTCCCGATCGGTCCACGCGTGAGCCTCGCGCTCGATCGGTCCACGCGGCAGTTGAACGTCGCAGAGAACGCGAGACGAGGTGAACTTAGAATTTTTTTTTTTTTTTTTTTTTTTTTTTTTTTTTTTTTTTCGTCAATCTCGTTCAACGCGCGAATTTCCTTCCTCACCGAGACCAATGCCAAGCGTAAACCAAAGCCACAAACAACGCCAAAGAGTGTTCGATCGGTCCACGCCCCAGCTGACCCTCCCGATCGGTCCACGCGTGAGCCTCGCGCTCGATCGGTCCACGCGGCAGTGGAACGTCGCAGAGAACGCGAGACGAGGTGAACTTAGAATTTTTTTTTTTTTTTTTTTTTTTTTTTTTTTTTTCGTCAATCTCGTTCAACGAGCGAATTTCCTTCCTCACCGAGACCAATGCCAAGCGTAGACCAAAGCCACGAACAACGCCAAAGAGTGCTCGATCGGTCCACGCCCCAGCTGACCCTCCCGATCGGTCCACGCGTGAGCCTCGCGCTCGATCGGTCCACGCGGCAGTTGAACGTCGCAGAGAACGCGAGACGAGGTGAACTTAGAATTTTTTTTTTTTTTTTTTTTTTTTTTTTTTTTTCGTCAATCTCGTTCAACGAGCGAATTTCCTTCCTCACCGAGACCAATGCCAAGCGTAAACCAAAGCCACGAACAACGCCAAAGAGTGCTCGATCGGTCCACGCCCCAGCTGACCCTCCCGATCGGTCCACGCGTGAGCCTCGCGCTCGATCGGTCCACGCGGCAGTGGAACGTCGCAGAGAACGCGAGACGAGGTGAACTTAGAATTTTTTTTTTTTTTTTTTTTTTTTTTTTTTTTTTTTTCGTCAATCTCGTTCAACGAGCGAATTTCCTTCCTCACCGAGACCAATGCCAAGCGTAGACCAAAGCCACGAACAACGCCAAAGAGTGCTCGATCGGTCCACGCCCCAGCTGACCCTCCCGATCGGTCCACGCGTGAGCCTCGCGCTCGATCGGTCCACGCGGCAGTTGAACGTCGCAGAGAACGCGAGACGAGGTGAACTTAGAATTTTTTTTTTTTTTTTTTTTTTTTTTTTTTTTTTTTTTTCGTCAATCTCGTTCAACGAGCGAATTTCCTTCCTCACCGAGACCAATGCCAAGCGTAGACCAAAGCCACGAACAACGCCAAAGAGTGCTCGATCGGTCCACGCCCCAGCTGACCCTCCCGATCGGTCCACGCGTGAGCCTCGCGCTCGATCGGTCCACGCGGCAGTTGAACGTCGCAGAGAACGCGAGACGAGGTGAACTTAGAATTTTTTTTTTTTTTTTTTTTTTTTTTTTTTTTTCGTCAATCTCGTTCAACGAGCGAATTTCCTTCCTCACCGAGACCAATGCCAAGCGTAAACCAAAGCCACGAACAACGCCAAAGAGTGCTCGATCGGTCCACGCCCCAGCTGACCCTCCCGATCGGTCCACGCGTGAGCCTCGCGCTCGATCGGTCCACGCGGCAGTGGAACGTCGCAGAGAACGCGAGACGAGGTGAACTTAGAATTTTTTTTTTTTTTTTTTTTTTTTTTTTTTTTTTTTTTCGTCAATCTCGTTCAACGAGCGAATTTCCTTCCTCACCGAGACCAATGCCAAGCGTAGACCAAAGCCACGAACAACGCCAAAGAGTGCTCGATCGGTCCACGCCCCAGCTGACCCTCCCGATCGGTCCACGCGTGAGCCTCGCGCTCGATCGGTCCACGCGGCAGTTGAACGTCGCAGAGAACGCGAGACGAGGTGAACTTAGAATTTTTTTTTTTTTTTTTTTTTTTTTTTTTTTTTTCGTCAATCTCGTTCAACGAGCGAATTTCCTTCCTCACCGAGACCAATGCCAAGCGTAAACCAAAGCCACGAACAACGCCAAAGAGTGCTCGATCGGTCCACGCCCCAGCTGACCCTCCCGATCGGTCCACGCGTGAGCCTCGCGCTCGATCGGTCCACGCGGCAGTGGAACGTCGCAGAGAACGCGAGACGAGGTGAACTTAGAATTTTTTTTTTTTTTTTTTTTTTTTTTTTTTTTTTTTTTTTCGTCAATCTCGTTCAACGAGCGAATTTCCTTCCTCACCGAGACCAATGCCAAGCGTAGACCAAAGCCACGAACAACGCCAAAGAGTGCTCGATCGGTCCACGCCCCAGCTGACCCTCCCGATCGGTCCACGCGTGAGCCTCGCGCTCGATCGGTCCACGCGGCAGTTGAACGTCGCAGAGAACGCGAGTCGAGGTGAACTTAGAATTTTTTTTTTTTTTTTTTTTTTTTTTTTTTTTTCGTCAATCTCGTTCAACGAGCGAATTTCCTTCCTCACCGAGACCAATGCCAAGCGTAGACCAAAGCCACGAACAACGCCAAAGAGTGCTCGATCGGTCCACGCCCCAGCTGACCCTCCCGATCGGTCCACGCGTGAGCCTCGCGCTCGATCGGTCCACGCGGAAGTTGAACGTCGCAGAGAACGCGAGACGAGGTGAACTTAGAATTTTTTTTTTTTTTTTTTTTTTTTTTTTTTTTTTTTTTTTTTCGTCAATCTCGTTCAACGAGCGAATTTCCTTCCTCACCGAGACCAATGCCAAGCGTAGACCAAAGCCACGAACAACGCCAAAGAGTGCTCGATCGGTCCACGCCCCAGCTGACCCTCCCGATCGGTCCACGCGTGAGCCTCGCGCTCGATCGGTCCACGCGGCAGTTGAACGTCGCAGAGAACGCGAGACGAGGTGAACTTAGAATTTTTTTTTTTTTTTTTTTTTTTCGTCAATCTCGTTCAACGAGCGAATTTCCTTCCTCACCGAGACCAATGCCAAGCGTAAACCAAAGCCACAAACAACGCCAAAGAGTGTTCGATCGGTCCACGCCCCAGCTGACCCTCCCGATCGGTCCACGCGTGAGCCTCGCGCTCGATCGGTCCACACGGCAGTGGAACGTCGCAGAGAACGCGAGACGAGGTGAACTTAGAATTTTTTTTTTTTTTTTTTTTTTTTTTTTTTTTTCGTCAATCTCGTTCAACGAGCGAATTTCCTTCCTCACCGAGACCAATGCCAAGCGTAGACCAAAGCCACGAACAACGCCAAAGAGTGCTCGATCGGTCCACGCCCCAGCTGACCCTCCCGATCGGTCCACGCGTGAGCCTCGCGCTCGATCGGTCCACGCGGCAGTTGAACGTCGCAGAGAACGCGAGACGAGGTGAACTTAGAATTTTTTTTTTTTTTTTTTTTTTTTTTTTTTTTTTTCGTCAATCTCGTTCAACGAGCGAATTTCCTTCCTCACCGAGACCAATGCCAAGCGTAAACCAAAGCCACGAACAACGCCAAAGAGTGCTCGATCGGTCCACGCCCCAGCTGACCCTCCCGATCGGTCCACGCGTGAGCCTCGCGCTCGATCGGTCCACGCGGCAGTTGAACGTCGCAGAGAACGCGAGACGAGGTGAACTTAGAATTTTTTTTTTTTTTTTTTTTTTTTTTTTTTTTTTTTCGTCAATCTCGTTCAACGAGCGAATTTCCTTCCTCACCGAGACCAATGCCAAGCGTAAACCAAAGCCACAAACAACGCCAAAGAGTGTTCGATCGGTCCACGCCCCAGCTGACCCTCCCGATCGGTCCACGCGTGAGCCTCGCGCTCGATCGGTCCACGCGGCAGTGGAACGTCGCAGAGAACGCGAGACGAGGTGAACTTAGAATTTTTTTTTTTTTTTTTTTTTTTTTTTTTTTTTTTCGTCAATCTCGTTCAACGAGCGAATTTCCTTCCTCACCGAGACCAATGCCAAGCGTAGACCAAAGCCACGAACAACGCCAAAGAGTGCTCGATCGGTCCACGCCCCAGCTGACCCTCCCGATCGGTCCACGCGTGAGCCTCGCGCTCGATCGGTCCACGCGGAAGTTGAACGTCGCAGAGAACGCGAGACGAGGTGAACTTAGAATTTTTTTTTTTTTTTTTTTTTTTTTTTTTTTTTTTTTTTTTTCGTCAATCTCGTTCAACGAGCGAATTTCCTTCCTCACCGAGACCAATGCCAAGCGTAGACCAAAGCCACGAACAACGCCAAAGAGTGCTCGATCGGTCCACGCCCCAGCTGACCCTCCCGATCGGTCCACGCGTGAGCCTCGCGCTCGATCGGTCCACGCGGCAGTTGAACGTCGCAGAGAACGCGAGACGAGGTGAACTTAGAATTTTTTTTTTTTTTTTTTTTTTTTTTTTTTTTTTTTTTCGTCAATCTCGTTCAACGCGCGAATTTCCTTCCTCACCGAGACCAATGCCAAGCGTAAACCAAAGCCACAAACAACGCCAAAGAGTGTTCGATCGGTCCACGCCCCAGCTGACCCTCCCGATCGGTCCACGCGTGAGCCTCGCGCTCGATCGGTCCACGCGGCAGTGGAACGTCGCAGAGAACGCGAGACGAGGTGAACTTAGAATTTTTTTTTTTTTTTTTTTTTTTTTTTTTTTTTTCGTCAATCTCGTTCAACGAGCGAATTTCCTTCCTCACCGAGACCAATGCCAAGCGTAGACCAAAGCCACGAACAACGCCAAAGAGTGCTCGATCGGTCCACGCCCCAGCTGACCCTCCCGATCGGTCCACGCGTGAGCCTCGCGCTCGATCGGTCCACGCGGCAGTTGAACGTCGCAGAGAACGCGAGACGAGGTGAACTTAGAATTTTTTTTTTTTTTTTTTTTTTTTTTTTTTTTTCGTCAATCTCGTTCAACGAGCGAATTTCCTTCCTCACCGAGACCAATGCCAAGCGTAAACCAAAGCCACGAACAACGCCAAAGAGTGCTCGATCGGTCCACGCCCCAGCTGACCCTCCCGATCGGTCCACGCGTGAGCCTCGCGCTCGATCGGTCCACGCGGCAGTGGAACGTCGCAGAGAACGCGAGACGAGGTGAACTTAGAATTTTTTTTTTTTTTTTTTTTTTTTTTTTTTTTTTTTTTCGTCAATCTCGTTCAACGAGCGAATTTCCTTCCTCACCGAGACCAATGCCAAGCGTAGACCAAAGCCACGAACAACGCCAAAGAGTGCTCGATCGGTCCACGCCCCAGCTGACCCTCCCGATCGGTCCACGCGTGAGCCTCGCGCTCGATCGGTCCACGCGGCAGTTGAACGTCGCAGAGAACGCGAGACGAGGTGAACTTAGAATTTTTTTTTTTTTTTTTTTTTTTTTTTTTTTTTTTTTTTCGTCAATCTCGTTCAACGAGCGAATTTCCTTCCTCACCGAGACCAATGCCAAGCGTAGACCAAAGCCACGAACAACGCCAAAGAGTGCTCGATCGGTCCACGCCCCAGCTGACCCTCCCGATCGGTCCACGCGTGAGCCTCGCGCTCGATCGGTCCACGCGGCAGTTGAACGTCGCAGAGAACGCGAGACGAGGTGAACTTAGAATTTTTTTTTTTTTTTTTTTTTTTTTTTTTTTTTCGTCAATCTCGTTCAACGAGCGAATTTCCTTCCTCACCGAGACCAATGCCAAGCGTAAACCAAAGCCACGAACAACGCCAAAGAGTGCTCGATCGGTCCACGCCCCAGCTGACCCTCCCGATCGGTCCACGCGTGAGCCTCGCGCTCGATCGGTCCACGCGGCAGTGGAACGTCGCAGAGAACGCGAGACGAGGTGAACTTAGAATTTTTTTTTTTTTTTTTTTTTTTTTTTTTTTTTTTTTCGTCAATCTCGTTCAACGAGCGAATTTCCTTCCTCACCGAGACCAATGCCAAGCGTAGACCAAAGCCACGAACAACGCCAAAGAGTGCTCGATCGGTCCACGCCCCAGCTGACCCTCCCGATCGGTCCACGCGTGAGCCTCGCGCTCGATCGGTCCACGCGGCAGTTGAACGTCGCAGAGAACGCGAGACGAGGTGAACTTAGAATTTTTTTTTTTTTTTTTTTTTTTTTTTTTTTTTTCGTCAATCTCGTTCAACGAGCGAATTTCCTTCCTCACCGAGACCAATGCCAAGCGTAAACCAAAGCCACGAACAACGCCAAAGAGTGCTCGATCGGTCCACGCCCCAGCTGACCCTCCCGATCGGTCCACGCGTGAGCCTCGCGCTCGATCGGTCCACGCGGCAGTGGAACGTCGCAGAGAACGCGAGACGAGGTGAACTTAGAATTTTTTTTTTTTTTTTTTTTTTTTTTTTTTTTTTTTTTTTTTCGTCAATCTCGTTCAACGAGCGAATTTCCTTCCTCACCGAGACCAATGCCAAGCGTAGACCAAAGCCACGAACAACGCCAAAGAGTGCTCGATCGGTCCACGCCCCAGCTGACCCTCCCGATCGGTCCACGCGTGAGCCTCGCGCTCGATCGGTCCACGCGGCAGTTGAACGTCGCAGAGAACGCGAGTCGAGGTGAACTTAGAATTTTTTTTTTTTTTTTTTTTTTTTTTTTTTTTTTCGTCAATCTCGTTCAACGAGCGAATTTCCTTCCTCACCGAGACCAATGCCAAGCGTAGACCAAAGCCACGAACAACGCCAAAGAGTGCTCGATCGGTCCACGCCCCAGCTGACCCTCCCGATCGGTCCACGCGTGAGCCTCGCGCTCGATCGGTCCACGCGGAAGTTGAACGTCGCAGAGAACGCGAGACGAGGTGAACTTAGAATTTTTTTTTTTTTTTTTTTTTTTTTTTTTTTTTTTTTTTTTTTCGTCAATCTCGTTCAACGAGCGAATTTCCTTCCTCACCGAGACCAATGCCAAGCGTAGACCAAAGCCACGAACAACGCCAAAGAGTGCTCGATCGGTCCACGCCCCAGCTGACCCTCCGATCGGTCCACGCGTGAGCCTCGCGCTCGATCGGTCCACGCGGCAGTTGAACGTCGCAGAGAACGCGAGACGAGGTGAACTTAGAATTTTTTTTTTTTTTTTTTTTTTCGTCAATCTCGTTCAACGAGCGAATTTCCTTCCTCACCGAGACCAATGCCAAGCGTAAACCAAAGCCACAAACAACGCCAAAGAGTGTTCGATCGGTCCACGCCCCAGCTGACCCTCCCGATCGGTCCACGCGTGAGCCTCGCGCTCGATCGGTCCACACGGCAGTGGAACGTCGCAGAGAACGCGAGACGAGGTGAACTTAGAATTTTTTTTTTTTTTTTTTTTTTTTTTTTTTTTCGTCAATCTCGTTCAACGAGCGAATTTCCTTCCTCACCGAGACCAATGCCAAGCGTAGACCAAAGCCACGAACAACGCCAAAGAGTGCTCGATCGGTCCACGCCCCAGCTGACCCTCCCGATCGGTCCACGCGTGAGCCTCGCGCTCGATCGGTCCACGCGGCAGTTGAACGTCGCAGAGAACGCGAGACGAGGTGAACTTAGAATTTTTTTTTTTTTTTTTTTTTTTTTTTTTTTTTTTCGTCAATCTCGTTCAACGAGCGAATTTCCTTCCTCACCGAGACCAATGCCAAGCGTAAACCAAAGCCACAAACAACGCCAAAGAGTGTTCGATCGGTCCACGCCCCAGCTGACCCTCCCGATCGGTCCACGCGTGAGCCTCGCGCTCGATCGGTCCACGCGGCAGTGGAACGTCGCAGAGAACGCGAGACGAGGTGAACTTAGAATTTTTTTTTTTTTTTTTTTTTTTTTTTTTTTTTCGTCAATCTCGTTCAACGAGCGAATTTCCTTCCTCACCGAGACCAATGCCAAGCGTAGACCAAAGCCACGAACAACGCCAAAGAGTGCTCGATCGGTCCACGCCCCAGCTGACCCTCCCGATCGGTCCACGCGTGAGCCTCGCGCTCGATCGGTCCACGCGGCAGTTGAACGTCGCAGAGAACGCGAGACGAGGTGAACTTAGAATTTTTTTTTTTTTTTTTTTTTTTTTTTTTTTTTTCGTCAATCTCGTTCAACGAGCGAATTTCCTTCCTCACCGAGACCAATGCCAAGCGTAGACCAAAGCCACGAACAACGCCAAAGAGTGCTCGATCGGTCCACGCCCCAGCTGACCCTCCCGATCGGTCCACGCGTGAGCCTCGCGCTCGATCGGTCCACGCGGCAGTGGAACGTCGCAGAGAACGCGAGACGAGGTGAACTTAGAATTTTTTTTTTTTTTTTTTTTTTTTTTTTTTTTTTCGTCAATCTCGTTCAACGAGCGAATTTCCTTCCTCACCGAGACCAATGCCAAGCGTAGACCAAAGCCACGAACAACGCCAAAGAGTGCTCGATCGGTCCACGCCCCAGCTGACCCTCCCGATCGGTCCACGCGTGAGCCTCGCGCTCGATCGGTCCACGCGGCAGTTGAACGTCGCAGAGAACGCGAGACGAGGTGAACTTAGAATTTTTTTTTTTTTTTTTTTTTTTTTTTTTTTTTTTTTGTCAATCTCGTTCAACGAGCGAATTTCCTTCCTCACCGAGACCAATGCCAAGCGTAAACCAAAGCCACAAACAACGCCAAAGAGTGTTCGATCGGTCCACGCCCCAGCTGACCCTCCCGATCGGTCCACGCGTGAGCCTCGCGCTCGATCGGTCCACGCGGCAGTGGAACGTCGCAGAGAACGCGAGACGAGGTGAACTTAGAATTTTTTTTTTTTTTTTTTTTTTTTTTTTTTTTCGTCAATCTCGTTCAACGAGCGAATTTCCTTCCTCACCGAGACCAATGCCAAGCGTAGACCAAAGCCACGAACAACGCCAAAGAGTGCTCGATCGGTCCACGCCCCAGCTGACCCTCCCGATCGGTCCACGCGTGAGCCTCGCGCTCGATCGGTCCACGCGGCAGTTGAACGTCGCAGAGAACGCGAGACGAGGTGAACTTAGAATTTTTTTTTTTTTTTTTTTTTTTTTTTTTTTTTTTTTTCGTCAATCTCGTTCAACGAGCGAATTTCCTTCCTCACCGAGACCAATGCCAAGCGTAAACCAAAGCCACAAACAACGCCAAAGAGTGTTCGATCGGTCCACGCCCCAGCTGACCCTCCCGATCGGTCCACGCGTGAGCCTCGCGCTCGATCGGTCCACGCGGCAGTGGAACGTCGCAGAGAACGCGAGACGAGGTGAACTTAGAATTTTTTTTTTTTTTTTTTTTTTTTTTTTTTTTTTTCGTCAATCTCGTTCAACGAGCGAATTTCCTTCCTCACCGAGACCAATGCCAAGCGTAGACCAAAGCCACGAACAACGCCAAAGAGTGCTCGATCGGTCCACGCCCCAGCTGACCCTCCCGATCGGTCCACGCGTGAGCCTCGCGCTCGATCGGTCCACGCGGCAGTTGAACGTCGCAGAGAACGCGAGACGAGGTGAACTTAGAATTTTTTTTTTTTTTTTTTTTTTTTTTTTTTTTTTTCGTCAATCTCGTTCAACGAGCGAATTTCCTTCCTCACCGAGACCAATGCCAAGCGTAGACCAAAGCCACGAACAACGCCAAAGAGTGCTCGATCGGTCCACGCCCCAGCTGACCCTCCCGATCGGTCCACGCGTGAGCCTCGCGCTCGATCGGTCCACGCGGAAGTTGAACGTCGCAGAGAACGCGAGACGAGGTGAACTTAGAATTTTTTTTTTTTTTTTTTTTTTTTTTTTTTTTTTTTTTTTTCGTCAATCTCGTTCAACGAGCGAATTTCCTTCCTCACCGAGACCAATGCCAAGCGTAGACCAAAGCCACGAACAACGCCAAAGAGTGCTCGATCGGTCCACGCCCCAGCTGACCCTCCCGATCGGTCCACGCGTGAGCCTCGCGCTCGATCGGTCCACGCGGCAGTTGAACGTCGCAGAGAACGCGAGACGAGGTGAACTTAGAATTTTTTTTTTTTTTTTTTTTTTTTTTTTTTTTTTTTCGTCAATCTCGTTCAACGAGCGAATTTCCTTCCTCACCGAGACCAATGCCAAGCGTAAACCAAAGCCACAAACAACGCCAAAGAGTGTTCGATCGGTCCACGCCCCAGCTGACCCTCCCGATCGGTCCACGCGTGAGCCTCGCGCTCGATCGGTCCACGCGGCAGTGGAACGTCGCAGAGAACGCGAGACGAGGTGAACTTAGATTTTTTTTTTTTTTTTTTTTTTTTTTTTTTTTTTTTTCGTCAATCTCGTTCAACGAGCGAATTTCCTTCCTCACCGAGACCAATGCCAAGCGTAGACCAAAGCCACGAACAACGCCAAAGAGTGCTCGATCGGTCCACGCCCCAGCTGACCCTCCCGATCGGTCCACGCGTGAGCCTCGCGCTCGATCGGTCCACGCGGCAGTTGAACGTCGCAGAGAACGCGAGACGAGGTGAACTAAGAATTTTTTTTTTTTTTTTTTTTTTTTTTTTTTTTTTTTTTTTTCGTCAATCTCGTTCAACGAGCGAATTTCCTTCCTCACCGAGACCAATGCCAAGCGTAAACCAAAGCCACAAACAACGCCAAAGAGTGTTCGATCGGTCCACGCCCCAGCTGACCCTCCCGATCGGTCCACGCGTGAGCCTCGCGCTCGATCGGTCCACGCGGCAGTGGAACGTCGCAGAGAACGCGAGACGAGGTGAACTTAGAATTTTTTTTTTTTTTTTTTTTTTTTTTTTTTTTTTCGTCAATCTCGTTCAACGAGCGAATTTCCTTCCTCACCGAGACCAATGCCAAGCGTAGACCAAAGCCACGAATAACGCCAAAGAGTGCTCGATCGGTCCACGCCCCAGCTGACCCTCCCGATCGGTCCACGCGTGAGCCTCGCGCTCGATCGGTCCACGCGGCAGTTGAACGTCGCAGAGAACGCGAGACGAGGTGAACTTAGAATTTTTTTTTTTTTTTTTTTTTTTTTTTTTTTTTTTTCGTCAATCTCGTTCAACGAGCGAATTTCCTTCCTCACCGAGACCAATGCCAAGCGTAGACCAAAGCCACGAACAACGCCAAAGAGTGCTCGATCGGTCCACGCCCCAGCTGACCCTCCCGATCGGTCCACGCGTGAGCCTCGCGCTCGATCGGTCCACGCGGCAGTTGAACGTCGCAGAGAACGCGAGACGAGGTGAACTTAGAATTTTTTTTTTTTTTTTTTTTTTTTTTCGTCAATCTCGTTCAACGAGCGAATTTCCTTCCTCACCGAGACCAATGCCAAGAGTAAACCAAAGCCACAAACAACGCCAAAGAGTGTTCGATCGGTCCACGCCCCAGCTGACCCTCCCGATCGGTCCACGCGTGAGCCTCGCGCTCGATCGGTCCACGCGGCAGTGGAACGTCGCAGAGAACGCGAGACGAGGTGAACTTAGAATTTTTTTTTTTTTTTTTTTTTTTTTTTTTTTTTTCGTCAATCTCGTTCAACGAGCGAATTTCCTTCCTCACCGAGACCAATGCCAAGCGTAGACCAAAGCCACGAACAACGCCAAAGAGTGCTCGATCGGTCCACGCCCCAGCTGACCCTCCCGATCGGTCCACGCGTGAGCCTCGCGCTCGATCGGTCCACGCGGCAGTTGAACGTCGCAGAGAACGCGAGACGAGGTGAACTTAGAATTTTTTTTTTTTTTTTTTTTTTTTTTTTTTTTTTTTTTTTTCGTCAATCTCGTTCAACGAGCGAATTTCCTTCCTCACCGAGACCAATGCCAAGCGTAAACCAAAGCCACGAACAACGCCAAAGAGTGCTCGATCGGTCCACGCCCCAGCTGACCCTCCCGATCGGTCCACGCGTGAGCCTCGCGCTCGATCGGTCCACGCGGCAGTGGAACGTCGCAGAGAACGCGAGACGAGGTGAACTTAGAATTTTTTTTTTTTTTTTTTTTTTTTTTTTTTTTTTTTCGTCAATCTCGTTCAACGAGCGAATTTTCTTCCTCACCGAGACCAATGCCAAGCGTAGACCAAAGCCACGAACAACGCCAAAGAGTGCTCGATCGGTCCACGCCCCAGCTGACCCTCCCGATCGGTCCACGCGTGAGCCTCGCGCTCGATCGGTCCACGCGGCAGTTGAACGTCGCAGAGAACGCGAGACGAGGTGAACTTAGAATTTTTTTTTTTTTTTTTTTTTTTTTTTTTTTTTTTTTTTTCGTCAATCTCGTTCAACGAGCGAATTTCCTTCCTCACCGAGACCAATGCCAAGCGTAAACCAAAGCCACAAACAACGCCAAAGAGTGTTCGATCGGTCCACGCCCCAGCTGACCCTCCCGATCGGTCCACGCGTGAGCCTCGCGCTCGATCGGTCCACGCGGCAGTGGAACGTCGCAGAGAACGCGAGACGAGGTGAACTTAGAATTTTTTTTTTTTTTTTTTTTTTTTTTTTTTTTTCGTCAATCTCGTTCAACGAGCGAATTTCCTTCCTCACCGAGACCAATGCCAAGCGTAGACCAAAGCCACGAACAACGCCAAAGAGTGCTCGATCGGTCCACGCCCCAGCTGACCCTCCCGATCGGTCCACGCGTGAGCCTCGCGCTCGATCGGTCCACGCGGCAGTTGAACGTCGCAGAGAACGCGAGACGAGGTGAACTTAGAATTTTTTTTTTTTTTTTTTTTTTTTTTTTTTTTTTCGTCAATCTCGTTCAACGAGCGAATTTCCTTCCTCACCGAGACCAATGCCAAGCGTAGACCAAAGCCACGAACAACGCCAAAGAGTGCTCGATCGGTCCACGCCCCAGCTGACCCTCCCGATCGGTCCACGCGTGAGCCTCGCGCTCGATCGGTCCACGCGGCAGTGGAACGTCGCAGAGAACGCGAGACGAGGTGAACTTAGAATTTTTTTTTTTTTTTTTTTTTTTTTTTTTTTTTTTCGTCAATCTCGTTCAACGAGCGAATTTCCTTCCTCACCGAGACCAATGCCAAGCGTAGACCAAAGCCACGAACAACGCCAAAGAGTGCTCGATCGGTCCACGCCCCAGCTGACCCTCCCGATCGGTCCACGCGTGAGCCTCGCGCTCGATCGGTCCACGCGGCAGTTGAACGTCGCAGAGAACGCGAGACGAGGTGAACTTAGAATTTTTTTTTTTTTTTTTTTTTTTTTTTTTTTTTTTTTTTTTCGTCAATCTCGTTCAACGAGCGAATTTCCTTCCTCACCGAGACCAATGCCAAGCGTAAACCAAAGCCACAAACAACGCCAAAGAGTGTTCGATCGGTCCACGCCCCAGCTGACCCTCCCGATCGGTCCACGCGTGAGCCTCGCGCTCGATCGGTCCACGCGGCAGTGGAACGTCGCAGAGAACGCGAGACGAGGTGAACTTAGAATTTTTTTTTTTTTTTTTTTTTTTTTTTTTTTTTTTCGTCAATCTCGTTCAACGAGCGAATTTCCTTCCTCACCGAGACCAATATCAAGCGTAGACCAAAGCAACGAACAACGCCAAAGAGTGCTCGATCGGTCCACGCACCAGCTGACCCTCCCGATCGGTCCACGCGTGAGCCTCGCGCTCGATCGGTCCACGCGGCAGTTGAACGTCGCAGAGAACGCGAGACGAGGTGAACTTAGAATTTTTTTTTTTTTTTTTTTTTTTTTTTTTTTTTTTTTTTTCGTCAATCTCGTTCAACGAGCGAATTCCCTTCCTCACCGAGACCAATGCCAAGCGTAGACCAAAGCCACGAACAACGCCAAAGAGTGCTCGATCGGTCCACGCCCCAGCTGACCCTCCCGATCGGTCCACGCGTGAGCCTCGCGCTCGATCGGTCCACGCGGCAGTTGAACGTCGCAGAGAACGCGAGACGAGGTGAACATAGAATTTTTTTTTTTTTTTTTTTTTTTTTTTTTTTTTCGTCAATCTCGTTCAACGAGCGAATTTCCTTCCTCACCGAGACCAATGCCAAGCGTAAACCAAAGCCACGAACAACGCCAAAGAGTGCTCGATCGGTCCACGCCCCAGCTGACCCTCCCGATCGGTCCACGCGTGAGCCTCGCGCTCGATCGGTCCACGCGGCAGTGGAACGTCGCAGAGAACGCGAGACGAGGTGAACTTAGAATTTTTTTTTTTTTTTTTTTTTTTTTTTTTTTCGTCAATCTTGTTCAACGAGCGAATTTCCTTCCTCACCGAGACCAATGCCAAGCGTAGACCAAAGCCACGAACAACGCCAAAGAGTGCTCGATCGGTCCACGCCCCAGCTGACCCTCCCGATCGGTCCACGCGTGAGCCTCGCGCTCGATCGGTCCACGCGGCAGTTGAACGTCGCAGAGAACGCGAGACGAGGTGAACTTAGAATTTTTTTTTTTTTTTTTTTTTTTTTTTTTTTTTTTTTCGTCAATCTCGTTCAACGAGCGAATTTCCTTCCTCACCGAGACCAATGCCAAGCGTAGACCAAAGCCACGAACAACGCCAAAGAGTGCTCGATCGGTCCACGCCCCAGCTGACCCTCCCGATCGGTCCACGCGTGAGCCTCGCGCTCGATCGGTCCACGCGGCAGTTGAACGTCGCAGAGAACGCGAGACGAGGTGAACTTAGAATTTTTTTTTTTTTTTTTTTTTTTTTTTTTTTTTTTTCGTCAATCTCGTTCAACGAGCGAATTTCCTTCCTCACCGAGACCAATGCCAAGCGTAAACCAAAGCCACGAACAACGCCAAAGAGTGCTCGATCGGTCCACGCCCCAGCTGACCCTCCCGATCGGTCCACGCGTGAGCCTCGCGCTCGATCGGTCCACGCGGCAGTGGAACGTCGCAGAGAACGCGAGACGAGGTGAACTTAGAATTTTTTTTTTTTTTTTTTTTTTTTTTTTTTTTTTTTTTTCGTCAATCTCGTTCAACGAGCGAATTTCCTTCCTCACCGAGACCAATGCCAAGCGTAGACCAAAGCCACGAACAACGCCAAAGAGTGCTCGATCGGTCCACGCCCCAGCTGACCCTCCCGATCGGTCCACGCGTGAGCCTCGCGCTCGATCGGTCCACGCGGCAGTGGAACGTCGCAGAGAACGCGAGACGAGGTGAACTTAGAATTTTTTTTTTTTTTTTTTTTTTTTTTTTTTTTTTTTTTTCGTCAATCTCGTTCAACGAGCGAATTTCCTTCCTCACCGAGACCAATGCCAAGCGTAAACCAAAGCCACGAACAACGCCAAAGATTGCTCGATCGGTCCACGCCCCAGCTGACCCTCCCGATCGGTCCACGCGTGAGCCTCGCGCTCGATCGGTCCACGCGGCAGTGGAACGTCGCAGAGAACGCGAGACGAGGTGAACTTAGAATTTTTTTTTTTTTTTTTTTTTTTTTTTTTTTTTTTTTTTCGTCAATCTCGTTCAACGAGCGAATTTCCTTCCTCACCGAGACCAATGCCAAGCGTAAACCAAAGCCACGAACAACGCCAAAGAGTGCTCGATCGGTCCACGCCCCAGCTGACCCTCCCGATCGGTCCACGCGTGAGCCTCGCGCTCGATCGGTCCACGCGGCAGTGGAACGTCGCAGAGAACGCGAGACGAGGTGAACTTAGAATTTTTTTTTTTTTTTTTTTTTTTTTTTTTTTTTTTCGTCAATCTCGTTCAACGAGCGAATTTCCTTCCTCACCGAGACCAATGCCAAGCGTAGACCAAAGCCACGAACAACGCCAAAGAGTGCTCGATCGGTCCACGCCCCAGCTGACCCTCCCGATCGGTCCACGCGTGAGCCTCGCGCTCGATCGGTCCACGCGGCAGTTGAACGTCGCAGAGAACGCGAGACGAGGTGAACTTAGAATTTTTTTTTTTTTTTCGTCAATCTCGTTCAACGAGCGAATTTCCTTCCTCACCGAGACCAATGCCAAGCGTAGACCAAAGCCACGAACAACGCCAAAGAGTGCTCGATCGGTCCACGCCCCAGCTGACCCTCCCGATCGGTCCACGCGTGAGCCTCGCGCTCGATCGGTCCACGCGGAAGTTGAACGTCGCAGAGAACGCGAGACGAGGTGAACTTGGAATTTTTTTTTTTTTTTTTTTTTTTTTTTTTTTTTTTTTTTTTTTCGTCAATCTCGTTCAACGAGCGAATTTCCTTCCTCACCGAGACCAATGCCAAGCGTAGACCAAAGCCACGAACAACGCCAAAGAGTGCTCGATCGGTCCACGCCCCAGCTGACCCTCCCGATCGGTCCACGCGTGAGCCTCGCGCTCGATCGGTCCACGCGGCAGTTGAACGTCGCAGAGAACGCGAGACGAGGTGAACTTAGAATTTTTTTTTTTTTTTTTTTTTTTTTTTTTTTTTTTTTTTCGTCAATCTCGTTCAACGAGCGAATTCCCTTCCTCACCGAGACCAATGCCAAGCGTAGACCAAAGCCACGAACAACGCCAAAGAGTGCTCGATCGGTCCACGCCCCAGCTGACCCTCCCGATCGGTCCACGCGTGAGCCTCGCGCTCGATCGGTCCACGCGGCAGTTGAACGTCGCAGAGAACGCGAGACGAGGTGAACATAGAATTTTTTTTTTTTTTTTTTTTTTTTTTTTTTTTCGTCAATCTCGTTCAACGAGCGAATTTCCTTCCTCACCGAGACCAATGCCAAGCGTAAACCAAAGCCACGAACAACGCCAAAGAGTGCTCGATCGGTCCACGCCCCAGCTGACCCTCCCGATCGGTCCACGCGTGAGCCTCGCGCTCGATCGGTCCACGCGGCAGTGGAACGTCGCAGAGAACGCGAGACGAGGTGAACTTAGAATTTTTTTTTTTTTTTTTTTTTTTTTTTTTTTTTTTTTCGTCAATCTTGTTCAACGAGCGAATTTCCTTCCTCACCGAGACCAATGCCAAGCGTAGACCAAAGCCACGAACAACGCCAAAGAGTGCTCGATCGGTCCACGCCCCAGCTGACCCTCCCGATCGGTCCACGCGTGAGCCTCGCGCTCGATCGGTCCACGCGGCAGTTGAACGTCGCAGAGAACGCGAGACGAGGTGAACTTAGAATTTTTTTTTTTTTTTTTTTTTTTTTTTTTTTTTTTTTTCGTCAATCTCGTTCAACGAGCGAATTTCCTTCCTCACCGAGACCAATGCCAAGCGTAGACCAAAGCCACGAACAACGCCAAAGAGTGCTCGATCGGTCCACGCCCCAGCTGACCCTCCCGATCGGTCCACGCGTGAGCCTCGCGCTCGATCGGTCCACGCGGCAGTTGAACGTCGCAGAGAACGCGAGACGAGGTGAACTTAGAATTTTTTTTTTTTTTTTTTTTTTTTTTTTTTTTTCGTCAATCTCGTTCAACGAGCGAATTTCCTTCCTCACCGAGACCAATGCCAAGCGTAAACCAAAGCCACGAACAACGCCAAAGAGTGCTCGATCGGTCCACGCCCCAGCTGACCCTCCCGATCGGTCCACGCGTGAGCCTCGCGCTCGATCGGTCCACGCGGCAGTGGAACGTCGCAGAGAACGCGAGACGAGGTGAACTTAGAATTTTTTTTTTTTTTTTTTTTTTTTTTTTTTTTTTTTTTTTCGTCAATCTCGTTCAACGAGCGAATTTCCTTCCTCACCGAGACCAATGCCAAGCGTAGACCAAAGCCACGAACAACGCCAAAGAGTGCTCGATCGGTCCACGCCCCAGCTGACCCTCCCGATCGGTCCACGCGTGAGCCTCGCGCTCGATCGGTCCACGCGGCAGTGGAACGTCGCAGAGAACGCGAGACGAGGTGAACTTAGAATTTTTTTTTTTTTTTTTTTTTTTTTTTTTTTTTTTTTCGTCAATCTCGTTCAACGAGCGAATTTCCTTCCTCACCGAGACCAATGCCAAGCGTAAACCAAAGCCACGAACAACGCCAAAGAGTGCTCGATCGGTCCACGCCCCAGCTGACCCTCCCGATCGGTCCACGCGTGAGCCTCGCGCTCGATCGGTCCACGCGGCAGTGGAACGTCGCAGAGAACGCGAGACGAGGTGAACTTAGATTTTTTTTTTTTTTTTTTTTTTTTTTTTTTTTTTTTTTTCGTCAATCTCGTTCAACGAGCGAATTTCCTTCCTCACCGAGACCAATGCCAAGCGTAAACCAAAGCCACGAACAACGCCAAAGAGTGCTCGATCGGTCCACGCCCCAGCTGACCCTCCCGATCGGTCCACGCGTGAGCCTCGCGCTCGATCGGTCCACGCGGCAGTGGAACGTCGCAGAGAACGCGAGACGAGGTGAACTTAGAATTTTTTTTTTTTTTTTTTTTTTTTTTTTTTTTTTTTCGTCAATCTCGTTCAACGAGCGAATTTCCTTCCTCACCGAGACCAATGCCAAGCGTAGACCAAAGCCACGAACAACGCCAAAGAGTGCTCGATCGGTCCACGCCCCAGCTGACCCTCCCGATCGGTCCACGCGTGAGCCTCGCGCTCGATCGGTCCACGCGGCAGTTGAACGTCGCAGAGAACGCGAGACGAGGTGAACTTAGAATTTTTTTTTTTTTTTTTTTTTTTTTTTTTTTTTCGTCAATCTCGTTCAACGAGCGAATTTCCTTCCTCACCGAGACCAATGCCAAGCGTAGACCAAAGCCACGAACAACGCCAAAGAGTGCTCGATCGGTCCACGCCCCAGCTGACCCTCCCGATCGGTCCACGCGTGAGCCTCGCGCTCGATCGGTCCACGCGGAAGTTGAACGTCGCAGAGAACGCGAGACGAGGTGAACTTGGAATTTTTTTTTTTTTTTTTTTTTTTTTTTTTTTTTTTTTTTTTCGTCAATCTCGTTCAACGAGCGAATTTCCTTCCTCACCGAGACCAATGCCAAGCGTAGACCAAAGCCACGAACAACGCCAAAGAGTGCTCGATCGGTCCACGCCCCAGCTGACCCTCCCGATCGGTCCACGCGTGAGCCTCGCGCTCGATCGGTCCACGCGGCAGTTGAACGTCGCAGAGAACGCGAGACGAGGTGAACTTAGAATTTTTTTTTTTTTTTTTTTTTTTTTTTTTTTTTTTTTTTTTTTTCGTCAATCTCGTTCAACGAGCGAATTTCCTTCCTCACCGAGACCAATGCCAAGCGTAAACCAAAGCCACAAACAACGCCAAAGAGTGTTCGATCGGTCCACGCCCCAGCTGACCCTCCCGATCGGTCCACGCGTGAGCCTCGCGCTCGATCGGTCCACGCGGCAGTGGAACGTCGCAGAGAACGCGAGACGAGGTGAACTTAGAATTTTTTTTTTTTTTTTTTTTTTTTTTTTTTTTTTCGTCAATCTCGTTCAACGAGCGAATTTCCTTCCTCACCGAGACCAATGCCAAGCGTAGACCAAAGCCACGAACAACGCCAAAGAGTGCTCGATCGGTCCACGCCCCAGCTGACCCTCCCGATCGGTCCACGCGTGAGCCTCGCGCTCGATCGGTCCACGCGGCAGTGGAACGTCGCAGAGAACGCGAGACGAGGTGAACTTAGAATTTTTTTTTTTTTTTTTTTTTTTTTTTTTTTTTCGTCAATCTCGTTCAACGAGCGAATTTCCTTCCTCACCGAGACCAATGCCAAGCGTAGACCAAAGCCACGAACAACGCCAAAGAGTGCTCGATCGGTCCACGCCCCAGCTGACCCTCCCGATCGGTCCACGCGTGAGCCTCGCGCTCGATCGGTCCACGCGGCAGTTGAACGTCGCAGAGAACGCGAGACGAGGTGAACTTAGAATTTTTTTTTTTTTTTTTTTTTTTTTTTTTTTTCGTCAATCTCGTTCAACGAGCGAATTTCCTTCCTCACCGAGACCAATGCCAAGCGTAGACCAAAGCCACGAACAACGCCAAAGAGTGCTCGATCGGTCCACGCCCCAGCTGACCCTCCCGATCGGTCCACGCGTGAGCCTCGCGCTCGATCGGTCCACGCGGAAGTTGAACGTCGCAGAGAACGCGAGACGAGGTGAACTTAGAATTTTTTTTTTTTTTTTTTTTTTTTTTTTTTTTTTTTTTTTTCGTCAATCTCGTTCAACGAGCGAATTTCCTTCCTCACCGAGACCAATGCCAAGCGTAGACCAAAGCCACGAACAACGCCAAAGAGTGCTCGATCGGTCCACGCCCCAGCTGACCCTCCCGATCGGTCCACGCGTCAGCCTCGCGCTCGATCGGTCCACGCGGCAGTTGAACGTCGCAGAGAACGCGAGACGAGGTGAACTTAGAATTTTTTTTTTTTTTTTTTTTTTTTTTTTTTTTTTTTTTTCGTCAATCTCGTTCAACGAGCGAATTTCCTTCCTCACCGAGACCAATGCCAAGCGTAAACCAAAGCCACAAACAACGCCAAAGAGTGTTCGATCGGTCCACGCCCCAGCTGACCCTCCCGATCGGTCCACGCGTGAGCCTCGCGCTCGATCGGTCCACGCGGCAGTGGAACGTCGCAGAGAACGCGAGACGAGGTGAACTTAGAATTTTTTTTTTTTTTTTTTTTTTTTTTTTTTTTTCGTCAATCTCGTTCAACGAGCGAATTTCCTTCCTCACCGAGACCAATGCCAAGCGTAGACCAAAGCCACGAACAACGCCAAAGAGTGCTCGATCGGTCCACGCCCCAGCTGACCCTCCCGATCGGTCCACGCGTGAGCCTCGCGCTCGATCGGTCCACGCGGCAGTTGAACGTCGCAGAGAACGCGAGACGAGGTGAACTTAGAATTTTTTTTTTTTTTTTTTTTTTTTTTTTTTTTTTTTTTTCGTCAATCTCGTTCAACGAGCGAATTTCCTTCCTCACCGAGACCAATGCCAAGCGTAGACCAAAGCCACGAACAACGCCAAAGAGTGCTCGATCGGTCCACGCCCCAGCTGACCCTCCCGATCGGTCCACGCGTGAGCCTCGCGCTCGATCGGTCCACGCGGCAGTTGAACGTCGCAGAGAACGCGAGACGAGGTGAACTTAGAATTTTTTTTTTTTTTTTTTTTTTTTTTTTTTTTTTTTTTTTTCGTCAATCTCGTTCAACGAGCGAATTTCCTTCCTCACCGAGACCAATGCCAAGAGTAAACCAAAGCCACGAACAACGCCAAAGAGTGCTCGATCGGTCCACGCCCCAGCTGACCCTCCCGATCGGTCCACGCGTGAGCCTCGCGCTCGATCGGTCCACGCGGCAGTGGAACGTCGCAGAGAACGCGAGACGAGGTGAACTTAGAATTTTTTTTTTTTTTTTTTTTTTTTTTTTTTTTTTTTTTTTCGTCAATCTCGTTCAACGAGCGAATTTCCTTCCTCACCGAGACCAATGCCAAGCGTAAACCAAAGCCACGAACAACGCCAAAGATTGCTCGATCGGTCCACGCCCCAGCTGACCCTCCCGATCGGTCCACGCGTGAGCCTCGCGCTCGATCGGTCCACGCGGCAGTGGAACGTCGCAGAGAACGCGAGACGAGGTGAACTTAGAATTTTTTTTTTTTTTTTTTTTTTTTTTTTTTTTTTTTTTTTTCGTCAATCTCGTTCAACGAGCGAATTTCCTTCCTCACCGAGACCAATGCCAAGCGTAAACCAAAGCCACGAACAACGCCAAAGAGTGCTCGATCGGTCCACGCCCCAGCTGACCCTCCCGATCGGTCCACGCGTGAGCCTCGCGCTCGATCGGTCCACGCGGCAGTGGAACGTCGCAGAGAACGCGAGACGAGGTGAACTTAGAATTTTTTTTTTTTTTTTTTTTTTTTTTTTTTTTTTCGTCAATCTCGTTCAACGAGCGAATTTCCTTCCTCACCGAGACCAATGCCAAGCGTAGACCAAAGCCACGAACAACGCCAAAGAGTGCTCGATCGGTCCACGCCCCAGCTGACCCTCCCGATCGGTCCACGCGTGAGCCTCGCGCTCGATCGGTCCACGCGGCAGTTGAACGTCGCAGAGAACGCGAGACGAGGTGAACTTAGAATTTTTTTTTTTTTTTCGTCAATCTCGTTCAACGAGCGAATTTCCTTCCTCACCGAGACCAATGCCAAGCGTAGACCAAAGCCACGAACAACGCCAAAGAGTGCTCGATCGGTCCACGCCCCAGCTGACCCTCCCGATCGGTCCACGCGTGAGCCTCGCGCTCGATCGGTCCACGCGGAAGTTGAACGTCGCAGAGAACGCGAGACGAGGTGAACTTGGAATTTTTTTTTTTTTTTTTTTTTTTTTTTTTTTTTTTTTTTTTTTCGTCAATCTCGTTCAACGAGCGAATTTCCTTCCTCACCGAGACCAATGCCAAGCGTAGACCAAAGCCACGAACAACGCCAAAGAGTGCTCGATCGGTCCACGCCCCAGCTGACCCTCCCGATCGGTCCACGCGTGAGCCTCGCGCTCGATCGGTCCACGCGGCAGTTGAACGTCGCAGAGAACGCGAGACGAGGTGAACTTAGAATTTTTTTTTTTTTTTTTTTTTTTTTTTTTTTTTTTTTTTCGTCAATCTCGTTCAACGAGCGAATTCCCTTCCTCACCGAGACCAATGCCAAGCGTAGACCAAAGCCACGAACAACGCCAAAGAGTGCTCGATCGGTCCACGCCCCAGCTGACCCTCCCGATCGGTCCACGCGTGAGCCTCGCGCTCGATCGGTCCACGCGGCAGTTGAACGTCGCAGAGAACGCGAGACGAGGTGAACATAGAATTTTTTTTTTTTTTTTTTTTTTTTTTTTTTTTTCGTCAATCTCGTTCAACGAGCGAATTTCCTTCCTCACCGAGACCAATGCCAAGCGTAAACCAAAGCCACGAACAACGCCAAAGAGTGCTCGATCGGTCCACGCCCCAGCTGACCCTCCCGATCGGTCCACGCGTGAGCCTCGCGCTCGATCGGTCCACGCGGCAGTGGAACGTCGCAGAGAACGCGAGACGAGGTGAACTTAGAATTTTTTTTTTTTTTTTTTTTTTTTTTTTTTTTTTTTTCGTCAATCTTGTTCAACGAGCGAATTTCCTTCCTCACCGAGACCAATGCCAAGCGTAGACCAAAGCCACGAACAACGCCAAAGAGTGCTCGATCGGTCCACGCCCCAGCTGACCCTCCCGATCGGTCCACGCGTGAGCCTCGCGCTCGATCGGTCCACGCGGCAGTTGAACGTCGCAGAGAACGCGAGACGAGGTGAACTTAGAATTTTTTTTTTTTTTTTTTTTTTTTTTTTTTTTTTTTTCGTCAATCTCGTTCAACGAGCGAATTTCCTTCCTCACCGAGACCAATGCCAAGCGTAGACCAAAGCCACGAACAACGCCAAAGAGTGCTCGATCGGTCCACGCCCCAGCTGACCCTCCCGATCGGTCCACGCGTGAGCCTCGCGCTCGATCGGTCCACGCGGCAGTTGAACGTCGCAGAGAACGCGAGACGAGGTGAACTTAGAATTTTTTTTTTTTTTTTTTTTTTTTTTTTTTTTTCGTCAATCTCGTTCAACGAGCGAATTTCCTTCCTCACCGAGACCAATGCCAAGCGTAAACCAAAGCCACGAACAACGCCAAAGAGTGCTCGATCGGTCCACGCCCCAGCTGACCCTCCCGATCGGTCCACGCGTGAGCCTCGCGCTCGATCGGTCCACGCGGCAGTGGAACGTCGCAGAGAACGCGAGACGAGGTGAACTTAGAATTTTTTTTTTTTTTTTTTTTTTTTTTTTTTTTTTTTTTTTTCGTCAATCTCGTTCAACGAGCGAATTTCCTTCCTCACCGAGACCAATGCCAAGCGTAGACCAAAGCCACGAACAACGCCAAAGAGTGCTCGATCGGTCCACGCCCCAGCTGACCCTCCCGATCGGTCCACGCGTGAGCCTCGCGCTCGATCGGTCCACGCGGCAGTGGAACGTCGCAGAGAACGCGAGACGAGGTGAACTTAGAATTTTTTTTTTTTTTTTTTTTTTTTTTTTTTTTTTTTTTTCGTCAATCTCGTTCAACGAGCGAATTTCCTTCCTCACCGAGACCAATGCCAAGCGTAAACCAAAGCCACGAACAACGCCAAAGAGTGCTCGATCGGTCCACGCCCCAGCTGACCCTCCCGATCGGTCCACGCGTGAGCCTCGCGCTCGATCGGTCCACGCGGCAGTGGAACGTCGCAGAGAACGCGAGACGAGGTGAACTTAGATTTTTTTTTTTTTTTTTTTTTTTTTTTTTTTTTTTTTTTTCGTCAATCTCGTTCAACGAGCGAATTTCCTTCCTCACCGAGACCAATGCCAAGCGTAAACCAAAGCCACGAACAACGCCAAAGAGTGCTCGATCGGTCCACGCCCCAGCTGACCCTCCCGATCGGTCCACGCGTGAGCCTCGCGCTCGATCGGTCCACGCGGCAGTGGAACGTCGCAGAGAACGCGAGACGAGGTGAACTTAGAATTTTTTTTTTTTTTTTTTTTTTTTTTTTTTTTTTTTCGTCAATCTCGTTCAACGAGCGAATTTCCTTCCTCACCGAGACCAATGCCAAGCGTAGACCAAAGCCACGAACAACGCCAAAGAGTGCTCGATCGGTCCACGCCCCAGCTGACCCTCCCGATCGGTCCACGCGTGAGCCTCGCGCTCGATCGGTCCACGCGGCAGTTGAACGTCGCAGAGAACGCGAGACGAGGTGAACTTAGAATTTTTTTTTTTTTTTTTTTTTTTTTTTTTTTTTCGTCAATCTCGTTCAACGAGCGAATTTCCTTCCTCACCGAGACCAATGCCAAGCGTAGACCAAAGCCACGAACAACGCCAAAGAGTGCTCGATCGGTCCACGCCCCAGCTGACCCTCCCGATCGGTCCACGCGTGAGCCTCGCGCTCGATCGGTCCACGCGGAAGTTGAACGTCGCAGAGAACGCGAGACGAGGTGAACTTGGAATTTTTTTTTTTTTTTTTTTTTTTTTTTTTTTTTTTTTTTTTCGTCAATCTCGTTCAACGAGCGAATTTCCTTCCTCACCGAGACCAATGCCAAGCGTAGACCAAAGCCACGAACAACGCCAAAGAGTGCTCGATCGGTCCACGCCCCAGCTGACCCTCCCGATCGGTCCACGCGTGAGCCTCGCGCTCGATCGGTCCACGCGGCAGTTGAACGTCGCAGAGAACGCGAGACGAGGTGAACTTAGAATTTTTTTTTTTTTTTTTTTTTTTTTTTTTTTTTTTTTTTTTTTTCGTCAATCTCGTTCAACGAGCGAATTTCCTTCCTCACCGAGACCAATGCCAAGCGTAAACCAAAGCCACAAACAACGCCAAAGAGTGTTCGATCGGTCCACGCCCCAGCTGACCCTCCCGATCGGTCCACGCGTGAGCCTCGCGCTCGATCGGTCCACGCGGCAGTGGAACGTCGCAGAGAACGCGAGACGAGGTGAACTTAGAATTTTTTTTTTTTTTTTTTTTTTTTTTTTTTTTTTCGTCAATCTCGTTCAACGAGCGAATTTCCTTCCTCACCGAGACCAATGCCAAGCGTAGACCAAAGCCACGAACAACGCCAAAGAGTGCTCGATCGGTCCACGCCCCAGCTGACCCTCCCGATCGGTCCACGCGTGAGCCTCGCGCTCGATCGGTCCACGCGGCAGTGGAACGTCGCAGAGAACGCGAGACGAGGTGAACTTAGAATTTTTTTTTTTTTTTTTTTTTTTTTTTTTTTTTCGTCAATCTCGTTCAACGAGCGAATTTCCTTCCTCACCGAGACCAATGCCAAGCGTAGACCAAAGCCACGAACAACGCCAAAGAGTGCTCGATCGGTCCACGCCCCAGCTGACCCTCCCGATCGGTCCACGCGTGAGCCTCGCGCTCGATCGGTCCACGCGGCAGTTGAACGTCGCAGAGAACGCGAGACGAGGTGAACTTAGAATTTTTTTTTTTTTTTTTTTTTTTTTTTTTTTTCGTCAATCTCGTTCAACGAGCGAATTTCCTTCCTCACCGAGACCAATGCCAAGCGTAGACCAAAGCCACGAACAACGCCAAAGAGTGCTCGATCGGTCCACGCCCCAGCTGACCCTCCCGATCGGTCCACGCGTGAGCCTCGCGCTCGATCGGTCCACGCGGAAGTTGAACGTCGCAGAGAACGCGAGACGAGGTGAACTTAGAATTTTTTTTTTTTTTTTTTTTTTTTTTTTTTTTTTTTTTTTTTCGTCAATCTCGTTCAACGAGCGAATTTCCTTCCTCACCGAGACCAATGCCAAGCGTAGACCAAAGCCACGAACAACGCCAAAGAGTGCTCGATCGGTCCACGCCCCAGCTGACCCTCCCGATCGGTCCACGCGTGAGCCTCGCGCTCGATCGGTCCACGCGGCAGTTGAACGTCGCAGAGAACGCGAGACGAGGTGAACTTAGAATTTTTTTTTTTTTTTTTTTTTTTTTTTTTTTTTTTTTTTCGTCAATCTCGTTCAACGAGCGAATTTCCTTCCTCACCGAGACCAATGCCAAGCGTAAACCAAAGCCACAAACAACGCCAAAGAGTGTTCGATCGGTCCACGCCCCAGCTGACCCTCCCGATCGGTCCACGCGTGAGCCTCGCGCTCGATCGGTCCACGCGGCAGTGGAACGTCGCAGAGAACGCGAGACGAGGTGAACTTAGAATTTTTTTTTTTTTTTTTTTTTTTTTTTTTTTTTCGTCAATCTCGTTCAACGAGCGAATTTCCTTCCTCACCGAGACCAATGCCAAGCGTAGACCAAAGCCACGAACAACGCCAAAGAGTGCTCGATCGGTCCACGCCCCAGCTGACCCTCCCGATCGGTCCACGCGTGAGCCTCGCGCTCGATCGGTCCACGCGGCAGTTGAACGTCGCAGAGAACGCGAGACGAGGTGAACTTAGAATTTTTTTTTTTTTTTTTTTTTTTTTTTTTTTTTTTTTTCGTCAATCTCGTTCAACGAGCGAATTTCCTTCCTCACCGAGACCAATGCCAAGCGTAGACCAAAGCCACGAACAACGCCAAAGAGTGCTCGATCGGTCCACGCCCCAGCTGACCCTCCCGATCGGTCCACGCGTGAGCCTCGCGCTCGATCGGTCCACGCGGCAGTTGAACGTCGCAGAGAACGCGAGACGAGGTGAACTTAGAATTTTTTTTTTTTTTTTTTTTTTTTTTTTTTTTTTTTTTTTTCGTCAATCTCGTTCAACGAGCGAATTTCCTTCCTCACCGAGACCAATGCCAAGAGTAAACCAAAGCCACAAACAACGCCAAAGAGTGTTCGATCGGTCCACGCCCCAGCTGACCCTCCCGATCGGTCCACGCGTGAGCCTCGCGCTCGATCGGTCCACGCGGCAGTGGAACGTCGCAGAGAACGCGAGACGAGGTGAACTTAGAATTTTTTTTTTTTTTTTTTTTTTTTTTTTTTTTTTCGTCAATCTCGTTCAACGAGCGAATTTCCTTCCTCACCGAGACCAATGCCAAGCGTAGACCAAAGCAACGAACAACGCCAAAGAGTGCTCGATCGGTCCACGCCCCAGCTGACCCTCCCGATCGGTCCACGCGTGAGCCTCGCGCTCGATCGGTCCACGCGGCAGTTGAACGTCGCAGAGAACGCGAGACGAGGTGAACTTAGAATTTTTTTTTTTTTTTTTTTTTTTTTTTTTTTTTTTTTTTTCGTCAATCTCGTTCAACGAGCGAATTTCCTTCCTCACCGAGACCAATGCCAAGCGTAAACCAAAGCCACGAACAACGCCAAAGAGTGCTCGATCGGTCCACGCCCCAGCTGACCCTCCCGATCGGTCCACGCGTGAGCCTCGCGCTCGATCGGTCCACGCGGCAGTGGAACGTCGCAGAGAACGCGAGACGAGGTGAACTTAGAATTTTTTTTTTTTTTTTTTTTTTTTTTTTTTTTTTTTTTTCGTCAATCTCGTTCAACGAGCGAATTTCCTTCCTCACCGAGACCAATGCCAAGCGTAAACCAAAGCCACGAACAACGCCAAAGAGTGCTCGATCGGTCCACGCCCCAGCTGACCCTCCCGATCGGTCCACGCGTGAGCCTCGCGCTTGATCGGTCCACGCGGCAGTTGAACGTCGCAGAGAACGCGAGACGAGGTGAACTTAGAATTTATTTTTTTTTTTTATTTTTTTTTTTTTTTTTTTTTTCGTCAATCTCGTTCAACGAGCGAATTTCCTTCCTCACCGAGACCAATGCCAAGCGTAAACCAAAGCCACAAACAACGCCAAAGAGTGTTCGATCGGTCCACGCCCCAGCTGACCCTCCCGATCGGTCCACGCGTGAGCCTCGCGCTCGATCGGTCCACGCGGCAGTGGAACGTCGCAGAGAACGCGAGACGAGGTGAACTTAGAATTTTTTTTTTTTTTTTTTTTTTTTTTTTTTTTTCGTCAATCTCGTTCAACGAGCGAATTTCCTTCCTCACCGAGACCAATGCCAAGCGTAGACCAAAGCCACGAACAACGCCAAAGAGTGCTCGATCGGTCCACGCCCCAGCTGACCCTCCCGATCGGTCCACGCGTGAGCCTCGCGCTCGATCGGTCCACGCGGCAGTTGAACGTCGCAGAGAACGCGAGACGAGGTGAACTTAGAATTTTTTTTTTTTTTTTTTTTTTTTTTTTTTTTTTTCGTCAATCTCGTTCAACGAGCGAATTTCCTTCCTCACCGAGACCAATGCCAAGCGTAGACCAAAGCCACGAACAACGCCAAAGAGTGCTCGATCGGTCCACGCCCCAGCTGACCCTCCCGATCGGTCCACGCGTGAGCCTCGCGCTCGATCGGTCCACGCGGAAGTTGAACGTCGCAGAGAACGCGAGACGAGGTGAACTTAGAATTTTTTTTTTTTTTTTTTTTTTTTTTTTTTTTTTTTTTTTCGTCAATCTCGTTCAACGAGCGAATTTCCTTCCTCACCGAGACCAATGCCAAGCGTAGACCCAAGCCACGAACAACGCCAAAGAGTGCTCGATCGGTCCACGCCCCAGCTGACCCTCCCGATCGGTCCACGCGTGAGCCTCGCGCTCGATCGGTCCACGCGGCAGTTGAACGTCGCAGAGAACGCGAGACGAGGTGAACTTAGAATTTTTTTTTTTTTTTTTTTTTTTTTTTTTTTTTTTTTTTCGTCAATCTCGTTCAACGAGCGAATTTCCTTCCTCACCGAGACCAATGCCAAGCGTAAACCAAAGCCACAAACAACGCCAAAGAGTGTTCGATCGGTCCACGCCCCAGCTGACCCTCCCGATCGGTCCACGCGTGAGCCTCGCGCTCGATCGGTCCACGCGGCAGTGGAACGTCGCAGAGAACGCGAGACGAGGTGAACTTAGAATTTTTTTTTTTTTTTTTTTTTTTTTTCTTTTTTTTTTCGTCAATCTCGTTCAACGAGCGAATTTCCTTCCTCACCGAGACCAATGCCAAGCGTAGACCAAAGCCACGAACAACGCCAAAGAGTGCTCGATCGGTCCACGCCCCAGCTGACCCTCCCGATCGGTCCACGCGTGAGCCTCGCGCTCGATCGGTCCACGCGGCAGTTGAACGTCGCAGAGAACGCGAGACGAGGTGAACTTAGAATTTTTTTTTTTTTTTTTTTTTTTCGTCAATCTCGTTCAACGAGCGAATTTCCTTCCTCACCGAGACCAATGCCAAGCGTAAACCAAAGCCACAAACAACGCCAAAGAGTGTTCGATCGGTCCACGCCCCAGCTGACCCTCCCGATCGGTCCACGCGTGAGCCTCGCGCTCGATCGGTCCACGCGGCAGTGGAACGTCGCAGAGAACGCGAGACGAGGTGAACTTAGAATTTTTTTTTTTTTTTTTTTTTTTTTTTTTTTTTTTTTTCGTCAATCTCGTTCAACGAGCGAATTTCCTTCCTCACCGAGACCAATATCAAGCGTAGACCAAAGCAACGAACAACGCCAAAGAGTGCTCGATCGGTCCACGCCCCAGCTGACCCTCCCGATCGGTCCACGCGTGAGCCTCGCGCTCGATCGGTCCACGCGGCAGTTGAACGTCGCAGAGAACGCGAGACGAGGTGAACTTAGAATTTTTTTTTTTTTTTTTTTTTTTTTTTTTTTTTTTTTTCGTCAATCTCGTTCAACGAGCGAATTTCCTTCCTCACCGAGACCAATGCCAAGCGTAAACCAAAGCCACAAACAACGCCAAAGAGTGTTCGATCGGTCCACGCCCCAGCTGACCCTCCCGATCGGTCCACGCGTGAGCCTCGCGCTCGATCGGTCCACGCCGCAGTGGAACGTCGCAGAGAACGCGAGACGAGGTGAACTTAGAATTTTTTTTTTTTTTTTTTTTTTTTTTTTTTTTTTCGTCAATCTCGTTCAACGAGCGAATTTCCTTCCTCACCGAGACCAATGCCAAGCGTAGACCAAAGCCACGAACAACGCCAAAGAGTGCTCGATCGGTCCACGCCCCAGCTGACCCTCCCGATCGGTCCACGCGTGAGCCTCGCGCTCGATCGGTCCACGCGGCAGTTGAACGTCGCAGAGAACGCGAGACGAGGTGAACTTAGAATTTTTTTTTTTTTTTTTTTTTTTTTTTTTTTCGTCAATCTCGTTCAACGAGCGAATTTCCTTCCTCACCGAGACCAATGCCAAGCGTAGACCAAAGCCACGAACAACGCCAAAGAGTGCTCGATCGGTCCACGCCCCAGCTGACCCTCCCGATCGGTCCACGCGTGAGCCTCGCGCTCGATCGGTCCACGCGGAAGTTGAACGTCGCAGAGAACGCGAGACGAGGTGAACTTAGAATTTTTTTTTTTTTTTTTTTTTTTTTTTTTTTTTTTTTTTTTTTTTTCGTCAATCTCGTTCAACGAGCGAATTTCCTTCCTCACCGAGACCAATGCCAAGCGTAGACCAAAGCCACGAACAACGCCAAAGAGTGCTCGATCGGTCCACGCCCCAGCTGACCCTCCCGATCGGTCCACGCGTGAGCCTCGCGCTCGATCGGTCCACGCGGCAGTTGAACGTCGCAGAGAACGCGAGACGAGGTGAACTTAGAATTTTTTTTTTTTTTTTTTTTTTTTTTTTTTTTTTTTTTTCGTCAATCTCGTTCAACGAGCGAATTTCCTTCCTCACCGAGACCAATGCCAAGCGTAAACCAAAGCCACAAACAACGCCAAAGAGTGTTCGATCGGTCCACGCCCCAGCTGACCCTCCCGATCGGTCCACGCGTGAGCCTCGCGCTCGATCGGTCCACGCGGCAGTGGAACGTCGCAGAGAACGCGAGACGAGGTGAACTTAGAATTTTTTTTTTTTTTTTTTTTTCGTCAATCTCGTTCAACGAGCGAATTTCCTTCCTCACCGAGACCAATGCCAAGCGTAAACCAAAGCCACAAACAACGCCAAAGAGTGTTCGATCGGTCCACGCCCCAGCTGACCCTCCCGATCGGTCCACGCGTGAGCCTCGCGCTCGATCGGTCCACGCGGCAGTGGAACGTCGCAGAGAACGCGAGACGAGGTGAACTTAGAATTTTTTTTTTTTTTTTTTTTTTTTTTTTTTTTTTTCGTCAATCTCGTTCAACGAGCGAATTTCCTTCCTCACCGAGACCAATGCCAAGCGTAGACCAAAGCCACGAACAACGCCAAAGAGTGCTCGATCGGTCCACGCCCCAGCTGACCCTCCCGATCGGTCCACGCGTGAGCCTCGCGCTCGATCGGTCCACGCGGCAGTTGAACGTCGCAGAGAACGCGAGACGAGGTGAACTTAGAATTTTTTTTTTTTTTTTTTTTTTTTTTTTTTTTTTTTTTTCGTCAATCTCGTTCAACGAGCGAATTTCCTTCCTCACCGAGACCAATGCCAAGCGTAAACCAAAGCCACAAACAACGCCAAAGAGTGTTCGATCGGTCCACGCCCCAGCTGACCCTCCCGATCGGTCCACGCGTGAGCCTCGCGCTCGATCGGTCCACGCCGCAGTGGAACGTCGCAGAGAACGCGAGACGAGGTGAACTTAGAATTTTTTTTTTTTTTTTTTTTTTTTTTTTTTTTTTTTCGTCAATCTCGTTCAACGAGCGAATTTCCTTCCTCACCGAGACCAATGCCAAGCGTAGACCAAAGCCACGAACAACGCCAAAGAGTGCTCGATCGGTCCACGCCCCAGCTGACCCTCCCGATCGGTCCACGCGTGAGCCTCGCGCTCGATCGGTCCACGCGGCAGTTGAACGTCGCAGAGAACGCGAGACGAGGTGAACTTAGAATTTTTTTTTTTTTTTTTTTTTTTTTTTTTTTCGTCAATCTCGTTCAACGAGCGAATTTCCTTCCTCACCGAGACCAATGCCAAGCGTAGACCAAAGCCGCGAACAACGCCAAAGAGTGCTCGATCGGTCCACGCCCCAGCTGACCCTCCCGATCGGTCCACGCGTGAGCCTCGCGCTCGATCGGTCCACGCGGAAGTTGAACGTCGCAGAGAACGCGAGACGAGGTGAACTTAGAATTTTTTTTTTTTTTTTTTTTTTTTTTTTTTTTTTTTTTTTTTTTTCGTCAATCTCGTTCAACGAGCGAATTTCCTTCCTCACCGAGACCAATGCCAAGCGTAGACCAAAGCCACGAACAACGCCAAAGAGTGCTCGATCGGTCCACGCCCCAGCTGACCCTCCCGATCGGTCCACGCGTGAGCCTCGCGCTCGATCGGTCCACGCGGCAGTTGAACGTCGCAGAGAACGCGAGACGAGGTGAACTTAGAATTTTTTTTTTTTTTTTTTTTTTTTTTTTTTTTTTTTTTTTTTCGTCAATCTCGTTCAACGAGCGAATTTCCTTCCTCACCGAGACCAATGCCAAGCGTAAACCAAAGCCACAAACAACGCCAAAGAGTGTTCGATCGGTCCACGCCCCAGCTGACCCTCCCGATCGGTCCACGCGTGAGCCTCGCGCTCGATCGGTCCACGCGGCAGTGGAACGTCGCAGAGAACGCGAGACGAGGTGAACTTAGAATTTTTTTTTTTTTTTTTTTTCGTCAATCTCGTTCAACGAGCGAATTTCCTTCCTCACCGAGACCAATGCCAAGCGTAGACCAAAGCCACGAACAACGCCAAAGAGTGCTCGATCGGTCCACGCCCCAGCTGACCCTCCCGATCGGTCCACGCGTGAGCCTCGCGCTCGATCGGTCCACGCGGCAGTTGAACGTCGCAGAGAACGCGAGACGAGGTGAACTTAGAATTTTTTTTTTTTTTTTTTTTTTTTTTTTTTTTTTTTTTTTCGTCAATCTCGTTCAACGAGCGAATTTCCTTCCTCACCGAGACCAATGCCAAGCGTAAACCAAAGCCACAAACAACGCCAAAGAGTGTTCGATCGGTCCACGCCCCAGCTGACCCTCCCGATCGGTCCACGCGTGAGCCTCGCGCTCGATCGGTCCACGCGGCAGTGGAACGTCGCAGAGAACGCGAGACGAGGTGAACTTAGAATTTTTTTTTTTTTTTTTTTTTTTTTTTTTTTTTTCGTCAATCTCGTTCAACGAGCGAATTTCCTTCCTCACCGAGACCAATGCCAAGCGTAGACCAAAGCCACGAACAACGCCAAAGAGTGCTCGATCGGTCCACGCCCCAGCTGACCCTCCCGATCGGTCCACGCGTGAGCCTCGCGCTCGATCGGTCCACGCGGCAGTTGAACGTCGCAGAGAACGCGAGACGAGGTGAACTTAGAATTTTTTTTTTTTTTTTTTTTTTTTTTTTTTTTTTTTTTTCGTCAATCTCGTTCAACGAGCGAATTTCCTTCCTCACCGAGACCAATGCCAAGCGTAAACCAAAGCCACAAACAACGCCAAAGAGTGTTCGATCGGTCCACGCCCCAGCTGACCCTCCCGATCGGTCCACGCGTGAGCCTCGCGCTCGATCGGTCCACGCCGCAGTGGAACGTCGCAGAGAACGCGAGACGAGGTGAACTTAGAATTTTTTTTTTTTTTTTTTTTTTTTTTTTTTTTTCGTCAATCTCGTTCAACGAGCGAATTTCCTTCCTCACCGAGACCAATGCCAAGCGTAGACCAAAGCCACGAACAACGCCAAAGAGTGCTCGATCGGTCCACGCCCCAGCTGACCCTCCCGATCGGTCCACGCGTGAGCCTCGCGCTCGATCGGTCCACGCGGCAGTTGAACGTCGCAGAGAACGCGAGACGAGGTGAACTTAGAATTTTTTTTTTTTTTTTTTTTTTTTTTTTTTTCGTCAATCTCGTTCAACGAGCGAATTTCCTTCCTCACCGAGACCAATGCCAAGCGTAGACCAAAGCCACGAACAACGCCAAAGAGTGCTCGATCGGTCCACGCCCCAGCTGACCCTCCCGATCGGTCCACGCGTGAGCCTCGCGCTCGATCGGTCCACGCGGAAGTTGAACGTCGCAGAGAACGCGAGACGAGGTGAACTTAGAATTTTTTTTTTTTTTTTTTTTTTTTTTTTTTTTTTTTTTTTTTTCGTCAATCTCGTTCAACGAGCGAATTTCCTTCCTCACCGAGACCAATGCCAAGCGTAGACCAAAGCCACGAACAACGCCAAAGAGTGCTCGATCGGTCCACGCCCCAGCTGACCCTCCCGATCGGTCCACGCGTGAGCCTCGCGCTCGATCGGTCCACGCGGCAGTGGAACGTCGCAGAGAACGCGAGACGAGGTGAACTTAGAATTTTTTTTTTTTTTTTTTTTTTTTTTTTTTTTTCGTCAATCTCGTTCAACGAGCGAATTTCCTTCCTCACCGAGACCAATGCCAAGCGTAAACCAAAGCCACAAACAACGCCAAAGAGTGTTCGATCGGTCCACGCCCCAGCTGACCCTCCCGATCGGTCCACGCGTGAGCCTCGCGCTCGATCGGTCCACGCGGCAGTGGAACGTCGCAGAGAACGCGAGACGAGGTGAACTTAGAATTTTTTTTTTTTTTTTTTTTCGTCAATCTCGTTCAACGAGCGAATTTCCTTCCTCACCGAGACCAATGCCAAGCGTAGACCAAAGCCACGAACAACGCCAAAGAGTGCTCGATCGGTCCACGCCCCAGCTGACCCTCCCGATCGGTCCACGCGTGAGCCTCGCGCTCGATCGGTCCACGCGGCAGTTGAACGTCGCAGAGAACGCGAGACGAGGTGAACTTAGAATTTTTTTTTTTTTTTTTTTTTTTTTTTTTTTTTTTTTTTTCGTCAATCTCGTTCAACGAGCGAATTTCCTTCCTCACCGAGACCAATGCCAAGCGTAAACCAAAGCCACAAACAACGCCAAAGAGTGTTCGATCGGTCCACGCCCCAGCTGACCCTCCCGATCGGTCCACGCGTGAGCCTCGCGCTCGATCGGTCCACGCGGCAGTGGAACGTCGCAGAGAACGCGAGACGAGGTGAACTTAGAATTTTTTTTTTTTTTTTTTTTTTTTTTTTTTTTTCGTCAATCTCGTTCAACGAGCGAATTTCCTTCCTCACCGAGACCAATGCCAAGCGTAGACCAAAGCCACGAACAACGCCAAAGAGTGCTCGATCGGTCCACGCCCCAGCTGACCCTCCCGATCGGTCCACGCGTGAGCCTCGCGCTCGATCGGTCCACGCGGCAGTTGAACGTCGCAGAGAACGCGAGACGAGGTGAACTTAGAATTTTTTTTTTTTTTTTTTTTTTTTTTTTTTTTTTTTTCGTCAATCTCGTTCAACGAGCGAATTTCCTTCCTCACCGAGACCAATGCCAAGCGTAAACCAAAGCCACAAACAACGCCAAAGAGTGTTCGATCGGTCCACGCCCCAGCTGACCCTCCCGATCGGTCCACGCGTGAGCCTCGCGCTCGATCGGTCCACGCCGCAGTGGAACGTCGCAGAGAACGCGAGACGAGGTGAACTTAGAATTTTTTTTTTTTTTTTTTTTTTTTTTTTTTTTTTTCGTCAATCTCGTTCAACGAGCGAATTTCCTTCCTCACCGAGACCAATGCCAAGCGTAGACCAAAGCCACGAACAACGCCAAAGAGTGCTCGATCGGTCCACGCCCCAGCTGACCCTCCCGATCGGTCCACGCGTGAGCCTCGCGCTCGATCGGTCCACGCGGCAGTTGAACGTCGCAGAGAACACGAGACGAGGTGAACTTACAATTTTTTTTTTTTTTTTTTTTTTTTTTTTTTTCGTCAATCTCGTTCAACGAGCGAATTTCCTTCCTCACCGAGACCAATGCCAAGCGTAGACCAAAGCCACGAACAACGCCAAAGAGTGCTCGATCGGTCCACGCCCCAGCTGACCCTCCCGATCGGTCCACGCGTGAGCCTCGCGCTCGATCGGTCCACGCGGCAGTTGAACGTCGCAGAGAACGCGAGACGAGGTGAACTTAGAATTTTTTTTTTTTTTTTTTTTTTTTTTTTTTTTTTCGTCAATCTCGTTCAACGAGCGAATTTCCTTCCTCACCGAGACCAATGCCAAGCGTAGACCAAAGCCACGAACAACGCCAAAGAGTGCTCGATCGGTCCACGCCCCAGCTGACCCTCCCGATCGGTCCACGCGTGAGCCTCGCGCTCGATCGGTCCACGCGGCAGTTGAACGTCGCAGAGAACGCGAGACGAGGTGAACTTAGAATTTTTTTTTTTTTTTTTTTTTTTTTTTTTTTCGTCAATCTCGTTCAACGAGCGAATTTCCTTCCTCACCGAGACCAATGCCAAGCGTAGACCAAAGCCGCGAACAACGCCAAAGAGTGCTCGATCGGTCCACGCCCCAGCTGACCCTCCCGATCGGTCCACGCGTGAGCCTCGCGCTCGATCGGTCCACGCGGAAGTTGAACGTCGCAGAGAACGCGAGACGAGGTGAACTTAGAATTTTTTTTTTTTTTTTTTTTTTTTTTTTTTTTTTTTTTTTTTTTTTCGTCAATCTCGTTCAACGAGCGAATTTCCTTCCTCACCGAGACCAATGCCAAGCGTAGACCAAAGCCACGAACAACGCCAAAGAGTGCTCGATCGGTCCACGCCCCAGCTGACCCTCCCGATCGGTCCACGCGTGAGCCTCGCGCTCGATCGGTCCACGCGGCAGTTGAACGTCGCAGAGAACGCGAGACGAGGTGAACTTAGAATTTTTTTTTTTTTTTTTTTTTTTTTTTTTTTTTTTTTTTTTCGTCAATCTCGTTCAACGAGCGAATTTCCTTCCTCACCGAGACCAATGCCAAGCGTAAACCAAAGCCACAAACAACGCCAAAGAGTGTTCGATCGGTCCACGCCCCAGCTGACCCTCCCGATCGGTCCACGCGTGAGCCTCGCGCTCGATCGGTCCACGCGGCAGTGGAACGTCGCAGAGAACGCGAGACGAGGTGAACTTAGAATTTTTTTTTTTTTTTTTTTTTCGTCAATCTCGTTCAACGAGCGAATTTCCTTCCTCACCGAGACCAATGCCAAGCGTAGACCAAAGCCACGAACAACGCCAAAGAGTGCTCGATCGGTCCACGCCCCAGCTGACCCTCCCGATCGGTCCACGCGTGAGCCTCGCGCTCGATCGGTCCACGCGGCAGTTGAACGTCGCAGAGAACGCGAGACGAGGTGAACTTAGAATTTTTTTTTTTTTTTTTTTTTTTTTTTTTTTTTTTTTTTCGTCAATCTCGTTCAACGAGCGAATTTCCTTCCTCACCGAGACCAATGCCAAGCGTAAACCAAAGCCACAAACAACGCCAAAGAGTGTTCGATCGGTCCACGCCCCAGCTGACCCTCCCGATCGGTCCACGCGTGAGCCTCGCGCTCGATCGGTCCACGCGGCAGTGGAACGTCGCAGAGAACGCGAGACGAGGTGAACTTAGAATTTTTTTTTTTTTTTTTTTTTTTTTTTTTTTTTTTTCGTCAATCTCGTTCAACGAGCGAATTTCCTTCCTCACCGAGACCAATGCCAAGCGTAGACCAAAGCCACGAACAACGCCAAAGAGTGCTCGATCGGTCCACGCCCCAGCTGACCCTCCCGATCGGTCCACGCGTGAGCCTCGCGCTCGATCGGTCCACGCGGCAGTTGAACGTCGCAGAGAACGCGAGACGAGGTGAACTTAGAATTTTTTTTTTTTTTTTTTTTTTTTTTTTTTTTTTTTTTTCGTCAATCTCGTTCAACGAGCGAATTTCCTTCCTCACCGAGACCAATGCCAAGCGTAAACCAAAGCCACAAACAACGCCAAAGAGTGTTCGATCGGTCCACGCCCCAGCTGACCCTCCCGATCGGTCCACGCGTGAGCCTCGCGCTCGATCGGTCCACGCCGCAGTGGAACGTCGCAGAGAACGCGAGACGAGGTGAACTTAGAATTTTTTTTTTTTTTTTTTTTTTTTTTTTTTTTTTCGTCAATCTCGTTCAACGAGCGAATTTCCTTCCTCACCGAGACCAATGCCAAGCGTAGACCAAAGCCACGAACAACGCCAAAGAGTGCTCGATCGGTCCACGCCCCAGCTGACCCTCCCGATCGGTCCACGCGTGAGCCTCGCGCTCGATCGGTCCACGCGGCAGTTGAACGTCGCAGAGAACGCGAGACGAGGTGAACTTAGAATTTTTTTTTTTTTTTTTTTTTTTTTTTTTTTCGTCAATCTCGTTCAACGAGCGAATTTCCTTCCTCACCGAGACCAATGCCAAGCGTAGACCAAAGCCACGAACAACGCCAAAGAGTGCTCGATCGGTCCACGCCCCAGCGGACCCTCCCGATCGGTCCACGCGTGAGCCTCGCGCTCGATCGGTCCACGCGGAAGTTGAACGTCGCAGAGAACGCGAGACGAGGTGAACTTAGAATTTTTTTTTTTTTTTTTTTTTTTTTTTTTTTTTTTTTTTTTTTCGTCAATCTCGTTCAACGAGCGAATTTCCTTCCTCACCGAGACCAATGCCAAGCGTAGACCAAAGCCACGAACAACGCCAAAGAGTGCTCGATCGGTCCACGCCCCAGCTGACCCTCCCGATCGGTCCACGCGTGAGCCTCGCGCTCGATCGGTCCACGCGGCAGTTGAACGTCGCAGAGAACGCGAGACGAGGTGAACTTAGAATTTTTTTTTTTTTTTTTTTTTTTTTTTTTTTTTTTTTTTCGTCAATCTCGTTCAACGAGCGAATTTCCTTCCTCACCGAGACCAATGCCAAGCGTAAACCAAAGCCACAAACAACGCCAAAGAGTGTTCGATCGGTCCACGCCCCAGCTGACCCTCCCGATCGGTCCACGCGTGAGCCTCGCGCTCGATCGGTCCACGCGGCAGTGGAACGTCGCAGAGAACGCGAGACGAGGTGAACTTAGAATTTTTTTTTTTTTTTTTTTTTTTTTTTTTTTTTTCGTCAATCTCGTTCAACGAGCGAATTTCCTTCCTCACCGAGACCAATGCCAAGCGTAAACCAAAGCCACAAACAACGCCAAAGAGTGTTCGATCGGTCCACGCCCCAGCTGACCCTCCCGATCGGTCCACGAGTGAGCCTCGCGCTCGATCGGTCCACGCGGCAGTGGAACGTCGCAGAGAACGCGAGACGAGGTGAACTTAGAATTTTTTTTTTTTTTTTTTTTCGTCAATCTCGTTCAACGAGCGAATTTCCTTCCTCACCGAGACCAATGCCAAGCGTAGACCAAAGCCACGAACAACGCCAAAGAGTGCTCGATCGGTCCACGCCCCAGCTGACCCTCCCGATCGGTCCACGCGTGAGCCTCGCGCTCGATCGGTCCACGCGGCAGTTGAACGTCGCAGAGAACGCGAGACGAGGTGAACTTAGAATTTTTTTTTTTTTTTTTTTTTTTTTTTTTTTTTTTTTTCGTCAATCTCGTTCAACGAGCGAATTTCCTTCCTCACCGAGACCAATGCCAAGCGTAAACCAAAGCCACAAACAACGCCAAAGAGTGTTCGATCGGTCCACGCCCCAGCTGACCCTCCCGATCGGTCCACGCGTGAGCCTCGCGCTCGATCGGTCCACGCGGCAGTGGAACGTCGCAGAGAACGCGAGACGAGGTGAACTTAGAATTTTTTTTTTTTTTTTTTTTTTTTTTTTTTTTTCGTCAATCTCGTTCAACGAGCGAATTTCCTTCCTCACCGAGACCAATGCCAAGCGTAGACCAAAGCCACGAACAACGCCAAAGAGTGCTCGATCGGTCCACGCCCCAGCTGACCCTCCCGATCGGTCCACGCGTGAGCCTCGCGCTCGATCGGTCCACGCGGCAGTTGAACGTCGCAGAGAACGCGAGACGAGGTGAACTTAGAATTTTTTTTTTTTTTTTTTTTTTTTTTTTTTTTTTTTTCGTCAATCTCGTTCAACGAGCGAATTTCCTTCCTCACCGAGACCAATGCCAAGCGTAAACCAAAGCCACAAACAACGCCAAAGAGTGTTCGATCGGTCCACGCCCCAGCTGACCCTCCCGATCGGTCCACGCGTGAGCCTCGCGCTCGATCGGTCCACGCCGCAGTGGAACGTCGCAGAGAACGCGAGACGAGGTGAACTTAGAATTTTTTTTTTTTTTTTTTTTTTTTTTTTTTTTTTTCGTCAATCTCGTTCAACGAGCGAATTTCCTTCCTCACCGAGACCAATGCCAAGCGTAGACCAAAGCCACGAACAACGCCAAAGAGTGCTCGATCGGTCCACGCCCCAGCTGACCCTCCCGATCGGTCCACGCGTGAGCCTCGCGCTCGATCGGTCCACGCGGCAGTTGAACGTCGCAGAGAACACGAGACGAGGTGAACTTACAATTTTTTTTTTTTTTTTTTTTTTTTTTTTTTTCGTCAATCTCGTTCAACGAGCGAATTTCCTTCCTCACCGAGACCAATGCCAAGCGTAGACCAAAGCCACGAACAACGCCAAAGAGTGCTCGATCGGTCCACGCCCCAGCTGACCCTCCCGATCGGTCCACGCGTGAGCCTCGCGCTCGATCGGTCCACGCGGAAGTTGAACGTCGCAGAGAACGCGAGACGAGGTGAACTTAGAATTTTTTTTTTTTTTTTTTTTTTTTTTTTTTTTTTTTTTTTTTTTTCGTCAATCTCGTTCAACGAGCGAATTTCCTTCCTCACCGAGACCAATGCCAAGCGTAGACCAAAGCCACGAACAACGCCAAAGAGTGCTCGATCGGTCCACGCCCCAGCTGACCCTCCCGATCGGTCCACGCGTGAGCCTCGCGCTCGATCGGTCCACGCGGCAGTTGAACGTCGCAGAGAACGCGAGACGAGGTGAACTTAGAATTTTTTTTTTTTTTTTTTTTTTTTTTTTTTTTTTTTTTTCGTCAATCTCGTTCAACGAGCGAATTTCCTTCCTCACCGAGACCAATGCCAAGCGTAAACCAAAGCCACAAACAACGCCAAAGAGTGTTCGATCGGTCCACGCCCCAGCTGACCCTCCCGATCGGTCCACGCGTGAGCCTCGCGCTCGATCGGTCCACGCGGCAGTGGAACGTCGCAGAGAACGCGAGACGAGGTGAACTTAGAATTTTTTTTTTTTTTTTTTTTTTTTTTTTTTTTTTCGTCAATCTCGTTCAACGAGCGAATTTCCTTCCTCACCGAGACCAATGCCAAGCGTAGACCAAAGCCACGAACAACGCCAAAGAGTGCTCGATCGGTCCACGCCCCAGCTGACCCTCCCGATCGGTCCACGCGTGAGCCTCGCGCTCGATCGGTCCACGCGGCAGTTGAACGTCGCAGAGAACGCGAGACGAGGTGAACTTAGAATTTTTTTTTTTTTTTTTTTTTTTTTTTTTTTTTTTTTTTTCGTCAATCTCGTTCAACGAGCGAATTTCCTTCCTCACCGAGACCAATGCCAAGCGTAAACCAAAGCCACAAACAACGCCAAAGAGTGTTCGATCGGTCCACGCCCCAGCTGACCCTCCCGATCGGTCCACGCGTGAGCCTCGCGCTCGATCGGTCCACGCGGCAGTGGAACGTCGCAGAGAACGCGAGACGAGGTGAACTTAGAATTTTTTTTTTTTTTTTTTTTTTTTTTTTTTTCGTCAATCTCGTTCAACGAGCGAATTTCCTTCCTCACCGAGACCAATGCCAAGCGTAGACCAAAGCCACGAACAACGCCAAAGAGTGCTCGATCGGTCCACGCCCCAGCTGACCCTCCCGATCGGTCCACGCGTGAGCCTCGCGCTCGATCGGTCCACGCGGCAGTTGAACGTCGCAGAGAACGCGAGACGAGGTGAACTTAGAATTTTTTTTTTTTTTTTTTTTTTTTTTTTTTTTTTTTTCGTCAATCTCGTTCAACGAGCGAATTTCCTTCCTCACCGAGACCAATGCCAAGCGTAAACCAAAGCCACAAACAACGCCAAAGAGTGTTCGATCGGTCCACGCCCCAGCTGACCCTCCCGATCGGTCCACGCGTGAGCCTCGCGCTCGATCGGTCCACGCGGCAGTGGAACGTCGCAGAGAACGCGAGACGCGGTGAACTTAGAATTTTTTTTTTTTTTTTTTTTTTTTTTTTTTTTTTTTTTTTTTTTTTTCGTCAATCTCGTTCAACGAGCGAATTTCCTTCCTCACCGAGACCAATGCCAAGCGTAGACCAAAGCCACGAACAACGCCAAAGAGTGCTCGATCGGTCCACGCCCCAGCTGACCCTCCCGATCGGTCCACGCGTGAGCCTCGCGCTCGATCGGTCCACGCGGAAGTTGAACGTCGCAGAGAACGCGAGACGAGGTGAACTTAGAATTTTTTTTTTTTTTTTTTTTTTTTTTTTTTTTTTTTTTTTTTTTCGTCAATCTCGTTCAACGAGCGAATTTCCTTCCTCACCGAGACCAATGCCAAGCGTAGACCAAAGCCACGAACAACGCCAAAGAGTGCTCGATCGGTCCACGCCCCAGCTGACCCTCCCGATCGGTCCACGCGTGAGCCTCGCGCTCGATCGGTCCACGCGGCAGTTGAACGTCGCAGAGAACGCGAGACGAGGTAAACTTAGAATTTTTTTTTTTTTTTTTTTTTTTTTTTTTTTCGTCAATCTCGTTCAACGAGCGAATTTCCTTCCTCACCGAGACCAATGCCAAGCGTAAACCAAAGCCACAAACAACGCCAAAGAGTGTTCGATCGGTCCACGCCCCAGCTGACCCTCCCGATCGGTCCACGCGTGAGCCTCGCGCTCGATCGGTCCACGCGGCAGTGGAACGTCGCAGAGAACGCGAGACGAGGTGAACTTAGAATTTTTTTTTTTTTTTTTTTTTTTTTTTTTTTTTTCGTCAATCTCGTTCAACGAGCGAATTTCCTTCCTCACCGAGACCAATGCCAAGCGTAAACCAAAGCCACAAACAACGCCAAAGAGTGTTCGATCGGTCCACGCCCCAGCTGACCCTCCCGATCGGTCCACGCGTGAGCCTCGCGCTCGATCGGTCCACGCGGCAGTGGAACGTCGCAGAGAACGCGAGACGAGGTGAACTTAGAATTTTTTTTTTTTTTTTTTTTTTTTTTTTTTTTTTCGTCAATCTCGTTCAACGAGCGAATTTCCTTCCTCACCGAGACCAATGCCAAGCGTAGACCAAAGCCACGAACAACGCCAAAGAGTGCTCGATCGGCACGCCCCAGCTGACCCTCCCGATCGGTCCACGCGTGAGCCTCGCGCTCGATCGGTCCACGCGGCAGTGGAACGTCGCAGAGAACGCGAGACGAGGTGAACTTAGAATTTTTTTTTTTTTTTTTTTTTTTTTTTTTTTTTCGTCAATCTCGTTCAACGAGCGAATTTCCCTCCTCACCGAGACCAATGCCAAGCGTAGACCAAAGCCACGAACAACGCCAAAGAGTGCTCGATCGGTCCACGCCCCAGCTGACCCTCCCGATCGGTCCACGCGTGAGCCTCGCGCTCGATCGGTCCACGCGGCAGTTGAACGTCGCAGAGAACGCGAGACGAGGTGAACTTAGAATTTTTTTTTTTTTTTTTTTTTTTTTTTTTTTTTTCGTCAATCTCGTTCAACGAGCGAATTTCCTTCCTCACCGAGACCAATGCCAAGCGTAGACCAAAGCCACGAACAACGCCAAAGAGTGCTCGATCGGTCCACGCCCCAGCTGACCCTCCCGATCGGTCCACGCGTGAGCCTCGCGCTCGATCGGTCCACGCGGAAGTTGAACGTCGCAGAGAACGCGAGACGAGGTGAACTTAGAATTTTTTTTTTTTTTTTTTTTTTTTTTTTTTTTTTTTTTCGTCAATCTCGTTCAACGAGCGAATTTCCTTCCTCACCGAGACCAATGCCAAGCGTAGACCAAAGCCACGAACAACGCCAAAGAGTGCTCGATCGGTCCACGCCCCAGCTGACCCTCCCGATCGGTCCACGCGTGAGCCTCGCGCTCGATCGGTCCACGCGGAAGTTGAACGTCGCAGAGAACGCGAGACGAGGTGAACTTAGAATTTTTTTTTTTTTTTTTTTTTTTTTTTTTTTTTTTTTTTTTCGTCAATCTCGTTCAACGAGCGAATTTCCTTCCTCACCGAGACCAATGCCAAGCGTAGACCAAAGCCACGAACAACGCCAAAGAGTGCTCGATCGGTCCACGCCCCAGCTGACCCTCCCGATCGGTCCACGCGTGAGCCTCGCGCTCGATCGGTCCACGCGGCAGTGGAACGTCGCAGAGAACGCGAGACGAGGTGAACTTAGAATTTTTTTTTTTTTTTTTTTTTTTTTTTTTTTTTCGTCAATCTCGTTCAACGAGCGAATTTCCCTCCTCACCGAGACCAATGCCAAGCGTAAACCAAAGCCACAAACAACGCCAAAGAGTGTTCGATCGGTCCACGCCCCAGCTGACCCTCCCGATCGGTCCACGCGTGAGCCTCGCGCTCGATCGGTCCACGCGGCAGTGGAACGTCGCAGAGAACGCGAGACGAGGTGAACTTAGAATTTTTTTTTTTTTTTTTTTTTTTTTTTTTTTTTTCGTCAATCTCGTTCAACGAGCGAATTTCCTTCCTCACCGAGACCAATGCCAAGCGTAGACCAAAGCCACGAACAACGCCAAAGAGTGCTCGATCGGTCCACGCCCCAGCTGACCCTCCCGATCGGTCCACGCGTGAGCCTCGCGCTCGATCGGTCCACGCGGCAGTTGAACGTCGCAGAGAACGCGAGACGAGGTGAACTTAGAATTTTTTTTTTTTTTTTTTTTTTTTTTTTTTTTTTTTCGTCAATCTCGTTCAACGAGCGAATTTCCTTCCTCACCGAGACCAATGCCAAGCGTAGACCAAAGCCACGAACAACGCCAAAGAGTGCTCGATCGGTCCACGCCCCAGCTGACCCTCCCGATCGGTCCACGCGTGAGCCTCGCGCTCGATCGGTCCACGCGGCAGTTGAACGTCGCAGAGAACGCGAGACGAGGTAAACTTAGAATTTTTTTTTTTTTTTTTTTTTTTTTTTTTTTTCGTCAATCTCGTTCAACGAGCGAATTTCCTTCCTCACCGAGACCAATGCCAAGCGTAAACCAAAGCCACAAACAACGCCAAAGAGTGTTCGATCGGTCCACGCCCCAGCTGACCCTCCCGATCGGTCCACGCGTGAGCCTCGCGCTCGATCGGTCCACGCGGCAGTGGAACGTCGCAGAGAACGCGAGACGAGGTGAACTTAGAATTTTTTTTTTTTTTTTTTTTTTTTTTTTTTTTTCGTCAATCTCGTTCAACGAGCGAATTTCCTTCCTCACCGAGACCAATGCCAAGCGTAAACCAAAGCCACAAACAACGCCAAAGAGTGTTCGATCGGTCCACGCCCCAGCTGACCCTCCCGATCGGTCCACGCGTGAGCCTCGCGCTCGATCGGTCCACGCGGCAGTGGAACGTCGCAGAGAACGCGAGACGAGGTGAACTTAGAATTTTTTTTTTTTTTTTTTTTTTTTTTTTTTTTTTTCGTCAATCTCGTTCAACGAGCGAATTTCCTTCCTCACCGAGACCAATGCCAAGCGTAGACCAAAGCCACGAACAACGCCAAAGAGTGCTCGATCGGTCCACGCCCCAGCTGACCCTCCCGATCGGTCCACGCGTGAGCCTCGCGCTCGATCGGTCCACGCGGCAGTGGAACGTCGCAGAGAACGCGAGACGAGGTGAACTTAGAATTTTTTTTTTTTTTTTTTTTTTTTTTTTTTTTTTTCGTCAATCTCGTTCAACGAGCGAATTTCCCTCCTCACCGAGACCAATGCCAAGCGTAAACCAAAGCCACAAACAACGCCAAAGAGTGTTCGATCGGTCCACGCCCCAGCTGACCCTCCCGATCGGTCCACGCGTGAGCCTCGCGCTCGATCGGTCCACGCGGCAGTGGAACGTCGCAGAGAACGCGAGACGAGGTGAACTTAGAATTTTTTTTTTTTTTTTTTTTTTTTTTTTTTTTTCGTCAATCTCGTTCAACGAGCGAATTTCCTTCCTCACCGAGACCAATGCCAAGCGTAGACCAAAGCCACGAACAACGCCAAAGAGTGCTCGATCGGTCCACGCCCCAGCTGACCCTCCCGATCGGTCCACGCGTGAGCCTCGCGCTCGATCGGTCCACGCGGCAGTTGAACGTCGCAGAGAACGCGAGACGAGGTGAACTTAGAATTTTTTTTTTTTTTTTTTTTTTTTTTTTTTTTTTCGTCAATCTCGTTCAACGAGCGAATTTCCTTCCTCACCGAGACCAATGCCAAGCGTAGACCAAAGCCACGAACAACGCCAAAGAGTGCTCGATCGGTCCACGCCCCAGCTGACCCTCCCGATCGGTCCACGCGTGAGCCTCGCGCTCGATCGGTCCACGCGGAAGTTGAACGTCGCAGAGAACGCGAGACGAGGTGAACTTAGAATTTTTTTTTTTTTTTTTTTTTTTTTTTTTTTTTTTTTTTCGTCAATCTCGTTCAACGAGCGAATTTCCTTCCTCACCGAGACCAATGCCAAGCGTAGACCCAAGCCACGAACAACGCCAAAGAGTGCTCGATCGGTCCACGCCCCAGCTGACCCTCCCGATCGGTCCACGCGTGAGCCTCGCGCTCGATCGGTCCACGCGGCAGTTGAACGTCGCAGAGAACGCGAGACGAGGTGAACTTAGAATTTTTTTTTTTTTTTTTTTTTTTTTTTTTTTTTTTTTTTCGTCAATCTCGTTCAACGAGCGAATTTCCTTCCTCACCGAGACCAATGCCAAGCGTAAACCAAAGCCACAAACAACGCCAAAGAGTGTTCGATCGGTCCACGCCCCAGCTGACCCTCCCGATCGGTCCACGCGTGAGCCTCGCGCTCGATCGGTCCACGCGGCAGTGGAACGTCGCAGAGAACGCGAGACGAGGTGAACTTAGAATTTTTTTTTTTTTTTTTTTTTTTTTTTTTTTTTTCGTCAATCTCGTTCAACGAGCGAATTTCCTTCCTCACCGAGACCAATGCCAAGCGTAGACCAAAGCCACGAACAACGCCAAAGAGTGCTCGATCGGTCCACGCCCCAGCTGACCCTCCCGATCGGTCCACGCGTGAGCCTCGCGCTCGATCGGTCCACGCGGCAGTTGAACGTCGCAGAGAACGCGAGACGAGGTGAACTTAGAATTTTTTTTTTTTTTTTTTTTTTTTTTTTTTTTTTTTTTTTCGTCAATCTCGTTCAACGAGCGAATTTCCTTCCTCACCGAGACCAATGCCAAGCGTAAACCAAAGCCACAAACAACGCCAAAGAGTGTTCGATCGGTCCACGCCCCAGCTGACCCTCCCGATCGGTCCGCGCGTGAGCCTCGCGCTCGATCGGTCCACGCGGCAGTGGAACGTCGCAGAGAACGCGAGACGAGGTGAACTTAGAATTTTTTTTTTTTTTTTTTTTTTTTTTTTTTTTTTTTCGTCAATCTCGTTCAACGAGCGAATTTCCTTCCTCACCGAGACCAATATCAAGCGTAGACCAAAGCAACGAACAACGCCAAAGAGTGCTCGATCGGTCCACGCCCCAGCTGACCCTCCCGATCGGTCCACGCGTGAGCCTCGCGCTCGATCGGTCCACGCGGCAGTTGAACGTCGCAGAGAACGCGAGACGAGGTGAACTTAGAATTTTTTTTTTTTTTTTTTTTTTTTTTTTTTTTTTCGTCAATCTCGTTCAACGAGCGAATTCCCTTCCTCACCGAGACCAATGCCAAGCGTAGACCAAAGCCACGAACAACGCCAAAGAGTGCTCGATCGGTCCACGCCCCAGCTGACCCTCCCGATCGGTCCACGCGTGAGCCTCGCGCTCGATCGGTCCACGCGGCAGTTGAACGTCGCAGAGAACGCGAGACGAGGTGAACATAGAATTTTTTTTTTTTTTTTTTTTTTTTTTTTTTTTTCGTCAATCTCGTTCAACGAGCGAATTTCCTTCCTCACCGAGACCAATGCCAAGCGTAAACCAAAGCCACGAACAACGCCAAAGAGTGCTCGATCGGTCCACGCCCCAGCTGACCCTCCCGATCGGTCCACGCGTGAGCCTCGCGCTCGATCGGTCCACGCGGCAGTGGAACGTCGCAGAGAACGCGAGACGAGGTGAACTTAGAATTTTTTTTTTTTTTTTTTTTTTTTTTTTTTTTTTTTTTCGTCAATCTCGTTCAACGAGCGAATTTCCTTCCTCACCGAGACCAATGCCAAGCGTAGACCAAAGCCACGAACAACGCCAAAGAGTGCTCGATCGGTCCACGCCCCAGCTGACCCTCCCGATCGGTCCACGCGTGAGCCTCGCGCTCGATCGGTCCACGCGGCAGTTGAACGTCGCAGAGAACGCGAGACGAGGTGAACTTAGAATTTTTTTTTTTTTTTTTTTTTTTTTTTTTTTTTTTTTTCGTCAATCTCGTTCAACGAGCGAATTTCCTTCCTCACCGAGACCAATGCCAAGCGTAGACCAAAGCCACGAACAACGCCAAAGAGTGCTCGATCGGTCCACGCCCCAGCTGACCCTCCCGATCGGTCCACGCGTGAGCCTCGCGCTCGATCGGTCCACGCGGCAGTTGAACGTCGCAGAGAACGCGAGACGAGGTGAACTTAGAATTTTTTTTTTTTTTTTTTTTTTTTTTTTTTTTTCGTCAATCTCGTTCAACGAGCGAATTTCCTTCCTCACCGAGACCAATGCCAAGCGTAAACCAAAGCCACGAACAACGCCAAAGAGTGCTCGATCGGTCCACGCCCCAGCTGACCCTCCCGATCGGTCCACGCGTGAGCCTCGCGCTCGATCGGTCCACGCGGCAGTGGAACGTCGCAGAGAACGCGAGACGAGGTGAACTTAGAATTTTTTTTTTTTTTTTTTTTTTTTTTTTTTTTTTCGTCAATCTCGTTCAACGAGCGAATTTCCTTCCTCACCGAGACCAATATCAAGCGTAGACCAAAGCAACGAACAACGCCAAAGAGTGCTCGATCGGTCCACGCCCCAGCTGACCCTCCCGATCGGTCCACGCGTGAGCCTCGCGCTCGATCGGTCCACGCGGCAGTTGAACGTCGCAGAGAACGCGAGACGAGGTGAACTTAGAATTTTTTTTTTTTTTTTTTTTTTTTTTTTTTTTTTTTTTTCGTCAATCTCGTTCAACGAGCGAATTTCCTTCCTCACCGAGACCAATGCCAAGCGTAAACCAAAGCCACAAACAACGCCAAAGAGTGTTCGATCGGTCCACGCCCCAGCTGACCCTCCCGATCGGTCCACGCGTGAGCCTCGCGCTCGATCGGTCCACGCGGCAGTGGAACGTCGCAGAGAACGCGAGACGAGGTGAACTTAGAATTTTTTTTTTTTTTTTTTTTTTTTTTTTTTTTTTCGTCAATCTCGTTCAACGAGCGAATTTCCTTCCTCACCGAGACCAATATCAAGCGTAGACCAAAGCAACGAACAACGCCAAAGAGTGCTCGATCGGTCCACGCCCCAGCTGACCCTCCCGATCGGTCCACGCGTGAGCCTCGCGCTCGATCGGTCCACGCGGCAGTTGAACGTCGCAGAGAACGCGAGACGAGGTGAACTTAGAATTTTTTTTTTTTTTTTTTTTTTTTTTTTTTTTTTTTTTCGTCAATCTCGTTCAACGAGCGAATTCCCTTCCTCACCGAGACCAATGCCAAGCGTAGACCAAAGCCACGAACAACGCCAAAGAGTGCTCGATCGGTCCACGCCCCAGCTGACCCTCCCGATCGGTCCACGCGTGAGCCTCGCGCTCGATCGGTCCACGCGGCAGTTGAACGTCGCAGAGAACGCGAGACGAGGTGAACTTAGAATTTTTTTTTTTTTTTTTTTTTTTTTTTTTTTTTTCGTCAATCTCGTTCAACGAGCGAATTTCCTTCCTCACCGAGACCAATGCCAAGCGTAAACCAAAGCCACGAACAACGCCAAAGAGTGCTCGATCGGTCCACGCCCCAGCTGACCCTCCCGATCGGTCCACGCGTGAGCCTCGCGCTCGATCGGTCCACGCGGCAGTGGAACGTCGCAGAGAACGCGAGACGAGGTGAACTTAGAATTTTTTTTTTTTTTTTTTTTTTTTTTTTTTTTTTTTTTCGTCAATCTCGTTCAACGAGCGAATTTCCTTCCTCACCGAGACCAATGCCAAGCGTAGACCAAAGCCACGAACAACGCCAAAGAGTGCTCGATCGGTCCACGCCCCAGCTGACCCTCCCGATCGGTCCACGCGTGAGCCTCGCGCTCGATCGGTCCACGCGGCAGTTGAACGTCGCAGAGAACGCGAGACGAGGTGAACTTAGAATTTTTTTTTTTTTTTTTTTTTTTTTTTTTTTTTTTCGTCAATCTCGTTCAACGAGCGAATTTCCTTCCTCACCGAGACCAATGCCAAGCGTAAACCAAAGCCACGAACAACGCCAAAGAGTGCTCGATCGGTCCACGCCCCAGCTGACCCTCCCGATCGGTCCACGCGTGAGCCTCGCGCTCGATCGGTCCACGCGGCAGTGGAACGTCGCAGAGAACGCGAGACGAGGTGAACTTAGAATTTTTTTTTTTTTTTTTTTTTTTTTTTTTTTTTTTTTTTCGTCAATCTCGTTCAACGAGCGAATTTCCTTCCTCACCGAGACCAATGCCAAGCGTAGACCAAAGCCACGAACAACGCCAAAGAGTGCTCGATCGGTCCACGCCCCAGCTGACCCTCCCGATCGGTCCACGCGTGAGCCTCGCGCTCGATCGGTCCACGCGGCAGTGGAACGTCGCAGAGAACGCGAGACGAGGTGAACTTAGAATTTTTTTTTTTTTTTTTTTTTTTTTTTTTTTTTTTCGTCAATCTCGTTCAACGAGCGAATTTCCTTCCTCACCGAGACCAATGCCAAGCGTAGACCAAAGCCACGAACAACGCCAAAGAGTGCTCGATCGGTCCACGCCCCAGCTGACCCTCCCGATCGGTCCACGCGTGAGCCTCGCGCTCGATCGGTCCACGCGGCAGTTGAACGTCGCAGAGAACGCGAGACGAGGTGAACTTAGAATTTTTTTTTTTTTTTTTTTCGTCAATCTCGTTCAACGAGCGAATTTCCTTCCTCACCGAGACCAATGCCAAGCGTAAACCAAAGCCACAAACAACGCCAAAGAGTGTTCGATCGGTCCACGCCCCAGCTGACCCTCCCGATCGGTCCACGCGTGAGCCTCGCGCTCGATCGGTCCACGCGGCAGTGGAACGTCGCAGAGAACGCGAGACGAGGTGAACTTAGAATTTTTTTTTTTTTTTTTTTTTTTTTTTTTTTTTCGTCAATCTCGTTCAACGAGCGAATTTCCTTCCTCACCGAGACCAATGCCAAGCGTAGACCAAAGCCACGAACAACGCCAAAGAGTGCTCGATCGGTCCACGCCCCAGCTGACCCTCCCGATCGGTCCACGCGTGAGCCTCGCGCTCGATCGGTCCACGCGGCAGTTGAACGTCGCAGAGAACGCGAGACGAGGTGAACTTAGAATTTTTTTTTTTTTTTTTTTTTTTTTTTTTTTTTTTTCGTCAATCTCGTTCAACGAGCGAATTTCCTTCCTCACCGAGACCAATGCCAAGCGTAGACCAAAGCCACGAACAACGCCAAAGAGTGCTCGATCGGTCCACGCCCCAGCTGACCCTCCCGATCGGTCCACGCGTGAGCCTCGCGCTCGATCGGTCCACGCGGCAGTTGAACGTCGCAGAGAACGCGAGACGAGGTGAACTTAGAATTTTTTTTTTTTTTTTTTTTTTTTTTTTTTTTTTTTTTTTCGTCAATCTCGTTCAACGAGCGAATTCCCTTCCTCACCGAGACCAATGCCAGGCGTAGACCAAAGCCACGAACAACGCCAAAGAGTGCTCGATCGGTCCACGCCCCAGCTGACCCTCCCGATCGGTCCACGCGTGAGCCTCGCGCTCGATCGGTCCACGCGGCAGTTGAACGTCGCAGAGAACGCGAGACGAGGTGAACTTAGAATTTTTTTTTTTTTTTTTTTTTTTTTTTTTTTTTTCGTCAATCTCGTTCAACGAGCGAATTTCCTTCCTCACCGAGACCAATGCCAAGCGTAAACCAAAGCCACGAACAACGCCAAAGAGTGCTCGATCGGTCCACGCCCCAGCTGACCCTCCCGATCGGTCCACGCGTGAGCCTCGCGCTCGATCGGTCCACGCGGCAGTGGAACGTCGCAGAGAACGCGAGACGAGGTGAACTTAGAATTTTTTTTTTTTTTTTTTTTTTTTTTTTTTTTTTTTTTCGTCAATCTCGTTCAACGAGCGAATTTCCTTCCTCACCGAGACCAATGCCAAGCGTAGACCAAAGCCACGAACAACGCCAAAGAGTGCTCGATCGGTCCACGCCCCAGCTGACCCTCCCGATCGGTCCACGCGTGAGCCTCGCGCTCGATCGGTCCACGCGGCAGTTGAACGTCGCAGAGAACGCGAGACGAGGTGAACTTAGAATTTTTTTTTTTTTTTTTTTTTTTTTTTTTTTTCGTCAATCTCGTTCAACGAGCGAATTTCCTTCCTCACCGAGACCAATGCCAAGCGTAAACCAAAGCCACGAACAACGCCAAAGAGTGCTCGATCGGTCCACGCCCCAGCTGACCCTCCCGATCGGTCCACGCGTGAGCCTCGCGCTCGATCGGTCCACGCGGCAGTGGAACGTCGCAGAGAACGCGAGACGAGGTGAACTTAGAATTTTTTTTTTTTTTTTTTTTTTTTTTTTTTTTTTTTTTTTCGTCAATCTCGTTCAACGAGCGAATTTCCTTCCTCACCGAGACCAATGCCAAGCGTAGACCAAAGCCACGAACAACGCCAAAGAGTGCTCGATCGGTCCACGCCCCAGCTGACCCTCCCGATCGGTCCACGCGTGAGCCTCGCGCTCGATCGGTCCACGCGGCAGTGGAACGTCGCAGAGAACGCGAGACGAGGTGAACTTAGAATTTTTTTTTTTTTTTTTTTTTTTTTTTTTTTTTTTTTCGTCAATCTCGTTCAACGAGCGAATTTCCTTCCTCACCGAGACCAATGCCAAGCGTAAACCAAAGCCACGAACAACGCCAAAGAGTGCTCGATCGGTCCACGCCCCAGCTGACCCTCCCGATCGGTCCACGCGTGAGCCTCGCGCTCGATCGGTCCACGCGGCAGTGGAACGTCGCAGAGAACGCGAGACGAGGTGAACTTAGAATTTTTTTTTTTTTTTTTTTTTTTTTTTTTTTTTTTTCGTCAATCTCGTTCAACGAGCGAATTTCCTTCCTCACCGAGACCAATGCCAAGCGTAGACCAAAGCCACGAACAACGCCAAAGAGTGCTCGATCGGTCCACGCCCCAGCTGACCCTCCCGATCGGTCCACGCGTGAGCCTCGCGCTCGATCGGTCCACGCGGCAGTTGAACGTCGCAGAGAACGCGAGACGAGGTGAACTTAGAATTTTTTTTTTTTTTTTTTTCGTCAATCTCGTTCAACGAGCGAATTTCCTTCCTCACCGAGACCAATGCCAAGCGTAAACCAAAGCCACAAACAACGCCAAAGAGTGTTCGATCGGTCCACGCCCCAGCTGACCCTCCCGATCGGTCCACGCGTGAGCCTCGCGCTCGATCGGTCCACGCGGCAGTGGAACGTCGCAGAGAACGCGAGACGAGGTGAACTTAGATTTTTTTTTTTTTTTTTTTTTTTTTTTTTTTTTTCGTCAATCTCGTTCAACGAGCGAATTTCCTTCCTCACCGAGACCAATGCCAAGCGTAGACCAAAGCCACGAACAACGCCAAAGAGTGCTCGATCGGTCCACGCCCCAGCTGACCCTCCCGATCGGTCCACGCGTGAGCCTCGCGCTCGATCGGTCCACGCGGCAGTGGAACGTCGCAGAGAACGCGAGACGAGGTGAACTTAGATTTTTTTTTTTTTTTTTTTTTTTTTTTTTTTTTTTTTTTTTTCGTCAATCTCGTTCAACGAGCGAATTTCCTTCCTCACCGAGACCAATGCCAAGCGTAAACCAAAGCCACGAACAACGCCAAAGAGTGCTCGATCGGTCCACGCCCCAGCTGACCCTCCCGATCGGTCCACGCGTGAGCCTCGCGCTCGATCGGTCCACGCGGCAGTTGAACGTCGCAGAGAACGCGAGACGAGGTGAACTTAGAATTTTTTTTTTTTTTTTTTTTTTTTTTTTTTTTTTTTTTTTCGTCAATCTCGTTCAACGAGCGAATTTCCTTCCTCACCGAGACCAATGCCAAGCGTAAACCAAAGCCACAAACAACGCCAAAGAGTGTTCGATCGGTCCACGCCCCAGCTGACCCTCCCGATCGGTCCACGCGTGAGCCTCGCGCTCGATCGGTCCACGCGGCAGTGGAACGTCGCAGAGAACGCGAGACGAGGTGAACTTAGAATTTTTTTTTTTTTTTTTTTTTTTTTTTTTTTTTTCGTCAATCTCGTTCAACGAGCGAATTTCCTTCCTCACCGAGACCAATGCCAAGCGTAGACCAAAGCCACGAACAACGCCAAAGAGTGCTCGATCGGTCCACGCCCCAGCTGACCCTCCCGATCGGTCCACGCGTGAGCCTCGCGCTCGATCGGTCCACGCGGCAGTTGAACGTCGCAGAGAACGCGAGACGAGGTGAACTTAGAATTTTTTTTTTTTTTTTTTTTTTTTTTTTTTTTTTCGTCAATCTCGTTCAACGAGCGAATTTCCTTCCTCACCGAGACCAATGCCAAGCGTAGACCAAAGCCACGAACAACGCCAAAGAGTGCTCGATCGGTCCACGCCCCAGCTGACCCTCCCGATCGGTCCACGCGTGAGCCTCGCGCTCGATCGGTCCACGCGGAAGTTGAACGTCGCAGAGAACGCGAGACGAGGTGAACTTAGAATTTTTTTTTTTTTTTTTTTTTTTTTTTTTTTTTTTTTTTCGTCAATCTCGTTCAACGAGCGAATTTCCTTCCTCACCGAGACCAATGCCAAGCGTAGACCCAAGCCACGAACAACGCCAAAGAGTGCTCGATCGGTCCACGCCCCAGCTGACCCTCCCGATCGGTCCACGCGTGAGCCTCGCGCTCGATCGGTCCACGCGGCAGTTGAACGTCGCAGAGAACGCGAGACGAGGTGAACTTAGAATTTTTTTTTTTTTTTTTTTTTTTTTTTTTTTTTTTTTTTTCGTCAATCTCGTTCAACGAGCGAATTTCCTTCCTCACCGAGACCAATGCCAAGCGTAAACCAAAGCCACAAACAACGCCAAAGAGTGTTCGATCGGTCCACGCCCCAGCTGACCCTCCCGATCGGTCCACGCGTGAGCCTCGCGCTCGATCGGTCCACGCGGCAGTGGAACGTCGCAGAGAACGCGAGACGAGGTGAACTTAGAATTTTTTTTTTTTTTTTTTTTTTTTTTTTTTTTTTCGTCAATCTCGTTCAACGAGCGAATTTCCTTCCTCACCGAGACCAATGCCAAGCGTAGACCAAAGCCACGAACAACGTTAAAGAGTGCTCGATCGGTCCACGCCCCAGCTGACCCTCCCGATCGGTCCACGCGTGAGCGTCGCGCTCGATCGGTCCACGCGGCAGTTGAACGTCGCAGAGAACGCGAGACGAGGTGAACTTAGAATTTTTTTTTTTTTTTTTTTTTTTTTTTTTTTTTTTTTTTTCGTCAATCTCGTTCAACGAGCGAATTTCCTTCCTCACCGAGACCAATGCCAAGCGTAAACCAAAGCCACAAACAACGCCAAAGAGTGTTCGATCGGTCCACGCCCCAGCTGACCCTCCCGATCGGTCCACGCGTGAGCCTCGCGCTCGATCGGTCCACGCGGCAGTGGAACGTCGCAGAGAACGCGAGACGAGGTGAACTTAGAATTTTTTTTTTTTTTTTTTTTTTTTTTTTTTTTTTTCGTCAATCTCGTTCAACGAGCGAATTTCCTTCCTCACCGAGACCAATATCAAGCGTAGACCAAAGCAACGAACAACGCCAAAGAGTGCTCGATCGGTCCACGCCCCAGCTGACCCTCCCGATCGGTCCACGCGTGAGCCTCGCGCTCGATCGGTCCACGCGGCAGTTGAACGTCGCAGAGAACGCGAGACGAGGTGAACTTAGAATTTTTTTTTTTTTTTTTTTTTTTTTTTTTTTTTTTTTTTTTCGTCAATCTCGTTCAACGAGCGAATTCCCTTCCTCACCGAGACCAATGCCAAGCGTAGACCAAAGCCACGAACAACGCCAAAGAGTGCTCGATCGGTCCACGCCCCAGCTGACCCTCCCGATCGGTCCACGCGTGAGCCTCGCGCTCGATCGGTCCACGCGGCAGTTGAACGTCGCAGAGAACGCGAGACGAGGTGAACATAGAATTTTTTTTTTTTTTTTTTTTTTTTTTTTTTTTCGTCAATCTCGTTCAACGAGCGAATTTCCTTCCTCACCGAGACCAATGCCAAGCGTAAACCAAAGCCACGAACAACGCCAAAGAGTGCTCGATCGGTTCACGCCCCAGCTGACCCTCCCGATCGGTCCACGCGTGAGCCTCGCGCTCGATCGGTCCACGCGGCAGTGGAACGTCGCAGAGAACGCGAGACGAGGTGAACTTAGAATTTTTTTTTTTTTTTTTTTTTTTTTTTTTTTTTTTCGTCAATCTCGTTCAACGAGCGAATTTCCTTCCTCACCGAGACCAATGCCAAGCGTAGACCAAAGCCACGAACAACGCCAAAGAGTGCTCGATCGGTCCACGCCCCAGCTGACCCTCCCGATCGGTCCACGCGTGAGCCTCGCGCTCGATCGGTCCACGCGGCAGTTGAACGTCGCAGAGAACGCGAGACGAGGTGAACTTAGAATTTTTTTTTTTTTTTTTTTTTTTTTTTTTTTTTTTTTCGTCAATCTCGTTTAAGAGGCAGTGTAACACGCAGGAAAATTTCGACGGCTTCGCTCTCTCCGCGGTAGTGCAGAGCTCGCTACGAGCCGCTGCGGACTACCGCTAGATGTCACGGCGCGCGTCTGCTACGAAGCGCCGGCACATCGACGCGGGCCGAAGGCCGAGGCGTCGTAGCAGGGCCAGCCGTGACCCACCCCTCTCGAAAATCTTATACTAACGCTCGGCCATGTATATGTGACGTGCACGAGTGTACGTGCACTGCGAGCACTTATACAGCCGAGCATGCCAAACATTCAAGTTTGGTTTTGCTACAATACGAGCAACAGAATTATAATAATTCTGAGTATGCAACGACAAACGTCGTTGGCATCTCGCTCTTTTGCAGAGCGAGTTTATTAATTAACATATTTGTTAATTAACATTTGTTAACAATTAAAATTATCTCCGTTCATTTTCGCGAACGGAGATAATATACGACAAACGTCGTTGGCATCTCGCTCTTTTGCAGAGCGAGTTTATTAATTAACATATTTCTTAATTAACATTTGTTAACAATTAAAATTATCTCCGTTCATTTTCGCGAACGGAGATAATATACGACAAACGTCGTGGCATCTCGCTCTTTGGCAGAGCGACTTTATTAATTAACATATTTGTTAATTAATATTTATTAACAATTAAAATTATCTCCGTTCATTTTTGCGAACGGAGATAATATACGACAAACGTCGTGGCATCTCGCTCTTTGGCAGAGCGAGTTTATTAATTAACATATTTGTTAATTAACATTTGTTAACAATTAAAATTATCTCCGTTCATTTTCGCGAACGGAGATAATATACGACAAACGTCGTGGCATCTCGCTCTTTGGCAGAGCGAGTTTATTAATTAACATATTTGTTAATTAACATTTGTTAACAATTAAAATTATCTCCGTTCATTTTCGCGAACGGAGATAATATACGACAAACGTCGTGGCATCTCGCTCTTTGGCAGAGCGAGTTAATAAATTAATACATTTGTTAATTAACATTTATTAACAATTAAAATTATCTCCGTTCATTTTCGCGAACGGAGATAATATACGACAAACGTCGTGGCATCTCGCTCTTTGGCAGAGCGAGTTTATTAATTAACATATTTGTTAATTAACATTTGTTAACAATTAAAATTATCTCCGTTCATATTCGCGAACGGAAATAATATACGACAAACGTCGTGGTATCTCGCTCTTTGGCAGAGCGAGTTTATTAATTAACATATTTGTTAATTAATATTTATTAACAATTAAAATTATCTCCGTTCATTTTCGCGAACGGAGATAATACACGACAAACGTCGTGGCATCTCGCTCTTCTACAGAGCGAGTTTATTAACTAATGTGTCTTATAATTACACTTATAATAATTATACAAATATGTGCTGAAAATAAAATGTTTGTAAAAATTAATTTATGGCAAGTTGCCATATCCCTCGAGTCCCGTGGATGATCCGGGCCTCGTGACGCGCGCACGATGTGCGGCTACTCGTATTCGCCCTCTGCCGCTCTCTGTAGAGAGAAGCAAAGAGTAAACACAAGCGGTGCCGAGAGCCGAGCACAATGCTCCGGCTATATATATACATATATGCGTCTGGGTAATATACACCGAGTCATCTGTGAAGAAATATGTATTATAGAAAAATGTATTTCTCGCAATCATATTATAATATGACAATCAGTTCTTGTAAACTGATACTCTCTCCGTTCGTTTTAGCGGACGGAGGAAAACAGCGACATACGTCACTGTGACCTCGCTCTTTAGCAAGGTAGTTATGAATTAACATTTCTGTTAATTAATAATTCTTATAAACTATAATTCTCCCCGTCCATTGTAGCGGACGGAGGAGGACAGCGACAGACATCGCTAACACTCGCTCTTTATCAGAGCGGTGTTTATAAATTAACGAACTTATTAATTAAACTTATTGTAATTCTGAAAATAAAACATTATTAAAAATAAATATATGGCAAGATGCCATATATTTCGGGTCGTGCGGACGACCCGGGCCTCGTACCGCGCGCACGCTCGACCGAACCTCGTGTTCCCCCTCCGCCCCTCACCGCAGAGAGAGGCAGCGAGTGAACACAAGCAGTCCCAAGAGCCGATCGCAAAGCTTCGGCTATGCATATACATATGCTTCTGGGTAATATACACCCAATCATCTGAAAAGAAATATAGTATATTATGCTAAAATATGTTTCATGCAATCATATTATATGATAATCAGTTCTTATAAACTGATACTCTCTCCGTCCGTTTTAGCGGACGGAGGAGGACAGCGACAGACGTCACTGTAACCTCGCTCTTTAGCAAGGTAGTTATTAATTAACAGTTCTGTTAATTAATAATTCTTATAAACTATAATTCTCCCCGTCCATTGTAGCGGACGGAGGAGCACAGCGACAGACATCGCTAACACTCGCTCTTTAGCAGAGCGGTGTTTATAAATTAACGTACTTATTAACTAAACTTATTATAAATCTGAAAATAAAAAATTATTAAAAATTAATATATAGCAAGATGCCATATATTTCGGGTCATAGGGACGACCCGGGCTACGTGCCGCGCGCACGCTGGACGGAACCTCGTGTTCCCCCTCCACCGCTCCCCGCAGAGAGACAAAGTCTTGACACAGGTAGTGCCAAGACCCGATCTCAAAGCTCCAGCCGGGCATATATATATATATATATTCAAGCCCAGTGATCTGTAATGAAAAATTTATTATACAAGAATGTACTTCTTGCAATCATTATTACATGATAATCAGTTATTCTGAACTGATACTCTCTCCGCCCGTTTTGGCGGACGGGGGAGGACAGCGACGGACGTCGCTGTACCCTTGCTCTTTAGCAAGGTATGTATCAATTAACATGTTTGTTAATTAATAATTCTTTTAGGTTAAATAAAAAATGTTCACCTGAAAAAAAATATTTGTTATTCAAGAATTAAATTCTTGCAATCATATTATGTATATGACTAACAGTTCTTATGAACTGATACTCTCTCCGCCCGTATTAGCGGACGGAGGAGCACAGCGACAGACATCGCTAACACTCGCTCTTTAGCAGAGCGGTGTTTATAAATTAACGTACTTATTAACTAAACTTATTATAACACTGAAAATAAAAATTATCAAGAATTAGTATATGGCAAGATGCCATATATTTCGGGTCGTAGGGACGACCCGGGCCTCGTGCCACGCGCACGCTGGACATAACCTCGTGTTCCCCCTCCACCGCTCCTCGCAAAGAGAGGCAGCGAGTGAACACAAGCAGTCCCAAGAGCCGATCGCAAAGCTTCGGCTATGCATATATATATATATATGTGTGCTTCTGGGTAATATACACCCAGTGTTCTGAAAAGAAATATAGTATATTATGCAAACATATATATCATGCAATCATATTATAATATGACAATCAGTTCTTGTAAACTGATATTCTCCCCGTTCGTTTTAGCGGACGGAGGAGAACAGCGACATACGTCGCTGTGACCTCGCTCTTTAGCAAGGTAGTTATTAATTAACATTTCTGTTAATTAATAATTCTTATAAACTATAATTCTCCCCGTCCATTGTAGCGGACGGAGGAGAATAGCGACAAGTGTTGCTGTACCCTTGCCATTAGCAAGGTACTTATTAATTAACATCTCTGTTAATTAATAAGTCTTATAGGTAAAATAAAAAAATTTCATCTGAAAAAAGAAATTTATTATTCAAGAATTAAATTCTTGCAATCATATTATGCATATGACTAACAGTTCTTATGAACTGATACTCTCTCCGCCCGTGTTAGCGGACGGAGGAGAACAGCGACAGACATCGCTGACACTCGCTTTTTATCAGCGCGGTGTTTATAAATTAACGTACTTATTAATTAAACTTATTGTAATTCTGAAAATAAAAATTATCAAGAATTAGTATATGGCAAGATGCCATATATTTCGGGTCGTAGGGACGACCCGGGCCTCGTGCCACGCGCACGCTGGACATAACCTCGTGTTCCCCCTCCACCGCTCCTCGCAAAGAGAGGCAGCGAGTGAACACAAGCAGTCCCAAGAGCCGATCGCAAAGCTTCGGCTATGCATATATATATATATATATATATATATATATATATATATATATATATATATATATATATATATATATATATATATATATATATATGTGCTTCTGGGTAATATACACCCAGTGTTCTGAAAAGAAATATAGTATATTATGCAAACATATATATCATGCAATCATATTACATGATAATCAGTTCTTATAAACTGATACTCTCTCCGTCCGTTTTAGCGGACGGAGGAGGACAGCGACAGACGTCGCTGGTATCTCGCTCTTTAGCAGAGCGAGTTGATTAATTAACATATTTGTTAATTCGTTATTTTTATTAATTAAAATTATCTCTGTCCATTGTGCGGACAGACTCACAGCGACAGGCGTCGCTGGCACCTCGCTCTTTGACAGAGCGAGTTTATTAACTAATATATCGTATAATTAATCTTATAATAATTATACAAATATTTTCTGAAAATAAAATGTTTGTAAAAATTAGTTTATGGCAAGTTGCCATATCCCTCGGGTCCCGCGGATGATCCGGGCCTCGTGACGCGCGCACGATATGCGGCTACTCGTATTCCCCCTCCGCCGCTCTCTGTAGAGAGAAGCGAAGAGTAAACACAAGCCGTGCCGTGAGTCGAGCACAATGCTCCGGCTATATATATATATATATATATATATATATATATATATATATATATATATATATATGCGTCTGGGTAATACCTCCAGTCATCTGTGAAGAAATATGTATTACAGGAAAATGTATTTCTCGCGATCATATTATAATATGATAATCAGTTCTTGTAAACTGATACTCTCTCCGTTCGTTTTAGCGGACGGAGGAGAACAGCGACAGGCGTCGCTGTGACTTCGCTATTCAGCGAGGCAATTATTAATTAACATGCGTGTTAATTAATAATTCTTACGAACTAAACGTAACATATCTAACACAAACTAAAATCACCATATTTATCAACTAACAGTTCTTATCTACTAAAATTCTCCCTGTCCATTATAGCGGACGCGGTCGCTGTGACCATGCTCTTTAGCAGGGAGTTTATGAACTATTATAGTAAATTGAAAAACTAACCTTATTCTACTCATGCAAATAAAATATTAGTTACATTTTGCAGCAAGACCGATTCGGTAAAGAATTCAAGCGCGTTGTCCCCCATCGCTAGCAATCGAGAAAATCCCGAGTACCGACGTCTCGAAAGGATGGGGGGGGGGGGGGGGGGGGGTATGAAAGGAAAAGAAAAGACCGCCAGTGAAAACGTTTTTTTTTTTAATAAAAAAAAACATCTGCTGATTATGAATGTTGCGGTATTAAACTCAGAGTAAATCAAAGTTAAATAAAAATAGAAACATAAAAATCGAAAATTGGTCTTTAAACGATTTTGCGATTTTTCACTAAAAAAAAAAAATTCATAGAGTATGACATGAATTTATTTTTCTCTGATAAAACGCGTTTAAAAACGAAAAATTTGAAGAAAAAATGGTCCCCATTAATTAATTTTTTTTAAAGTTACCGGCGTTTAAAAATGGTTAATTAAAAGAAATTTTTCCAAATTTACAAGTTTAAATTAAATTATTACTAGATATAAATCTGAAATTGACTCGCTCGAAAAAATTATTACTTACCTCAGTTTCCAAACTGCATTGAAACGGGATCGCTTGTACCCCGAGCGCGAAAACGCACGGTACGACGTCGCTTCTGTTATCCAGCCGTCCTTCTCTTGCTCGCTCATGCTTTCCATTGCCTTCCTCCGCCGTCGACCAGAACACCGGCAACCGCGCTTTTCGCGAGCTAGGCTCCAAGAATCGAAGACGGCACCACTCGCTCGATTTCTTTTATTTTTTCGTTCCATCATTTTATTTTCACACGCGTTCACTGAATTTACTTTTTATTCTCACGAAATAATTCTCATTCGCCGCCATTCTGCTCGTCGTTTTTGTCTCCTCAATTATAGTTTTCACAAAAATAAGGGATAATTTTTGTATACCTAATAAACGAATACTATGTAACATGTACATCTTTGGTTTTCTTTCTCGTACGGGCATTCTTTTAAATCTCCGTACGACAAATGCCGGTCAAAACTTTGTATTTTATTAGGTACAAAAAAATTATCTCTTAATTTTGTTGTAAGGTATAGTTGAGATCAAAACGGTAGATGAAAGCAGAATGGCGATGAATGCAAATTGGAAAAAATAAAAAATAAACTGCAGACTCGGGTTTCGTATAGCCGGATGCCACATGTAGTTTTTTTAAGTGTTTTACTTTTTCACCTTTTTCACATATAGGCACACTCACTGATATTTTCTGAATAATCTCTGATATCCTCACTGCACTATCACTGATATCCTCACTGCACTATCACTGATATCCTCACTGTACTATCACTGATATCCTCACTGTACTATCACTGATATCCTCACTGTACTATCACTGATATCCAACATTTTCACTATGTGCACAAATATGATAAACGAATTAACGAATTCGCGTAAAAGAAAATTGCCGTCGCGATCTGACATGCGTATAGGCCCGCACGTGCCAGCAGCGTTGAGCGACTAACCTCGACTGAAATGAAGCGACCCTCGAGCACGTTGGCAGACTATATATATATAGCGCCCCGCGAGCATCGCCTTGGAGCGCAATACAATGGCATCGTGAGCGCCCAATGTTTACATTTTCGAAGTCCCTTGTTCTCGGCGTGTTGCATCACGCCGTGGGTACGTTTCACGGAGTAGTAGAAAATCGTCAAGAGCAAACCCATGAATATATCATTAAAAAATTATAATATTATGCAAATAAAAAAGATCTTATAGGACATAATAAAATTCAACTATAATATTACGCTAATGAAAAAATGTTAACAAACATACCAGTGTAAAAACGCAATATTACGCCAAAAAAAATCTTTTCGTACATAATTAAATTAAATAATAATATTGCCCATGTGAACAAAAACCATAGGTGGTAAAATGATAAAAAAATATTATAATTTCGTCATTCAATATTGTGCCATTTTCGTAGCAAAAATTTATGAAATGGCTAAAACGAAAAAAAAATTGGCGTAGTGATGAATCGAACCATCAATTCCGCCGATGACTCGACGACTTAGGACGCGTTAGCCCGCTCAGCCGCCACCGTTCATTTTAATTGATAACAGTGTGAAATGTAGGTAAAGCCCTCGCTGCGCATTGTAGGGCGTTCGCTCCTTGCTCGCCGAGACCGAAAAACTCGGCGGCAACTCGAAAACGAAATCCCTAAATCCTCCGGCCCTAATCATCCGATCGGGTTGAAATTTGGAGGTGAGCTTCAGAATGATGGTGCGGAGTACATGAGACTCGGTTTTTTTTAATGTCGAAAGCGGAACCGCTTTTTTTTTATAAAAATGATCCAATTTTCATGGTAGCACGATGTTTCTCGTCGCGTTGATGCTCCATGGAAATATGCAAATTTTGGACTTTGTTTCATATCATTTGATAAAAAAATGACCGAAATATAGCAATTTAAGTTTTTATGCAACGCGGGTCTAGCGACGGCAAGTTCCGAGGCCCGCGCGGCGGGAGGGGTAGCCGCGAGAGTCCAAGGCATAGGCAGTCCTCGTGTACATGATGGCCTCTGCACCGAAACCTAACTCGTCGCGTGTATATATATAGATCAGTCACCTCTAAGAAATCAAATTTTCCATATCGTTAGTTCCTGACGAGATAACGTACGTGTCGCATATTTTTTTTAATTGCAAAATTTTTCGAGATATGAATATTCGAGTATTTTCCAACTTTTTAATCAATAACCCAGATAGACACATTTACCTGATATTTGCATCATATTTACGTCTTGTATGACGCATAGGAAGGCTCACAGCTGTGAGTCTCTTATGAGTGCTCCCATGTACATCATATTTGTATCATATGATGAATCCCAATATGATGTCGAAATGAAGCAAAGTTGTGTTCACGTGAGCATTCATACGGTGAATTCATTAGCACTAGTAAAATCGACCCACGGAAATACAAGAATAAGTACATGCATATGGGGCTCATATGGGCGTCACGGCGTGACGAAAAATGACAGAGAAATGCTCATATCCCCACCACCGTCGCGTTGAATCATAATGATAAAATCGTCAGTATACTGACGAGATATACTATCTATTCAGTATATCCCAATATATAGCTGCAAAATACATACATATCTGTATTTGTGTGAAAATACGGGTACCACAAATTTCTCAAACAACTAGAGATCCGTTAAAAACTTTACAAAATCGTTGTCAGCATTTCTGCCGACTCGCCACTTTCTTTTGAACTCGGTTATATACAAATATTTCGCGACTCTGCCCGCGAGAATCGTAGCCATCTATCGGACTCTAGCGGTACTGCCGGCGCGGTAATTACTCGAGGCAACATACATATCGCCATCATATGGCGCTCATGCGATGTATTACTGAAAAAATGCATAATACCGCCATAGGATGTGTCACTTAGAAATGCGCATACGCCGTCATATTGTGCTCATCGAATATGTCATTGCTATATATGCAAATGGCCGATGTATTGCCTGCACGATATCTACACTACCAATGTTAACCCAATGAATACATTAAAAAAATCATTGCATGACTGCCATATGACGCCGATATGACAACATTCAATGCAGAATTTGAAATGTCCGTCTTATGATTTCACGATGTAGTCAACGTATGATGCACTGGCAAACGTCAAATTGCAATCAAAATGAATCAAAATGTATCGTCAATTCAGGATACTAAATGCGTTCATTACATGTTAACACAACATTGAAATCGATGTGCTGTAAAATTTGCTTTTTCCGATGTATGCACAGCGTGAAAATCACGACTGTCTATCTGGGAAGTTATTACATACCTTCTTTCCTTTAATTTTTTTTTTTAATTAAAGTTGTGACAAAAGTACTATAATTTATTATAAAAATATTTAAAACGTAAATAAAAATTACTTGGTACTATTTATTTAACAAATGATTTTTCAATGATTTTTTGAACTGTTAGGGATACGATGGACAATTTAAAAAAAAACCTGTGTGTGTGTTCTTCACACATGCAAGAAGTGAATACTTCTGGTATCCGGCTTTTCGCCGGAATGAAAAATTACAATTATAATCATTACAATAATCGTTAAGATGATTAAAAACAATCATTTAAAAAACTTTAAAAAACTGTGTTGCGGAGCCTGATGAGGCTAACTCAGAGACCTGCGGAGCCTATAAAAGGCGCTCGGACAGAATACAGACTCTTTCAGAAACCCTGCGGGGACCTATATAAGAACAGCAAAAATAATTTTCATGAAAATGATTACAATTACAAAGATTCATTAAAATAACAATTTAAAAGAATCATCTAAATAATAATCTATTATATCCGAAGGCCCCGCAGCGCTTTCGAAGGACTGCGCAGGGTTGTAGAAGGCCTGCAGAAGCTGTAGGAGGCCTTCTAAAGCCCAGCGCAGTCCTTCGAAAGTGCTGCGCAGAGTTGCAGAAGGCCTGCGGAAGCTGTAGGAGGCCTTCTAAAGCCCTGCGCAGTCCTTCGAAAATGCTGCGCAGAGTCGCAGAAGGCCTGCGGAGGCTGTAGGAGGCCTTCTAAAGCCCTGCGCAGTCTTTCGAAAGTGCTGCGGGCCCTCCTACAGCCTCCGCAGGCCTTCTGCAACTCTGCGCAGCACTTTCGAAGGACTGCGCTGGGCTTTAGAAGGCCTCCAACAGCTCCCGCAGGCCTTCTACAACCCTGCGCAGTCTTTCGAAAGCGCTGCGGGGCCTTCGGATATAATAGATTATTATTTAGATAATTGTTATAAATTGTTATTTTAATAAATCTTTGTAATTGTAATCATTTTCATGAAAATTATTTTTGCTGTTCTTATATAGGTCTCCGCAGGGTTTCTGAAAGAGTCTGTATTCTGTCCGAGCGCCTTCTATAGGCTCCGCAGGTCTCTGAGTTAGCCTCATCAGGCTCCGCAACACAGTTTTTTAAAGATTTTTAAATGATTGTTTTTAATCATCTTAACGATTATTGTAATGATTATATTTTTAATTTTTCATTCCGACGAAAAGCCGGATACCAGAAGTATTCACTTCTTGCATGTGTGAAGAACACACACACAGGTTTTTTTTTAAATTGTCCATCGTATCCCTAACAGTTAAAAAAATCATTGAAAAATCATTTGTTAAGTAAATAGTACCAAGTAATTTTTATTTACGTTTTAAATATTTTTATAATAAATTATAGTACTTTTGTCACAACTTTAATTAAAAAAAAAAATTAAAGGAAAGAAGGTATGTAATAATTTATTGATTAAAAAGTCGGAAAATACTCGAATATTCATATCTCGAAAAATTTTGCATTTAAAAAAAATATGCGACACGTACGTTATCTCGTCAGGAACTAACGATATGGAAAATTTGATTTCTTAGAGGTGACTGATCTATATATATACACGCGACGAGTTAGGTTTCGGTGCAGAGACCATCATGTACACGAGGACTGCCTATGCCTTGGACTCTCATGGCTACCCCTCCCGCCGCCCGGGCCACGGAACTTGCCGTCGCTAGACCCGCGTTGCATAAAAACTTAAATTGCTATATTTCGGTCATTTTTTTATCAAATGATATAAAACAAAGTCCAAAATGTGCATATTTCCATGTAGCATCAACGCGACGAGAAACATCGTGCTACCATGAAAATTGGATCATTTTTATAAAAAAAAAAGCGGTTGCGCTTTCGACATTAAAAAAAAACTGAGTCTCAGGTACCCCGCACCATCATTCTGGAGCTCACCTCCAAATTTCAACCCGATCGGATGATTAGTGCCGGAGAATTTAGGGATTTCGTTTTCGAGTTGCCGCCGAGTTTTTCGGTCTCGGCGAGCATGGAGCGAACGCTCTACAGTGCGTAGCGAGGCCCTTACCTACGATTCGCACTGTACTCATTTCATGAGAGCGCCGGTGGGCGAGGGGGCTGGGAGGGGTAGCTACGAGGTATAGGCACGACTCGCGCCTATACCTCACGCCTAACGCGCGACGCATTATATTAGGTCTCCGTGCAGGGCAAAGTCCAACGGGTACACGTGGCGCGGCTATGCCTTGCTCTCTCGCGGCAGCCCCTTCCGTCGCGCGGGCCACAGCACTTACCGACCTCGTGAGAATGTTGCGTCAGCGCTTCGCGCGGAATTTCGTCACACTATTTTCTCGTAGCGCTGACAAAAATCTCGCTTTTTTCTTTCATGAAACGGCATCCCTATTTTTGAAGCCAATTTTGCATCAAATTTAACGAAACAAAGCTCAAAATGTGCGTTTGTTAATGCTCTAGTGCGTGAGAGTCGGGAAATTTCGATCGAATCGGTGCACTATGAAGAATTGTCTCATTTCTCCAATGATAAGTCGAATCTGCAAAATTTTTTTCAAAATTTCGAAAAAACGCGACTCTCATGTACCGTGTGCCATAATTATCTATGTACTGGCCAAATTTTAACCCGATCATTTGCTCAGTGCTCGTACAAATAGGGATGCCGTTTTCGAAGCGCCCGTCGGCTGTTACACTGCCTCTTAACGAGCGAATTTCCTTCCTCACCGAGACCAATGCCAAGCGTAGACCAAAGCCACGAACAACGCCAAAGAGTGCTCGATCGGTCCACGCCCCAGCTGACCCTCCCGATCGGTCCACGCGTGAGCCTCGCGCTCGATCGGTCCACGCGGCAGTTGAACGTCGCAGAGAACGCGAGACGAGGTGAACTTAGAATTTTTTTTTTTTTTTTTTTTTTTTTTTTTTTTCGTCAATCTCGTTCAACGAGCGAATTTCCTTCCTCACCGAGACCAATGCCAAGCGTAAACCAAAGCCACGAACAACGCCAAAGAGTGCTCGATCGGTCCACGCCCCAGCTGACCCTCCCGATCGGTCCACGCGTGAGCCTCGCGCTCGATCGGTCCACGCGGCAGTGGAACGTCGCAGAGAACGCGAGACGAGGTGAACTTAGAATTTTTTTTTTTTTTTTTTTTTTTTTCGTCAATCTCGTTCAACGAGCGAATTTCCTTCCTCACCGAGACCAATGCCAAGCGTAAACCAAAGCCACAAACAACGCCAAAGAGTGTTCGATCGGTCCACGCCCCAGCTGACCCTCCCGATCGGTCCACGCGTGAGCCTCGCGCTCGATCGGTCCACGCGGCAGTGGAACGTCGCAGAGAACGCGAGACGAGGTGAACTTAGAATTTTTTTTTTTTTTTTTTTTTTTTTTTTTTTTTTTTTTTCGTCAATCTCGTTTAACGAGCGAATTTCCTTCCTCACCGAGACCAATGCCAAGCGTAGACCAAAGCCACGAACAACGCCAAAGAGTGCTCGATCGGTCCACGCCCCAGCTGACCCTCCCGATCGGTCCACGCGTGAGCCTCGCGCTCGATCGGTCCACGCGGCAGTTGAACGTCGCAGAGAACGCGAGACGAGGTGAACTTAGAATTTTTTTTTTTTTTTTTTTTTTTTTTTTTTTTCGTCAATCTCGTTCAACGAGCGAATTTCCTTCCTCACCGAGACCAATGCCAAGCGTAAACCAAAGCCACGAACAACGCCAAAGAGTGCTCGATCGGTCCACGCCCCAGCTGACCCTCCCGATCGGTCCACGCGTGAGCCTCGCGCTCGATCGGTCCACGCGGCAGTTGAACGTCGCAGAGAACGCGAGACGAGGTGAACTTAGAATTTTTTTTTTTTTTTTTTTTTTTTTTTTTTTTTTTTCGTCAATCTCGTTCAACGAGCGAATTTCCTTCCTCACCGAGACCAATGCCAAGCGTAAACCAAAGCCACGAACAACGCCAAAGAGTGCTCGATCGGTCCACGCCCCAGCTGACCCTCCCGATCGGTCCACGCGTGAGCCTCGCGCTCGATCGGTCCACGCGGCAGTGGAACGTCGCAGAGAACGCGAGACGAGGTGAACTTAGAATTTTTTTTTTTTTTTTTTTTTTTTTTTTTTTTTTTTTTTTTTCGTCAATCTCGTTCAACGAGCGAATTTCCTTCCTCGCCGAGACCAATGCCAAGCGTAGACCAAAGCCACGAACAACGCCAAAGAGTGCTCGATCGGTCCACGCCCCAGCTGACCCTCCCGATCGGTCCACGCGTGAGCCTCGCGCTTGATCGGTCCACGCGGCAGTTGAACGTCACAGAGAACGCGAGACGAGGTGAACTTAGAATTTTTTTTTTTTTTTTTTTTTTTTTCGTCAATCTCGTTCAACGAGCGAATTTCCTTCCTCACCGAGACCAATGCCAAGCGTAGACCAAAGCCACGAACAACGCCAAAGAGTGCTCGATCGGTCCACGCCCCAGCTGACCCTCCCGATCGGTCCACGCGTGAGCCTCGCGCTCGATCGGTCCACGCGGCAGTTGAACGTCGCAGAGAACGCGAGACGAGGTGAACTTAGAATTTTTTTTTTTTTTTTTTTTTTTTTTTTTTTTCGTCAATCTCGTTCAACGAGCGAATTTCCTTCCTCACCGAGACCAATGCCAAGCGTAAACCAAAGCCACGAACAACGCCAAAGAGTGCTCGATCGGTCCACGCCCCAGCTGACCCTCCCGATCGGTCCACGCGTGAGCCTCGCGCTCGATCGGTCCACGCGGCAGTGGAACGTCGCAGAGAACGCGAGACGAGGTGAACTTAGAATTTTTTTTTTTTTTTTTTTTTTTTTTTTTTTTTTTTTTTCGTCAATCTCGTTCAACGAGCGAATTTCCTTCCTCGCCGAGACCAATGCCAAGCGTAGACCAAAGCCACGAACAACGCCAAAGAGTGCTCGATCGGTCCACGCCCCAGCTGACCCTCCCGATCGGTCCACGCGTGAGCCTCGCGCTTGATCGGTCCACGCGGCAGTTGAACGTCACAGAGAACGCGAGACGAGGTGAACTTAGAATTTTTTTTTTTTTTTTTTTTTTTTCGTCAATCTCGTTCAACGAGCGAATTTCCTTCCTCACCGAGACCAATGCCAAGCGTAAACCAAAGCCACAAACAACGCCAAAGAGTGTTCGATCGGTCCACGCCCCAGCTGACCCTCCCGATCGGTCCACGCGTGAGCCTCGCGCTCGATCGGTCCACGCGGCAGTGGAACGTCGCAGAGAACGCGAGACGAGGTGAACTTAGAATTTTTTTTTTTTTTTTTTTTTTTTTTTTTTTTTTTTTTTTCGTCAATCTCGTTCAACGAGCGAATTTCCTTCCTCACCGAGACCAATGCCAAGCGTAAACCAAAGCCACGAACAACGCCAAAGAGTGCTCGATTGGTCCACGCCCCAGCTGACCCTCCCGATCGGTCCACGCGTGAGCCTCGCGCTCGATCGGTCCACGCGGCAGTGGAACGTCGCAGAGAACGCGAGACGAGGTGAACTTAGAATTTTTTTTTTTTTTTTTTTTTTTTTTTTTTTTTTCGTCAATCTCGTTTAACGAGCGAATTTCCTTCCTCACCGAGACCAATGCCAAGCGTAGACCAAAGCCACGAACAACGCCAAAGAGTGCTCGATCGGTCCACGCCCCAGCTGACCCTCCCGATCGGTCCACGCGTGAGCCTCGCGCTCGATCGGTCCACGCGGCAGTTGAACGTCGCAGAGAACGCGAGACGAGGTGAACTTAGAATTTTTTTTTTTTTTTTTTTTTTTTTTTTTTTTTTCGTCAATCTCGTTCAACGAGCGAATTTCCTTCCTCACCGAGACCAATGCCAAGCGTAAACCAAAGCCACGAACAACGCCAAAGAGTGCTCGATCGGTCCACGCCCCAGCTGACCCTCCCGATCGGTCCACGCGTGAGCCTCGCGCTCGATCGGTCCACGCGGCAGTTGAACGTCGCAGAGAACGCGAGACGAGGTGAACTTAGAATTTTTTTTTTTTTTTTTTTTTTTTTTTTTTTTTTTTTTTCGTCAATCTCGTTCAACGAGCGAATTCCCTTCCTCACCGAGACCAATGCCAAGCGTAGACCAAAGCCACGAACAACGCCAAAGAGTGCTCGATCGGTCCACGCCCCAGCTGACCCTCCCGATCGGTCCACGCGTGAGCCTCGCGCTCGATCGGTCCACGCGGCAGTTGAACGTCGCAGAGAACGCGAGACGAGGTGAACATAGAATTTTTTTTTTTTTTTTTTTTTTTTTTTTTTTCGTCAATCTCGTTCAACGAGCGAATTTCCTTCCTCACCGAGACCAATGCCAAGCGTAAACCAAAGCCACGAACAACGCCAAAGAGTGCTCGATCGGTTCACGCCCCAGCTGACCCTCCCGATCGGTCCACGCGTGAGCCTCGCGCTCGATCGGTCCACGCGGCAGTGGAACGTCGCAGAGAACGCGAGACGAGGTGAACTTAGAATTTTTTTTTTTTTTTTTTTTTTTTTTTTTTTTTTTCGTCAATCTCGTTCAACGAGCGAATTTCCTTCCTCACCGAGACCAATGCCAAGCGTAGACCAAAGCCACGAACAACGCCAAAGAGTGCTCGATCGGTCCACGCCCCAGCTGACCCTCCCGATCGGTCCACGCGTGAGCCTCGCGCTCGATCGGTCCACGCGGCAGTTGAACGTCGCAGAGAACGCGAGACGAGGTGAACTTAGAATTTTTTTTTTTTTTTTTTTTTTTTTTTTTTTTTTTTCGTCAATCTCGTTTAACGAGCGAATTTCCTTCCTCACCGAGACCAATGCCAAGCGTAGACCAAAGCCACGAACAACGCCAAAGAGTGCTCGATCGGTCCACGCCCCAGCTGACCCTCCCGATCGGTCCACGCGTGAGCCTCGCGCTCGATCGGTCCACGCGGCAGTTGAACGTCGCAGAGAACGCGAGACGAGGTGAACTTAGAATTTTTTTTTTTTTTTTTTTTTTTTTTTTTTTTCGTCAATCTCGTTCAACGAGCGAATTCCCTTCCTCACCGAGACCAATGCCAAGCGTAAACCAAAGCCACGAACAACGCCAAAGAGTGCTCGATCGGTCCACGCCCCAGCTGACCCTCCCGATCGGTCCACGCGTGAGCCTCGCGCTCGATCGGTCCACGCGGCAGTGGAACGTCGCAGAGAACGCGAGACGAGGTGAACTTAGAATTTTTTTTTTTTTTTTTTTTTTTTTTTTTTTTTTTTTTTTCGTCAATCTCGTTCAACGAGCGAATTTCCTTCCTCGCCGAGACCAATGCCAAGCGTAGACCAAAGCCACGAACAACGCCAAAGAGTGCTCGATCGGTCCACGCCCCAGCTGACCCTCCCGATCGGTCCACGCGTGAGCCTCGCGCTTGATCGGTCCACGCGGCAGTTGAACGTCACAGAGAACGCGAGACGAGGTGAACTTAGAATTTTTTTTTTTTTTTTTTTTTTTTTCGTCAATCTCGTTCAACGAGCGAATTTCCTTCCTCACCGAGACCAATGCCAAGCGTAAACCAAAGCCACAAACAACGCCAAAGAGTGTTCGATCGGTCCACGCCCCAGCTGACCCTCCCGATCGGTCCACGCGTGAGCCTCGCGCTCGACCGGTCCACGCGGCAGTGGAACGTCGCAGAGAACGCGAGACGAGGTGAACTTAGAATTTTTTTTTTTTTTTTTTTTTTTTTTTTTTTTTTTTTTCGTCAATCTCGTTTAACGAGCGAATTTCCTTCCTCACCGAGACCAATGCCAAGCGTAGACCAAAGCCACGAACAACGCCAAAGAGTGCTCGATCGGTCCACGCCCCAGCTGACCCTCCCGATCGGTCCACGCGTGAGCCTCGCGCTCGATCGGTCCACGCGGCAGTTGAACGTCGCAGAGAACGCGAGACGAGGTGAACTTAGAATTTTTTTTTTTTTTTTTTTTTTTTTTTTTTTTCGTCAATCTCGTTCAACGAGCGAATTTCCTTCCTCACCGAGACCAATGCCAAGCGTAAACCAAAGCCACGAACAACGCCAAAGAGTGCTCGATCGGTCCACGCCCCAGCTGACCCTCCCGATCGGTCCACGCGTGAGCCTCGCGCTCGATCGGTCCACGCGGCAGTTGAACGTCGCAGAGAACGCGAGACGAGGTGAACTTAGAATTTTTTTTTTTTTTTTTTTTTTTCGTCAATCTCGTTCAACGAGCGAATTTCCTTCCTCACCGAGACCAATGCCAAGCGTAGACCAAAGCCACGAACAACGCCAAAGAGTGCTCGATCGGTCCACGCCCCAGCTGACCCTCCCGATCGGTCCACGCGTGAGCCTCGCGCTCGATCGGTCCACGCGGCAGTTGAACGTCGCAGAGAACGCGAGACGAGGTGAACTTAGAATTTTTTTTTTTTTTTTTTTTTTTTTTTTTTTTTCGTCAATCTCGTTCAACGAGCGAATTTCCTTCCTCACCGAGACCAATGCCAAGCGTAAACCAAAGCCACGAACAACGCCAAAGAGTGCTCGATCGGTCCACGCCCCAGCTGACCCTCCCGATCGGTCCACGCGTGAGCCTCGCGCTCGATCGGTCCACGCGGCAGTGGAACGTCGCAGAGAACGCGAGACGAGGTGAACTTAGAATTTTTTTTTTTTTTTTTTTTTTTTCGTCAATCTCGTTCAACGAGCGAATTTCCTTCCTCACCGAGACCAATGCCAAGCGTAGACCAAAGCCACGAACAACGCCAAAGAGTGCTCGATCGGTCCACGCCCCAGCTGACCCTCCCGATCGGTCCACGCGTGAGCCTCGCGCTCGATCGGTCCACGCGGCAGTGGAACGTCGCAGAGAACGCGAGACGAGGTGAACTTAGAATTTTTTTTTTTTTTTTTTTTTTTTTTTTTTTTTTTTTTCGTCAATCTCGTTCAACGAGCGAATTTCCTTCCTCACCGAGACCAATGCCAAGCGTAAACCAAAGCCACGAACAACGCCAAAGAGTGCTCGATCGGTCCACGCCCCAGCTGACCCTCCCGATCGGTCCACGCGTGAGCCTCGCGCTCGATCGGTCCACGCGGCAGTGGAACGTCGCAGAGAACGCGAGACGAGGTGAACTTAGAATTTTTTTTTGTTTTTTTTTTGTTTTTTTTTTTTTTCGTCAATCTCGTTCAACGAGCGAATTTCCTTCCTCACCGAGACCAATGCCAAGCGTAGACCAAAGCCACGAACAACGCCAAAGAGTGCTCGATCGGTCCACGCCCCAGCTGACCCTCCCGATCGGTCCACGCGTGAGCCTCGCGCTCGATCGGTCCACGCGGCAGTTGAACGTCGCAGAGAACGCGAGACGAGGTGAACTTAGAATTTTTTTTTTTTTTTTTTTTTTTTTTTTTTTTTCGTCAATCTCGTTCAACGAGCGAATTTCCTTCCTCACCGAGACCAATGCCAAGCGTAAACCAAAGCCACGAACAACGCCAAAGAGTGCTCGATCGGTCCACGCCCCAGCTGACCCTCCCGATCGGTCCACGCGTGAGCCTCGCGCTCGATCGGTCCACGCGGCAGTTGAACGTCGCAGAGAACGCGAGACGAGGTGAACTTAGAATTTTTTTTTTTTTTTTTTTTTTTTTTTTTTTTTTTTTTTCGTCAATCTCGTTCAACGAGCGAATTCCCTTCCTCACCGAGACCAATGCCAAGCGTAGACCAAAGCCACGAACAACGCCAAAGAGTGCTCGATCGGTCCACGCCCCAGCTGACCCTCCCGATCGGTCCACGCGTGAGCCTCGCGCTCGATCGGTCCACGCGGCAGTTGAACGTCGCAGAGAACGCGAGACGAGGTGAACATAGAATTTTTTTTTTTTTTTTTTTTTTTTTTTTTTTCGTCAATCTCGTTCAACGAGCGAATTTCCTTCCTCACCGAGACCAATGCCAAGCGTAAACCAAAGCCACGAACAACGCCAAAGAGTGCTCGATCGGTTCACGCCCCAGCTGACCCTCCCGATCGGTCCACGCGTGAGCCTCGCGCTCGATCGGTCCACGCGGCAGTGGAACGTCGCAGAGAACGCGAGACGAGGTGAACTTAGAATTTTTTTTTTTTTTTTTTTTTTTTTTTTTTTTTTTTTCGTCAATCTCGTTCAACGAGCGAATTTCCTTCCTCACCGAGACCAATGCCAAGCGTAGACCAAAGCCACGAACAACGCCAAAGAGTGCTCGATCGGTCCACGCCCCAGCTGACCCTCCCGATCGGTCCACGCGTGAGCCTCGCGCTCGATCGGTCCACGCGGCAGTTGAACGTCGCAGAGAACGCGAGACGAGGTGAACTTAGAATTTTTTTTTTTTTTTTTTTTTTTTTTTTTTTTTTTTTCGTCAATCTCGTTTAACGAGCGAATTTCCTTCCTCACCGAGACCAATGCCAAGCGTAGACCAAAGCCACGAACAACGCCAAAGAGTGCTCGATCGGTCCACGCCCCAGCTGACCCTCCCGATCGGTCCACGCGTGAGCCTCGCGCTCGATCGGTCCACGCGGCAGTTGAACGTCGCAGAGAACGCGAGACGAGGTGAACTTAGAATTTTTTTTTTTTTTTTTTTTTTTTTTTTTTTTCGTCAATCTCGTTCAACGAGCGAATTCCCTTCCTCACCGAGACCAATGCCAAGCGTAAACCAAAGCCACGAACAACGCCAAAGAGTGCTCGATCGGTCCACGCCCCAGCTGACCCTCCCGATCGGTCCACGCGTGAGCCTCGCGCTCGATCGGTCCACGCGGCAGTGGAACGTCGCAGAGAACGCGAGACGAGGTGAACTTAGAATTTTTTTTTTTTTTTTTTTTTTTTTTTTTTTTTTTTTTTTCGTCAATCTCGTTCAACGAGCGAATTTCCTTCCTCGCCGAGACCAATGCCAAGCGTAGACCAAAGCCACGAACAACGCCAAAGAGTGCTCGATCGGTCCACGCCCCAGCTGACCCTCCCGATCGGTCCACGCGTGAGCCTCGCGCTTGATCGGTCCACGCGGCAGTTGAACGTCACAGAGAACGCGAGACGAGGTGAACTTAGAATTTTTTTTTTTTTTTTTTTTTTTTTCGTCAATCTCGTTCAACGAGCGAATTTCCTTCCTCACCGAGACCAATGCCAAGCGTAAACCAAAGCCACAAACAACGCCAAAGAGTGTTCGATCGGTCCACGCCCCAGCTGACCCTCCCGATCGGTCCACGCGTGAGCCTCGCGCTCGACCGGTCCACGCGGCAGTGGAACGTCGCAGAGAACGCGAGACGAGGTGAACTTAGAATTTTTTTTTTTTTTTTTTTTTTTTTTTTTTTTTTTTTCGTCAATCTCGTTTAACGAGCGAATTTCCTTCCTCACCGAGACCAATGCCAAGCGTAGACCAAAGCCACGAACAACGCCAAAGAGTGCTCGATCGGTCCACGCCCCAGCTGACCCTCCCGATCGGTCCACGCGTGAGCCTCGCGCTCGATCGGTCCACGCGGCAGTTGAACGTCGCAGAGAACGCGAGACGAGGTGAACTTAGAATTTTTTTTTTTTTTTTTTTTTTTTTTTTTTTTCGTCAATCTCGTTCAACGAGCGAATTTCCTTCCTCACCGAGACCAATGCCAAGCGTAAACCAAAGCCACGAACAACGCCAAAGAGTGCTCGATCGGTCCACGCCCCAGCTGACCCTCCCGATCGGTCCACGCGTGAGCCTCGCGCTCGATCGGTCCACGCGGCAGTTGAACGTCGCAGAGAACGCGAGACGAGGTGAACTTAGAATTTTTTTTTTTTTTTTTTTTTTTCGTCAATCTCGTTCAACGAGCGAATTTCCTTCCTCACCGAGACCAATGCCAAGCGTAGACCAAAGCCACGAACAACGCCAAAGAGTGCTCGATCGGTCCACGCCCCAGCTGACCCTCCCGATCGGTCCACGCGTGAGCCTCGCGCTCGATCGGTCCACGCGGCAGTTGAACGTCGCAGAGAACGCGAGACGAGGTGAACTTAGAATTTTTTTTTTTTTTTTTTTTTTTTTTTTTTTTCGTCAATCTCGTTCAACGAGCGAATTTCCTTCCTCACCGAGACCAATGCCAAGCGTAAACCAAAGCCACGAACAACGCCAAAGAGTGCTCGATCGGTCCACGCCCCAGCTGACCCTCCCGATCGGTCCACGCGTGAGCCTCGCGCTCGATCGGTCCACGCGGCAGTGGAACGTCGCAGAGAACGCGAGACGAGGTGAACTTAGAATTTTTTTTTTTTTTTTTTTTTTTTTCGTCAATCTCGTTCAACGAGCGAATTTCCTTCCTCACCGAGACCAATGCCAAGCGTAGACCAAAGCCACGAACAACGCCAAAGAGTGCTCGATCGGTCCACGCCCCAGCTGACCCTCCCGATCGGTCCACGCGTGAGCCTCGCGCTCGATCGGTCCACGCGGCAGTGGAACGTCGCAGAGAACGCGAGACGAGGTGAACTTAGAATTTTTTTTTTTTTTTTTTTTTTTTTTTTTTTTTTTTTTTCGTCAATCTCGTTCAACGAGCGAATTTCCTTCCTCACCGAGACCAATGCCAAGCGTAAACCAAAGCCACGAACAACGCCAAAGAGTGCTCGATCGGTCCACGCCCCAGCTGACCCTCCCGATCGGTCCACGCGTGAGCCTCGCGCTCGATCGGTCCACGCGGCAGTGGAACGTCGCAGAGAACGCGAGACGAGGTGAACTTAGAATTTTTTTTTTTTTTTTTTTTGTTTTTTTTTTTTTTTCGTCAATCTCGTTCAACGAGCGAATTTCCTTCCTCACCGAGACCAATGCCAAGCGTAGACCAAAGCCACGAACAACGCCAAAGAGTGCTCGATCGGTCCACGCCCCAGCTGACCCTCCCGATCGGTCCACGCGTGAGCCTCGCGCTCGATCGGTCCACGCGGCAGTTGAACGTCGCAGAGAACGCGAGACGAGGTGAACTTAGAATTTTTTTTTTTTTTTTTTTTCGTCAATCTCGTTCAACGAGCGAATTTCCTTCCTCACCGAGACCAATGCCAAGCGTAAACCAAAGCCACAAACAACGCCAAAGAGTGTTCGATCGGTCCACGCCCCAGCTGACCCTCCCGATCGGTCCACGCGTGAGCCTCGCGCTCGATCGGTCCACGCGGCAGTGGAACGTCGCAGAGAACGCGAGACGAGGTGAACTTAGAATTTTTTTTTTTTTTTTTTTTTTTTTTTTTTTTTTCGTCAATCTCGTTCAACGAGCGAATTTCCTTCCTCACCGAGACCAATGCCAAGCGTAGACCAAAGCCACGAACAACGCCAAAGAGTGCTCGATCGGTCCACGCCCCAGCTGACCCTCCCGATCGGTCCACGCGTGAGCCTCGCGCTCGATCGGTCCACGCGGCAGTTGAACGTCGCAGAGAACGCGAGACGAGGTGACTTAGAACTTTTTTTTTTTTTTTTTTTTTTTTTTTTTTTTTCGTCAATCTCGTTCAACGAGCGAATTTCCTTCCTCACCGAGACCAATGCCAAGCGTAGACCAAAGCCACGAACAACGCCAAAGAGTGCTCGATCGGTCCACGCCCCAGCTGACCCTCCCGATCGGTCCACGCGTGAGCCTCGCGCTCGATCGGTCCACGCGGAAGTTGAACGTCGCAGAGAACGCGAGACGACGTGAACTTAGAATTTTTTTTTTTTTTTTTTTTTTTTTTTTTTTTTTTTTTTTCGTCAATCTCGTTCAACGAGCGAATTTCCTTCCTCACCGAGACCAATGCCAAGCGTAGACCCAAGCCACGAACAACGCCAAAGAGTGCTCGATCGGTCCACGCCCCAGCTGACCCTCCCGATCGGTCCACGCGTGAGCCTCGCGCTCGATCGGTCCACGCGGCAGTTGAACGTCGCAGAGAACGCGAGACGAGGTGAACTTAGAATTTTTTTTTTTTTTTTTTTTTTTTTTTTTTTTTTTTTTTCGTCAATCTCGTTCAACGAGCGAATTTCCTTCCTCACCGAGACCAATGCCAAGCGTAAACCAAAGCCACAAACAACGCCAAAGAGTGTTCGATCGGTCCACGCCCCAGCTGACCCTCCCGATCGGTCCACGCGTGAGCCTCGCGCTCGATCGGTCCACGCGGCAGTGGAACGTCGCAGAGAACGCGAGACGAGGTGAACTTAGAATTTTTTTTTTTTTTTTTTTTTTTTTTTTTTTTTTCGTCAATCTCGTTCAACGAGCGAATTTCCTTCCTCACCGAGACCAATGCCAAGCGTAGACCAAAGCCACGAACAACGCCAAAGAGTGCTCGATCGGTCCACGCCCCAGCTGACCCTCCCGATCGGTCCACGCGTGAGCCTCGCGCTCGATCGGTCCACGCGGCAGTTGAACGTCGCAGAGAACGCGAGACGAGGTGAACTTAGAATTTTTTTTTTTTTTTTTTTTTTTTTTTTTTTTTTTTTTTCGTCAATCTCGTTCAACGAGCGAATTTCCTTCCTCACCGAGACCAATGCCAAGCGTAAACCAAAGCCACAAACAACGCCAAAGAGTGTTCGATCGGTCCACGCCCCAGCTGACCCTCCCGATCGGTCCACGCGTGAGCCTCGCGCTCGATCGGTCCACGCGGCAGTGGAACGTCGCAGAGAACGCGAGACGAGGTGAACTTAGAATTTTTTTTTTTTTTTTTTTTTTTTTTTTTTTTTTTTCGTCAATCTCGTTCAACGAGCGAATTTCCTTCCTCACCGAGACCAATATCAAGCGTAGACCAAAGCAACGAACAACGCCAAAGAGTGCTCGATCGGTCCACGCCCCAGCTGACCCTCCCGATCGGTCCACGCGTGAGCCTCGCGCTCGATCGGTCCACGCGGCAGTTGAACGTCGCAGAGAACGCGAGACGAGGTGAACTTAGAATTTTTTTTTTTTTTTTTTTTTTTTTTTTTTTTTTTTTTTTTTTTCGTCAATCTCGTTCAACGAGCGAATTCCCTTCCTCACCGAGACCAATGCCAAGCGTAGACCAAAGCCACGAACAACGCCAAAGAGTGCTCGATCGGTCCACGCCCCAGCTGACCCTCCCGATCGGTCCACGCGTGAGCCTCGCGCTCGATCGGTCCACGCGGCAGTTGAACGTCGCAGAGAACGCGAGACGAGGTGAACTTAGAATTTTTTTTTTTTTTTTTTTTTTTTTTTTTTTTTTTTCGTCAATCTCGTTCAACGAGCGAATTTCCTTCCTCACCGAGACCAATGCCAAGCGTAAACCAAAGCCACGAACAACGCCAAAGAGTGCTCGATCGGTCCACGCCCCAGCTGACCCTCCCGATCGGTCCACGCGTGAGCCTCGCGCTCGATCGGTCCACGCGGCAGTGGAACGTCGCAGAGAACGCGAGACGAGGTGAACTTAGATTTTTTTTTTTTTTTTTTTTTTTTTTTTTTTTTTTTTTCGTCAATCTCGTTCAACGAGCGAATTTCCTTCCTCACCGAGACCAATGCCAAGCGTAAACCAAAGCCACGAACAACGCCAAAGAGTGCTCGATCGGTCCACGCCCCAGCTGACCCTCCCGATCGGTCCACGCGTGAGCCTCGCGCTCGATCGGTCCACGCGGCAGTGGAACGTCGCAGAGAACGCGAGACGAGGTGAACTTAGAATTTTTTTTTTTTTTTTTTTTTTTTTTTTTTTTTTTTTTTTCGTCAATCTCGTTCAACGAGCGAATTTCCTTCCTCACCGAGACCAATGCCAAGCGTAGACCAAAGCCACGAACAACGCCAAAGAGTGCTCGATCGGTCCACGCCCCAGCTGACCCTCCCGATCGGTCCACGCGTGAGCCTCGCGCTCGATCGGTCCACGCGGCAGTTGAACGTCGCAGAGAACGCGAGACGAGGTGAACTTAGAATTTTTTTTTTTTTTTTTTTTTTTTTTTTTTTTTTCGTCAATCTCGTTCAACGAGCGAATTTCCTTCCTCACCGAGACCAATGCCAAGCGTAGACCAAAGCCACGAACAACGCCAAAGAGTGCTCGATCGGTCCACGCCCCAGCTGACCCTCCCGATCGGTCCACGCGTGAGCCTCGCGCTCGATCGGTCCACGCGGCAGTTGAACGTCGCAGAGAACGCGAGACGAGGTGAACTTAGAATTTTTTTTTTTTTTTTTTTTTTTTTTTTTTTTCGTCAATCACGTTCAACGAGCGAATTTCCTTCCGCGTTTCCGTACGCTAATACACGGTTCCTCGGGTATAATAACATTAATAATATTCTGAAGTAAAAGACGGTAAAAAAAAGTGTGCGTGCTATGTTTTTTAAAATAAAACAAGCAGGCGATAGAATGGTCTCTGTCGTCCTAAGGAGACCTCTAGAGCTCTTTCTCTCTAATACATGCAACGCCTTTAAGAGATAGAGCGAGCGCGCTCATTCTGATCTAGAGTATAGACGAGATGGCGGTGAACGGTACGGGGAAGGGTACGCTGCGGGACGTATATGCCGCGCCGTCTTCGCAAGCTCGCCCCTCTGTCTCTTTCGCTCTTATGCATCGCCTATAGTTCGCTCTCTTGAGCAGAGCGAGCTGTATACTCTCTCTCGTATTATGTGCATGTAAAACGCTGAAATAAACTTTTATATGATTCAGAGATGTACCAGCTAAAATTTAAATTCGAAAAACGCCGCGCTTTTTTAGACATAAGACCATCGATGTATTTAAAATTTTACAGGTAGTAAATATTAGTTGAATAAAAGGTCAGAGCGTTGAAATTATTTCGGCTTAAGAAAAGTTCCTATAAATATTTTTGCCTTGATAAGGGCGAATCGTTTTTAAATAAAGAGTGATAACGTAAGAAAAATAAAATAAAAGAAATCGACTGTAGCCACACCCTCACCCTTACAGAAAATTTCCTTTTGTGTAATCATCTCGCACAGATTGTTGAAATTATTTCGCTGCTGGAAAGTTTTTCTGACAATTTAATTTTAAACGCCGAGCTGTTTAACGGGCCAAGGAGAACATTTGTTAACTACTGGCGATTAAAATTTTAACGATGTTGACTGAACAATTTTAGACTTTTCAAATTATAGCGTTGAAGGAAAATTTTATATCATTCGAAAATGGAAGAAGCGGCCTGTAGCACTGAAAATCGAATCGAGTTTGGAAAAAAATAGAAAACAATAAAGAAAGAAATTTTTTATTATCGTTAAAAGTAAAATTATGAAAAAATATAAAAACTGTCTTATGGTAAAGGAAGCTCTCTCTCTCTCTCTCTCTCTCTCTCTCTCTCTCTCTCTCTCTCTCTCTCTCTCTCTCTCTCTATCTATCTATCTATCTATCTTTCTCGATAGACAGCTATAGCTCTTTCTCTCTCTTGCGCATACAGCGATTTAAAAAGGCAGAGAGCACATGGTCTCTGATTCAAAGTATAGACGAGGTGTTGGTGAACGGTAAGAGGGGTATGCTACAGACCATATATGCCATTAGCGGGCTCTCCTCTTTGTGCGGATCTTCGTGAACACACTCGATCTCTCTCTCTCTCTCTCTCTCTCTCTTACGCGGGACCTATGGACCTACAGCTGCTGTGTTCTATATGCTATTAACGGTGTCCCCTCTTTGTGCGGCTGTTCGTATAGAGCGCTCTTTCTTACAAGGGGAATATCAGACGGGCGGGTTTTAGTTTTTTATATTTATACCAGGTGAGGGTGACCACCCACATATTCATTTGCCAATGTAGTAGCGCGCAACTCTTAAGAATTTTTGAAAAAATCCACATTGAAAATTGCCTATCCGTGGAAAAGGAGCTCGCGCTTAATACTTATCGCTCTTTTAACATAGTAAGTTATCGGCAGGCTCTCGGGGTTGGCACGCTCTGAAAAATAAAAAATTGTGGCAATGTAAGCAGCGCTCCACCATACCGACATGCTCCGAAAAAAAATTACGAAAATAAAAAGAGAATAAAAAGCAGCCTGTAGCAGGCGTTCTATCTTTCTAGAGAGGCTACTATAGCTCTTTCTCGCTCGTATACACACAGCTGATTAAAAAACAGAGAACGCACGACCATTGCTTTAAAGCGTAGGCGCGGTGGCGGCGAAAGGGAGAGGGGCGCACTACAGGCCGCGCGTGCTATTCACGGCATCTCCTCTTTGTGCGGCTGTTCGTTAGCTCGCTCGCTTTCTCTCTCTCTCTCGCACGTGCTCTACGACTCTACAGCTGATCATATACCCTATTAACGGCGTCTCCTCTTTGTGCGGCTGTTCGTACAGATACCTGTATGCTCTCTCTTGCACCTACAGTAATTTCTATAACTCTTTCTCTCTCGTTTTTTCACGTTAATTCAAATAAATCACCATACTATATGCAGCCACTATTGCTCACTGTTTTGTACATTGTATAATCGATGTACTTGAGAGTTTGGGTTCAAAATTTTGGGGTTTCCGAAAGGTCGACCCTTCATTGAAACATTTAACTTTAATAATACACGCGTCCTAGTGTATAATAGTATAACAATACCACGTTTCGCGTAAACGATTTTTCTTGTTTATAAAGTCTAGACAGTGTTTTGTTAGCAGCTATAATATAGGCACGTTCCATCGTCGCATGATCTATCTGTCTCTGTGTCGCTATTTTTCTCATACCAATGCGTCATATGTACGTGCAAAAACGCTGAGGTAAGCTTCGGGATGATTCTGAGTTGCACCGCAGGCTGGTAGCAGGGTGTTCACGGCTCTCAACGGTCGTTAGAATTCAGTCATTCTTCGCGTAGCATGTCCCGCAGAGTGGGGGGCTGGAATGGGCCAAGGAGTGGGTGTCGCCATAGTGCTCACACACGGTAAAATATATATATATCGAGTACAAACAGGTATATATATATAATACTCTGCAGGCCGCGGTCGACCCGCAGAGTAGGGATAGCAATGGGTCCAGGAGTGGGTGTCGCCATAGTGCTCACACACGGTAAAATATATATATATCGAGTACAGATAGGTATATAGATATAATACTCTGCGGGCTGCGGTCGACCCGCAGAGTAGGGGTAGCAGTGGGTCCAGGAGTGGGTGTCGCCATAGTGCTCACACACGGTAAAATATATATATATATATCGGGCAGAAACAGGCATATATATATACTACCCTGCGGGCCGTACTCGGCGACCACGGGGTGGGGATACGCGTGCTCGCGATCGCTACAAGAGTCTTCCACGTACATTTAAATGCATAGCGATCTTTGGTGCAGAGGCAACGACTCAGACTGGTAGTCCGAGGGTCGACGGTTCGAGTCTCACCGCCGGCATCGAATTTTTTTAATTATAAAATTCACATTTATAAACACACACACACACACACATATATATATATATATAAAAGAAAAATGGTGGAAACAAAAGCAGCGTGCCACTATACCGACACGCTCCGGAAAAATAAAAATGTCAAAAATAAAAACAGCGCTCCGCTATACCGACACGCTCAGAAAAATTATATATATATATAAAGGCGTGCGCACTATAGCGACTCGACCCATCCCCCCTTCTCCCCCCGCGCCTCTTCACCCCCGCACCCACGACCGACCGAGCCACGGACTCGGCGGCCGCGGAGTGGGGGAAAAGGAGTGGGGATAGGAGTGGGGATAGGAGTGGGGGTCGCCATAGTGCGCACCCTACTACTACGGTATATTCGAAAAGACGGATCTTACTCGTCAATAATTGTACTGCAGCAGAGGAATTATTACCCTAGCGGTAATTTCCTTCGGATACTGAAATATCAAGCATTTTCTCACTATTTTTGAAGCTTTTAATGTTACCCGATCAGCAGTGCATGCTTCACTTATCAGAGATATGTCGAGTTTCTTAGAATCGCACGGAACTGTAAAAATGGATCTTGTATTCTTATACCTATTCCCTATTATGTGCAAAACATCCATTATTTTGATAATATTTTGTACGATAAAAATCGAATTATCAATCAAAAAACAAACATTATCGGGAGGTTTGGTCGAAATTGAAAATCCGTCAAACGCTAGAATTGTGATCTCTTGTGTAGCCTTCCAATAGTGTACGACTGGATATTGCTTACGGCAAAGTGTTTGAATAGGAATTGAATTTTGTTCCGTAAGTCGATTAACAATTTGGTGTAGTGGTTTTTTAGAATTTTTTACCTTCTTCTTTAGAACTTGCAAATAATTTTCAAATTGAAAGGCACTAAAGCGATCCAAGCAGCCAAATCGTCTGACCTCATCGGCGAGGTGTACGAGATTATGGACATTGTATGAAATATATTCGGGGCCGTACAATTCTCCATAATGCAAAACGAACCAGCGCAACAAAGATTTAGCATAATCATTCATCACAAAACATAATCTAGAATCGGATAAAATTCGAATCGCTATGCTTAATGCAAGCAAATGAGTATACAAATGTATTGGTAAAACTGATTCCAAAACCACAGGACCGGTATAGAGAAGAAATTGCCGTAACTCGGTAGCCTTCCAGCGATCGATATCCTCAAAATGTCTCGGTTTCCTTGCGAATTCTTTGGATATATTGGATTTCATCGAGAGTAGGATTAGTGATGCAGCAGACAGCTGTTGTTTTGATAATCGGATATTTTTCGGGCCCTTAACCCAAAATCGGATAAGTCGTTTCATGATCCCCAAACATACAAGATGCATATAATCTAATGCCACGTGCGATACCAAACCAATATTCAATCGTAATAAATCTGAGACTCCGAGATGATGCTCGGACTGTAATTGGCGTCGAAAGGAATCATTGGTTCTTAGAGGGGAATCTATTTCCGGAAAAGTAGTTCGTCTGCACACGACATCGCCTTCTTGAGTACATTTTGCACAACCAAAGTACCCGTTGTGACCTTTAGTGTAAGTGATAAAAGCCCGTGCCGGTGCATCGCAGACAATAGCTTTAATATTTATACGACACGTGCGATCTTCAATGTCAAGACCATCGTTAAGAAGTTCACCCATTTCAGTGATGAATTGATTAAGAAAAAGGTTGGCATCATCCGGTTTCTTATTACCATAATGTATTCCAACTACAAAAGGCTCGGAATAAAAGTCCGTAACAAGTGATACTAAAATTGGCCAAAACTGCCCTCTGGAACTTTTAAACAATGGCAAACCGTCACAATTGATGTTTATTTCAATGAAATGCGGAATATCATCAAAATATTTTCGAATTGTACGTTTTAGCCCGACTGTCAATCCAAAATGCACGTACTCGCCGCCGTTGATCGAAACAATCGTGTATGACGGATTTCGAGGAGTTTTAAGAAGAGTGCGAATATCTACTGGTAAATTAGTATTACCATGCTTACGAAGAATTTTTAATAGAGAGGTAACTATTCTATGCGATATGTCATTTTGTACTGTCCACGAGCGTAAATCATCGGCTAAGCTCGCATTGGGAGCACTTGCAATTTCATGTTCGAATTCGATTGAAGTCTCGTTAGAAGAAGAATCACCTAACGAATTTTCGCGTGATTCAATTTGCACGAAACTACCAGGTTCAGTTATGTGCTTTGAGAGTGTATCACTAATATCATCAGCGCGAATCGTAGCAATGGTTTCAGTTGTAGAAGTATCGAAAGCAGTAGAAGTTGATGATTGCTCGTTAAGCAGATTATTATTGATTACATTATTGAGCAGGTTATTAGAGCAACTACGATCTAATGATATGAAATCTGGAGTAGAAGGATGTTTATCAATTATACTGTGACGTAAGATTTCCTCGCGAATCAATTGATTCCTTCTACGTTTTGATATGCTCTTAATACACTTCGGCATTTTATAAAATGTAGCATTAATATTAAAAAAAACGCAAGAGTTTAATTATTTACGTTCAAAGGTAAAGGGATTTATGTGTCGTGGAGGAATATGTAATATTGGAAATACTTGGCGTTTCCTGCAATAGCGCAATAAACTGCAAGGTAAAAAAACTGTGTCAATGTGAAAATATACTCGTTTTCAAATACGATTCTGAAACTACTCCATTTGTAAAAGGTAGTGAATGAACTTAATTTGTAACAAAAAAAAATATATATTATACTAACAGAGAAACTGTGCTCGGAGGTTCTTCAGTTCGGAGGTTTGGAGATTTCACGCATAATTGAATCGATCAATCGTTTTGTATATATATTGATTTGATAATATTTCGCTTACTTCTTATCGACGAGCTTTTTTTTGACGTGGCAGAACCCTTCCGCAGAATCTTTTTTGAAGCAGCAGAAATCCTTTGCAGAATCTTTTTTAGTGCTGTGCAACCCTTCACCAAGACAATTCAGCAGTATCTGTTGGGGGAAAAAGCGTCAGTACAATCACGCAAGACAAAAAATATATATGGTCAATTAATCAACTCAGTATAACAAATTTCTAAATGGAATCTGAAAGAATACCACTTTTTAGATTTACATACAGACGATTAACAACAAACACCAAATTTAATTTGTTTAGTTGAAGCAAATCATTACGCAAAACATTACACAAAACATAATATTTGCCATACGAGCCCCACTTGCAAAAAATAATCATTCACTTCAATCATTCAATAATCATTCAATTCACTTTTGCATCACTCATAACCTGAATCAAATCCCGGGCATGTACATTTGGGTTAATATGAAATCTGCATGCTATCTTTTCTTTATCACATGAGTAAGACACATTATGATACACACATATACTCACGGCTTATTATATTTAATGTTTTTAATATTTTTAACAAAAAATATAATGAAAAAAGCAGCGATTATACCTTACCTTCCGAAACTCCGGAAACACGATGAAATGCGTTGGGCCCGAAGCACGAGGCACGAGACGCTACGGGGGGCACACGTCACAGAGCACGGTGCACGGTAGCGACGCTTATGACAAATGCGTAAAGCTCACATGTACTTGTTATACGCTTTCTGCGTAATTATTACAGAACTCAAGTATATAATGTGTATAATCACAATGTTCCAGCGATTACGCTTTTTCGACAGACTTCTTCTTTCACCGCAAAAAGGCTGGTTGCACATGTATAATCAAGTTTCACTATAATCTCCTCTAACTTTAAAAGTCCTCGTAATGCGCGCCCTTTTTTCGTGCAATAACGTACCGGCAGCGGCTTAGCACTATGCCCACCACTGTCCCTACACGGTGGCGAGAATTGTTTAAATCGAAAATTGGAGGCGGACTAATAATAAGTCTTATTAAGGATGTTATTGCGCCATAATCATAATAGCATGTGCAAAGTCATAATAGCATCTCAGTAAACACAATTTATAACAGCTATATAACATGGAAGTTACAAGTAATATTACATTAGTTACTTCTATGTAATATGGCATTTATATAACATGAGAGTAACTACCCAGATAGAACAAGAAGGTCTAATATACGTATATTACACGTATATATGTATATGATATGTATACGTCTATGATATACCTATATTAGACGTATACTGTATGTATATTGTAGGTCTATTTAATTGATGATGGTGAACGAATTGCATATACGTATAATTTACGTACATTATACATTCGGGTTATAATATAATTCGGGTTTTTTTTATAAATGTTTATGGAGTATGTATTATTTGTATATGTACTCTCTCAAAAGAATATGTACCTGAAATAATAAATAAAACGTTTCAGATGATAACAATAACAAAGAGCTGTATTTTATGATTTTCCGCATTCATCGCACGAATTTATAAGTAAACGACGATTTATATGTATTGTAACAGTATATGCGTATTGCCATACGTGTGTGGAATACATTTTTTATGGATTTATTATTCGCACATAAGACATTTATATGTCAAATATATGTTAATACAATGTCGCTATCGACGCCTGTAAGATGTATTTAGGACGTATACTGAAGAGCTAAATGTTTGGCTAGTATCCGTATAATATATATATATTCTACGTTTGTTGAACAATATATTTAACGTATTTTCGACGTCGTGGATACATAAAATATACCGTTTAATATACGTAGAATATATGTACATTATACGAAGATTAGCCGGACATTTAGCTCTTCAGTATACGTACTAGAAACGTCTTACAAACGTATATGGCGACGTCGTTTATATGTATAATATACGTCACTGTTCTATCTGGGTAGTTATATTGCATTTGGTACGTGCATGTTATATATTAGTTATATTACATTGTTAGGTTTGGGTTACATAACTCGGTTACAGCTATGTTATATATCAGAAATATATCATTGTTACCTTCATGCAACATTACATTTGTTACATCCAACTTATATGTAAGTTATATAATACTGTTACCTTCACATTATGTTGCGTGAAGGTCACCATGTTATATTTTAGTAATATAACACTGTTCCCTCCATGCAACATTACATTAATTACATCCAAGCTATGTATACGTTATATAACACTGTTATATTCATGTTATATTGCGTAAAGGTCATCATATTATATATATTAGTAATGTAACAGTGTTCCCTTCATGCAATATTGAATTGGTTACATGTAAGTTATATATAAGTGATATAACTTTTATGACTTTTGGCGCTTATTTTGAAGATCTGATAAAAAAAATGATTGAATAAAACGTTTGATATAGTTAAAACATTAATCCAATCAAGTACTTGATTGGATTAATGTTTTAACTATGATGATCTTTAGGCAATATAACATGAATCTAACAGTATCATATAACGTATACATAGCTTGGATGTAATTAATGTAATGTTGCATGGAGGGAACACTGCTATATTACTAAGATATAACATGGTGACCTTCACGCAACATAATGTGAAGGTAACAGTATTATATAACTTACACATAAGTTGGATGTAATAAATGTAATGTTGCATGAAGGTAACAATGTTATATTTCTGATATATGACATAGCTGTAACCGAGTTATGTAACCCAAACCTAACAATGTAATATAACTAAAATATAAAGTACACGTACCAAATGCAATATAACTAGTTACTCTCATGTTATATAAATGCCATATTACATAGAAGTAACTAATGTAATATTACTTGTAACTTCCATGTTATATAACTGTTACAAATTGTGTTTACTGGGTATTCATATTTGAAAACTGTTTTTCTAAAAGGGATTCAATCGATCAATCGATTGCCATAAATTATGTTTGTTTATTTAATTTGTGGCAAAAGTTGTAAATAATTAAATTAATGAAAGCCGACTAAACGCCGTGTTTTTTATAATTAATGAATATAAGTTTGCATACGATTTCTAAAACTTGTTCATTACCGACCATATCTTTACTCATGTTGTCGAACAAACTCGCACAAATTTTTTTTTTTAATAATAAATTTGTGTTTCACTCACAGACGATTGGTTTTTGACTTCAATGTGCATCTATTAGTGAACAACAAGATGTCATGATTGATTCATCAATTGAAACTCGGTTCGTGACGCCTCTGTCATTATTTTCAATCCGCAAATGAATTTGCGTAACAATTGCGAATCAACGGATATTTTCCTTTATTATCGAGAAATATCAAGTTTATTTTCTCAATTAAATGTGAATTAGTGACATATAAAAAAATTCTTTCCCTTAAACAGTTTTGACTTTTTTCTTAATTTCTGTTTCTTTATAGTAAACGTGTGTTTCGCATAAATTATCGAGACTTGCTGTGTATAACCGGATGATATATTTTTTTTTACGAAAAAAACATGTTTCGAGGAACTCCTGGTCACACTCGCATCTGCCATGATTGAGTCGCATGGCGAATCATATTTCCCAAAAATACATTTCTTATTTTTTATATAGCTGTATAGTCCATTAATTAATGACGAAATGCCGGTTTATCGCGCATTCCTCGTAGCTCTATGCTCGTAAAAATATTTACGTTTTACGAATTCTCATATCGTATTGTCGAAAAAAAATGTCGCTCATGCTATTTTGATTAAAGATTGACGGAATTCGGAATTTCCACGATTTTTGCAATGAAAAGTTTCGGATTGTACAAAACTAAGTCAGGTTTAAATGGAATATTGTTTTATTTGAATTTATAAGGAACAATGTTAATAATGTACTATTTAAAACTGTTAATAAATGTAAGTAAACTATTATAAAACTGTTTATGACCATCTGCAATTATTTTCTATCCGTAAATGAATTTGCCGAAAATGTAGGTGATTCTTTTTTGACCATCGGATTCTTTCATTTATGGCCGAGAAATATTCTAGATTGATTTTTGATTTTTTTTTTATTGAAGGGGAAGGTTATGATACAAATCGACGAAGTGCGGGAATACAATTTTTCCAAAAGGAAAATGCTTCAGGGTTGAATGTATAGGAAGATTTTAACGGGTTTTCATTGAGATTCAGATACAAAGAAAGATATAAGCAATAAATAATACATTTATCATCAAATTTTTCACAATATATTGAGATCTTCAGTCCTTCTTGTTATTTGTCGTGCAGAAAACTTGTTTTCAAACAACATTTTTGATAAATGAGAAAAAGAATCGTCAATTGTAAATAATTGTCGGATTGTGAAAAGAAGTGTTTTTTTTCAATTATTTATCGACAGAACCGCGTAAGAGCGAAAATTATGTAAATAGGTTTCGATCGGACATTTTCTGACCTTTTTTTAAAAAGTATGCAATTCAATTCGTGTATCTTGTGCGGTTTTCATTGATTTGACAATAATGTCTTTTTATTTAGGCTCCTAACATATCAATCTGGTTCTCGATCATCACGCGCAACCAAGCCTGGAAAGAACCCGAAGCGCAAGCAGTACAAGCTGCTCTTATCGTCCTCATCCTTGAATAGAAGAAAGATCCGGACATTATAACAATTAGTAAAATGCGACCGGCAGTGAAAAAGTCTCGTGGTCGCAAGGCATTTAAAAAATTATCCTCGCGGCAGCGACGTGCAATAAAGAGAGAGCTTAAAAACAATAGGCTGGCCGAGTCAGTGAGCGAAGGGACTCGAGACATTTCGTCAATAGCCACTGAGACAACGGTCTCCAACTTTTCCGATGATGCTGGTGATAATTCTAGCTTGCAGGGCGCATCTCCTATAAATGTGGAGCCTACTTCGCCACAGACTAAATCCATGGGCGCGTTGTTGTCAGAAAACGATAGGGATATTGATAACGATAATGCAAGCGAAATTCCTGACGCATCATCGGTTCAAGATGTAGAGTCTAGCGAGGAGTCTGAGCTTGCTGAATCGTCGGATAAAGACCAACAGGGCAGCAACACTTTCCGCCATGATTTGGCCTCATGGCTACTCGAGAACAACATTAGTCATCGTGCAGGAAATGATCTCCTTAACAAGTTGAAAAGGCATTCGTGTTTCGCTACCCTTCCGACGACAGTGAAAACGCTTTTGGGCACACCGCGGGAACCAGTGGAATTGACTAACGTACACCCGGGGCAATATCTTCATTTGGGAACAGATTACGCGCTCACTGGTATTCTCGATTCGATAAAGGTGAATCAAATTCCGGCTCACTTGGAAATATACTGGAGCACGGACGGAGCCAGTCTCAATAACTCGGGCAATAATCAAATTTGGCCTATTCAATGTAAAATCGCAAACCTCGCAAAGTCTGCGGTAGGAGTGATAGGCATTTACCGAGGACCCAAGAAACCCGCCAGCGCAATGGAATTCCTTCGACTTTTCGTCGAAGACGTACAACGAATTGTAGCAGAGGGAGGCATTATTTATCAGGGATCGAAATATCCCTTGTACATCCGAGGTTTTATCGCAGACGCGCCTGCTCGTGCCTTTATATTGTGTCACATGGGCCACAACTCGACTAATCCCTGCTCAAAATGCAAAATAAGTGGTGAACTTTTGGGGACGCATTTATCTTACGAGCAAATCAACAATATACCCCGAACTGACGAAGGGTATTTCAGGGAAAACTATGAAGAACATCATCGTGGCGAGGAAAGTCCCATCGCACATCTTCCCATGGGGCCCGTGTCACAAGTTCCGTTTGACGCAATGCATTTATTGTATCTTGGTGTCACGAAGCGAATGCTTATGGCTTGGGTTCATCGGAAGTTTTCAAATACGAGTAAAATGTGTGCCCGGGACATACAATTAATTTCGGGTCGACTCAGAGCACTGTACGACTGGTGTCCCTCTGAATTCGCGCGTAGGCCTCGTCCGTTGGATTGCTGTTCCCGATGGAAGGCTACCGAGTTTCGTCAATTTTTACTGTATACAGGACCTGTTGTTTTGCACGGTATATTGACCACTGATTTGTACAACCACTTCCTACTGCTCAGCAGTGCGGCACGTGTATTGATTTCAAGCAATCCTTCTCGTCAGTTATTGACATACGCAAGAATTGCTTTGAAACTTTTCGTCGTTCGATGCCAACGTCTGTATGGCCACAATTTCATTAGTTATAACGTTCACGGATTGTTGCATCTTGTTGACGATGTTGAAGTCTTCGGTCCGCTTGAGGAGTATTCCGCTTTCCCGTTTGAAAACGCTATGCAACATTTTCGGAGGTACGTCCGGAAACCGCACTTATCTCTTCAGCAAATAGCGAACAGAATAGATGAATATGCTCAGATAATTGTGGCTTCTCGTTCATGCACGAGTACCGCTGAAGCTCCGGTCACTCTTCATCAACACAACACCGAGCCGCTGCCCCGCGGCATTAACACAAACGATGTTGCCCAATTCCGCCGCTTGAAAACTCCAAAATTCATTTTGAGTAACAAAAAACGGAATCGTAGTTGTTTGCTTAAGGATTCAGCAATATGTATAGTCGAGAACACAATTGTTCAACAGAATATTATATATCTCATAATAAAAAAATTCGATTCTGTTGAACCTTTCTTCGATGTTGGCATTCCATCGAGTGAAGTTCGCTTTTTTAAATGCGAAGCACTCAGCCAGGTGTCTAGTATGGTCCCGTTGAAGGATGTCCGCGCCAAGTGTTACGCGATGCCCACGTGGACAACCGATCGTACCGACGAAAATGGCAGGGAAATACTTGCCGACGGCATATTCGTGGTTGCCGCTATGAATTCCCCTAACAACAATTGAAGATCGATGGAATATCCGACTAATCTGGGCGGGCCGAGCATGATAAACAACAGCGGTGGTTCAATATTTCACGAAACCGAGGATGAAGTACAACGCGACATAAGGGCCCTTCACGAACATTTCGTACCAACAACATTAACGGCAAAGATTGACCCAATAATGTGAGTCCATAAAAATGATTGATAAGCAATGTATCAAAGATTAATCTTGTAGATTATAATTTTGATATTGTACATTATAATTTTGATGTGATTACTGAAACGTCTACGATAGGGTATTGTCAGCTTACAAACAACATCAGCAGCAACAACCACAAGCGCCTCAATATCATCAACAACAACAAGCGCCCCAATATGAACAATGGCAAAATCCATCGCAACATTGGCCTCAATTCCAACAGACGTTTAAATTTGCCTCGGAGGAGTCGGTGAATCAGCTGAGAAACGCTAAAGTGTAAGTTTGCTTATTGGATAATCTAGAGCGTTTTTCGTTACAGTCATTGTATTTTGGTAATCGTATTGTTAACTGTTTCTGATATTCAGATCGCTTCAGGACACCTTCGAAAAAGAGATGCGGTGAGTGTACCGCTGACAAAAGAGCTCTTACAAAATTGTCATAATGTTACATATTTATTCTTCATTTATTATTGTCGTGTTTCTCAATCGAACGTATAGTGAGCTCACACAACTGTACGAGTGGGAATTTTCGACCGGTTTCCCAAAGGCGTTCGAAAGAGACGTTAGACCTGGCGAGGCCATGCCATCGCCGATACGGATACGGGCAGGCAACAAAATCATACGGTCCCGCCAACTAAGAGTCCCGTCGTCTTCTGTGGAATCGCTCGTTTCGAGCGAAAGATCCCGTTCACCGATTTGATTTGAAGTATGACGTGTGAAGTGTTCGTACGTATTAGTGAGTCAAACGAAGTCATTACGTAAGTGAAATTGTATTAAGGGGTTATAGGAAATAGGTTACGAAATAAGTAACACTTAGCTCTATATTCATAGAGTTTAGACTTTATTCTTTATGGAACACTCGGAAGGCACCTCGGGCTCCTAGCATATATTAGTCAAGACTAAAGAATAGCAGAGTCCGAACTAAGGGATCGGTTATTGGGTCCGTACTTATCGCTCTGCCCAAATAGCGTAATATAAACATAAATAGTATCGGCCGCACATAGCGTTCTCGGTATATGATAGATTAGTTTTTGTATATAAGCATATGCATATATAGAAACCAACACGCCTCCTCAAAAATTAATCGATAATATTAAGCATAAACGAACCTTCCTTGTGCTTTCTGGGGCAACTTACAAATGGTCCAACATTTGTTGCTCAGGATTAGGGAAACCCAGAAAAACCTAATCAGACCATAAACCTTTAAATTTAAATTATAATCAACTCATCGTTAATACTATTCCAGACCCATTCCAGTTCGGAGTTCCAAGAATCTGACTGCTGGTAGTGGTTTTGTCAATAGATCAGCCAACTGGTTACCTGTAGAAACATATTTTAATTTGATTACATTTTTCTCGATTTGTTCTCTCGAAAAATGATATTTGATATCAATATGTTTTGATCTTTTGTGGTTAGTCGGATTGTTTGCTATACTGATACAACCGTTATTGTCTTCATAAATTATGATTGATTCCGTGGTATTTATATTAATGCTAGATGCCAATGATTTCAACCATAGAGTTTCTCGGACAGCTTCAAAAAGAGCCATGTATTCGGCTTCGGTGGAAGAGGCTGCTACTGATATCTGTCTTTTTGTATTCCAGCAAATTGTGCATCTCTCAAATAATTTAAATAAGTGGCCCGTTGTACTTTTTCTATTATTTTCATCATTGCCACCCCAATCAGAATCAACATAACCACTTAAAAGATCATTATAATCCCCTCGGATATAAGTCAATTTAAGATTAACTGAACCTTTAAGATATCTTAGCACTCTTTTCAGACATCTCCAGAGTTCTTTATTATTTTTATTCAAATATCTGCTCAATATATTGACTGCTGTGCTTATATCGGGTCGTGTACATAACATAACGTACATTAAACACCCGATAAGATTTCGACAAGGGGCTTCATATTTCTCGTTAGAATTTAACGCTGAATAATCTAGTTTATTTTCGAGCGGCGTACTGACAGCTTTACAATCATGCATATTAAATTTCTTCAAAATCGTTCCGATGTATGCACTTTGATCCAAAGTTATTTTATCGCCACTTCTCTCAACTTTAATTTCCAAGAAGAGTTTAATATCTTTCAAATCTACCATGCAGAATTTATTCATGAGATAAATTTTAAAGTTGTTCATTGTTTGAATATTCGCCATAGCAATTATGAGATCATCCACATAAAGTGCTACATATATATTTTTAGATATATTTCCTCTGTCCAAAATAAAAATGCAACGATCAACAGCGGAATTTTGAAAACCTTTGTCCTTTAGAGCTTGTTCAAAAATTTCAAACCAGCATCTTGATGCTTGCTTTAAGCCATATAATGCTTTATTCAGTTTACAGACCTGATTACCTTGACTCATAATTCCCTCAGGAACTTTCATATAAGTTTCCTCTTTTAATATGCCATTTAGAAATGCTGTTTTCACATCCATGTGATGAACCAACAAATCAAATTGATTTGAAAAAGCCAATATAACTCTACAACTCGCAATTCTTGCAACTGGCGCGAAAGTTTCATTATAATGTATTAGATATTCCTGACTGAAACCTCGAGCAACAAGACGAGCTTTATATTTCAATGGGTTTCCGAATTTATCGTTTTTAATAGCAAATACCCATTTACAATCAACGATATTTTTGTTTTCCGGTTTCGGAACCAAAGTCCAAGTTTTATTGATTAAAAGAGAATTAATTTCATCTTTCATCGCATCTTCCCACTGAACTCTGTCTTCTGTATTTTGAATTTCCTGATATGAAGTAGGAATTTTACATATAATGGATTGAGCACACATGAGATAATCATCTGGTATATTATCTTCATTATAAGAGATAGCAGGACGACATTTTATTCTATCACTTCTTCTTGCTTCGTCATCAGGTGATATTTGTCTTTTACTTTGAGAATTTCGAGACAAAGATTCATTTTGCATATCTGTTTTAATCACAGATTTATTTGGCTTGTCACCAAATTTCTCGTTTTCATTATAAGTCTTTTCCGTTTCTGGTTTTAGCATATCTGATTTACCACTATCAGATTTATCAGACTCTACTACTGATTTTGACTGAATGTCAGATGCATCAGTTTTATCATGGGAATTTTCATAATTAATCCCTTCAGGTCTTACCGTTGGCCTGGATACCAAAAAATTGGTCTCATCCACAATAACATCTTTTACTACAACAGACTTTTCAGTTTCTACATCCCACACCTTATATCCATTCGGTTCATATCCAACCAGTATACCTTTCCAGGATTTTTCTTCAAATTTTGTTTGCCTGGTTTTATTATGTACGTAAACAGTCGAACCGAAAACCTTTAGATATTTTAATTTGGGCTTTTTATGATGCCACAATTCATATGGTGTTTTGGCTTGTTTCAGAGCTTTTGTTGGAGTTAAATTAATTAGGAATGTCGCAGTAAGAACCGCTTCTCCCCAGAAAACCTTTTCTAAGCTAGCACCAACTATCATTGCCCGAGCTCTTTCAGTTATGGTTCTTACCATACGTTCTGAAACACTATTTAATTGGGGGGTTCGTGGAACTGTTAAATGATAGCTTATACCTTTTCTCACGCAATAATCTTTCATCTCATTTGACAAATATTCTCTTCCATTATCGCAATATAAGTTAACAACTTTCAGATTAAAATGGGCTTCGCTCTTTGCAATATAGTCTTGAAAGACTGAAAACACGTCTGATTGATATGTAATCAAACATGTCACACAATAATGAGTGAATTGATCTACAAAAATCACAAAATAATTTTTGTTTCCAATTGCTGAAGGAGTGATTGGACCACAAACATCAGAATGAATAATAAATAGTGGTCGACTGACATTACTTTTGTTCTTTATCTTTTCGAACGGTAGTCGCGTTTGTTTTCCGTTAATGCACGCTTCACATAAATTGTTATTTGGTTCTACCTGATCGATTCGCTTTATATCAATCATCATTTGTTTGTTCTTTAATTCTCGGAATTTAGTTTTCCCAATGTGGCCCAAACGTTGATGCCACAACTCATAATTACCACCTGTGGTATTATTTACTCGAACAATAGAATTAACTATATTTTTATCAATTGAAAAATCGATTGTAGTTAAATTGTTCAAAGGCTTACCTTCCATTATGGTCTTACCACCTTTTCTAATTGTGACACCGTGTTCATCGAAAACAACAGTCATACCTGCCTGTTGCATTCTTCGGACAGACAACAAATTATATCGGAGATCCGGGCTGTAAAGAACGTCTTCTATGAGTCCTTGTATACCCATATTGCTGATAACTGCTAATGTCCCTTCCTTCGTTGCAGTTATAAAGGCTCCATTCTTCGCTACCGAAATCTTCATCGGTCTCTGCAGTTCGACGAAACTGCCGACTAAGTCATCTCTGTTGATAAGATGGTCCGTTGCTCCCGAGTCCAGAATGAACGTGATCTCATTTTTGTTTTTGTCTTCAATTTTGAATTTGTTTTCTCCAGCCATAAAAGCAAATCCTGAAGTATCGTTTGATGTTGATGGTTGAGTAATTTGAACAGTTTGCAATGTTCTACTGTTCTCAGTGTTTTTGTAATGCATTCCCTTTTTATAATGGAAACAATTTTTCTTCATATGGCCTTTTCTGCCACAATGATGACACTTTAAATGCGATGACATTTTATTTAATTCAAACGCCGTTTTTCTAAGGTGTCCCTGGCGATAATTGTTTTGTCCTTGGTGATGGTTCTTTGACGGTCTTCGAATTTCAAAGTTTTGTTTACTTTCAACTTGAAGCACCTTTGCACTTGTATCACGACACTCGTTTGTTAGCTTGACTTCATGATCGAGGAGTCTTGTCTTGACAAAAGCCAAAGTTAAATTATCTTCTGACAATGTCTCTATTGCGGTTATTACTCCATCGTAAGATGAAGGTAGTGTCAATAACAAATGAGACACTTTATCGGTTTCGTCCAATTTTGCTCCTGCTGCTAATAACTCAGTAATCAAATCATCAAAGATTGTAAAATGTTTGATCAATGAAGTTTCACCTTGCAGCTTTAACCCTAGCAATTTCTTTCTCAAGGCTAACTGTGTAGCAAGACTTTTTCGCTCGTAAATAACGTCCAAACTTGATAGAATTTGTTTTGCTGTACTTTCTGTCTTTGCAAAACCAAGATAAGAATCCGATAAATATTCCACAATGACGCTTTTAGCAATTCATTCGGCTTTGTTCCAATCCTCAGTCAATGGATTAGGAATTGCATCATCGATAACTTTAAGTACATCAAGTTCATTTAACAAGGCTCGTATCCTAACTTTCCTATTTTGAAAAACCATATTTTCGGTAAAATGCGTTTCATTTTACGATCTGCAAAATTGCGAGTGTTTTCAAGCTAAATAAAAAAAAATTGATTTTCCGAAAATTGTACAGTAATGTTATCTCTCAAGGGGGTATTTCGGTCTAGAAGCTTGTTTTTTTGAGGAATTAATGTTGCGAATACTATCAAGTTATGGCGTGAGACGTTTATCCAATCGGGCGAACAGATTGTGGCGGTTCTAGTTATCCGAATCTTAAAAACCAATTATTTTTTTAATCTATGTGATTGTAGTTATCGTCAGAACTAGAATCATATCAATAGCTTGAGAATTTTAGCTCTGCTCTCATGTTGTAGTTGACAATTTTTCAGAAAAATTGAACCTTTATTTTCAAACAGCTGCGATTCCTATAAAAAAAATTAGTACTTGGTTCTAGTTTAGACGATAACTACATTCACATAGATTTAAATAATGCTTGGTTTGTCTGATTCAGACGACTAGAAACGCCACAATCTGTTTGCCTGACTGAACGAACGTCTCACGCAACGAGTAGCCTAACAGCGCATAACTTGTATAGATTTCAATAAAATAATTCATAAATATTAGTGTTGTAGGTTCTAATATGTCTTATTAAGTGTGAAAAACGCAGGCACTGTGGGTTTGATAGTTTTCGCAAAATTAATTCCTAAACATGACTAAAAAAATAAACTTTTCGACCGGAATACCCCCTTAAAATGTCTAAAATTAAGTATGTGTGTATATGTATTATCTAAGGTGCGTAGTCGTTAAGATGTATTATATTATATTAAGATGTATTGTATTTAACGAGTGAAATTAAAAGGAGGTCCCCCTACGCACGGGTGTGCGATTTAAGATATTCGGGTTTTTGTGGGTTCGATAGACCACTGTAAATTAAAAAGTAGCTAGCGATTTCGCAAAACTGGAACTTTTATACTGCATGCCCACATTCATCGTCAGCGTATCCAACCAGGGCTACATATGTTTCCCTTCTTAGAAATATAGTTCGTAACGACCCTTGATGTAGAATAATCCATACAGAACGGCAATAATTATTGTAAAAAATTGGTTGTAGTGCGCTGCATTGTTGTTTATATATATGTATATGTATACAGAGGTGGGCAAAAGTTCCGTAACGGTCAAATATCATGGAAAATAATGATTATGGAAGAAAATGTTCAATACAAAAGTTTTAGTATATCAAGTGGTCTATTACATGGTTACATTGAAATGACCTCCATGTAACCTTGAAGGGCACCGTGAAGGTCAACTTTAATTTCTTAAATGGGAACCCCCATTTTTCAATGCATATTCTTGTAGCTTACCTCGAGACCTTTCCAAAACACTACAAGAAAGTTTATTTTCGTTGAGTACTTTCCGAGTTGTGAGGGTTGAAAGTTACGGTACCGCCGGCATTAGCATTACCCAAGGTGTACCGCGTGGAGGTTGCACGGTCGGATTTACACCTCTGGTGTGTGTGTGTGTGTGTGTGTGTGTGTGTGTGTGTGTGTGTGTGTGTGTGTGTGTGTGTGTGTGTGTGTGTGTTATATGAGAGGGGGAAATGCGTTTAGGCACCGTAGGCATTTGGTACCCGTGTGTCGGGCTCGGTTGAGAAACCCATACCGACTAAAACCTAACCTCTCCACTCCTGTGACCTTTCCTAACCCTGTGGGACCGCCGTTAGGCATAACTTCGCAGGGTTGGTCTCAGCCGTAGCTATTCCGTCGGGTGTTTCGAAGACTGTGCTTCCTTCCTCGGGGCTATATACCTTAATTCTTCCTTGATTGCTCTTCGCAGCGGAGCTCTTTCAGAACCTCCGCTGCAAAGGCACTCGTGGCATCCCACGCGGCCACCGACGAAAGCATAACTTTCACCAGTTCTTCAGGCGAGATACTCTGGTTGGCGGCAGTCTCCCAGCTTCCGCGTTGTGCGTCGAAGCGCGGGCACTTAAAAAATATGTGCTCCGCATCTTCCTCCTCACCTCTGCAGGTCGGGCACTCCGGGGTATCTTCATGTTTGTATTTATGAAGATATTTCCGGAAGCACCCGTGTCCTGAGAGCATTTGCGTCAGGTAGTAGTTGACCTGTCCGTGGGCCCGGTTCAGCCACACATCTATTTCTGGTATCAGGAGGTGAGTCCATCTTCCCTTCGTCGAGACATCCCACAGCACCTGCCATCGGGCGACGCTGTTCTTTCTCTCCTCCACCCTGAGCCCTTCTCGGCTCAATGAAGTGTGTCTACTCCGCCGGTAGAGACACTTTCGCTCCTCTGCCAATACTCCAATTGGTAGCGTCCCGGCGATTACACACACTGCGTCCTCGGACACCGTGCGATATGCGCATGCTACTCTCAGCGCACTCTGTCGGTACACTGATCCGATCTTCTGTCGACATGCCTGCATCTGAAGCGCGTCGGCCCAGATGGGAATGGCATAGGTCAATACCGATGTTGTCACGGTGGAGAGTAGTGCTCTCCGCTTCTGTTTAGGACCTCCGATGTTTGGCATAAGACGGGATAGGAGCGTTCGCACCGCAGACGCCTTGACCGCCACCTGTTCTGCTTGCTGCTTGAAGCTGAGCCGGGTATCAATCACTACCCCTAAATACCGTATGAACGGTTGGGACGTGAGCTCGTAGCCTCCAACTTTAAGCGACACCGTCTCCACTCTTTTGCGGCTAGTGATCAGCACTGCCTCCGTCTTGTGTTCTGCCAGTGACAATCCCACAGAGTCCATCCATCCTCTTATCTTCACGAAGGCTTCGTCAAAGGTAAGTTGGATCTCTTCCAGGCGTTTCGCCACAATCACTACCGCCACGTCATCTGCGAATGCAACCAGCTCTGCATTTTCTGGTAGTGGCATCTTCAGAACTCCGTCATACATCACATTCCACAGGAGTGGACCCAGTACTGAGCCCTGAGGAACTCCCCCAGCGACTCTGTACTTCTTGGGGCCAACATGCGTATCATACTTCAAGATCCTGTCAGTGAAGTAGCTCCTCACTAGCCTCTGCAGGTATGAGGGCACATGGAATGCCCCTAGAGCACTTAGGATGCACCCCCACCTGGCAGAATTAAAAGCGTTCTTAATGTCAAGCGTCGCCACTAGACAATACTTTTTGGTTCCACCCTTCCACCGTGTTCCTGAGATCGCCTCTTTGGCTGTACTGACAGTGACATCAATAGCATCCAGTGTTGAGTGGCCTCTTCGGAAGCCGTTCTGTTGGTCTGCAAGTAGTGGGTCGACTACCGCTTCAATCCTCCTATGTGCAATGCGCTCGAGGATTTTCCCGGCTGAGTCGAGCATACAGAGGGGGCGGTAGGATGATGGTTCGTCTGGCGGCTTCTTCCCTTTCGGAAGCAGTACCAATCTCTGTTGTTTCCACTTCGCGGGGAAAACTCCTTCCGTGAGTCACGTATTGTATACGTCCAAGAACATCGTCGGTACTGCCCTAATGGCCGCCTTCAGTGCAATGTTCGGTACGCCATCGAGTCCGGGCGCCTTGGCATTCCCTACTCTTGCACACGCCTCTGTCAGCTCCTCCTCCGTGATGAGTGGGATGTCCTCTGCCACGTTTTGTTCCACTACTTCGTCGAGTTCTCTCTGCTGGGGAAACAACACCGAGACGATCTTCTGCAGGAGCTGGGGGCATGTCGGCGACGGCATTGGTTGGCTCCTCAGCCGCGTCATGACGACCTTATAGGGCCTTCCCCAAGTATCGTCTTCTACCTCATCCACCAGTCCCTTCCAGCGTTGGTTCTTGCTGCCCTTAATAGCCTTGTTCAGCTCTCGGCGTGCACACTTATATTGGGCCTCCAGTTCTTCGGAGTTGGGCCTCCTCCTGCCACGCTGCGATAGCCTTCTCGCCTTGAGGCACTCCTTACGGAGTGTGGCTATGTGGTCATTCCACCAGTGCACAGATGGTCGCCGGGTTGAGGTGCTCCTCCTCGGCATACTGGCATCACATGCTTCTGTCACTCTTTTCATGATCGCGTTGGCCTTTTCCGTGGCATTTCTGCCACTGATTGGGCCAGTGTCAAGTGCCACCAAGAACGTGTCAGGGTCGAAGGTTTTAGCCTTCCAGCTGATCCCGTTGGTTTTCCGGACCACTCCTCCAGCCTGCTGGCCGGTTGGCACCTCCCATACAAGTGCACAGTGATCACTCGCAGTGTATAGATCCGTCACTTCCCAAGAGCAGCCCCTTCTCATGATGGAGTCGCTGACAAAGGTCAAGTCTACTATTGAGTTTCCTTCTCCCCTCATAAACGTCGGTTTCGTTCCATTGTTCAGCAAGGCTACGTCTATTGTTGCTATAGCCTCCAGTAGCGCGCGACCTTTCGCATCAGTATGCCTGCTGCTCCAGTCGACTGCCCAGGCGTTGAAGTCCCCGGCGATTGCCACCGGAGAGTGCCGCCTCGCATCCTCGGTCAGTCGATCTAGGAAGTTGTTAAACTCGTCGAGAGTGAGACTAGGTGGAGCATAGCAGCTGTAGAACTGGATTCCACACAGCTTAGCCGCCACGAAGTGGGCCTCCGTACAGTTGGCCAGACTCTGGAACGGGTACTTTCCACAAGTCCAAATGACGGCCTTAGCGGTGGTATCCGTTTCCCAGGGCTGAGTTCCCAGGTGTCTGTATGGCTCTGAGATCAACGCCACATCTACTTCAAGCTCCCGCACCGTCTGCATGAGTAAGTCGTGCGCCGCTTCACAATGGTTGAGATTCAGTTGAAGAACTCTCATTTCTGTCTGTTGCACACCTTCTGGTATGCCTCCCTGTAGACCGGGCACTTACTGCTACCAGCAACATGGACACTGCTCTTTATATCCCCCTTCTCGGCGCACAGTGTGCATCGGGGTTCCTCCTTACAGCCAGCTGCCTTGTGTCCGCTCTCTCCACACCTGGTGCAGGATTCTGACCGATCCACTGGGCTCGGGCATCTAGTGGCGAGGTGGCCATAGTGCCAGCACTTGAAACACTTGACCGGCCTCACTACCCTCCTTATGCGACAGTTGGTCCAATCTATGCGGATCCTACCTCGTTCTCCGATGGCCTTTTCGGCCACCTTCACTGGTAGGGTTACAGAGGCAGTTTGCGTGCCCCTGTACGCCCTACGCAGTGACTTGATGGCCTCGACCCCAATCTCGTGATCGTCTCCAGTTGCTTTCCGCAAGGCAGCGAGGACTGATTCCTTCGTGGAGTCCTCCTCAATGTCGCGGATCTCCAGTTCCTCCTGCGGACCCTTGCTAATGACTTCAGCCTCGTCTCCGAGGAGATCAGCTATGGTCCTTTGCAGGTAGTGGCCCTTCTCCGCGCTGTCCCTGGTGAGGACGATCAGCAGATCACCCGTGGTTGTCCTCCTGATTTTGTCAACGCAAGCAGCTGCCTGCTCTGCGGGGACATCCCTCTTCACCCGGCTGAGTACATCGGCGTACTTAGCCTTGTCTCTTGGCCTGATAATCAGCGCGTCGGGCCTATTCGCCACTTTGCACGTCCTCGTCTTTTTCCTTCCCAGGGGCACCTTCGGTAGCTGCGCCATGCGCTTCTCTGTCTTCTTCACCTCCTTACCTCTCACAGTCTGCCAGTCTGTATCCTTAACTGGTTTCTTGTCGGTTCGATTTGTACAGCTCTCTCTCTTCTTCTTGGGCGTCTTGTCCTCCACTACAGGGGAGCTTCGTTTCCTCCGCTTCCCTTTGCGAAAGACTCGCCCACTGCCTGCATCAGAGTCGCCGTCTTCGGTTACCTCTGTCTCTCGTGCCGACGTCTCCGTATCCGTCCGCAGTCGGGCTGGTACAGGCGTCCTCACCGTCTTCATAGGAGAGGGAGCCGGGCCTGGTGCCTCCGTATCATTCTCTCTCTCCTCCGTGGCAGTGAGGGTTATCAGAGGCTGCTCGGCCTCTATCTCCAGTCTGCGTATCCTGCTAAAGGAACTCTTCAGGCTGTGAGCCAGAGAGTGCGTCTCTTGGCTCACATTCCTCCTTCCTCCAGACAGGTGCACCAACAGCTCGTTAATGAGCTGCTCATGATGGTCCCACGTTTTCGTCTTGTTTTCGTTTTGCTTGTTTTTTTCCATTCTGTTCCCACGAGCGCCTAGGGAAATCAACTGTCCACTCCGGCAGAGCCCCGGTTGCCGGAGTAAGGCCGATGTCATACACCTGGGGTCCGACCCGGTGCCCCAGGGGAACCGCTTGCGGCGTCACTACCCCGACGCCTTCCAGTCACGGGTACGGTATCTCACACCTCGACATTGGGGTTGAGTTTTCTTGTCCGCGGGAGCTACCCGGATATGTTTGTGTATGTGTATGTGTGTATGTGTGCATGTGTGTTGGTGTTGGGTCCGTTAGTTTTCCCTCCAGCTGGCTTGCTGGCTAGGTACTCGGCCCTCCCACCACGACGAGGTGGACCCACGGGAGGGTGTGTGTGTGTGTGTGTGTGTGTGTGTGTGTGTGTGTGTGAGTGTGTGTGTGTGTGTGTGTGTGTGTGTGTGTGTGTGTGTGCACGCGTTCGAATACAGTCAGAGATAAGGACTCCGAGGTTCGTCAGTCCCCCGGTATTTTACGACTCCAAACCCTCCCTGCTGTGTGTGTGTGTGTGTGTGTGTGTGTGTGTGTGTGTGTGTGTGTGTGTGTGTGTGTGTGTGTGTGTGTGTGGGTTCGAATACAGTCAGAGATAAGGACTCCGAGGTTCGTCAGTCCCCCGGTATTTTACGACTCCAAACCCTCCCTGCTATGTGTGTGTGTGTGTGTGTGTGTGTGTGTGTGTGTGTGTGTGTGTGTGTGTGTGTGTGTGTGTGTGTGTGTGTGTGTGTGTGTGTGTGTGTGTGTGTGTGTGTGTGTGTGTGTGTGTGTGTGTGTGTGTGTGTGTGTGTGTGTGTGTGTGTGTGTTCAAATACAGTCAGAGATAAGGACTCCGAGGTTCGTCAGTCCCCCGGTATTATACCGGAGTCCTTATCTCTGACTGTATTCGAACACACACACACACACACACACACACCACACACACACACACACACACACACACACACACACACCAGAGGTGTAAATCCGACCGTGCAACCTCCACGCGGTACACCTTGGGTAATGCTAATGCCGGCGGTACCGTAACTTTCAACCCTCACAACTCGGAAAGTACTCAACGAAAATAAACTTTCTTGTAGTGTTTTGGAAAGGTCTCGAGGTAAGCTACAAGAATATGCATTGAAAAATGGGGGTTCCCATTTAAGAAATTAAAGTTGACCTTCACGGTGCCCTTCAAGGTTACATGGAGGTCATTTCAATGTAACCATGTAATAGACCACTTGATATACTAAAACTTTTGTATTGAACATTTTCTTCCATAATCATTATTTTCCATGATATTTGACCGTTACGGAACTTTTGCCCACCTCTGTATATAGTGCCTGCTGAAAATCTCCATCCAAACTTATCTGGTATGAAGGAGAAAAAATGAGATTTATATGTATATACCAAAGATTCTGTATCTACAATTAAATAACTTGAAAAATTAGCGTTTTCGTCAATTAATATCGGTTTATCTTATGTGACTCATACGCGACATACTTTACGTACATCGGGAAAAAATGGAATGATTATCAGATAATAGATACACTTGCACGGTTAATAATTTATTGGAAAAAATCATTTATTCTATTATTTGTAACGCAAAATTAAATTCTAAACTCACCTGGGGTCAGCTGCCATGGTTTTGAAACAGCGTGCCGTCGATATGCTGTCCGGCTGTCGGCAACGCAGTACGCGTTATTGCTGCAAACACGCGACAACGGCGTGCCGTCCCTTTGCCGTCACAGATGCGTCTCGAAATACGCCTTCAACCTGCCCCTACAGTTCGTCACCAATTCCTTCGCTTCGTTGCCGCAATAGCGTGCTATTATTAAGTCTACAACCGAACGGCACAACGTGCCATCTCTTTGCCGTTCGTTTGCTGTTTCTACGTTCATGATTTTTTCATATAGCATAGCAACATAACGTGCTGTTCTGTTGCTTTCGTTGTGCTGTTGGCATATTGCTGAAAATTGTGGCATCGCGCCGTAATGGTATGCCGAATTGTTGCACAAATATAACGTTAGAGCCATATGATTTTTGCCGAAAAGTGAACTGCACGACGTGCAGCTTCCTTGCTGCCAAACGGGTGTCATTCACGCGGCAGTTTTGTCGGCAACCTTACGTTACTCCTTTTCGCAACTAGACCGTCAAATTTATGTACGTGTCGTTAGTTTGCTGCTCAATTCGGAAGCAAACTGTACAATATTTGCGTCACGAAATTACAGTTCGTAACGTCAAGCTGCCGTTTTTTTCTGTTTCTTATTTTTTCACAGCACGTTTGTCTATCTGGGACAGTACAGTATTATCAATGAATTTACACATTCATGTATAATGTAATACATTAATGATATATTGCGGTATCTTCAAATAGAAATTACTAGTCAACGTTCATAACATAATTAAGAAGTGTGTATTTCATTAAAAAAAAATAACATTGAATGTAGCTGTCGAGTCTGAACTAATATTATTATATATTCTCAACAGGGACAACTGAGAACGCGAAAATTTAAACTTCGATAAAAACAGACTTCATTGTTTGCCCATTATCGGACCGATCTTAAAAATTGTCCAAATAAATAACGGTCTTGTAAAACAATTTTTTAAAGAGAATCGATCATGGGAGAAGAAGAAAAATATTCACGAAAAAAATGTATCTTTTTTTATAAGTATAGTAGTTGGGAACGTCAAAACGATAAATACAATGACAATGGACGAGAATGAAACATTTTTTAAACAATTCAAGACTTACCGATTAAAATAAATGCGTTTCCGCGTATGTCTCTTGAGCTGGTTGTGGCTATTCGCCATACCAATGGTCTCCCATCACTGTCGAGTTCATCTCATATCACTATCGCGTTCATATCACATCACTTTCACTGTCACTGATATCTCCTGTTTCACTAAACGCACAATTAATAAACACGCGGCACAATAAATAAAAGAAAAAACGTTAACTCGTGGCGAAAAATAATTCACGCCGCGGACCGCCTTACACTCATCTCAGCCGAGCTGAACAACTGCCCTCGTCCAACGCCACGCGGTTCTCGATCGCTGCGACGATCTATATATATATATATGTGGATATTGGGCGACAGTAGAGAGCGTCCAATGTTTACATTTTTCAAACTCTTTGTTCCCGACGTTTCACGTCACGCCGTGGATACGTCTCATCGGATAAAACGAAATCGTCAGAGAGAAAAGCCAACAAATATATAATAAAATAAATACATAATTATAATATTATGGGAATAAACAATTTTTTCGCAACATAATAAAATTAAACTATAATATTACGTCAATGAAAAATATTAACAAACATAAAAATGTAAAATGATAATACTATGCTAGCGAAGAAATCTTTTCAAACAAAATATAATATAATTTTGTTTGAAAAGAAACAAATAAACAGAAGAAAATAAACAAAATATAATAATATAATATAATATAATAATATTACCCGTGCGAAAATATTTCGTAGAAAATAGTTACATCAATTTATATTGTTTTCCAGTGACCGGCAATAAAGCACGAGCTTGACACTTATGTATATAGCTCGAGACAAGTAATATGTCTTACGAACATTATTCTGGATTCTCATTCTGGCAAAGTATTTAAAAAAAATACTACAATTCTAAGTTATGAAGATTTTGTCGTTTTCGTACCAAAAAAATTATTTGATTTTATTAATATTTGATCTAATTTTAGTCGACATCTAAAGCATAAATCTGATTTTAAACGAATTTGGTCAATGTATACATATATTAATGTATTGAAACCTGAGGGTTCGTTTCATTGAATGATGAGATTCGGGACTCGAAGAGAGACTGAATTGTGTTGAACTCAGGGTGAAAATTAACAATGGAATTTATTCCGCGATGCTGCTGTGAGGTTACAATCTGTACTTATCGGATTTTAATGAAGTACTGAATGGTCCTCTGTTGGTCTTTCTTCTGACGTTGTTGATCGTGGCGTCGATCGTCGCGATCCTCTTCTTCTTCTAAGCAGCTCCTCCGTAATCGACAAACTCGCCTACGCTATTGCTGCGCTGCCTCTTCATTGCATTGTATTTGATAAACTGTCTCCGGTGTCTCTGCGCTGCCTTTTCCTTTACCTCGCAGTAAAAAAACTGCCTCAGCTGTTGCTGCGCTGTCTCTCCTTTGCCTTATAGTTGATAAACTGTCTCCGCTGTCTCTGCGCTGCCTTTTCCTTTGCCTCGCAGTAAAAAAACTGCCTCCGCTGTTGCTGCGCTGATTCTTCTTTGCCATGTAGTTCATAAACTGCCTCCGCTGTGTCTGCACTGCCTTTTCCTTTGCCTCGCAGTAAAAAAATTGCCTCCACTGTTGCTGCGCTGCCTTTTCATTGCATTGTATTTGATAAACTGTCTCCGGTGTCTCTGCGCTGCCTTTTCCTTTACCTCGCAGTAAAAAAACTGCCTCCGCTGTTGCTGCGCTGCCTCTCCCTTGCCTCATCGTTGATAAACTGTCTCCGCTGTCTCTGCGCTGTTTTTGCCTTTGCCTTGTAATAAAGAAACTGACTCCGCTGTTGCTGCGCTGCCTGTCCTTTGCCTTATAGTTGATAAACTGTCTCCGCTGTCTGTGCGCTGCCTTTTCCTTTGCCTTGCAGTAAAGAAACATCCTCCGCTATTGCTGCGCTGCCTCTTCATTGCATTGTATTTGATAAACTGTCTCCGGTGTCTCTGCGCTGCCTTTTCGTTTGCCTCGCAGTAAAGAAACAGCCTCCGCTGTCGCCGCGCTGATTCTTCTTTGCCATGTAGTTCATAAACTGCCTCCGCTGTGTCTGCGCTGCCTTTTCCTTTGCCTCGCAGTAAAAAAATTGCCTTCACTGTTGCTGCGCTGTCTCTCCTTTGCCTTATAGTTGATAAACTGTCTCCGCTGTCTGTGCGCTGCCTTTTCGTTTGCCTCGCAGTAAAGAAACAGCCTCCGCTGTTGCTGCGCTGCCTTAAGTTAAATTTACCAATCTACCAATTTACCAAAAACTAGAACATATGATTCGCGAATTTTACTTACAGAGTAATTCACGTGTACGACGTTGGTCGTATATTGTCGCGTTAGATGGATGCTGAACTATTATAATTTTTTCTGTCCATATTTCGCCATTATTGCAGTAATAATTTAATAAATTGCTGGCACGAAAAAAAAATGACGTACAGATTCGAACCATCGATTCTTTCAATAGCTCGACATACAACGGAACGCCTTAGCCCACTCGGTCGCCGTCGTTCACTTGAGAAAATAGTTGTGCGAAACCTAGGTAATCGCGTCGACGTCCGCTGTATAGCGTTCGCTCGACGCTCGTCGAGACCGAGAAACTCAGCTCGTGTTCTAAAACGGCGACGGTAAATACTCCGGCACTGAGCGACCAATCGGGTTGAAATTTTGAGGGTACATAGAGACTTATGTCCTACTGAACTTGACTGCCTTTTTTCTTCAGAAATTTTGAAAAATTAATAGTTTTTGCGTCATTGAAAAAAGAAAACGACAAAATTATCATAATCGCGCGATATTTTTTGTCGTGCCCAGTGCTCGTGCCAGAATCTCGTGCTCCATGGAAATATGGACATTTTGGACTTTGTTTTATATCATTTGATAAAAAAATGACCGAAATATGGCAATTGGAGTTTTTATGCAACGCGGGTCTAGCATCGGCAAGTTCGCCGGCCCGCGCGACGGAAGGGGTAGCCGTGAGAGTCGAAGGCATAGGCACGCCGTGTACACGAGGCTATGCCTTCGACTCTCGTGGCTACCCCTCCCGCCGCGCGGGCCGACGAACTTGCCGATGCTAGACCCGCGTTGCATAAAAACTCCAATTGCCATATTTCGGTCATTTTTTTATCAAATGATATAAAACAAAATCCAAAATGTCCATATTTCCATGGAGCACGAAATATTTACATCAACGCGACGAGAAACATCGTGCTACTATGAAAATTTTATCGTTTTTATAAAAAAAAGGCGGTTCCGCTTTCGACATTAAAAAAAGACGAGTCTAATATTACGAAAATATTCCAATATTCATAAAACGAAAAATTTTGCAATTAAAAAAAATATTTGACGCGATATGTAATCTCGTCAGGAACTAACGATATGCAAAATCTGACTGATTTTTCAGAGTCGAATGATCTATATATATACGCGCGACGCGTCAGGTTTCCGTGCAGAGGCCAACGTGTACACGAGGACTGCGCCTATGCCTTCGAGTCTCGCGGCTGCCCCTCCCGCCGCGCGGGCCATCGAACTTGCCGATGCTAGACCCGCGTTGCATAAAAACTCAAATTGCCATATTTCGGTCATTTTTTTATCAAATGATATAAAACAAAATTCAAAATGTGCATATTTCCATGGAGCACGAAATTTTTACATCAACGCGACGAGAAACATCGTGCTTATATGAAAATTTTATCGTTTTTATAAAAAAAAAGCGTTTCCGCTTTTGATATTAAAAAAAGACGAGTCTCAGGTACCCCGTGCCTTCATTCTGTAGCTCACCTCCAAATTTCAATCCGATCGGATGATTAGAGCAGGCGTAAACTCGGATGGCGTTTTTGAACGTCCACCAAGTTTTTCGGTCTCGGCGAGCATGAAGCGAGCGCTGTACAGTGTGCAGCGAGGGCCGTACCTACGATTCGCACTATATACACTTTAAATGAACGGCGGCGGTTGAGCGGGCTAAGGCGTTATAAGCTCGACCCGTCATCAGCGGATTCGATGGTTCGATTCATCCCTACGACAATTTTTTTTTTCGTTTTAGCAATTTCATACATTTTTGCTACGAAAATGGCAAAATACCGACTGATAAAACTATAATATTTACCGATTACTCTCGAACTAACACGACCAACAATAAGACCCACATCATTCACGTCGATGATACAATTAAAAACAAATTCAACCAATACCGTCGTCCATTTTTAACCATTATATGCATTATAAAAAATTAAGAACGATGCTATTTATTCCTGTTTTGAGAAAATTAAATTCCATTTATATACGCGTAACGTCCGGTGCGATGAATACCCGTGGCTGCCACACCGAGTACCGATTCTTCACGCGTATAGAAATTGAACAATTATTTTCTCCATAACGAAACAAAACACATCGATGAACATTTTTTGTAGCATATTGCAGGATTCAAAGTTTTTGAAGATTTTTTTTTAAATTCCTTCATCATATCTCTGACAGTAAAAAAAATTACTGAAAAATAATTTGTTAAATAAATAGTACCAAACATTTTCGTTTGATGTTGTAAATAATTTTATTATAAATCATAGACGCGATATAAAATTTTTATAGATGCTAGAAAAAGCGACGATAAGAGCGATACCATTGTTAGACCGATTGCCGTGTAGTCAAATTCAGGCATAATATGTTTTATCTTTCTCGCCCTAAGAAGCTGCCTATAGCTCGATCGGACGAGCCATATACAGGGTGGGCCATCTATTGGTACGTTTTTAAAAATGCGATCAAAAGAGTATGCATTGATATTTTTTATTAATTTTGTTGTTGTAAAGCTAAAAGTATCCCCGTCAAGAATGAAAAACGATTTCGTTCATGTGGCTCCCTCTACTGGCCTTACAGTATGCCATTCGGTCACCCCAATTAGTGATGACATTTTGAACTACCTCGGCGCCAATTTCACTCAAAACAGTCGTAATGTTGTTTTTCAAAGCTGGAATTGTCTCTGGATTATCCGCATAACATCGGTCTTTAACGGCACCCCACAGGAAGAAGTCCAGCGGTGTCAAATCGCAGCTACGCGCAGGCCAATTGACATCTCCTGAACGGCTGATTATGCAGTTGTTAAACTTGGTGCGCAGAAGGTCGATCGTAAGTCGGCTTGTATGGCATGTGGCGCCATCTTGTTGAAACCAAAGGTCGTCCATATTCATAGCGTCGATTTTAGGCTATAAAAAGTTGGTCAACATGACTCTGTAGCGTTCGCCATTGACGGTAACGGCGTTGCGAGCATCATTTTCGAAGAAAAATGGGCCAATTATGTCACCACTCCAAAATCCACACCAAACTGTGACTCTTGGAGGATGCATTGGTCTCTCTACGATTGCGTGTGGCTGTTCCGAATCCCAAATCCGGCAGTTTTGCTTGTTCACATATCCGCCGAGATGGAAATGTGCTTCGTCCGAAAAGATGATTTTTCGACCAAAATCGACGTCATTATTGAGCTGGTCTATGGCCCACACAGCGAACTGATATCGAAGCGGATGGTCATTTGCTTTCAACTTCTGAGTCATCTGGATCTTGTAGGCGAATAATCCGAGGTCTTTGTGCAATATTCTCCTCAGGCTGGTGCAACTAATGCTCAGTTGCTGCGATCGGCGTCGAGTTGAGGTCGTCGGATTCTGTCTCACACTTTGGGCCACAGCCTCAATATTCTCGGGTGTGCGCACTGTCCGAGCTCTGGGACCACTTCTGTCATCCACTAACATCCCTTTCTCACGAACTTTCTTCACCAATTTGCGTATAGCGCCTTCGGTGGGTGCTTTATCACGACCCATATTTCTTTTCAAAATTCGCACAGTTTCGGCGACACAGCACTGACTTTGAAAATAAGTTTTTAAAATTTCAACACGCTCTTCAAGAGAAAACATGTTGTTTCGTGCCGCGGACAGTATGGCTAATGAACTGTAAAAATTTCGGGTCTGTAGCTCGTTTGCCGTTGTCATACGACGAAATTCAAAAACGTACCAACAGATGGCCCACCCTGTACTTGCGGCGACAGTACATATATAGATATGCGTCGCATTGGGGCTACGTACGGAGCAGAGTCGAACGTGTATATGAGGCGTCTCTCTGTTCGACTTTATGCCGGCTGTACACGCTCGCGCGAGTGCTCTCACGATGTCTCGTCGAGAGCTCTCGCGCTCGCGATCCCGCGCCCTTTGACTCGCGCTCAAAAACCGACTCGGAATGGAAAGCTCACGAGTGACTGCGAGGCATCGCGAGACGGAGCGAGTGTACCCTGTACACTCTCGCACTCGTCCAGCCTCGCCGTCCCTCGATGAGAGTGTACAGCCGGCATTATTATGAGAGACGTATCCACGACACGATCTAACACGTCGAGAACAAGGGACTTTAAAAATGTAAACATTGGACGCTCTCGACTGTCGCCCGAGAGCCGCGTGACGTATGTTAGTCGCTCAGCTCACCGGGCACGCGAATGTCTTACGGCAGTTCGCGACGTGTTTTATTTTTAATTCGTCGCGAGTTATAACGAGTTTTCCTTCATTTATTGAGTCGCGGTGTGTTTAGTGAACCACGGAATATCAGTGAAAGTGATGTGATGTGTGTGTGTAACAGTAATGAGAGAGGATTTCCATGGGAACTAGCCGAAACAAACAGAAAAGACTTACACGGAAACGGACTTACTTTATTCGGTAAGTTTACAATTTTGTAAACAAATTTTATCATTCTCGTTTTTCCACGAACATTTTTTTTCTTTTTCCGTGATCGATTTTCACTGAGCGATTCTCTTTACAATTTTTTTGTACAAGACTGTTCGTCGTTTAACAGTTTTTTAGATCGGTCTAATAATGGACAGATAATGAGATGATTTTTTTTTCGAATTTCGAACAGCTGCGTTCATTGTATTTGTTTTTAAATGAAATGGATATTTCTTAATTATGTTATGAACGACGATCCGCAATTTTTATTTGAAGATACCACAATATATCATTAATGTATTACATTCGTGATACTATACTCAGGTATCTTCAAATAAAAACTGTCGATTGTCGTTCATAAAATAATTATATGTATTATTATTATAGTACACATTGCTATGCAGTCCAGTCGTGCTGTATATATATTTGAATCGCAAATGGAATGCTCCACTCACATATATTGTGACGGGTGTCACGGGCGTCCTCCGGCACGGAACCGAAAATAATAACAACAATTAGCAAGGGTAGTTTTCGTCGAGGTACACAGAGGGACGAAGACAGGGAAAAACATTCTCGCATGAGAAACATGGAAACCAACGGTATAAAGAGGGTCTAGGAAAATGGAAAAGTACCGAAGCGGTTTCTCGAAAATATCTCACTTACAAAGAACTTAGGCAGACACTCTAAAAGGCAAAACCGGACACTCTGCGAAAGAGGGTTAAGTCGCGCTGATAAGAGGATAGGCTGGAGATCTTAACAAGGAAGGATATATAACAAAAAAAAGAGACGGTGTAGCCAGATAAAACACGGCGTCTCGGCAGGAGACGCAAAACTTACCGTGGTTAGCGAAAATCACGACGAACGACGTAGGCAGAAGCAGAGACGAACGGCGTACCAATACGAATTCCTTACCTGCGTAAAAGGAAACGGTATTAAGACACAAACGGGGAACACATCCGACGGAAACACAACTTGGCAACAGACCTAGGACTCGTCGAACACTGCACGTTACACATACCGGGGAAACGAACACAAAAGATCCCGTCACACATTCGGCAAAACGTTTCACTCGGCGAGCACATCCCGCGCAGTCATCGCCATCTTAAAACGGTGGACAGTCGAACACCGGGTATCGAAGCACGAGACCGGCGACTTGCCAACAAGATCGAGATACGTGGCGCTGCGAGCGGCACGCTCAGCACGGAACTACGCAAGACTCACCGAGCAGCAACCCCGGCGCAGAGAGAGGGAGAGAGACAGCGGCGAGCGGCGGATCGCGAGACGTGAGATCGGCTACGCGCCATTGGCAGCATAAGGACAGCGGCGCTGCGAGCGGCACGATCGCGGGTGAACTACGGTCAGCGTTACGAGACCGGCGGACGTCAAGAGGTGCCGCCGACGGCGTACCGGAGAACCATTCTCTCATATATTGTATCAGCTGACTTTCGTAAAATAAATTTTGCTTATCTTTACATTAAAGGTTTATCAAGCCCTAATTTCTTCGAGCCCGAACACAAATTTTATTGAAAAGGCACTGCCGTTTCAATATATATATATATATATATGGAGCATTCCACGCGACTTGAAGGATATGGTTACTTGCCATAAAATAATTTGTATAAAACATTTTATTTTCAGAAAATATTTGCATAATTATTATAAGTTTAATTATAAAATATATTAGTTAATAAACTCGCTCTGTTAAAGAAGGTGCCAGCGACGCCTGTCGCTGTTATCGTTCGTCCGCGAAAACGGACGAAGAGAATGACAGTTTCTAAGAACTGTTGTTTGTTAATAAAAACTGCCCTGCCAAAGAGCAAGGTCACAGCGACTTCTGTCGCTGTTCTCCTCTGTCCGCTACAATGGACGGGGAGAATTTTAGTTTATAAGAATTGTTAATTAATAAATATGTTAGTCTTAGTTTATAAGAATTATTAATTAACAGAAATGTTAATTAATAACTACCTTGCTAAAGAGCGAGGTCACAGCGATGTCTGTCGCTGTTCTCCTCCGTCCGCTAACACGGGCGGAGAGAGTATCAGTTCATAAGAACTGTTAGTCATATAATATGATTGCAAGAATTCAATTCTTGAATAATAAATGTTTTTTTTTCAGATGAAAATTTTTTATTTCACCTATAAGAATTATTAATTAACAGAACTGTTAATTAATAACTACCTTGCTAAAGAGCGAGGTTACAGCGACGCCTGTCGCTGTCCTCCTCCGTCCGCTAAAACGGACGGAGAGAGTATCAGTTTATAAGAACTGATTATTATATAATATGATTGCATGAAATATATTTTTGCATAATATACTATATTTCTTTTCAGATGACTGGGTGTATATTACCCAGAAGCATATATATATATGCATAGCCGAAGCTTTGCGATCGGCTCTTGGGACTGCTTGTGTTCACTCGCTGCCTCTCTCTGCGGGGAGCGGCGGAGGGGGAACGCGAGGTTCCGTCCAGCGTGCGCGTGGCACGAGGCCCGGGTCGTCCGCACGACCCGAAATATATGGCATCTTGCCATATATTCATTTTTAATAATGTTTTATTTTCAGAATTACAATAAGTTTAATTAATAAGTACGTTAATTTATAAACACCGCTCTGCTAAAGAGCGAGTGTTAGCGATGCCTGTCGCTGTTCTCCTCCGTCCGCTAACACGGGCGGAGAGAGTATCAGTTCATAAGAACTGTTAGTCATATACCTAATATGATTGCAAGAATTTAATTCTTGAATGATAAATGTTTTTTTTTCAGATGAAATTTTTTTATTTTACCTATAAGAATTATTAATTAACAGAAATGTTAATTAATAACTACCTTGCTGAGCAAGGTTACAGTGACGTCTGTCGCTGTCCTCCTCCGTCCGCTAAAACGGACGGAGAGAGTATCAGTTTATAAGAACTGATTATCATATAATATGATTGCATGAAATATATTTTTGCATAATATACTATATTTCTTTTCAGATGACTGGGTGTATATTACCCAGAAGCATATATATATTGTGACGATGGTCCATACTCAGTTACATTTTTTCCTTTCTCACGCGTCTCCCGCATTCCTTTTTGCCTACGTGACTTCGTACAGCTACACCCTCGCTATCGCCGGGACATCTCTCCGTTGGAACGCAGCTAGTCTTTGTTTCCCGATAAAGGCCTAAAAACACCTTTTTTCCATTTTCCACAGTCCAGCCATAAAGCACCTATCTTTATGGCCTGACCTGCCTCAAACCCGAAACACCTGCAGTCCCCATTGTCTCCCCAGACGTTTCCGTTGTTACGTCCTCGATGATGATTCGGAACAGCACGGTCACGCCGTTCTGTTGACTCCGCCGATATAGTTTTATCGGCGCGAACTACGAAGAGTACGCTCAGTTTGATCAGAATGATTAGATATTCTGGTTGTTCTGAGATTCGGAAATTCGGAGATTCGGAGGTTCGGAGATTCGTTATGAAATTCGACCCCTGCTATGCGCAGTTGAAGAGATCAACACGATGAATAGTTATTCAATGATGAGTTTATTCGTAGATATTGTTTGATAATGAGTTACAGATTAGTTCGGACTTTTGAGATGGTCTGAACTTAGCGTCGGTGTACAAAGTTTGTAAGTGGTTGTCGTTTAAACACTTCTATTAAAATAACTTGGATGATTACTTATGAAAAGATAATGTTAGAATAGACAACTAACATATTACATAGACGCTGTCACTAAGTTTCTGTATCTGTTAACTCGAGTTATGTCAAAGGCAAAAAGCTGGAAATTGGGTCGGAGCATGTCTTTTTATAGTTGCTCTAGTTTTGGGTGGAGGGGAGTTAGTTTGGGGTGGAGTTTGGTTTTCCCTTTGGAGAGGGTCGGATGGTTTTGTGATAGGCTGGGTTTTCCCTATCATCTTACTATTTAGCTATTGGAAAGGAAAATTAGTTGTACTCTACTATGTCGATATTAGAGGTAACTACGCAGAGCGCCCTTTTACCGACTAGAGGACGTATGCTACCGACGTTTGATCATTACTTAGTTTTGAAAATTGACTGCGCCTCTAATGTCGGCCAGTACGTAACACTTCCCTCCCCGGAAAAAGAGGGAGCGTCCTCGCGCCGACATGAAATCAAGCATATTGAAATTTGTATTTTGGTAGCATGTGTCCCCTTACGATCTTAGGTTCTACTTGGATTATAGTATTATTACATGAAATTTCTTAAAATGTACTTATCGTTGTGTACGAATTATCTTAAGTTGTTAGTTCGAAATTATGATTATAGCATGTATTACTTATTGCTAATGTTTCCTAAGTTTGTTTGTGAACGATGATTATTTATGTTTTTAACCTATGTTCTTAATTTATATTCTTATATAGCGTTTCATTTCTTAATATTTTTCTTTCTTGCATAATGGCTTGCTAAAGATTGTTTTTGTTTCTTATACAGAATCGTAAGTATGATTGTTGTGTGTTTTTATATCTATATATATATTTCGATTTGTGCTAAAATACATGATGTTTTAGCTAAACGTAAATTGAAAGTTTGGACTTCCCCAGAACTCTAAGGGTGGTGGGGTTGTAGGGCGTATCCGTTTTTTTTGTTTTTACCGTAAGTTTGTGCGGAAGGAAGGAAAGGGTAGAAAGGGGGTTGGACTACTTGAGGTACAAAACTGTTCAAGTTGTTCTCTGATTTTCATTATTCTGTGGACTGTCGTGACGAACGCAGTATTGGAATTTTGTTACTCAACGAGAAAATGAAGAGAAATATGATGGAAATCATGGAGAATGTATTCGCTGAGGAGCGCTCCGCGAAGCGGTACTGTCTTGTAAGTAGAAGCAAAATAATTTAATATACCTTCGTTTATTGAATTAATAATTAATATTTTTCTGATTTCTGTTAAATAGGGTCTAACTGCTTTGTTCCAAAGCTGGGGATTGGTCCGAGAGCGGAGGAGAGAGGCTCGACGCGACTTATGTCATCTGGAGGATGCCACCGGTTTCGACGTATGGGGAATACGGTGGCTGTTCGAGGGCCGCTGGGGCACGGATCATCCCGACGAAGATTGGGACCACCCTGTCTGGTCAGATCCACGTGGGATATACGCCGCGTATTATCCGAATTAAACGCGAGATTAGGTATATAAAAAAAAATGAAGTGAATATTGGAAAGTGTATACAGGAGGAGGGAGAGGGAAGGAGTGAAAGGAGAGGATAATAAAAATGAAAGTTTTTTAATAATTGTGTAAATGTTTTCTCTCGTAATAGATAGTGCCTCTCATTAAATTTTAAGTGTTCCTATCCTCATTTTGTCCTGAAGTCTACACGTATTCCATATATAAAGTAGCGGTTAATGGATTTTCGTTTGATAGTATTTTGAAGTCAAACGGAAGTAATGTTTTATTTCGCCGTAAAAAAGAACGGGCGATGATCGCGCCTTTATTCAGTTCGCTCCTAACATGAAGTTGGCGTTAACACAGAGCGCTTCACCCCTTGTTATAATTGGGCCCGACTCATGCGATTAGATTATAATTCGAATTCTCCGGTTAAGTTGTCGTTCTCGCTACCTAGGTCATCGTGTCAGAGATGGCTCCAGTTTTTTCAACACATGATTCGGTTGTCTCGGTCGCCGGACTTCTTCGAGGGTTTTATTTGTCAGGTCGTTTTCGTTCGGTCCTTCGCGCTGAGCTGGGCGAAGGGTGGGCCCGCTCATATGTCTCGGCTGACTCGCGTAGTCGAGTAGACTTACTGTATTCTTATTTATACTTATTTCCCTTTTTTTTTCTTTCTCTTTTTTTTTTTTTTTTTTTTTTTTTTTTTTTTTGTTAAATGCCTCGCTGATGCCTTTTGATATATATCAAAAAATTACTATCATTATTATTATTATTATTATTATTATGCGGGCACCTCCGAGGGGGGTTTTCTCTGTATTAATTAATCTGTCCCTTATTTTTTCTCTCTCTTTTTTTTTTTTAAATACTATTCTACGTTTTGGTATTTGTTGCTGAATATCTAAGTTCGATTGGTTTACTTCTATTTCCAATTGCTCCAACGGGTAAATCGGTGCATTCACTGTACCCTGCGTTTCTTGTGGTTGGCTTGACGTTTGTTCAGCAGTGGGGATTTCGTTGGGTAGGCTATTTTTAAGGTGCAATAGCAGGTTAGTTACCGAATCCCACACGGCTCCTACCAGGCAAATGCTCCAGCCATATACTCTATGTAGAGTGTAGCCGTGTACGATTGTATCAATCAGGAACTTTAATGCTTTAGCCGTAACCCATACACCTATCAGTGTGACGCTAAACGCTCCCACGGCGTTGAAAAAATTATACACTTTTCCCCATGCTTTTTCTAGGGTCCTCCTGATGGCTGTTTCATCTATAAGCGGGTTGACTGATATCTTTTGATCGTCAAGTACTTGACCCGTCGCTCCTCGCGCTATTGTGTTTAAGATAGCTGGTCTTTCTACCGGGAACATAATACTTTCTCTGAGTCTGTCTATATCTTTTCTTGAATAGATACCTCCTGTCGCTAGGCTCTTAGGGGAAATATATTTCCACGACATCCTAGTTTGAGCTGAAAGCTCTGTGGGTTCGGCGGCCCTTGCCAAAGTCGGTAGAGTTTGATACCAATCGTTATTAATGCGGAACATCGGAGCTAGTAGGGAATGGCAATCTATCTGATTTCCGGTTTTTACTATTACATGAGTTCGAGGTAACATGAAAAGAGACTCATTTGCTCTGGAAATTGGTAGTTCTTGATAACAAGCTTTTGTTTTTCTCGTGACTACTTCGGTCGGTATGCATTTTGCAACTCTGATTACCTCGCCCGCTAAATGCGCTATATACCCTGGTTTCTTCATCAAGTGGAAAGCAAATTCGGCAGGTGCTAGTGGGGCTATTGCGAGGGAGTTGTGTACGACTTTATTTGCTAATTCGCATTGTTGTCTAATTACGTCGTTGTACAGGGTTACTATTTGTTCTTTTAGATGTATTTCGAGGTATATGAATTTGGTATTGATGTACCCGAGCATGTCCATGTTTTTTAATATGATTCCCTTTTCAATGGGGAGTAATTCGCTTTCATTGCTGTCGACAATGAAAAGTTTGGGGTGTTCGGTTCTTATAATCTTGTATCCACATTTAGTTGTCAACCCTCGTGTCGTTAGAGCAAAAGTTATTTCATTAGTTGTTACGGAGTATATTTCTTCTCCGTATTTGTTTACTGAATTGTCTCTAATTTGTTCTCCTGGACCTTCATATAACGTTGAATATTTGTCGAAATCGCAACCGTCTGTTAACATAAGATTCCAACAAGTGTTTCCTCCCTCGAGATCTACGCAGTTTCCTGAAGTGTACGTGCATTTAACCCCGGATCTTAATATTATTTCGTTGTCTTCCGTTTTTACCGTTGCGAAATAGTCCTGTAGTGTGATTTTAATTTGTCCTTGTACTACTACGTCTGGCCATGATCCGTAGTGGTCCGAAAAAAATTCTCCTTCACAATTACCGTCGCTGTCGACTTTACCTGCGAGGGTCAAGGGTCTCGAGGAGGTGGCGTTTGGTAGTATGTTTGTGAAAATTTGTCTGTGTGTTTGGTATGATTCTGTGGCGTAAATTCGTTTGCATTGTTCGTAGCTTATTTCTTTTATATATTCCATGTCTGAATTGGATACTAACGAAATGTGTGAGTGCATCCCGCAGTGGAATATGGATCTGTGAATTTCTAATTTACATTGCAAAACCCTTACTGTTGTAAATTCCGCAATTTGTAGTAGTTGTAATTTTGTTTTCTTAATTTCGGGTTTGCGTATCGGGATTTTGCATTCTTTGATATTCAAAAGTGATAATGTAGTTATGTTCATTGACGGGGCTCCGCAATCGTATGCTATAAACTCGGTGGTTTCTCTTACCGCCGATGTTAGCAGGAGCGCCCCTAAAATCATGTTATAGCCGACGCCCATTTCGTCTGAAAAAAAAGAAAAGAATATGGTTTGTGTGTTTTCTTCTTCCCTTTTTTATTTGTGTGCTATTTTTAATCTATCCCAGTGAACTATTTTTCTTTTATTATTACCCAAGTCAATTTCTCCGTTGTTCTTGTCTGCAATGATGTCTGTGATTAAATACGGTCCTAAATAGTTGTCGTCCAATTTGTTTGTTTTGTGATTCTTGGTCAGATATACTTCTTGTCCTATTGTCACTTTTATTGGGTTTATTTTTTTATCATAATGTTCTTTGGATTTTTGTTTTGCTTTCCCTAAATTTTCTTTCGCCTTAATTCTGTCTTTCGTGGTTTGTTCTAGTTTTTCTTTGATGTAATCGTCAAAAGTCATTGCGTCGTCTAGTAATGATATGGCTGATGGTATTCTTGCTTCTCTACCGAAGACGAGTTTGTATGGCGTGAATTTTGTGCCTTCGTGTACGCTAGTATTGTATGACATAGCTGCGTGTGAGAGCCATTCATCCCAGTCCCTTTTTTGTGTGTAGTGTTTCAGGTAGTCTACCAATACTTGGTGGCTTCTCTCGAGAGAGCCGTTTGACTGAGGGTGGAATGCTGTTGTTTTTATTTGCTGGATTTGATATGCTTTTGCTAATCTTTTCATAACCTGTCCTATGAAAGCTGCGCCTTGATCTGTTAGGATTACCTTGGGGCAACCAAATTTATTTATAAACTCTCGGACTAGCGCTTTCGATATTTCTTCTGCCGTTGCGTTTATTAGGGGTATAGCCAAGCTGTATTTCGATAAGTCGTCCTGCATTGTTAGAATGTATTTGTAGCCGTTCTTCGAGACTTCGAATGGTCCAACTATGTCCATTGCTACTTTATGAAATACATCCGCTGATGTGTCTGTAATAACCATTGGTTGTTTTGTTTTGACTCTGACTAATTTCTTTTTCTGGCAGCTCGTGCATTTCTTAATGAATTCTTGAATATCTGTTTTCATGTTGGGCCAGTAATATTTTTGCCTGATTCTGTTATAGGTCTTGGTCACTCCTTTATGGCCTCCTAAGGGGGTCTCGTGACACTCTCGTATTATGCCTTCTTTGAGATCTTCGGATGGAATTACAATTTTGTCTTTGCAAATTGTTATCGTGACATCATTAGGTAGTGTCTCTTCTATAATCTTACTTATTTTGTTCCAGACTGCTGTTCCTAAGTTACTTTCGGCTTGTGAAATGCTGGCTGATTTGACGTTTATTTCTGCCATAATAAGTTTTAAATTTTGGAAGGCCTTTCTGATGTTTGTTTCTGTTAATTGATCTTCGTTAGTCTGTCGAACAATTAACGCGAAAATTTTTCTATTGTTTTTTGTTGAGACTACTACTTCTCCAATTGAGTATTTTTTTAACGGTGTGAGTTTATTTAACAATCCTTTCTTAATGAGCCTTTTACCTATTTCATCTGATACTGTGCCGTCTGCATTGGCGAAGCAAATTATGTTGTCGTTCCCTATCTCCAGATTATCTCTCGTTTCGATTAATGTTCTGTCTTCCTCTTTGCTATCATCATCTAAGCTGCTATGGGTTTTCTTTGCAACATTTTCTGAAGGAACCTGTTCTTTGTCGCTATTGTCTTTACCGTTATCTGAACTGCTATGGTTTTCCATTGCGATATTCTCTGAAGGAATCTGTTCTTTGTCACTATTGGCTTTATCGCCATCTGAGCTGTTATTTTCTGTGTTTATAAAATTTCTTGAAAAAGATTGCTCTCTTGCTTCGTTATTGATATTTGAATCAATAGCATCTCTTTCCTCTATCGGTGGTGGTAAGGGGTATACTTTTGTGGTTTCAGATTCGTTTATATTCGGGGCGGTCGCTGCTCGTTCGGTGACCGGCTGTTTCTCTAAATTCTCGGCATCTTGCTTATTTTGAGAGTCTGTCAGTGCGGATTCTGTTTGACCTACTAACGGTGAGAGTTCTACACTTTCATTTATTGTGGGAATCTTAGGGTCGCTCGATTCTTTCTTATGTTTTTTCTTTGCGACTCGAGGAAATTCAGTTGTTGGTTTATGAGATTTCTCATGTGTTCCTGAGCAGCATGAGCAAGAGGGTTTCTTTATGACCCTACTCAATCGTCTAAGCGGCTGGAAGAGCTCGAGGGTGTTTAAATTTTCCCGAGGCTTGTCTTCGTCTAATTTTATGGGCATTGAGATTTTTTCGAGTGCTGTTCTTTGCATACTTTCAGCCTCTTGGTCACTCGACTCTTGCTCGACGTCCATATCTACGTTCCTAAATTCTTTATTTTCACATGTGACCGATTTTTCGACTTCGGGTATCTCGGGTGACTCCGAGGATTTATCGGAGCAATCTGGCTCCGCTATCGTCTCGTGTGAAGTGTGGGGGTCCATGCGCAATGTGAGATTTCCTGTCCTAGCCTGCGTTCTATCTGAATCGTTATCTGACGCTTTTACATTTTCCTTGGTCTCCGTGTAATTTGAGAGGGTATCTGTGTGCGGTGCGTTGTCGACTATACTGGCTTGTGTTTTTTCAATATTGCTATTCGATATTTTTATTCCTGTTTCGTATTTCGTTGGAGGGCCTAAGGGTGGTTTGTCGCTGTCGGACATTATATCGCCTATTTTCCTCCTTGTTCTAATGGCTGGGGATGGAGTGAATTCTGCTGCACGTGTGGACCTTTTTGTTAGCTCTCTGGCTAGCCCGCGTTGAAAATTATTTTGTTTCTTCGTCGAATTTTTTATTTTTGGTACTGTGTGAAACCCTGAAACTTCTTGGGGTGACTGGTTTATAGCTGAATTTTTTTCTTGAGAGAAAGTTAACGGGCTTTCCCGTGGTGGAGTTTTCTCTCCCTGCGAGGAATTCGCTTTTGCTGCCGTTACGGCGTTTTTTGTATCGTCTCGGTCCACAAAATTTAGATGTACTGGCTTCATATGGTCTTCTTTTCTAATTTTTTGTGGTGACTTGACTGTATCGCTTTTGTTGCCTGACGATACTGACTTTTCTGATTTGCTGCTATTGGATAAATGCTTCTTACTCTTTGCTTTTTCTCTAATTCTCGATCTTAATATTTCTGTATTCCTATTCAGCTTCATCATGTTTATTTCTTCATCGGATGATTCTAGTGGAACTTGAATCTTAAAATCTGATTCATTTGCCATCGATGACCTACTTTCTTTATTCGCTTCCTGTTCTGGTATGATTGTTTCCCTATGTACGTGTTCGAGAACATCATGGCGTTCGGCGGGTTGATCAGACCCCCCGTGGTCGCTAGTTGGACACTGTATCAGTGGGTTACGTTTTTCTTTACATACCTTGTCCGTGCTTTCTTTTCCTTTCAGTGTTCCTTCTTCATCCGATGGTTTCTCTAACTGTCCTATCTGCTGAATATTTTCATCCGAATTTAGAATGCCAATAATTTCTTCTGATTTTGGCTTTGAAATTTTATCACTTTCCTTTTGTGATTTTCCTAATTTTTCAGTATCTCGTGATACTTTTGTTACTGAATTTCTGAAAAAATTTCCCGAGTCTACAATCTCTTTGGATATATTTGATTCACTCCTTGGAGATTTCAGTGATGCTATAGTTTCTGGGAATTTTATTAATTTATCACTTTCTTTTAGTGATGAATCTAACTTCTCAACGCTTTGAGGTATCTCTACTACGGAATTTCTGAAAAAATTTCCCGAATCTACAATCTCTTTGGATATATTTGATTCATTCCTTGGAGATTTCAGTGATGCTATAGTTTCTGGGAATTTTATTGATTTATCACTTTCTTTTAGTGATGAATCTAACTTCTCAATGCTTTGAGGTATCTCTACTACGGAATTTCTGAAAAAATTTCCCGAATCTACAATCTCTTTGGATATATTTGATTCACTCCTTGGGGATTTTATTGATTCTGGGGATTTTGTTGATTTATCTTCTTCATCGCTTTCGCAAATTTCTTCTAATAATTCGCTTAATTTCGAAAATTCAGGCTCGTTATGCACCCTATCATTATCTGTCGGAGATTTTTTCTCCGCGCAAATTTCTAACTTGTGATCTTTATTCTTATCGCTTTCGTCTTTATTGGGGAATCCTAAAAAATCTGACCCAGAGGATTCTATCTCCATTTGACTGTCTTTTATGTCAGTTTTATTGTTTCTCGGAAAGCCTAAGAAATCTTCGTCCTCGTCATCTGGTACTGCTACTGTTTTACTTTTCTTTTCCGCTCGAATGGTCAGTTTCGACCTTTTTTCTTCTATGCCGTCGCTACCCGGGGGTGAGCGTGGTTCGGCTATTGCCTGGCGTGCTTCTTCTCCTTCTCGGCGCGCTCTCTTCCGCCACCTAACTTCGACTACGTATACCGTTCCTTTTTTTATTATAGGGTTTCTGGACAGCGCGTCTGCGTTGGTGTTAACACGCCCTGCTTTATATTGAACTGTATACTCAAATTCTCTCAATCGTTCTCTCCATCTCATTACTCGTGATGTTGGGTCGCTTACTGTATTCACCCATACTAGCGGTCTATGATCTGTAACTAGTGTGAATGGTCTACCGTAAAGGTAAGGCCTGAAAGTTTGTAACGCAAATACTATTGCTACCATCTCGCGCTCCGTGGTATGGTATCGGGTTTCTGCGCCATTGAGTACTCTCGATGCGTATGCAACCGGGAGATCCTCACCGATTTTGCCCTGAGACAAAACTGCGCCTATCGCGAAACCTGATGCGTCCGTTGTGACAATAAATGGTTTCGTGAAATCTGGGTATTGCAATATCGGTGCTTCACATAGCATATCGCGTAGAGTTTCGAAGGATATTTGTTCTCTCGATTTCCATTCGAATTTCCTATTTTTGCTAGTGAGGTCCGATAATGGTCTTGCGATTTTCGCGAAATCTTTAATGAAACGTCGGTAATACCCCGCGAGACCTAAAAATTCCTTTATATTCTTTGCGTTTTTGGTGTCGGAAAAAATTTTACCGCTTCAATTTTCTTCGGGTCCGGTTTTACGCCGTCTGCCGATATCACGTGACCTAGGTATTTTACTTCTGTCCTGAGAAATTCGCATTTATTGGTCTGTAGCGTCAAGTTGGCTTTTCTCAGTCTGTCAGCAAGCTGTCTAAATTTTACGTCGTGTTCTTCTAATGATTTCGAGTAAATGACGATATCGTCGAGATATACGAACAGTTCGTTCCCCTGTAATCCACGTAGGACCATATCCATTAGCCGTTGGAACGTTGCCGGTGCGTTCTTTAAGCCGAAGGGCATTCTGTTGAATTCGTAGTGACCATGAGGGGTCGTGAAAGCCGTTTTTTGTCTATCTTCCGGGTCCATTTCGATTTGATGGAATCCCGAAGCTAGGTCGAATATCGAAAAATACTTGGCTCCCCCTAGTTGGTCTAGAATATCCGTTATCAATGGCAATGGATATGCGTCGCCTATAGTCTTCTCGTTTACTTTTCTAAAGTCGATTATGAGACTCCAACGCGGTTTCTCCGATGCGTCTGGCTTTTTGGGTACAATCCACAGAGGTGAATTGTACGGCGAACTTGAAGGTCGTATTATGTTTGAGTGTAACAGGTTGTCTATCTGTTTCTGTACTTCTATTTTTTGCGATGGTGTGTGTCTGTACTGTCGGGTATTAACGGGTATATTGTATGTGGTCAGTATGAGATGGGTGAGCGTGCTCGTTGCTCGCAATTGTTCTCCGGGGATATGAAAGAGGTCAACGTATTCATCCACTAGGGTGTTTACCGCTTTACGCTCTTCTTCATTAAGATGATCGAGTTTCAACAGTTTGATAACTTCTTCGGTACGAGTTCCCTGAGCTCTAGGGATGTACTTAGAGTTGTTATCTTTGTCGAAAGTTTCGTCCTCGTCCATACTTGTATCGAAAGGATACAGAGGTATTACGGGAATGTCGATCTTAATGTCATTCTCCCGGGTATTTATTGCGTATAAGTAGGCTACTCCTTTATTATTCTTGACGATACCCTCTCCTGCGTATATACCTTCGGGTAGGTCAAGTCGTGGCAGGTAGCCGTCTTCGAGCGCGTTTATGACTCTCACAAATATACCGGTTTTGGTTCTTGCTGGCAGGACTATGCTCTCTCTTTCTATGAAAGGGATTTGTGTACCATTTAGTATTATCTGTCCCTGTTCGTAGTTTATTATGCTTCCTGCCGCGGATAATAATTCGGATCCTATGATGCCCGAATAATTTAACGGAAAATCATCTGTGATTACATGAAAAATCGTCTGAGTGCCGTTCACGTTAATTCCAATTTGTCCTATTGTGCAAGGTTTGTCTGTCTTTGAAATCCCTGTTAATTCGTACTGAATATAATTATTTATGAGATTTGGGTTTTTTAATGAGCTGTATTTGATAAGATTCAATTGAGAACCTGTGTCTATCAAAAATATTGCACGATCAGAAAAAATGTCTTTGGATTTTACTATTATTGCTGGAGAGTTGACGCATGGGGAGACGCATGCTGATTTGTAGTCTGCCTGCAAGATTTTTACCCTGTCTAATTTTGTTGGGTGTTCTCTTGACGCTGGGCCGGCACGTGCCCCGTCGGTGCGCCGTGGCCGGGGGCTGCCTGCCCGTTTCCCGACAGATTATTCTGACTACCTGCTCGGGCCGCGTTTTCGTTATAGATCCTTTTTCTACAGACTCCGATCGAATGGCCCTGTTTTTTGCAATAATGACACGTCATACTCGCGTGGGGGTTCGTTGACTTGTTTGTCTGATTTTTACTGTTTAATGCCCAGCAATCTTCGATGGTGTGATTCGATTTTTTGCAATATGTGCAGAATTTGCCTGATTGCTGTGAATGATTATTGTTCCTACTTTGGTTTTGACTCGATTGGGTCATTCTATTGTTGTTTCTCTGAGCATTTGTGTGGACTGTGAAACACTCCGTTTCTTTGTCTTTGTGTGATCTAAATCTTTCTTCGATCTTTTCTGCCATTGTTGTGGCATCGGCAAGGGTTGCGAACTCTGATTCTAAGAATGCGGCTATTCTTTGTGAAACTCCCCTTTTGAAAACCCAGATTGCTAACTCTTCTGCTATCAATACCCTTTCCCTTACCGATTTCTTTTTCAAGTCTATCTCCTCCAATGTCTTTTTTAAATGTAGTGAAACTCGGTAGCCGAAATCTAAGACCTTTTCGTTCGGTTGTTGTTTGAGCTTTGCAAATTTCATAAACCATTCTTCGACATCTTTCTTTGGCCTGTAGTGTTTTGAAAAAAATTTTATGAGATCTTCTACTGTGTCTACGTCCGCTTGACTTGCCCGCCTCAAAGGTTCGCCCTTGCATTTGCTTATCAACGTTCTTACTACGAGAGATTCGTTTACTCCCTGTGCCAATTCTTTCGCTAGTTTACAATCACGTAAAAATGAATCTATTGGGTACCCGTCTGTCCCGTTATCGAAATTTGGAATTGTTTTCAAAAATTCTCTGAAATTTTGTTCTGCCCTATATACAAATGGAGGGTCTATTGACATATCCATACCTGATGTATTTGCGTCTGCGGTAGCCATGATTTATGCAAGAAAGAAAAAATAATGAAACGCTTACTACTTAAGAAGGTCTCTGTTGTCTGGATACAGTTGTCTGGTCGTTGAACTCCGGTGTCGATGACGAGATTTATGGCGTTGCTGGTCGTTGGCGGGTGTCTTGTTCCCTGACAAAATCAACCGCGTTTCGACCACGTTTCGTTACACGCTTTACCGCGTTTCAAGTACGTGCAAAGTGCGTTTTGAAACACGCTAAAGCACGTGAGAAGCGCGTGAATTCGTACACAACCACGTTTCAGTTACACACTTTACTGTGTACCAAGCGCGTTTCAGAACGCGCGTTGTCCTCACTTTACCGCGTACGCGGTACGCGCTTGGCACGCACTTGAAACGCGGTAAAGCGTGTAACGAAACGTGGTTGAAACGTGCTTTGCACGTAGTATTATCTGGTCTGAAATACGCTTATCACACGCTTGGTACACGCTTTCAGACTTCTCTTAAATAAACATCATCCCCAAGAAAATATTGTAATAAAACATTGTAATATAATAAGCTGTAAATAGACATAATATAGATATAAGATAGACATAAACCATAGAGACTTTATCCTTTTCGGGATAGTGGGTTGACTCGTGCTTTTCATCACGGTCGAGAGACTGATTATTTCGGCAAAGCGCTCGCGTTTATAATCCCAATGGGGCGTCACTTTGCATGCGAGAAACGCGGGATAGCCATGCGCTACCTAGCGGCCGCGAGTAATACAAAAACCACGTGACAACCGCGTTTCGAAACGCGGTTGAAACGTACTATTCTGGGGGAGAAGTCTGTGCCAGCGGCACGCGAAAAAGTATGTTTCAACCGTGTAACGCGAAACGCGGTTGAAACGCACTATTCTGCAGGCAAAGTCCGGGTCGACGGCACGCGAAAAAGAACGTTTCAACTGTGTAACGAAACGCGGTTGAAACGCGCTATTCTGCAGCCAAAGTCTGGGTCGACGGCACGCGAAAAAGTACGTTTCAACCGGGTAACGCGAAACGCGGTTGAAACGCACTATTCTGCAGCCAAAGTCCGTTTCGACGACCCGCAAAAAAGAACGTTTCAACCATGTAACGAAACGCGCTTGAAACGCACTATTCTGCAGCCAAAATACGTTTCAAGTGTGTTCCCTCAACGAAACGTACTTGAAACGGACTTGGCACACACTTGAAACGTACTTTTCCGTGGCAGGTTTTTGTCAGGGTTGTGTTGCGCCGGTGACGATGGGTCCTTTACGGTGCGGTTGTACCTACTGCGGTCGTGGATGCTGATGTTCCTCGAATTGTCGTCGTCCACAGTAGTTGATTGATTGCCGTTTTATGCGATTTGTTTATCGCGTCGTTGTTCTGACTTTTGATGTCAGGACGAAGTAGGAGAAAAAATTTTTTTTTCCAGATTTTCGTGTTGTATATGATGTCTTCCGGTCGAATCCCGTTCGCTGCCACCAAATTTATTTATAAACTGAGCTGGTACGTCCTCGATGATGATTCGGAACAGCACGGTCACGCCGTTCTGTTGACTCCGCCGATATAGTTTTATCGGCGCGAACTACGAAGAGTACGCTCAGTTTGATCAGAATGATTAGATATTCTGGTTGTTCTGAGATTCGGAAATTCGGAGATTCGGAGGTTCGGAGATTCGTTATGAAATTAGACCCCTGCTATGCGCAGTTGAAGAGATCAACACGATGAATAGTTATTCAATGATGAGTTTATTCGTAGATATTGTTTGATAATGAGTTACAGATTAGTTCGGACTTTTGAGATGGTCTGAACTTAGCGTCGGTGTACAAAGTTTGTAAGTGGTTGTCGTTTAAACACTTCTATTAAAATAACTTGGATGATTACTTATGAAAAGATAATGTTAGAATATACAACTAACATATTACATAGACGCTGTAACTAAGTTTCTGTATCTGTTAACTCGAGTTATGTCAAAGGCAAAAAGCTGGAAATTGGGTCGGAGCATGTCTTTTTATAGTTGCTCTAGTTTTGGGTGGAGGGGAGTTAGTTTGGGGTGGAGTTTGGTTTTCCCTTTGGAGAGGGTCGGATGGTTTTGTGATAGGCTGGGTTTTCCCTATCATCTTACTATTTAGCTATTGGAAAGGAAAATTAGTTGTACTCTACTATGTCGATATTAGAGGTAACTACGCAGAGCGCCCTTTTACCGACTAGAGGACGTATGCTACCGACGTTTGATCATTACTTAGTTTTGAAAATTGACTGCGCCTCTAATGTCGGCCAGTACGTAACACCGTCTCCAGAACGTTCTGACTCCCAAATTCTCTCCCCACCAAACCACGACTTCCCCATAGGTTAACATTATAAGAACCACCCTCGTCCTAGGCTAACTAGTTAGTAGTTTTCCGATCATCCAAGCAGCAACGTTACGCTGTCCGTAGTAATACTGAAAATAAAGTCTTGTGCTTCTCGATTAAGTGTCTACCGCGTTTTTCTTCTCAACCACCGCGTTCCGTAGCCGAGTCGGCAGCCCCAATTACAATAAATAAATTAAACAAATAATCCGCGACATCACAATATGCATAGCCGAAGCTTTGCGATCGGCTCTTGGGACTGCTTGTGTTCACTCGCTGTCTCTCTCTGCGGGGAGCGGCGGAGGGGGAACACGAGGTTCCGTCGAGCGTGCGCTCGGCACGAGGCCCGGGTCGTCCGTACAACCCGAAATATATGGCATCTTGCCATATATTCATTTTTAATAATGTTTTATTTTCAGAATTACAATAAGTTTAATTAATAAGTATGTTAATTTATAAACACCGCTCTGCTAAAGAGCGAGTGTTAGCGATGTCTGTCGCTGTTCTCCTCCATCCGCTAACACGGGCGGAGAGAGTATCAGTTCATAAGAACTGTTAGTCATATACATAATATAATTGCAAGAATTCAATTCTTGAATAATAAATATTTTGTTTGCAGATGAAAAAATTTTAGTTGACCTCTAAGAATTATTAATTAACAGACATGTTAATTAACATGTACCTTGCTAAAGAGCGAGGGAACAGCGACACTTGTCGCTGTTCTCCTCCGTCCGCTACTATGGATGGGGAGAATTATAGTTTATAAGAATTATTAATTAACAGAAATGTTAATTAATAACTACCTTGGTAAAGAGCGAGGTCACAGCGACGTATGTCGCTGTTCTCCTCCGTCCGCTAAAACGAACTGAGAGAGTATCAGTTTACAAGAACCGATTGTCATATTATATGATTGCGAGAAATACATTTTCCTATAATACATATTTCTTCACAGATGACCGGGGGTATATTACCCAGACGCATATATATATATGTATATATATATAGCATTGTGCATTGTGCTTGGCTCTCGACACGGCTTGTGTTTACTGTTTGCTTCTCTCTACAGAGAGCGGCGGAGGGGGAATACGAGTAGCCGCATATCGTGCGCGCGTCACGAGGCCCGGATCATCCACGGGACCCGAGGGATATGGCATCTTGCCATAAACTAATTTTTACAAACATTTTATTTTCAGAAAATATTTGTATAATTATTATAAGCTTAATTATAAAATATATTAGTTAATAAACTCGCTCTGCCAAAGAGCAAGATGTCACGACGTTTGTCGTGTATTATCTCCGTTCGCGAAAATGAACGGAGATAATTGTAATGGTTAATAAATGTTAATTAACAAATATGTTAATTAATAAACTCGCTCTGCCAAAGAGCGAGGTGCCACGACGTTTGTCGTGTATTATCTCCGTTCGCGAAAATGAACGGAGATAATTGTAATGGTTAATAAATGTTAATTAACAAATATGTTAATTAATAAACTCGCTCTGCCAAAGAGCGAGGTGCCACGACGTTTGTCGTGTATTATCTCCGTTCGCGAAAATGAACGGAGATAATTTTAATTGTTAATAAATGTTAATTAACAAATATGTTAATTAATAAACTCGCTCTGCCAAAGAGCGAGGTGCCACGACGTTTGTCGTGTATTATCTCCGTTCGCGAAAATGAACGGAGATAATTTCAATTGTTAATAAATGTTAATTAACAAATATGTTAATTAATAAACTCGCTCTGCCAAAGAGCGAGGTGCCACGACGTTTGTCGTGTATTATCTCCGTTCGCGAAAATGAACGGAGATAATTTTAATTGTTAATAATTGTTAATTAACAAATATGTTAATTAATTAACTCACTCTGCCAAAGAGCGAGATGCCAACGACGTTTGTCGTGCATTGTTTCCGTTCGCGAAACTGAACGGAGATAATTTTAATTACTAATAAATGTTAATTAACAAATACGTTAATTAATAAACTCGCTCTGCCAAAGAGCGAGATGCCAACGGCGTTTGCCGTTGTTCACTTCCGCCTGCAAAAATGGGCAGAGATGTTATATTCAGAATTATTATAATTCTGTTGCTGTTATTGCAGCAAAACCAAACTTGAATGTTTGGCATGCTCGGCTATACACTGTAGCGAGAAATAAATTCTCGCAGTGTACGTACACGAGTGTACGTTACATATATATGGCCGAGCGTTAGTATAAGATTTTCGAACGGGGCGGGTCACGGCTGGCCCTGCTACGACGCCTCGGCCTTCGGCCCGCGTCGATGTGGCGGGGCTTTGTAGCAGACGCGCGCAGTGACATCTAGCGGTAGTCCGCAGCGGCTCGTAGTGAAATGCTGCGAGCTCTGCACTACCGCGGAGAGAGCGAAGCCGTCGAAATTTTCCTGTGTGTTACACTGCCTCTTAAAAGAACACCACGGTACTAAGGCAACGGGACACTTCGGGATAGCGAAGACCCTCGACCGCATCAAGGCTGTTGCTACCTGGTCGAACATGCAAAGGGACATCGAGGACTTCATCCGAAAATGCGATACTTGCCAGAAGATAAAGCTAGTTCGCATATGCCCACAAGCAGAGGCGATACTTACCGATACACCGGAGCTACCAAACGACAAAATTGCCTTGGATCTCATCGGACCTATCCCGGAATCTGACGAAAGACACAAATACATCCTCTCAGTACAGGATCAGCTCACCAAGTACATTACTCTCATCCTGCTTAAAACGCAGGACGCCAAAGCAACAATCGACGCGCGCATGCAGGACGGAATTTTATAAGCCAAACCTTTAAACACATGGAGAAACTTTTCAAGATATCTCACATGACCACGACGACCTTCCACCCCCAGAGCAATGGAAGCCTGGAGAGACCTCACGGACCGATAAAAGAACAGTTAAAATCTCTTATCCACGATCACCGTGAGGACTGGGACAAGAAATTAAAATTCGTCTCCTTGGCATACAACACCGCGAAACAAGAAGGGATCGGGATGACACCTTTCGAAATGCAGTTCGGACGAAAGCCAAATATCCCGAGCAGTATTCTAATTCATCGTACCAACACCACCATCGATGAATACTTCGAAGGACTTCGAGCGGGCCATGAACGAATCCTGAAGAAAGGGCGTGTCAACCTCATAGCAGCAAAAGAACGTTATAAAGCGACGCAGGATTCCAAGATTCATCGACCTGCGCCAATATTCAATGTGGGTGACGAAGTTCTTGTCGCTCAAGAAAGGGACAAATCTCCACTCGCGCCGAAGTGGGAAGGACCAGCGATTATACTTGACCGAACATCCAAAGTCAATTATGAAATTCTCCTCCGAAACAGAAAGAAACTCATTCACGTAAATAAGTTAAAACTGTATTACTGAAACTAACCGCTCATTTGTTTAGGATATGCCGTTATTTCTACTCATCCTGCTAGTAACAACCGCAGCTACCGAAACCATCGTACTGTTTCAAGTGGAACCAATATCAGGAGCCATGTACCTAGAGCAATTGAGGAACGTGGTAATATTCTACAAGACCTGGACGACACATCAAATTTCATCCACTGTGAGACGTTCCAGTAGAAGTAATCTTAGTTGTACTAAGGCCTAGAAAATCCATTTAACTTTGTAAGGATTTTCTAAATTAAGGGGGGAGGTGTGACGATGGTCTACCCTCAGCCACCTTTTTTTCCTTCTTTCCCACGCACTTCTCGCATTCCTTTCCTGCCTACGTGACTTCCTACAGCTACACCCTCGCTATCGCTGGGACATCTGTCCGTTGCAACGCAGCTAGCCTTTGTTTCCCGATAAAGGCCTAAAAACACCTTTTTTCCATTTTCCACAGTCCAGCCATAAAGCACCTATCTTTATGGCCTGACCTGCCTCAAACCCGAAACACCGGCAATCCCCATATAGTCCAGTCGAAATCTCCCGAAATATGACCAAGTTCGAAACAAATACACAAGAGCAGCGCCAATTTTTTTGTAGGTTCTTTGGACCTCCAGAAACATGCTCTTAAAAATTAGAAAAATTTGGATATGTTTTTTAGCAACAATGGCTTGTTGAAAAAAAGAATCCGTTTATTTGATTCGTAATTTTTATATTATCGGTTTTATCGAAAAATGTTTCCTACAAAAGTTGTACCCTGTAAGTTTTTCTACAAAAAAAGTCATATGCAAAAATCACGTGACATTGTTAGTTTAGTGGTAAATTGCAGTTGAAAAATAATGTTTCTGTTTTATGTAGAGCATCGCTTAGCGGTTATTTATCAACATACCGCTTACATACTCATATATCATCTAGAAAAAACTGTCCCCCAGAGATACACGAAAAATTTATCGGTCTATGTTATATAACTTAGCAACAATCTCCGAACTCCGAAAATTCGCGGTTTTTAAATTCCAGCTGTAACAGAAGGCTCCCGTAGAAAAAAAAATTCAGCTGGTAGCTTTCAACATGTACATTCAGGATTTAACTTAAAAAAAACATTTTGTGAAAAAAAACTCTGTTACGGACCGATCAGCCTAACGACAACGAGGCTGGACAATCCATCGGTGCACGCGTAGCCTCGTCATCAGATTCCCTAAAAGACTTCGACCCACGACGGAAACCTCCAATGCACCGTGATGCCACGCGCTGCATGATCAACGATGGCATGTCAACAACCCCGGCGCAAAAGTAACACCCACGCAGGAATCGATAAGCGATTTCCCAATCGATTTCCCAATCGATTTCCCAATCGGTAACCCGACACTTCCTAGTTGCCCCCACGAGGCTCTTCCAGCACCTTCGCCCCAGGGTAACGAGGATACCGATCGACCAAATTCTCACCAGTCTTAATTGATTGCTCTGTCCTGACAGACATAGCCCTCGGTCGACCGGTACTCATACCCTAGCGGCAAGTACATCTCGCGTACTTAGAGTCTCGCGAGTGTAACTTCGAGTTCGGGAAATCAAACCGAGTACAACGATTAAGAACTCTATACGTGTCAGCAAACCCTAGCGGCGCTTCACGTCTCTCGTAATATTTTTGTACCGCGATAATTACCTTAGCGGCATTACGCGTCGGAATATTTCGAGTATAAAACATCTCTCAAATACATTTCTTCATTAGTGCAAGAGAGCAAGAGTCCAGCGAGTCGTATCGCGTTTCGAACGCTCGCCCCTCCTTGCCGACTCAGCTAATTCGTGACATCGTAGTGGCAGCGTCGTAACCAGCGCGTATATGTAAGCCACTACGGTCTCCACCACACACACCCAAATAAATACTGAACACCCATCTTGCACGACCTATCTCTACGGCCTAGACAGCCGTCTCGACCGACCTTCCCGACGACTCCAGGAATTCGCCAACGTCAGCAGGTCGACGAACGAGACACACACACACACATTGCACACACGGAATAAGGTGAGGTGCGTTACGCCGCTTTAAAACGGACAGAATCCACGCGTCGAGTCTCCTGACAAACTCGACAAATAACAATAATAATTATAAATCTAAAACGTAATTACGACGGAACCCGTACGTAAGACCCACGGAATCCGAACGTAACAACTGGTGTCAGAAGTGGGATTCTGTCCACCAACTCACCTTAACCAAATTTTCTTTTTTCCTCCTCCCGTACATATACATATTTCCCTTCTCCTTCCCTCTTCGTACAAATTGAAGAATAAGAATAAGAGGAAAATATGGCGGAATTACTAACGTCACTGCTCGAGCGGACTACGCTCGATAGCCGCCGCAAGGTAATCCGAGACGCGCTACGCTCCCTCCCGGAATACGACGGCGGGGTAGAGGCTCTTGCGATGTTCCTCCGGAAGGTCGTTCATGAGTTCGAGGCGATCGACAGTGCTGACGAGCCAACTTTTATATGAGGCGTCAAAAATAAGCTTACGGGTGCTGCCTGGGATTCACTCGATGGCAGAAACATAAACACGGTGAATGCCCTAGTAACCCACCTCAAAGCTAAATACGCACCGGGAAGAAGCGCGAATTCTTACCTCACGGAAATAAGCGGACTCACCATCAGACGAACTGAATCCCTGAGACAGTACATCGAACGGACAGCTGGCCTAGTCAAAAGGGCGCGAGCTGCCGTTCGCGGAGACCGTACCGCCGCCGAATCGAAAAGTAGCCTCGAGGATCTCGAGAAACACGCAGTGAGTAATTTTTTAAGAGGATTGCCGGAAGACATCTTCCTGGCCATAAAACACGAAAAACCGAGAACCCTCGATGCGGCGTTCGATGTTGTGCTCGAGGAAGACCGCGAGAGACAGGATCGGCAACACGTTTCGGGGAAACGGGACCAAAAATCGTCTCACCGCAGAAGTTCGCGCGGGAAACCTCCACCGCATCGACGTAACCGCTCACGGAGCGGATCGTCATCACCCTCCGACAGCGAGGATTCACGCACCTCCGATTCCTCGTCCCTCGACAACGGCCGGAAGAAAAGCAAGGTCTACGCTGTCGAGACCAATTACAAGCGACGAGAGTACGAACCCCGCGCCCCGACGTACCGGAACCACGAAGGGCAGGGCCACTGTGCATGTTGCAGACACGGTCCCTCGGAACCACCAAAGGATCGATCCCGATGGAGAACACCGTCGCCCCGTGAATTTTCGCGAGCGTCTTCCTGCGAGTCTGCCGAGCATTTAAACTCGCGCGGCGCTCGCCCGGCAAACAGCTGGTCGAGCGCCCCAGACAGCCCATCGAAATCCTCAGCCGGAAGGGAGGAACCGGAGAAGATGGTGCGATTTCTTCCGAAAGAGGCACGCAATGCATCCTCAAGGAAATACCACCCGCAAGGATCAAGATCAAATCAGCGGACTTCAGAGAAGGCCACGCAGAGTTCATTCTAGACGGCGGCTCTTCGTTAAATTTGATCCACATCACAACCTTGGGAAAAACCGTCGAAATCGATAGATCCGATACGCGGAAAATTAGAGGCATTGTCCCCAACTCCATCCGAACATTAGGGACAGTCGCGCTCGCCATCAGGAAAGCAGACGTGGTTTTCCACGTCTTCGATGGCGAACGACTATCGCAAGCAGACGGACTTCTCGGCGCACCATTTCTCCACGACCAGAAGGCGGAGATATCATACCAACATCATACGCTCGTCACTGCCAAGGAACCTATCACCCCCATTCCCTTCTCAAACCGGGAAGAAATCGAACCCGTTCTGGAAGAAGCGGAATCGGTCAGAATACACCTGGAAGGACGGAGCAGGAAACAAGTCGCGATAAAATTGCGCAATTCCAATATCTACGACGGATACCTAAAGCGCATCGACCTCGGCTCACACGTACACATCGGCGAAGCTGTGGTGAAAAACAATGATGGCATATGCTTCGCTATCGCCACCAACACACACACCGATGCGATAGACCTCGACGTGCCAGCGCAGGAACTCGAGCCGTACGTAATCGGATCCGGGCCGCTCTCGGACGGCGAAGACGAACAGCTGGCCGCGAGCAACGCACCGGCAAGGCCGACCCGTGACCGAGTGAGTACGATTTTGCAGACGCTGCACTTTGACCATCTGAATCGTATCGAGCGTCAACACGTGCGCGAGCTCGTGAAACGAAACTCCGATCTCTTTCACCTCCCCGGAGACATACTAAAAGGCTCGACTATCGTCGAGCACGAAATTCCAACAACCGACAATAAGCCCGTACACACGAAACAGTATCGGTACCCGGTGATTCATCAAACCGAGATCGAGAACCAAATAAAGGGACTGCTCGATAACAGAATTATTAAGCCGTCTCACTCCCCGTATAATTCACCCCTGTGGATAGTCCCGAAAAAGGCGGACTCTCACGGAAATAAACGGTGGAGAATGGTAATTGATTACCGGCAACTGAACGAGAAGACGATCGGCGACAGCTATCCGCTACCCAACATCACCGAAATTTTGGACCGGCTCGGAGGAGCAAAATATTTTTCGGTGTTCGATCTAGCTAGCGGATTCCATCAAATCAAGGTAGCCGAAAAGGATCAACCGAAGACGGCGTTCACGACCCCGAGAGGCCATTACGAATTCGCACGGATGCCCTTCGGCTTGAAAAACGCACCCGCGACATTTTAACGGCTTATGGACAGTGTTCTGTCTGGCCTCACGGGTACGGAGCTATTCGTCTGCCTCGATGACATTGTAATTTTCTCGACGTCGCTCCAAGAACACCGTGCCAAAGTCAACCGACTTTTCCAACGGCTGCGAACGAACGGGCTGACGCTACAGGTCGACAAATGCGAGTTCCTGCGCAAGGAGGTCAACTACCCAGGGCACATCCTGAACAAGGATGGCGTGCGACCTGACACGAAAAAATTAACCGCCGTGAAAAATTTCCCGACCCCCAAAACACCGAGGAATGTGAGAGAATTCCTCGGTCTCGCGGGCTATTACAGGAAATTTATTTCCAATTTCTCCGGCAGAGCAAAGCCACTCTCCGATCTCACGAAGAAGACCACGAAATTTGAATGGACCGAACAAACACAGTCCAGTTTCGAAGACCTTCGTGACACTTTATGTACAGCGCCTATATTGCAATACCCCGACTTTAAAAGGCCGTTCATCCTAACAACGGACGCCTCGGACGTTGCAATAGGAGCTGTGCTGAGTCAGGGAGAAAAAGTAGGCCAAGACCTACCGATACAGTATGCCAGCAGAATACTGAACTCGGCAGAAAGAAACTACTCAACAACCGAGAAAGAATGCTTAGCCATGGTGTATACGGTCAAATATTTTCGGCCATATTTATACGGACGGAAATTCACACTAATAACCGACCATCAACCCCTGGTATGGCTGCATTCGGTCAAGGACCCTTCCTCGAGACTCGTGCGATGGAGACTGCAGCTCGAGGAATACGAATATCAAGTCGTTTACAAAAAGGGAAAGACCAACCTGAACGCCGACGCCCTCTCGAGGAACCCGGCAACAACATTACCAGTGACCCCTCGCGATGACGACGAATTTAAGCTAAAGGGCATGCGACAAAAAAACCCCGACGAGAGTACCATCGCCAGCCGAATTCGCGACCGAGGTCGAGCGGCTACCACCGCCGCGTACGATGACCCGAGCTTTCTAGAAACACCAAGCGACGACGAGGTCATCGAAGAAAATCGACGCCATAGCATGCTGCCGACACCGGAACTCGACAATATCAACGAGTCTGCGGAAACGACAGCCGATACCACCGCGGAGATCGACACGTCAACTCAATCGGACCCCCACGGTTATCGTTTCGATACGTCAATAGCCCTCCAGCACGGCACCAGCCAAATGACCCTGGACGAGGCGAAGGGACGACTAAGACGACTGTCCGGCAGCCTACCATCGTGCCGAGAGACGCCAATGGAAACGAGTTCGATACTCGACGACGACTCGTTGTGCAGCGACACCGAAATGACACTGCAACAACGAGAGATGATAGAGAGGGACCTCTGCGACACCCCGCAGACATCACAAAAAATCATACAACTCCTCCGCAGATCGTTACCCACCGACAACGCACAGACCGCGACACAGACCACGGAAACGCAAGGATCAAACGCCAGCCAGATCAGCGGAAACTGCCCGACCCAACAGCAGACGACACACGCATCAAAAAGAATATCACTGATGCCGACCCCAACAAAGGGAGAGAAACCTGCGTGTGGCTCAACGCCGCGCAAGGTGCGGTTTTCGCTGCCGCTGACCGAGTCTGATGAACCGCGCGACGACCTAACGCACACAACGGAGGTACCTCGGATACAGGCGATCGACAGTCTGTCGCTCCCACCATCGCCATCATCATCATCGGAATCGTCATCGTCATCATCATCGTCATCATCATCAGAAGAAGGCGATCTCGATATCTCCAGCAGCGATCTCGAGGCTGACGAGCACGAGTTCAAGGGCCCGACAACCACCTCACTGTGCCGGATAGAGATAAAACCCGATCAGTTGACAACCGGTCAAGGTACGATCGTACACTTCATCTCCAAGGATGGAATTATCACAACCCCAGTAGGAAACCAGCTGCGCGACCTTGGCTACATCGACGCCGATGATCTCACACGACGATCAAAAACGGAGGATGCAATAACATCAAACCACAGGAAGCAGAAAACCCTGAGCATCACGGCCACCAAGAACTACTTCCATAAGATGACCCTCAATGACCTTGAGACAGCCGTCGCAACCTTGAGACAATCCATCAAGAAACAAGGAGATCGCGAACTCCGCGTCGCTTCCGATGGAGACGGACACGACGAATTACCAATACCAACGTTTAAACGGATACTCCAGAACGGTCTTTCCAAGATTAATTGCAAGGTCATCATCTGCACAAACCAAATCGAAACGCCGCCAGAATCGGAACGCAACGCAATCATTAAGGAATGGCACAGCGACCACATCGGAGGTCACAAAGGAGCCAGAAAAACATACGAGCGATTGCGACAAAGGTACCACTGGAAAGGCATGAAGAACGATGTACAAAATATTGTACGATGTTGCCATAGCTGCCAACTACACAAATTGGTTCGAATAAAAACAAGGGTACCAATGATAATCACCGACACACCTGTGGCAGCATGGGAGAAAATCGCCCTCGACATACTCGGACCATTGCCTTTAACCAAACGCGGAAACCGGTTCGTCTTAACAACGATAGATTTGCTGACGAAATTTGTCCGAGCCTTCGCGTTACCAGACATGAAGAGCCAAACGATCATTAAAGTTCTCGACCAGGAACATTTTACGGTACACGGGACCCCACTATACCTCCTGAGCGATAACGGCAAATGCTTCGTCAGCAGCCACATGAAAAATTTCCTGGAAGAAAAGAAAATACATCACATAAAGGCAACCACGTATCATCCGCAAAGCAACGGCTCATTGGAACGCAGTCACCAGGGAATTGCTGATTATGTGAAACACTATATCAGCAAGGACGCGGAATGGGACGACGTTCTACCGTATGCCATTCAATCGCACAACGCGACGGTGCATGAATCCACAAAATTCACACCGTACGAGATGGCATATGGCAAACTAATGAAAACACCGTCGACCCTACCCCTGAGAGAATACCTGCCCACCACCACGGAGTACGTAACGAAGATCACAAAGGATAACGTCTTGCCTACCCCGGTGCCACCAAAGAAACGGGGTCGACCGCCGAAAACAAAACCAGCTTGGAAATACTGAAACCGACAACAACTGGAACTATCCCGGATTGGCCGGACCGGCCTTCTTCATGAGTTCTGCCACGGCCACCTGTAGTTAGAAGAACCAACACGAACAGATAATCATATCAGATAACCTCGTTTTTTTTCTTACCTTGCCCACTCAAAATTTTTTTTCCTTCCTCTCTCAAAGTCCAGCTTATGTAATCTTAATTTCATCGGACTTCCACCGAAACCGAGTATCACCTACTGCCTCAACCAAGTTCTATAGAAGGATGCGAACAGGCTGATCTGCGGAAGCGCGGACCATGGGTACCACGTTCCGTCTAAGAAGGGAGGGCTGTTACGGACCGATCAGCCTAACGACAACGAGGCTGGACAATCCATCGGTGCACGCGTAGCCTCGTCATCAGATTCCCTAAAAGACTTCGACCCACGACGGAAACCTCCAATGCACCGTGATTCCACGCGCTGCATGATCAGCACTGGCATGTCAACGACCCCGGCCACGCGCTGCATGATCAACGATGGCATGTCAACAACCCCGGCGCAAAAGTAACACCCACGCAGGAATCGACAAGCGATTTCCCAATCGATTTCCTAATCGGTAACCCGACACTTCCTAGTTGCCCCCACGAGGCTCTTCCAGCACCTTCGCCCCAGGGTAACGAGGATACCGATCGACCAAATTCTCACCAGTCTTAATTGATTGCTCTGTCCTGACAGACATAGCCCTCGGTCGACCGGTACTCATACCCTAGCGGCAAGTACATCTCGCGTACTTAGAGTCTCGCGAGTGTAACTTCGAGTTCGGGAAATCAAACCGAGTACAACGATTAAGAACTCTATACGTGTCAGCAAACCCTAGCGGCGCTTCACGTCTCTCGTAATATTTTTGTACCGCGATAATTACCTTAGCGGCATTACGCGTCGGAATATTTCGAGTATAAAACATCTCTCAAATACATTTCTTCATCAGTGCAAGAGAGCAAGAGTCCAGCGAGTCGTATCGCGTTCCGAACGCTCGCCCCTCCTTGCCGACTCAGCTAATTCGCGACATCGTAGTGGCAGCGTCGTAACCAGCGCGTATATGTAAGCCACTACGGTCTCCACTACACACACCCAAATAAATACTGAACACCCATCTTGCACGACCTATCTCTACGGCCTAGACAGCCGTCTCGACCGACCTTCCCGACGACTCCAGGAATTCGCCAACGTCAGCAGGTCGACGAACGAGACACACACACACACATTACACACACGGAATAAGGTGAGGTGCGTTACGCCGCTTTAAAACGGACAGAATCCACGCGTCGAGTCTCCTGACAAACTCGACAAATAACAATAATAATTATAAGTCTAAAACGTAATTACGACGGAACCCGTACGTAAGACCCACGGAATCCGAACGTAACAACTCCATTTATGGACGATATAAAATTTTAGCTTATAAACAAATAGAAATACCGCCTTATATTATAAAGCAAATTGAAATATTCTGTTAGATTATGATGCGCTTATGCAAGACACACAATTCGAAAAAAAAGTATCAATATGTTCATTACAAGCCGAGATATCGATGTTGATACGTATTCTTCATTTATTATTGTTGTAATCAATATTTTCGCAAAATTCAAGTTGCACAGCCTTCTCAACATTTGTGGGTATTCGATTCTATATTATACGAATCATTTGAAAGCATGCATCTCCTTGCGGGGAATGATATAATTCGATCGCCCGCTCGCAGGTCAGCGAGCGCGAGCGCCTCGTGGCCGGGCGGCGTGGTGGGGGTACCGCCTTTCGCCCCGCGGCGCTCCTCAGGCGACTTTTGTTAGTTAACAATTTCAATAACTCCCGTATAAATTGTCGTAGAGAGTTTTTTTTTAATCCTGCGTATTTTTTTATCAGGAACTCGAAAATATTCGTGAAAATCAATTTTCTCTAGTGGTTATTCAATTAACTATTATTTTTTCTGAATTTGAATAGGGTTATTCCTGTAAATGAATTTACAATAAATGATTGAGAGTATAATAAATAAATTTTATATCGGCAAGAATTTTATATATTACAATAATTATAATATATACATTATTCTTAAAATTGTATCAATAATTACTATTTTTTATTTATTTTTGCCACAGGCTCGTAGCGTTCGTCATCATTAATATTAATTGAGTCTGCGGTTTGTGAAAACGAAACATCTGTTATATTATCAAAATCGTCGGAAAATCTGCAAAATTCGTCATCGATCTCTTCGTCACTTAAAATTATTTCGCGTTCAGATACATTTGTGCAATTTAACCCATTGCACTTCTTACACAATATCGTGCATTTCAATCCTAATTTCCGACACGTACAATTAGATTTGCATGCACTTGTATCACACGAACAAGAAATGACCTGTAATAAATTGCCCCCGAAGTTGTTTGCGATTTTAACATCGTATCAAAGTTGCCGCAAGACAAATTTTTATCCAATGAGAAAAATAAACGGAATCTCATTGAAGTATTATAGCCAAAATTGCGACATGAGGGTTTCATTGTCAAGCAAGCCATCGAAGATGCAGACTCTTTAATAATTAGCACCGAAATATCCGTTAGCGATAATTACGAATCAGTGTACGTTGTAGGTGAAGACGTTGATTTACTGGTCATCTTAACACAAATTGCACAAGCCAAGAAAAATATTTATTTGTTAAAACCTAGTCGCCAAAATATCGAGGAGAAACTATATTCCTCAAATAGTTTTAAATATCCGGAAATACAACATTTGATTTGTTTTATACATGCATTCACAGGCTGTTACACAACGTCTTCACTCTATAAACAGGAAAAGGCTAAATTAATAAAAATTTTAAGGAGTGACGTTGATGGCGTTAAGAAAGAATGCGAGCTTTTCAATAATGCAAGTGCCTTGAAAACTTCGATTCAGGCAGCCGGACAAAAAATAGTTATGACGTTATATGGGGCAAGAGAAAATGATAAATTCAATTACGACGAATTCCGGTATTCGTGTTTCACAAAATCGAGTTTCAAGAGTTCATTTAATTTGTCCTGCCTTCCCCCAACTGCTGCGGCATGTAATGAGCATTCGCTTCGCACATTTTTGCAAACTTGCGAATGGCTGGGCGATTATTCAAAAGACCCGCTGCAATGGGGATGGAAAAAAACCGGAATATGTTAGAACCTATTCGGTGCAGGAAAGATCCGATTCCGCCCAATTTATTACAAGTCATTTCTTGTTCGTGTGATAAAAGTGCATGCAAATCCAATTGTACGTGTCGGAAATTAGGATTGAAATGCACGATATTGTGTAAGAAGTGCAATGGGTTAAATTGCACAAATGTATGTGAACGCGAAATAATTTTAAGCGACGAAGAGATCGATGACGAATTTTGCAGATTTTCCGACGATTTTGATAATATAACAGATGTTTCGTTTTCACAAACCGCATACTCAATTAATGTTAATGATGACGAACGCTACGAGCCTGTGGCAAAACAAAATAGTAATTATTGGTACAATTTTAAGAATAATGTATATATTATAATTATTGTAATAAATAAAATTCTTGCCGATATAAAATTTATTTATTACACTCTCAATCATTTATTGTAAATTCATTTACAGGAATGACCCTATTCAAATTCAGAAAAAATAATAGTTAATTGAATAACCACTAGAGAAAATTGATTTTCACGAATATTTTCGAGTTCCTGATAAAAAAAATACGCAGGATTAAAAAAAAAACTCTCTACGACAATTTATACGGGAGTTATTGAAATTGTTAACTAACAAAAGTCGCCTGAGGAGCGCCGCGGGGCGAGAGGCGGTACCCCCACCACGCCGCGCGGCCACGAGGCGCTCGCGCTCGCTGACCTGCGAGCGGGCGATCGAATTATATCATTCCCCGCAAGGAGATGCATGCTTTCAAATGATTCGTATAATATAGAATCGAATACCCACAAATGTTGAGAAGGCTGTGCAACTTGAATTTTGCGAAAATATTGATTACAACAATAATAAATGAAGAATACGTATCAACATCGATATCTCGGCTTATAATGAACATATTGAGACTTTTTTTTCGAATTGTGTGTCTTGCATAAGCGCATCATAATCTAACAGAATATTTCAATTTGCTTTATAATATAAGGCGGTATTTCTATTTGTTTATAAGCTAAAATTTTATATCGTCCAAAAATGGAGTTTTTTTTCACAAAATGTTTTTTTAAGTTAAATCCTGAATGTACATGTTGAAAGCTACCAGCTGAATTTTTTTTTCTACGGGAGCCTTCTGTAACAGCTGGAATTTAAAAACCGCGAATTTTCGGAGATCGGAGATTGTTGCTAAGTTATATAACATAGACCGGTAAATTTTTCGTGTATCTCTGGGGGACCGTTTTTTCTAGATGATATATGAGCATGGAAGCGGTATGTTGATAAATAACCGCTAAGCGATGCTCTAAACAAAACAGAAACATTATTTTTCAACTGCAATTTACCACTAAACTAACAATGTCGGGTGATTTTTGCATATGACTTTTTTTGTAGAAAAACTTACAGGGTACAACTTTTGTAGGAAACATTTTTCGATAAAACCGATCATATAAAAATTACGAATTAAATAAACGGATTCTTTTATTCAACAAGCCATTGTTGCTAAAAAACATATCCAAATTTTTCTAATTTTTAAGAGCATGTTTCTGGAGGTCCAAAGAACCTACAAAAAAATTGGCGCTGCTCTTGTGTATTTGTTTCAATCTCATGTCTAATTCGACTGGACTAATAGTCTCCCCAGACGTTTCCGTTTCCAGAACGTTATGACTCCCAAATTCTCTCCCCACCAAATCGCGACTTTCCCATAGGTTAATGTTATAAGAACCACTCTCGTCCTAGGCTAACCAGTTAGTAGATATCCGATCACCCAAGCAGCAACGTTACGCTGTCCGTTGTAATACTAGAATTAAAGTCTTGTGCTTCTCAATAAAGTGTCTACCGAGTTTTTCCTCTCAACTACCGCGTTCTGCAGCCGAGTCGGCAGCCCAATTACAATAAATAAATTAAACAAATAACTCGCGACATCACAATATATATACATGTGGTCGAAGCTGCGAGATCGGTTCGCGCGACTCGGTTGTTTAGCTTCGCCTCTTTATCTCTGAGGGGAGCGGCGGGGAAAAACGCGGGCGATCGCATATCGCTACGAGGCCTCGGCGCTTGGCCCGCCTTGACGTATCGGAGCCTCGTAGCATACGCGCGCCATGCCATTTAGCGGTAATTAGCAGTGGCTCTTAGCCAAATGCTACGAGCTCTGCACTACCGCGACGAAAGTGAAGCCGTCTGAATTTTCCGCTGGGTATCACTGCCTCTTAAGGTGATGTGAAAGGCCCGGACGAACTCCGACGACGTCGGCATAGTAGTGAACTTGCGCGCTACGCTACACCGCTAGATGGCAGTGCATGGCCTAAAGTGCGAAGCCTCGGCAAGGAACGATAATCTCGAGCCAAATGCAAGTATTGCGCCGAGAAATAGACGGGATCAGGATGGATTACGGATATTCTCCAAACTTTGTACACTTTTAGTCGTCCATTAGGACAACATAATGTCCAAGTAGTAAGGCGTACTACGCAAGCGTTTTCGAGAAAATCGCAAGAGAAGTCTTCCGCGTTCAATATATACCGATGCGTTGCAACTGTAGTTGATAAGTGGTGACGGCCGAGTGGTTAGCATTCGTGTTCCGTAATCGATGGGTCTCTGGATCGAGTCCAGTTTTCATTTTCTAATCTATATATTTTTTACAACATTGGTCATATTCTTTCGTATATATTACGGCTCAAACGTAATAAAATGAAAAAAATATGTGTATTTGTATGAACATGTATTGAATTGCCGTTGTTATTTGGCTGTTTACTAAATTTTATTATTAGAACAAATATAATATTTATTATTATCGAGACGTAAACGACCAAACGCGTATAGTTTTCTTGAAAATGAGAAATCTCTTCCAAACCAGGCTTCGAAATACACGTATTTTTTTTCATTATATCGCCTTTGTATTTTAATATATATAAACAAATATGACCAGTGTGGAAAAAAAAGATAAAATTGACAAAAAAATGATCGGAAGTCGATCCAACAATTGCGAAACAACTCGACCACCACCATCTAAGCCTGCTCTACACATTGGCCGAGACGTCTCGCCGAATGTCTCGGGCGGGACTCGCCTCTCACAAGACATGAAAAATATGCCCCTCCACACTCTTGTGTTGCTCAGTTGATGCCTCATCTTTTTTTATTCGTTATAAGTGTGGAGGGCGATCTCGTCTATGGACACGAGACTACCCGAGATCCCTTTGACTCGTGTCAAAAAAACCGACAACGGACCGAGACTACACGAGACGGCGAGAGGTGAGACGAGTCAGCCCTCACACGCTCGTATTGGCCAACATTCGTTATGTCTCGGCGAGTGTGCAGAGCCGGCTTTAAACTTGCAACGCACCGGTATATATTGGACGCGTAAGATTTATCTTGCTATTTTTCCGAAAACGCCTAACAATAAGTAGGCATTATCGCTTGCACATTATGTTGTCCTAATGGATTTCTGAATGTATAAAAAGTTTGAAGAACATCCGTAATCCGTACGTCGTGGCCCCCTTTAATTTAAGTTTCATATGGTCGACTAAGAATCGATAATTCTCGATCGAGTTTCGACTCTGCTAGTTGCATTTGTGAAGCGCCTCCCTTCAGTCAAATGCACATGTGTCAGTAGTAGGGTGCGCACTATGGCGACCCCCACTCCTATCCCCACTCCGCGGCCGCCGAGTCCGTGGCTCGGTCGGTCGTGGGTGCGGGGGTGAAGAGGCGCGGGGGGAGAAGGGTCGATGGGTCGAGTCGCTATAGTGCGCACGCCTTTATATATATATATAATTTTTCTGAGCGTGTCGGTATAGCGGAGCGCTGTTTTTATTTTTGACATTTTTATTTTTCCGGAGCGTGTCGGTATAGTGACACGCTGCTTTTGTTTCCGCCATTTTTCTTTTATATATATATATATGTGTGTGTGTGTGTGTGTGTGTTTATAAATGTGAATTTTATAATTAAAAAAATTCGATGCCGGCGGTGAGACTCGAACCGTCGACCCTCGGACTACCAGTCTGAGTCGTTGCCTCTGCACCAAAGATCGCTATGCACTTAAATGTACGTGGAAGACTCTTGTAGCGATCGCGAGCACGCGTATCCCCACCCCGTGGTCGCCGAGTACGGCCCGCAGGGTAGTATATATATATGCCTGTTTCTGCCCGATATATATATATATTTTACCGTGTGTGAGCACTATGGCGACACCCACTCCTGGACCCACTGCTACCCCTACTCTGCGGGTCGACCGCGGCCCGCAGAGTATTATATCTATATACCTATCTGTACTCGATATATATATATTTTACCGTGTGTGAGCACTATGGCGACACCCACTCCTGGACCCATTGCTATCCCTACTCTGCGGGTCGACCGCGGCCTGCAGAGTATTATATATATATATACCTGTTTGTACTCGATATATATATATATTTTACCGTGTGTGAGCACTATGGCGACACCCACTCCTTGGCCCATTCCAGCCCCCCACTCTGCGGGACATGCTACGCGAAGAATGACTGAATTCTAACGACCGTTGAGAGCCGTGAACACCCTGCTACCAGCCTGCGGTGCAACTCAGAATCATCCCGAAGCTTACCTCAGCGTTTTTGCACGTGCATATGACGCATTGGTATGAGAAAAATAGCGACACAGAGACAGATAGATCATGCGACGACGGAACGTGCCTATATTATAGCTGCTAACAAAACACTGTCTAGACTTTATAAACAAGAAAAATCGTTTACGCGAAACGTGGTATTGTTATACTATTATGCACTAGGACGCGTGTATTATTAAAGTTAAATGTTTCAATGAAGGGTCGACCTTTCGGAAACCCCAAAATTTTGAACCCAAACTCTCAAGTACATCGATTATACAATGTAAAAAACAGCGAGCAATAGTGGCTGCATATAGTATGGTAATTTATTTGAATTAACATGAAAAAACGAGAGAGAAAGAGTTATAGAAATTACTGTAGGTGCAAGAGAGAGCATACCGCGCTCTGTACGAACAGCCGCACAAAGAGGAGACGCCGTTAATAGGGTATATGATCAGCTGTAGAGTCGTAGAGTACGTGCGAGAGAGAGAGAAAGCGAGCGAGCTAACGAACAGCCGCACAAAGAGGAGACGCCGTTAATACCACATACGGTCGGTCGTATACCCCTCTCCCTTTCACCTCCACCTCGCCAATGCTTTGAAACAGAGACCACGTGTTCTCCGTCTCTTTAAACCGCATATATATATATATGAGGGAGAATGATCTATAGCAACCTCTCTATCTGTTTCTTTTTATTTTCTTTATATATTAAATAAATATTAAATAAATTACTATTTATATAATATTTATAACCCTTTTTTTTATTAAATCTTATGACCTCATAAAGTAGCATTATAAAGTTTTACGTATCGATATACACATATATATATATACATTTACAATAAATAGTGAATATTAGGATTTTTAATCGTTAGCTTCTTTTTCTTCTTCTTCTTCTTCTTCTTCTTTGGGTCCATACTCGTCACAGCTCTCTCTGACCCTCTCTCTCTCTCTCTCATCAGACACTGATTTAACTATGGAGGACAGAGATAAACACTTGGTGTGAGAGAGACTCGTATAAATGTGTAGCAACATAAACGTTTTATACAGAGTTTGAAGTACATACCTATTTATAATTATTCCTTAGCAGCTTTGAACTCGATCTTGTTGAATTTCGTGCCGTAGTACTGCATAAGTAAATTTTTACTATTCGCAGCCTGGCTCATTTGTTGAAACAGCTCGTTCGCTTCTTCGAAAGCCTTGACGAACCTCGTTGGTAGATAGCATGTAAACGTACCGTCCACGTCCACGACAATTCGCGCGCCCCATTTCGTTTGGACAATTTTGATGTCGGTGATAAGGTAGTCTTTCTCGAGCTCCAGCTCGGCCAATCTTTTGACAGGGAGAAGCGTCTCGAGACGGCCCACTTGGTTGATTCGTGTGAAGTCCATTGTGCAACTTGAGTTTTTTCAGTTTTAGCGTTAAAGCACGAAATTCTGATATCACGCGTATTTTTGCTTTAATCGTTGCAATATCTTGCAAAAAGGCGTCTAAACGTACTTTCAGCTGGCGATGCTTACTTCTTTGAAGATTTGAGAACAATGTCTGTCTATCAAGGAGCGCAGAAACAGCGGACCCCCTACCACGTAGACCCATTCCCCCTACTCTGTATGCAGTGAGAAGCATCCTGAATTTAATTGGTGCAACATTTGCTTACTTTGTAAAAAAGCTAGTAAGTCGCCTTGGCGATGTCACCTCAGAATTCTTCGAAAGCTTAGCTCAGCGTTTTTGCACGTGCGTTGAAATTAATATGACATAGTGATAGCGAGAAATAGGGGGATCACGTGAGAATGGAACGTGCCTATATCACGGCTATTTGAGACGGTGTTGAATTTCTCGCTGAAGGAGTCAACAAAGAATACACGTTTTTTGAAAAAAATATATACACTTTATTTTTTAGCTCACAATTACAGTACAATTAGTGGCTGCGTGAACAACAGCCTTGCACGCACGACAAGGCGTTTTTATTACCAAAAGTTTTAAGATTATTGTAACGGTACCCACACCCTACATCGGCGCCCTTGTTGAGCACACTCTTCAAAGGAATAGATTCATTACACTTATTCATATACTCATTGTAGTAGTCATACACTATTTTATCGTTTCGTGTTAAATCGGTTGAAAACGCACTCCTAAACATATTAATACCAAGACCTGTAGACAAGAAATGCAAAAACATAACACAATAATGTCCACAAGTCTGTGATTCAGGACCCTGAAGCTGTATAGCGTTGTAGCTAAAGAACCTGCAGTTCTGTCGGAGACGCTGGAGATGCTGCGGGATGATTGGTGGTAGTCCGTAGCTGTCGAAGTACCATCCGCGTCCATTTCGATCGACGTACATGGCGACCCAGTGGGCCCCGGGCTGCTTGTGGCCATCGGTATTGGCGACAATCGCTGCTGGTTTCGTCCACACCTTAGGGATGCGATCTGCTGGGTATACACCTACAGTACGACTCTTTATACCGCGTAGGGCCTGCAGAAGCTGCTCGGTGTTCATAATAGACAACGATTATAGAGACACTAGAGCGCTTTTATATCGGTGGTTTTCCCCTCCTCGCGGCGGTCCACAGCTAGTAGGCCGATGTTCCAGGTTGTCGTGGTTCTATACTCCCACAAGGAGCTGGAACGATCGTTATGAGAAAGCCACTTTTTGATTCTCACAGCGTTGTTGAGGGCACGCGTGAACGAGCAATTTTTACGCAGCAAACCATGATATATACAACGGGTGTTGCTCTCGGGAAGATTACGGAACGACGAATCGTCGTCTTCATCTTCTTCTAGATTTATAACGTAGCAATCCGTTAGCTGTGTCAGATATGCCGCTTTATCAGCTCCACGTGTAAACAGGCGATCATACTGCACTGCAATTTTTTTCAACGAAGCCTCGACTGTGCGTAAATGCGTTTCGCCCTCGGACCACTCCATACCATGATGATTGGTTTGTAACCAGGTGTTTTGACGTTTTACACTAGGTGGTAGACCGTTATAAGTGTAGGGTGGCGATATAATCCAATGGGCTAGGTACGACGTCTTTATAGAGACCACGGCAACTTCTTTAGGTATAAAATGATTATATTTATCCTTCAGGCCCTGTATATCAATGACGATGTTCATGGTGCTTCTCAATCGTCGTAACACGTCGAGTTTTGAATACAGACTGACGACAAATATTGCACGCTCTGTGGATATATGACACCTCCCCCTCTATAAGCCCTGCGATCTAGCCACTAAAATCCACAATTACTTGTCTGGAAGAGTCGATCTCCAACACATTATCATATTCCGCATACACAATGCAATTAATCGTTGACGTTAGGGCTGTTGCGAAACGTACTTCTATCCTCACACTACCGTGTCTCACAAGATTCCAATGGGTACTACAGTTGGCCGAGAGATCAGGCGTAAGATCAAATGCAAAGAGACAATTACCCTGCGGATAATTTGTACGTGTAATAGAATTGCCCTCGTTGAGAAAATGGATACCTGTACCAGAAAATAGTGTGTGGTACGCATCCACGTACATATCTCCATCTGCGAAGTCTGGTTGTAGAGGTTTTGACGGTATTTGCAAACCATCGGCATACAAAGAAAAATAATTAATATTGTAATTCTGAAAATTGAAGGGATTCATTTTACAATCACCATTAAAGGCCTTATTATCGACAAAACCGACAATTATACGTTTAGGCAGCTGGCCAAGTATGACATTATCAAGAGTATCACCATGCACCCCGGCGTGCAATGATATCGCTTTAACCTCGACTCGTGTCAAAGGGTATTTCGCTGTAGATTTAGACAGAGCTCTTGCATGGGCTAAAAGTATACCCGGTGCTATCTTAACACGTCGTACAAGTAGCGACGCTTCCGTAATACGTATGGTATAATCTTTCGAAGAGCTCATAAGACAAAAAGCGTTATTGGTCCGTACGAGACGCAGGCGCATCTCAACACCGTTTAGCAAAAACCTCTCTTGATTGAAGATATCGCAGTGCAAATGGCCGATGAGATCGGTCGTTTTATTCTTACCTAATATGGTCCGACGGTTTGCAAACCCGACATTATTATCTTCTGTATCATCCATTTTACCAGCCGAGTCATTATACCACAAAGTACTCGTGAGATGCGAGGCCTTAGCACCAGGCCCGTAGTTCAAGAGGGTTTCAATGTATGCCCTATAGGCATAAACGTTATTAGGAGGTGACACAAGTTTCTGATTTAAAAATACATCGATCTGATTGAACATTGAGTGCAGTAGATTATTGACTGGGGCTACTTTAGGAGCCGTAGTATCCTTCGTGTCTGGACTCTCTATCTTAACACGCATACTCAGCATGGTGTGTGCAAGATCAATGTACTCATCTCCCTGACCAGGTATGACAAACTCTATCGATGAATCATCCGTCAATGATGAGATTGGCTTGTAACACACTGTATGTGCTCCCTCAATTGTTGTCTGAGTCGGTGGTAATGTGAATAGCTCAAGCTCCGACTTAAGGCACTCACACGAGTGTGCGTGTAAGACGGCCATTTTTCCAAGATTGTGTTAGGCAAAAATATCCGCCACTGTTCTTGATTTCTTGTAACGATTCTTAGCTGTCTGTTTTGTTGCTCTTCTTCTTTTCACAGTCTTCGTCTTCTTGCCCTGTTTCATTTCACAGAGCCCGAACGTTTTCGCGACCTCACATCCTTCTTTCGTTTTTTCACACCGGTACGTCGTGATGCGCTCCCGGCAAGAGAATGGAGCAGTTTATTAATTTTACCGGCTTTATATCCCGAACCCTTCATGAGCGTGCTAATTTTTTCTTCAGCCTTACGCTTCAGATTCTCCCCCGATTCGCGCAGGCGTGTTTTGAATGCTTCTCGTGGGTGAATACCAGAATCCATGATATCGGTAGCCACGTTGATACCCGACCGAAGTGCCTCTTTACCAACAGCCCGAGCGCCTTGTTTCAAGAGAGGTATTATTCGTCGAAAGAGCCCACCAAGGAAACTCCCAATACCATGACCCCTTTGATTCGGCGAACCTATATACACATGACTGATACCACCATAACCGGTTCGACCACCGCCCGATTGCACATCAAAGTATTCGTCATAGTAAGCCATTTTAGATTGGTTCAGGTTAATCTGTACGTTTGAACTGTAGCGTCACCGTCAACGTCCCGTACTCGAATGGTATAGGCTTGCCAAACTCATCCCTTATATCAATCGTTATTGTTTGAAAACTAGTGCGTAATAGGGGAATATAGCGTGGTGGTGAGAAGTTTCTTATCTTCACCGATCCATAATTACGATTATCAGCGGCAACGATTGGCACGACACGTAGCAGCGGCGTATGCACATCTCCGGTGATATAGGACTCGCAGATATCCGTATAAACGTACATCATATTTGGGGTCCCATGGGCTAGATTGGCAGGTCTCTGAGCAGTGTACTCACTCTGAACTACCACATCCTTGGCCTCGGTGAATCCTAAAATCTTGTTCAATACGTCGGAGAAGTAGAACGAGTGTTCCACGTTCTTACACGATTCACAGATACGTGTGACCGTCACATAACCGTTACGGCCATGCTTAAATTTCAAATGATCCGCAACACACGATATCTCGTTAATAGCCTCGATTAATGTGTCTATACTGAGGTATACACCTGGAGGTACACAAACACGGTCTTCCTTAAAGTCGGTGGTTGTCATACTACCGGGTGCTACTGTGTTTGTTATGACATTCATAAAGTTCCGCTCGCCCTCGGGTGGCACATGCAAAATCGTCGTGGGTATGTGTATTTCAGCTAGAGAAACAGCCCAGCTACCGTGAAGAGACATACATTGGGGCAAATGCGTGGTATACCTTGTTGTCACATTATCAGGATAATAATTCATACTACTATTACTGGGTAAAACCATGTAAAATTCCTCCTTCATTTTGCCGAGTGTTGCTTAGACGCCTTCGTATGCACTCTTGATAACTCAGCCTCATAAAATATGCCGTCGATATCCTCGTCGTGGAGATCACGCAGGGTGTATGTCACCGGACAAATGCTGTGCGATACACGTATGATCTTAAATAACTCGTTGCTCCAACTACCCTCGTAACCTTTTGCAAAGGCTGCCTTCGCGCTACTGATGCGCACGATGTCGCCCACACTGTATTTAGGAGAGCAATTTTCGGTTCTTCTGTACCGCTGTATTAGGTTATTCCGGGCCTTAGCCGCTGTAGCGTGTGTCACCGTGACAGGAGCCATTTTTATACCGCTATGCGAGGTGTGATTGTATGCCGAAACGATGTTCTGCAGAACGTCTAGGTAACGTTTTTTTCTAGAATACGTAAAATACCGCCACATTCTTTCTTTCAGTGTTCTATTGAATCTTTCGACAATAGCCGCTTTTATATCAGGGTTTCTCGCAACACGGAACTGTATGTTCTTTTTCTTTAAGAGAGCCTGGAATGCAGCACCGGTAAATTCTTTACCTCTGTCCGTCTGTAGGTAAACGGGTAGTCGACCGTTACTGTTTTTTTTAGATAAAATGAGATCAAACGCGTTAGCCACAGATTCAGCAGACTTGTCACGTAAAGGCTGAACCCATGCAAATTTACTCAGAACGTCTATAACGACCAGGAGATAAACATAACCATCATTATAATCTTTAATCGAGCGAAGATCCACGAGATCAGCCTCCCAGAAGTCATCAATGTTTCGGACATTATAAAAACGACGTGGATAATGACGGCGCACGGGCCTGTGTTTTGTATACGTATCCTGTGCTTCAAGCCACTGTAACGCCTTTACACGGGAAATTTTTTTCTGACGTGCCAGGCGTAACAATTTGGTAGCACCTGAAAACGATGCTTCATGGACGGGGTTAAAGTACGCGTTTTCTAAGATTTTCATGATTATAATTTCAGGTTAGCCCAAGTTACACGTCTTTTCTTATTATGATAGCCACCACCTCTCTGCTTATCTCCCTGTGTTTGCCGTGCTGGTGATCTGCTCTCAGGACCGCTGAAAAACGCTAACTGGTCCGTATCGGGTGATCCCTCGCTGCTCGTACTACTATCACCAGACTGCGAATGACGCCGTGGTGTATTAACTCTAGACTCCGCCCACAACTCCTCATTACCAATAAATTCCCGAGGGGCCTTGATCGTTCGGAGAACTTTGGCAAAGGCACCGCGTCCAGCCGGATTAGGTATTTTCCTAGCCCTCATAGCATCGTTCACGAGATCAACAATATTTGAATCCTTTATCGGTTTCCCGCTGACCAACACGACACCGTCAGAATCCCAAGAAAAATTAGATCGTGGAGCAGTACGCAAACGGCGAAGCAGTAGTTTCGCTTTCGCGCGAAATTTAGCTGGTACACTCTCAATTATAATGGTATCACTCATACCGTCACCGGTTTCGTCTTCTTCTCTGTTTCTATCATAGTCAGACTCTACAGCGCCTTTATTCTTCATAAGGCCTCGGTACTGCTGAGCTCTCTCATCATCGATGAAGTGGAGATAACGCTGTAGTACAGTCAAGTACGCCGCCCACTTTTCTCGCTCATCCTTGTGTGCGCAGGAATGCAAAATTTCATTCATTTCCGCATCTAAACGAGCCAGCGTAGTGTCAATACTCCGCACTGGTTGTGCTTGAGGTGCATCCACGTTAAAAACAGGCTGCGTATGACTTTGTGTGTTCAGGCGCGTTAGATGCTCCTCCGGCACGAGTACCATTTTTCTTGCGTGCTCCATTATCCACGACCGCCGATCAAACTTGATAGAACAGTACCTAGTATTGGTGCTAATAAGAGAGGTAGAAATCCACCGCTTTGAACAACAAACCGTTTTTTACTCTTCCAACAGCCCTTTTTTGAGGCAAAACGCCGGAGAACCGGTGCGTGTCGGCGTAATTTTTTTCTCTGGTCGGGCTTCAGTGGTACATTACCGCAGAGAACGTTCAACGCACACTCACAAATAAAGCGGATAATGCTTGGATCCGCTTTGCGTAAAACAGCCTTGCGCTGCTCCTTATTCAGGTGTTGAAGAGCACGCAATATCGCAACGTGTTTTTTGCAGAGCGGTGAACCACCCTGCGCCATTACGTCTGATGAACTGCCGACCGTCCTGATGTATCACTCCTTTTTAAACCCTTTGCACGACATGTCTTTGGGGCTGTGGTCCCCCTGAGAATGTACCACACACACTGACAAGCGGAGTGACTAGCACTTATTAGTTTTTTGTGCGTGTCAGGTGTATTACGCGCTGTGTTGGGTTGTTGAAATACACTCAATATAGCTATACATTTTTCGTGATACGACGATGCTTTAGGCGCCATTACATGCGTTGAACTGGTAATTCGCTTGTACCCGAACTGCTTTTTAACTTTTTCCGCGGTATGTACACAAAATGATGGGTGTCGTCGGGAAAAATACAAGTACGGTATCTACAGTTATCAGGTGTTGATTGTTTCAAATCGAGTAACAAATAGCCATGCGGTTTCGATGTTGCGTCATGATAGGCCTCTTGTAGAAACCGCGGGTTTTCCGGGCATACCTGGCGCGCGAGATGTTGAATTTGAGCACGATCACGAGGATTTTTAAAAATTACGATATAATTAGCGTTCAATGAAATATCGCGTTGACCGTGTCCTTGATGGAACAAGTTTTGGGTAATAAAAATAACACTCAGGTTTTTATGATGGCTACCTTTGGTGAAAAGATCTACAACGTTATTATTCGATGCCTCGCGCATCAAATCGTCGATTATTATGAGTTTTGCACGAGGATCATTCGCGTAATCGGTGCTCTGAGGCAGACCTTCATGAAACTCTATTGATGCACCATACTCTGTGTATGCGGGCTGCCACTCGGAATCATAGAAAATAATTCTCTCGAATGACTCACTATTCATGAGCTCTATGAACTTTAACAACTTTTTTACGAAGTACGTTTTACCGCAGCCCGTGGGGCCGCAGATCATCGAGGTCCAGGGATGTTTCCACCGCGTATCCATCTGTACGAATGAGCGTGTTTTCTACATGACTGCGTAATTTAAAGCTTTCGTTATATGTATACGCCTTTTTATTTTACATTAACATCATAAATATTTTACAATAATAACATAAATATTTTACAATAATAACATAAATATTTTACAATAATAACATAAATATTTTACAATAATAACATAAATATTTTACAATAACAGCATAAATATCTTACAAGAATAACAATATTTTACAATAATAACGCTATTTTACAATATTAAACCCTGTAACCATAAGGGAGCGAGCCATATTCGCCATTACGCCTCCGCTTGACACTCAATGGCATACAACATTTCGTTTCGGGTCGTGTAACAACCTGGTGGAATGGCGTGCGTCGTATTGAAGCAAATCGTAACACAATTGGTTCCTCTCTCTCACCTATTATGAACGAGCGTATCGATCTATAATTTATCAGAGAGGTGTTTGAATAATTAAGTGTAATACCTTTAACTTACAAACCTCGCTTTCTACACCATCAGGGGTATGAACTATGAACGAATACAATTTTGGACCACCCGAAACGAAAGATTTAATATAGCTACCAGTACCGTAAGAGCTTAGCTCATCCGTTAGATCCCCCAGGAGCTGCCCTGTAGGCGGCTCGTACTCTTTAACGTCTTTTTTCGTCGTGTAAATAACGGAATCGGTGTCACAATACAAGGCACGTTCACCCAACAGCTCGAGATAAGTGTAAAGTTTCAAACGGGCCTGAGCCGTTGTATATGCAGCAATTACGGCATTTGCTATATTAGATGGCACTACGGTATCTTCGGTTTTTGTGTAATTAACGTACAATACTTGATTATTAACAGGTAGTATACCTGTGATATCGTGCTCGGGGCTGTTCAGTAGCTCCATAAGTTTTTTACGTGTTGATACTATTTCAGTTTTGGGTAAATTCTCGCGCTGCCCAAATTTACCCCAAAACGAATTAAGACACAGTTTAGCTACTGAGCGCAGACCAGGGTTTTTTGCTATAGCACTACGACATAGTTCAATTCCCTCGGAAGTCTTGAAAGAAGCAATATAATTGTCTTGCTCTGTCTCGTCATCTAAACAGTTCTCGGGCCAGCCGCTGGCCTCTTGTTTGATTTTAAGAAAAGTGTTGATGTATTCGACAAAAAGACCCCCCTCCTGTGTATCACGGTTATACTGCGTTATCTCATACTGCCAGATTTCACTCACGTTTAAAACTTTATAACCACACATGACGGCTTTTCGCAGTTCATCTACCACCCAGGTACCTGTTGATGACCTCTCCGCAGGGTCTTCGTGGGGGCACGCATCTTGACTCATTGTTTCGCAACAGCTACGACACAAGCCGAATAATAAACGGTGGTGCATACGCAATGGTAGCACGGGGTGGTAAAGATTTCGCGGGGGTAGTACCGTGCATTTAACAAGACCCTCGATGCGCGAAAGATCCGTATTTTCGGGTCCGGTCAATTCCATACACTCGTCACCGACATACACTGTAGGGTGCCCTATAGGATATTTACCGTATTTGCAGACATACGGATACAATGAGCAGACGTCCACATACCGTATCTGCTCCCCGTCTTTTACGTCGTATAGAGTGACCATGTTTTCTGTGCGTCCACCGAAAAATGCATCGCGTGGGTCGAGAGGATCTAATTTGACTAGAGCATGAGCACGCACAAAATTACTCATTTCTGCATCTGCATCTTTTACCATGCGGTCATACGCGCACTCCCAAATTTCTGTCAGCGTATATCCGCTTGAGCGGATTCTGTGCGATATGGCGTTTGTTCGCTCAAGACGCTCATCCATTGTCGTGCCGTCACTCTGTTTACGGTCCCTATTCACGGCGAAACAAGCGGTGCACCCGTGCCAATAACAACCGTGAAACTGTAACACATGAGTTGCGTCGTTTGTTTCATAGTAACCGTCTACCATTAAATTTTGGGGTAACTTAAATTCACGCGACCGCCCTGCATGAATAATATGATAGCCTAAAGAGTGCTCCATCCACACGAGCCACGAAATCGCTTTTTTTGATTGGTTATGAGCCCACCTGTACCCACCCGTAGGTATAATCCCAATAGTGTTGCTTTTCAAGAAGTTTTTTCGAAAAATTTGAAAACATGCCGACGCTATTGTTGTATTTTCGCTAAACGGACAAACACGACCGCTGTCCATGAACATCTTTCGGAAAACGACACAAGCCTGTCGTAATATTGTGACATCGTTCTTACAGTAGCTTGTAATTTCTTTTGAAAAATCGAACACGTAATCGGCATTCTTTAGATCGTTATACCACACAGAAAAACGCTCGCGTTCTGTCACGCGCATCGTGTCAGGAGAATAGTGGTCTATGGAGGGTAGTGGACCGATATAATTTTGATTTTCAGGTCTGTTAAATAAATGGGGAAAAGACCCTTTGGCAAGAGCGGTCCTCAGGCCGAAGGCTTTTGGTAATGCGCCCAGAGGCATGTGGAAGTAATGCAGACTATCGAGAAATACAACTTTACCAATGCGCATCGTGATAATTTTAGTACCGTTCATTATTAACGAGGGTAACTGTGTTTTTTTCTCTTCTATTAAATAGCGTAGGATGAACTGTGCGTCGAAGCCACCCGCGTTATGAGCTATTAAAAATGTGTGTGAGAAACCGGGGATAGTTTTCATACCTAGCTCTACAAGTTGACACACGGGGTTCGTCCTAAATATAAATTCGTGAACACCGCAATACTCGCACGGGTCGTTGATGGATTCATTGTCGCAGCAGCGTGTGCAAACGCGTTGAGCCACACAGAGATTTGGCTCGTGAATACGTACGGAAGGATCGCCGTTTACAGGTGTACACTGCTGTGTTTCAAAATCATAAAAAATAAATATGTTCTCTTTTGATGTATTAACAGAGCGAACAGGCATCATGAAACACAGATGATTATATGGCTGGCGAGATTTGCACGTTTTACAAAAGCCCACACCGCATATATGATTCTTCTTTTCCAAAGGTCTGATAGAACGGAAACAATTACGACAGCGTTTAAGAGACTCGCAAACAGTATTTACGCGGCGTCTACGCCTGATTGCGACAGCTCTATGATTTTGTAGACACCTCTCGCCAAAGAAATCACGATTACAGATCTCACACCTGATTGTACCGGTCGAGAGTGTTTCGCATGCTGGTGTTTGAAGACAGCGGGGGCATTTCTTTTTTAAACATCTATGGTTATAACGAAAACGAGCATTACAAGCTGCACAAAAGTTTAAACTACCTACAGCGCCCCGCAGGTTTAAAATAGGCTGAAAGTGGTGTGAGCGTTCGTAATACAAAATATATAATGTGTGACGAACCGAGCCAGCGATAGCCGTAACCACCTGTGTCCCGTCGAATAAGGGTGCCTCGCGTCGTCCCAATGTCAAAAATTCAAAAACTATGACTGCAATCCTCTCTTGAGCCAAATAATCCTGATACAAAGCAATTTCACGCAGTGTACAACCAGCGCGTGGTATGTTAATACCGGCATTTCTCGTAAGCTCAAGCGCTGCCTCTTTTTGAGCTAACCCATTAATTTGTCTAATAATTTGCCACCTCTTGTGCAAAGCACCCGTACGTATTTCGCCCCTCTCGACGTATGCCAGAGCTGCTGCTAGCGAGCGCGGTAAACACAGATTATCGGTGTTTTTAATCGTTAAAATAGATTTTTTAGCAACACCCTCGTGTGTTAAACCCTTCCGCCCGCGGCCCTCCACACCTTTAACAATACACGTTTTGATATTAAAAGAGTCATCAATATTCATAGTCGCTGTACTTTGAGCAACACTTGTGATTAATTGCCATATATCCTCGAATGTATAGTCGCGAACCGGTCGAAATGAAAGCCAAACAGGGCCGTGTGCTAAACTATTCGCTGCGAACGAAATTCCTGCATAGTCGCAGCCCTCGCAGTATCTCGTGAGATGTGTTAAAAGATCGCGGAACGCTCCTTCGAGCCACGCTGTTACGCCCACTCCTGGGGGCGGCTGACGGATACGCATTGTCGTCTCACGGCCGCGTAGTTTAAAACGTTTAAAATAACGATCTGCGTCGTGTATGATAAGGATCCTATCCCCCGGTGGTTGCACATCTCCAAACCCCTCGGTTCTCGGTGTTCTGCGCTTTCTCGCTGCACCCGTTTGTATGTCTGTAATAAAAGAACCGTGTAAGACGTTGGCGTTATATGCCTAAAAATATATATTGTATTTTTGTACCGGTTGTAAGGTCTTTAATGTACCTTGTTTTAATTTTGGTACCGTAAGAATGAGACGTCTGAAGAATATCCTATGACCAATAGAGCGGGTATCAGTAAGAACCACGTGGTGTGTCTTATACATTCTTACCTGACTCGGAGGAATCCATAAGGTGTTGAAACCAATCGTCATCAGCTCTTCGGATTGGCCGCTCGTCAATACCATTTAGCAAATCGTGCTCTACGTCGTATTCACCAAGCTGATTTTCGTGCTGGGGGTATATTCTGTCTTCTTCTTCTGGTGCCTGTCTGTAGGCGTGATTATTGTTATCAGGAATAACATCGTCTGCGTCGCCCTCGTCGCTGCTATCGGTGTCATTTCCTTTAAGAAATCCGCTACCCGCGGGTCTTAGACATAGGCCTGAAGGGCCTGCAACAGATTCTCTTTCTTCTTCTTCTTCTTCTTCTTCTTCTTCTTCTTCTTCTTCTTCTTCTTCTTCGGTAGGGTATGGTCTTTGACATAGACCTGATGGGCCAGCGAGCTGCTCTCTTCCTCGAGCAGTGTGCGCTGTTTCTAAAAATAATATTTATAAATTTGAGAAAAATAAAAATAAGCTTTGAATTGGGAATTTCAATCAATAGAAATTTTCAATACTTACCATCGACGGCGTTTTCCTCCTGATACTCTACAGCGCGTGTAGCTTCTACGAGAGCGGCTTCTTCATCGCTCGACGCATCCAAAAATTGTTGATAACCTGTTGCATCGTTTTTATTATAAAAAAATATAGCTTTTTTTTAAAACCCTTGCAAAAGAGTACTTACCCCTGATTTCATCTACAATGGCGCGGACGCTCTGAGATTCTTGAAGACCTCGTCTTTTTAACTCTTCATACACACATGTTAACACGCGCCACCCCTGTAGTATACCTTTGTTATAAGCTGTCACTATATTGCGCAGGGGGGCCCACCATATAAGATATTTCAAACGCTTAACGAGCTTATCGCCCGATAAATGTCTTAGCTCATAACACCACTGAGCGTCACAGCGGCGTCGTATCTGCACACTATGTAATTTTACAAAACGTAAAAAAGCGCGAATACATTTGCGAAGGGCACGATCTGCCATAGTTACACAATAAAATATAACGCACTGTTACACTGCTCGATCGAGACTGTAACTTTTGTGTCAAAAGACGAGCATAAAAGATGGTCTTATGCTCATATTTTGATTTGTATGCATTTTTGACCAAAGCAGCGAGACAAACGTCTTGTGTAAAATATGCAGGGGTATCGGTTTCACGAGGCGTTAGATCGTTCGTAAAGGCGACCCGTCTAGCCAAGCTGTCTTTATACATACATAGGTGTACGAGTTTATTCATTATTTAAATAAATCTGTATCGAGCATCCTGTCTTAATTTAGCAAAATTTCAAATCGTATATCGAATATTTTTTCCGAGCATGTATCATATTCGGGTAGCAGAGGTTGTTAAATAATTGATTAATGTCGGTAAATACTATTGAAAATATTATATAAATAGTAATTTATTTAATATTTATTTAATATATAAAGAAAATAAAAAGAAACAGATAGAGAGGTTGCTATAGATCATTCTCCCTCATATATATATATATGCGGTTTAAAGAGACGGAGAACACGTGGTCTCTGTTTCAAAGCATTGGCGAGGTGGAGGTGAAAGGGAGAGGGGTATACGACCGACCGTATGTGGTATTAACGGCGTCTCCTCTTTGTGCGGCTGTTCGTTAGCTCGCTCGCTTTCTCTCTCTCTCGCACGTACTCTACGACTCTACAGCTGATCATATACCCTATTAACGGCGTCTCCTCTTTGTGCGGCTGTTCGTACAGAGCGCGGTATGCTCTCTCTTGCACCTACAGTAATTTCTATAACTCTTTCTCTCTCGTTTTTTCATGTTAATTCAAATAAATTACCATACTATATGCAGCCACTATTGCTCGCTGTTTTTTACATTGTATAATCGATGTACTTGAGAGTTTGGGTTCAAAATTTTGGGGTTTCCGAAAGGTCGACCCTTCATTGAAACATTTAACTTTAATAATACACGCGTCCTAGTGTATAATAGTATAACAATACCACGTTTCGCGTAAACGATTTTTCTTGTTTATAAAGTCTAGACAGTGTTTTGTTAGCAGCTATAATATAGGCACGTTCCGTCGTCGCATGATCTATCTGTCTCTGTGTCGCTATTTTTCTCATACCAATGCGTCATATGCACGTGCAAAAACGCTGAGGTAAGCTTCGGGATGATTCTGAGTTGCACCGCAGGCTGGTAGCAGGGTGTTCACGGCTCTCAACGGTCGTTAGAATTCAGTCATTCTTCGCGTAGCATGTCCCGCAGAGTGGGGGGCTGGAATGGGCCAAGGAGTGGGTGTCACCATAGTGCTCACACACGGTAAAATATATATATATATCGAGTACACACAGGTATATATATATATAATACTCTGCAGGCCGCGGTCGACCCGCAGAGTAGGGATAGCAATGGGTCCAGGAGTGGGTGTCGCCATAGTGCTCACACACGGTAAAATATATATATATCGAGTACAGATAGGTATATAGATATAATACTCTGCGGGCCGCGGTCGACCCGCAGAGTAGGGGTAGCAGTGGGTCCAGGAGTGGGTGTCGCCATAGTGCTCACACACGGTAAAATATATATATATATCGGGCAGAAACAGGCATATATTGAAACGTTCTCAGTCTCAATAATTTCTTTTTATCTTGTTCGGGCGTCGACGAGCGTGCTACTTAGGGAGAGTTATGTGCGAGTGAAGGTTTTCTGGGAGACGAGAGAAGTTGAATTTCGATTTATTGATTATAAATTTGTGTACAACTGAAAACTTATCTCTAATTTTACTTTAATTGAAAATTAATCTGATGGTGTTCATAAGGAACTTAAGTCTAATTTGAATATAAGTGAAGATAGGTTTGTTTTTGTTGAGATGGGTGTAAGCCTTAAATAAAAATGGATTTGAAATCTACAGATCAAATTTTTTTGGGGCGTTTGAATTTGGCGCCTTGGTCGTGGTCCGCGCTGGTGGCTCCCCCCATCCACCTCTGTCACTTGGCTCGGTGATACGCGAGGGTATCCTCGCTGCTTCCCCCTCCAGTGGTCGCTGCGCCTGTCGATCCTTGGGATCGATGTGGTGATTCGATCGGCCAGTTGGTGCCCGCACCGAGTGTGTCGCCGTGTCGGCGCGGCGGTGTGGTTCGTGGGCGTGTGTGCGCGTCAATGGGGTATCCCCGCGCAGGGCCGCGTCGTGTGTGTGTATCGGTGCAGTGCCAATGTGGACTCCTGTGCTCGTGTCTTGTGCCGTTCTGGAGTTTTCTTTCTGTTCCCTTCTTTATCTCTCTCCCGGTCTCCCTCGCCCGTCTTCCTTCCTAGCGTAAGTACGTCCCTTTTTTGTCTCCCTAAGTCTCGTTCCCCTCTCCAACCTCATGCACGTGGGCGACGGTTCCTCGGTTTCCGTCTCTCTCGCTCTCTCTCTCTCTCTCCCGTAGTTTAAGGGAGGTGATACAGAATTCCTGCGTGCGGGATTTGTTTCAGGTACTCTAGATCGGGAGGTCGGACGTACGGGCCAGGGATCGTCGAGGGATTTCTCAGGCTCTCTCGTCCTGGATCTCTTGGACTTGCCAAGGAAAGGATCTCCCTCAGGTAGGTAAATTTCGAGTTTATATACTCGTGTATCCTCTATCCTTTTCTAATTCTGATATGTTTCTGTTGCAGGGATTGGTGGTTCTCCTGCCGGCATCGGCCAATCGTAGGCCGTGGCGGGCTCGGTCTGCCCTATAGAGGTCGCCACGGGTCCTCTATCTCGGCTAGGTGGCGCCACTCGTCGTGGGCGGGATCTTCAAACGCCGATAGGAGACGAATATCGTCTCATTACCCCCCACCAAATATCAAAACCGTTTGATATTTCCTTCTGGTGACTATTTTTTTTTTTTTTTTTTTTTTTTTTTTTTTTTTTTTGAAGTTGAATTCCTTTTTTTTTTTCCTAGAGTCCCAGTGATTTGCCTGGGTACCAGTCCTTGATGTTCGGTGTTTCTTTTCTTCCCTCCTCGTGGTTGAACCTGAGGCCTCTATATTCTCCGAATTCGTTTTGTTCGGAGAATTTTTGTGCGAGTGTCGCCATGCCGCTCCATATTTTTTTGTTGGACCTTGGTGGATCGATGGTGATGGTCCGCAGTCTCCACTCGTGAGGTTTGCCCCTTATTTCCTCGTTCGGGCGGCTTTCCTGCTCGGTGGTACGTTTCTCTTCTTCTCCGAATAGCTCGATTAGTTTAATCTTTTTCGATTTTCTCCCTCTTGTTCCTGGCTTCTCTTCTCCGAGGGTCGGTGATTTGGCTCCGTTCGTTCGGGTCCTTCTTTCGTCCATTCGGTGGGCCGTTCTCCTCGGATACTGCTCCCTGGGTTCTTCAGTCTGTCTCGTTTGTAGTTTCTTCAGGAATATTCTTTCCCTCGCACTTTTGGGTTTGTACCTTCGAAAAGGTGCAACCGTTGGTGCGGCGTAGTCATTAATTTGTCGAGTTTTCATTTCGGTGAGTTTACTGACAGGAGTGATTTCTCCGTGTTCTTACCGCCTTTATATACCCTTTTCCACTGACTGAAAAACTTATTTTTCTCCGACTGTCTGTGTGTCAGTGTTGACGTGTTCGTGTCCTTTCTCGCTCGTCGTTGTGAAATGTAGTAGCTTGCTGGTCTGGTACTTGCCTCGTACCTTGCCTGTTTCTACATCTACTAGTTCGTATGTCGCTATTCCGATTCGATCCTTTATTCTATATGGTCCTTCATATAACGGCAAGAATTTCGCGGTGATATGTTTGCTGGGGTCTGATACATTTAAGGCCTTCACTAGTACTTGTTCGCCGATTTCGAACGTCGTCAGTTTATGCTTGTTGTTGAACCTCTCCGCCCTCTGCATACCTTTGTTATGAATTCTGGTTCTCGCCAGTTGAATTTTCTTCTCCCATGCTTCTTGCTTGTTCTCCGCCGTTGTAGGCTCGATTTCGGTTCTCCACGGCCGCGTTGGTTTTCTTCCCGTATGAAGCTCCATTGGCGTATATTCTGTCGTTTCGTGGGGTGTTTCGTTTATACATTTTTCAATCATGGGTATCCATTTGGCCCAACTGGAGTGTTTGTCGGTTAGGAATGTTCGAAAGAATCGTCCTAACTCCCTATTGACCCTTTCGACGATATTTCCTTGAGGATGCCTGATTGATGAGAACACCGGTTTGATTCCTTCTCGAGTCAGTTTCTCCAACCATGCCTTGGACGTAAATTGCGTGCCATGATCGCACTGTATTCTTCTCGGCTTCCCCATATTTGGTACATAATCTTCAAATATTTTTTTGATTACTGTGGATCCATTGGCCTTCCTGAGCGGGTAGATTCTCACGAATTTGGAGAAAGCGTCTAGCGTTACCAGAATATGCTTCGCTCCCCCTGCCGCCGCCGGAAGTGGTCCATAAAAATCGATTGAGAGTAGGTCGTTTGGTCGTTCTGGTACTATATTTTGCATCGCCGCGTGTGATCCCTGTACCGCGACCTTGTTCTTCTGACAGGATTCACATGCTCCAGTGTATTGGCGGACCCTTTTAAGTAATTTTTTCGCTGTGAAATCTTCTTCGATGATGCGGAAGCATTTCTTTGCCCCAATATGCCCATAAACGTAGTGACATTCCTTTATGAGGTCCGTGATGATTGAGTCCGGGATGACTATCCTCCATCTTTCTTGCCTATCTCGTTTTTGGAGCTTGTTTCGGCACAGGCGATAGTGTTTGTTGCCTTCTGGGTCGTCTTCCACGCTTTTTATTATTTCCCGTAGGTCGGCTTGCTTTCTTTGATGCTGGTCGATTTGTGTAATTTTTTCCCTTAATTCGTCAGTGATCGTTGGTTCCACCATGGTTGTAAGCGTGATGGTCCGTTCTAGTGCTTTTTCGTCGTCGCTCCTTCTGCTGAGTGCGTCCGCTACGATGTTCTTTTTTCCTTCAATATGAGCCGGTTGAATATCATAATCTTGGATGCTTAAGATCCAGCGGGTCAGTCTGTCAGAACCGTAGCGGCATGTTTTGAGGAATGTTAATGCCTTATGGTCGGTCAGAAGTTCAATTTTCGCGCCCAGTAAGTAGCTTCGAAATTTCCGTAGTGCCCATACTATTGCCAGAAGCTCCTTCTCGGTGGTCATATACGCTAATTCTGCGCCTTTGAGCGTCCGGCTGGCCATGGTTATTATTCTTGTTTGGCCATCCTTGTCTCTTTGAGAAAGTACGGCCCCGATCGCGTGGTGACTGGCGTCCGTCGTGAGCACATAGGGTTGATTTTTCTCCGGGTATTTCAGTATCACGGTCTCACAGAATAGTCTTTTTACTCTGGTAAATGCCTCCTGCATTCGGTCGTCCCATTTCCATTTGGTATCTTTCCTCAATAGCTCCACGAGTGGTACCGCCTCCTTGGCATGTTGCTCGGTGAATTTGGAGTAAAAGTTTATTAGCCCCAGAAATGCCCGTAATTGCCGTATGTTCTTCGGTGCCGGATAGTTTTGTATTGCGTCGATCTTCTCAGGCATCGGTTTTATCCCGTCTTTTGTCATGAGATGCCCTAAGAACGGCATTTCGCTCCTGAAAAATTCCGATTTTTCGAAGTTCAGTGTTAGGTTATATTCTCGGATCCTTTCGAAAAGTATTTCCAGGTGTCTTATATGTTCTTCGGGGGTTTCCGATAAGATTAGAACGTCGTCCACGAAGTTGATGATGAACGGTAGATCCTTTAATACTGGCTCCAGTGCCTTTATCAAGCTGGCCGTGCTTGTCTTGAGTCCGAACGGGGTCACCGTGAATTCGTAGCATTTCCCTTCAAACTGAAAGGCCGTGTATTTGCACGATTCCGGGTGTAGCGGCACCTGCCAGAAGCTGCTCGTTAGATCCAGTGAGGACATTATCTTTTTCCCTTGGCATTTTTGAAACACTTCCTCCGTTGGTAGTGGGCAGTCGTGATCCTCCGTGAGTAGCTTGTTCAATTCCCGCGCGTCGAGGCAGATTCTTACCTCTCCGTTCCTTTTAATCGTTGTTACGAGTGGGTTGATGTATTGGCTTTGGGATCTTTTTAATATGCCCCAGTTTACCATCCTCTGAATCTGTTCATTCACCTTCTCCCTATGTTGCATGGGGACTGGGTAGGATTTCCTGTGAAAACCCCTCTCGTCTTTTACCCTTAGTCGGTGCACGTATCCTCGTATTCGCCCGGGTTTCTTTCTAAAGATCTCTCGGTACTTGTAGATTGTTCCCATTAACTTACGTCTTATCTCACCGTCTATTGTTCCACATGCTTCTAGCTTGTATCTCGCATCCTCCTCTTGGAGATCCACCATCTCACTTTCCGTGGTCTCTTCTATATTGCATATTTTCTTCTCCCTGCGTTCTTCGTCTTGGGGTCCTACCCAGTCTCCCTGCGCCATGTTTGCTACTGTTTCTGTCCCTATTCTGATACTTCTTTCCATTGCGTCGATGGATATTCGGAACTCCATCATAGTCCCGATTCCGATAATTACGTCCTTGACCAATCGAGGTATAATAATGAATTGTACTTCTATTTCTTGACCTTGTATTTTCATTGCGCTCGTTATCTGCTTCTGCACGTTTCTCGCCGTTCCTCCGAAAGCGCTGACGACCTTCGTTCTTGTGATCGGTAAGGTCGGTAGCTTGCTCAGCTGGCTTTGATGAGTGTGGTAGAATTCTTCCGATATGCAGGATGCTTCACTCCCACTGTCAATCAGGGCTCGAGCGCGTATTCCTTGTATTTCCACCGAGATCGTTGGGCATTGGCTTGGCTTGCCCTCGTGCCATGCCCCGTCCGTCCCCTCTTCCTGGAGCAAGTATTCTCGCGGCGATTCGAAAGCGTCCGTTATCCAGGATGTGTGTCTTGGTACTCTTTCCGTTTTTTCGTCCTCCGTCTTCCTCCCTTGGTCTAACTCCTCTCGCTTTTCTCCTATTGATTGTACTGCGACCTTCCGCCCTATTGCTTGTATGGGATAGGCCTCGTGCTTCTGGTTCTTTTTTGTGCGCCTTATACGTGCGCCTAAATTTTTCTGTTCTTTTTCGTAGCTCGTTTCCGCTTCTCTTGTTATCGTTCGTTTCGCGTTACGCCCCGTTTCGTCGTTTGATTTTTCGGAGGGCGTAACGCTTATTCGTTTCCCTTTCTCTCCGGTATTCTTCGGATGTCGTCTTTGTCGTCTGAATCTTCATACCATGCCTTCTCTTGGCTCGATTTTGGGTGGTCGTCTCTTTCTGGTTGCGCAGCACTGGGCTTTGGGTTGCCGCCCCACGGTGTTGTCGTTGGTGGAGGCCGGTTCGTTTCGTTCCTGAACCGATTCCCATCACCTTGCCCCTGTGGATGGTACCGGTGATCGCGTGGCGGAGTTCTCCAATGCTCCCTGCCTCGGTTCCGGCGATTGTCGTACCGCTCTCTCCCCCTCCTATCCTCAGAGCTGTCATCAGGTGCGTGTTCCTGCGAGTAACCCCGCTTCTTTCGGTTTGAGTTGAGAGGCCCGGCTTCGTCCGTGGCTTCGAGTAGTTCGAGTAGTTCCTCAATTTCGGATAAACCTCTTACTCGTATCGCACTCCTGACATCCTCATCGAAATGCTTACTCAAACTCGAAATTATTTGCGAGTCTGTGACCTTGTCCGTGAGATCCCGAGCGTTTCCTACGATTCGTGTAGCGTACTCGGCTCTTGTTAGGGTTTGCGCCGCCCCATCGTAGCTACCAAATTCGAGGTTCATTCGTACTTTGTCCTGGAGCTCCCTATTCCAGTATCTGCCTTGGAACTTTGTTGCAAATTCCTCAAGCGTGTGTACGTCTTTCTCCACGAGGTACCACCAGTCTAGCGCTGTCCCTTTCATCGATTGCGCGATCACGATTTTGGCGTCGAGCCCTTCCCATCCAGCCGCCATGCAATACTCTTTCATGGCCTTCAGGTATCGCAACGGCCTCTCTTTCCCGTCCCCGTTATACGTAGGGGGTTTTTGAGAGACAGCGAACATTCTTGTGGTGTTGAGGAAGTTGGTTGACGCGTCTGTGTCTCTTACACCTCGTCCTTCCCCCCATTCTCTCGAAGTTGCGCGTGCCGCTGATTCCTTAATCTCTTTGATTTGCGATGTCAGATCGCTCAGCTTTGTCCGATAAGAGGCTATCTCCTCAATCAGGTGTTGGTTTATGGTCTCCTGGCTTCTTCGGGCAATCTGTTGTGTGTTCATTATTTTCGTTTCTGTTAATTCAATCGCCTGTTCGATTGAATCTTTGACGTGCCGTTGATTGTCGTGTTGCATAAGTTTTATCTTCTCGTTCCACTCTGCCGCGTTTGCTTTGCTTGCCTTCTGAATTTCTTGTTGTATTTTCAGATTCAGGACCTCCCATTGATGCTGCTGGCTTTTCTGCATCTCTACAATCGTGGCTAGTATCTCCGAGAGACCCATTGGGTCCGGTGAGACGAGCCGTGTTTGATCCAGCTTGTCTCGTGGCGTTTGCGCCGCGGAGTCTTCACCCTCGTTGTCCTCGAATTGTTGAGGTATGTCCGAGACCTCCATGATATTTTCCCGATCCCTCCTTCTTCGCTCCTCTAGCAGATTGTCTGCTGTGGTTGACTCCCATCGCATCGACAGGTTGCTCTCGGAAATGCGGGCTGCTCGGTGCCTCGTCTCCAATTCCTCCAATAATGTCAGCTCCTCTAACTCTTCAGATACTGATTTGCTTTTTGCCATCTTATAGTTTTTTTCCTTTTTCCTTCACTCACTTAACCCTTCTGTAACACGATACGTCGAGCCCCACGTTGGGCGCCAAATGAAACGTTCTCAGTCTCAATAATTTCTTTTTATCTTGTTCGGGCGTCGACGAGCGTGCTACTTAGGGAGAGTTATGTGCGAGTGAAGGTTTTCTGGGAGACGAGAGAAGTTGAATTTCGATTTATTGATTATAAATTTGTGTACAACTGAAAACTTATCTCTAATTTTACTTTAATTGAAAATTAATCTGATGGTGTTCATAAGGAACTTAAGTCTAATTTGAATATAAGTGAAGATAGGTTTGTTTTTGTTGAGATGGGTGTAAGCCTTAAATAAAAATGGATTTGAAATCTACAGATCAAATTTTTTTGGGGCGTTTGAATTTGGCGCCTTGGTCGTGGTCCGCGCTGGTGGCTCCCCCCATCCACCTCTGTCACTTGGCTCGGTGATACGCGAGGGTATCCTCGCTGCTTCCCCCTCCAGTGGTCGCTGCGCCTGTCGATCCTTGGGATCGATGTGGTGATTCGATCGGCCAGTTGGTGCCCGCACCGAGTGTGTCGCCGTGTCGGCGCGGCGGTGTGGTTCGTGGGCGTGTGTGCGCGTCAATGGGGTATCCCCGCGCAGGGCCGCGTCGTGTGTGTGTATCGGTGCAGTGCCAATGTGGACTCCTGTGCTCGTGTCTTGTGCCGTTCTGGAGTTTTCTTTCTGTTCCCTTCTTTATCTCTCTCCCGGTCTCCCTCGCCCGTCTTCCTTCCTAGCGTAAGTACGTCCCTTTTTTGTCTCCCTAAGTCTCGTTCCCCTCTCCAACCTCATGCACGTGGGCGACGGTTCCTCGGTTTCCGTCTCTCTCGCTCTCTCTCTCTCTCTCCCGTAGTTTAAGGGAGGTGATACAGAATTCCTGCGTGCGGGATTTGTTTCAGGTACTCTAGATCGGGAGGTCGGACGTACGGGCCAGGGATCGTCGAGGGATTTCTCAGGCTCTCTCGTCCTGGATCTCTTGGACTTGCCAAGGAAAGGATCTCCCTCAGGTAGGTAAATTTCGAGTTTATATACTCGTGTATCCTCTATCCTTTTCTAATTCTGATATGTTTCTGTTGCAGGGATTGGTGGTTCTCCTGCCGGCATCGGCCAATCGTAGGCCGTGGCGGGCTCGGTCTGCCCTATAGAGGTCGCCACGGGTCCTCTATCTCGGCTAGGTGGCGCCACTCGTCGTGGGCGGGATCTTCAAACGCCGATAGGAGACGAATATCGTCTCAATATATATACTACCCTGCGGGCCGTACTCGGCGACCACGGGGTGGGGATACGCGTGCTCGCGATCGCTACAAGAGTCTTCCACGTACATTTAAATGCATAGCGATCTTTGGTGCAGAGGCAACGACTCAGACTGGTAGTCCGAGGGTCGACGGTTCGAGTCTCACCGCCGGCATCGAATTTTTTTAATTATAAAATTCACATTTATAAACACACACACACACACACACACATATATATATATATATAAAAGAAAAATGGCGGAAACAAAAGCAGCGTGTCACTATACCGACACGCTCCGGAAAAATAAAAATGTCAAAAATAAAAACAGCGCTCCGCTATACCGACACGCTCAGAAAAATTATATATATATATAAAGGCGTGCGCACTATAGCGACTCGACCCATCCCCCCTTCTCCCCCCGCGCCTCTTCACCCCCGCACCCACGACCGACCGAGCCACGGACTCGGCGGCCGCGGAGTGGGGGAAAAGGAGTGGGGATAGGAGTGGGGATAGGAGTGGGGGTCGCCATAGTGCGCACCCTACTACTTGTGTCAAAACGTGTACATAACAGAGAGAAACCTGAGAGAGCCCACGGAGCGAAAAGCCCAGGACAGGCTGGTGGAGCTCGGTTCCGTAGGATCTGTGTGTCCGTTCCGTGAACTAAATTCTCAGCGGGTAAGTGTTGAATGCGGGTAAAGAAGTATGCTCTGTATTATCTGCTCCACCACTGAGCTCTCGGTTTTCCTTACCCACACATGTAAGCTCACACGCACGCATATTACAAAGTAAAACTGCGGTATCCCTGCGCCACCGTGGCTTTTCTCGAAGATTCGACAAAAGCGGCACGTAATGATATTTGTTTTTCACTCATGAGAATTATATTTCTTGAGTACCTGTTTATACAATTATTATATGTATGTACATACATCTTGAATTATTACCGGGATAAATTTAGTTGGAATTTTAAATCCATCCGATGTGATATGAACTTATCAATTCATTCTCTCGTTCGTCGAATTTATGTGCGTGAAAATGTATTTTACATTTTCGAAATTCATATTCCTGCAAAGAATTTTTCATTCACAATAAATATTTCTTATAAATTAAGCGCCAAAAGTGGGAGATGACATTCATTTTTGCTCAATCGTAATCGATTACCTTTTAAAATTCTTCATTTTTTGACCATTTTTATCAAAATACCGTTTTCAAAAAATCACTTACATTTCGGTACAAAAAGGAAAGTGATGTTTGTATTTTGACACTTAGCTTATAACAAATATTTATTGCGAATGAAAAATTCTTTGCAAGAGTACATATTTCGAGTATATAAAATATACTTTCGTACGTATAATTTTGACAAGGGACCAACGAATAGACGAATGAACGAATTGACTAATTTCTATTTTCAAGCGAATTTATTTGAATAATGAAGTCTACTCATTCTTGAATCTCGCAAATACATAAACCCCCACTTCCAGAAGGTATTGAAATGCGTGCGTGGAATGATATACAGATAAAGATTCGCAGGATTCCGTTCGAACATCGTGCGGGATGCTGAGGAAGCAATTAGTAAATTTGAATTTACAGCGTTTTTAGCAATCACCCAAGATTTTCTTTTAATTGCAAAATGCTGTACAATTTTTTATTTTTAAGCAATATCGACAAAATTTACAGATATTGAAGAGGTTGCAAAGATGAATATCTATGCAAAATGACGACCCTGTAACTCAAACAGTTCTCGAGTTATAGACGTTTGAATTGTACTGTGTCCGGGCATACGCACACACCCACACACACACGTCCGCGCATTTATTCTAAATATGATTTTTCGATGTTTTGGGACTTGTTAATTATGTTTATATTGAAAACTGAGAAATAAAATTAGAACCGTCACAAAGTTCCGTCTACAGGGCGATTTTCCTAAGGTATAGCACCGTTTATTATGGGGTAGATGGGTCCATTACAAACAAAAGTTGCAAATAAACATTAGGGATATTTTTAATAGTTTACGAGATATAAATATTTAAAGTTGATCGAATCAGAGCGCGCCGAGAAGCGTTGGAGCCGCCCACTCTCCGTCCTAGCCGTAGATATAGCACAGTTTAGGGCGTTACATTTGGGATTGCAAAATTCAGAGCAGTCAATTATTATTATTTTATTCCGCAGTCATTTTTATTTGTCGGGCATTGACTGCTCTGAATTTTGCCGAGCGCGCCAAATAAAAATGACTGCGTAATAAAATAATAATAATTGACTGCTCTGAATTTTGCGATCCCAAATGTAACGCTCTAAACTGTGCTATATCTACGGCTAGGGCGGAGAGTGGGCGGCTCCAACGCTTCTCGGCGCGATCTGATTGGACAAACTTCAAAAATTGATATCTCGTAAACTATAAAAAATATCCCTAATGTTTATTTGCAACTTTTGTTTGTAATGGTCCCATCTACCCCAGAATAAATGGTGCTATACCTTCGGAAAATCGCCCTGTATACACAAGCATAATACCCTTGATCGTCTCTTGTCTCCTCTCGTTACGTCTTTGATTATATATGTTTATTAACAGCTTTATTTTACAAGGTTTATTATATAACACCTTTGATTATATATGTTGTGACGAATTGCCGGAATCCTTCCGCCATCGTCATCTTCGGTTGCCTCCCGCTCGCTGCCGCACCCGCAATTTTGCCGGCAGGGCGCCAGTCGAATTTTATTTCGCCGGTATCGACAACCGGCACAACCTGGGGGTCGGGAGGGAACGGCCCCTCCATCTCCGCGGACTTACCATCGTGGAGGGTTTCACTTTTGTTTCGCCGGAAGTGACAATCCGGTCCACCAGGGTACGTCAGCGAGGTCGGCAAACCGGAAACGCTCGGCCGCTCAGGCTGCAGCTTATAGTAGAGCGGGTCGGGGTACGTCACTCCGAGATGGCACCGAAATCTTAACTTTTCTTTCGAGAGGCTAAGCCTCGATCGGAAGACGAGAACCGAAATCTCCACAAATCCCCTTCCGGAAACTCCTGAGATGGGAATCGCCCCCCCCCCCCCCCCAACACCAAAAAATCCTAAACCATCCCGAGATCATAAACTCACTGATAGAATCCATAACGTAATTTGTATGTAGCGAGATCTAATTATTTTGCGAGAGCTCTCGAGAAACACGAATTTATTTCGGCTATAGGGAGTCGGGTTGACGCGGAACTCCCTATAGTGCGTACGCGAACTTACACCTCTCACCTCGGCGAAAGACGACCAACAACACTGGAGCGCGCTCGTAGAGAGAGAGCGCGACTATCACGCATCGCGTGAGCGAGAGAGAGATACCTCGCTCTCTCTACGATCCTTTGTGAGACCTCCGGCCTCTAACGCGACACGAGAACGACTGTCTATCGGCCAATCAAAACTTTCATGATCGTCTCCGAAATACCTCACCGATAACTACTGCCCTCTCGCTCAGCAAAATTCTCAACTTAAACGGCTTCGCAATTACCGACGTTCTACGAGATCTCGCGAGTACGCCGAAAGTCGTATCCCCATGATCATCGCACCTAGGAGAGCCCTTACCTCGGCGGCACGAGAGGTTCCCGCTCTCGCCCGTAATCTAAACTCTCCGCTCTTCCTCCTGTGCGATGCATCCAATAGCGGGGCGCCGGTATTGCAGCCGGACCTGCATCAATCGTCCGTGCGTACTCGCCGGCCGTTCTTCCCTGACAGGTAACTCGTTACGTCGAGCACTCTTCTCCTCGTCAGGGTCGAACGCCGTACCGTTCCTCCTACTTACTCTTAAACAAAATCGACAACTCTGTCACAAAAAGATACCGAACGGCCATATTAATCTAAAATCGAGAACCTACGGCAGATACAGGAGAAGCTGAGTGAGGGTGAACACGAGAAAGGCCTTGGGACGCTGACTTTTCCCCTCGTCGGGAAAATCACGTCACAATGTTCATGAACAGTGTATTGACGGATAAGTTCATTTATTGATGTACAAAACTATATGTTGACTGCTATCAGATTTCAATCTTCAGATTACAAAATAGTATACAAAGCACACAAAGTAACGCAAAAGTACATAATTGTAATAGAAACTTTTCTAAAAAGAAACATTGTAATAGTGAATGTGTCTTACAAAACACCGTTCATCCTCTTCTCATCCGAATCGTGACAGTATACGTTTATAACTTATATTGCTTGCATGTAACTGGGATTGAATTCTTGAAGTTGGGTTGTGCATTGGCTATACGTTTTTTTGAATTCTTTTTTAAATGTTACGCTTAAATAAAAAACTGTCTCCCGGGCGCGTCTGTTATGTCTGTTCATATAAAGGCTGTGAACATCAACGTGATGTTACAAAACTCTTTCGGTTTCCGACAACTGACCTTCAGCGTCGCGAAAAATGGATTCAGAATTGTGGTATGTATATAACCGAAAGAATTTGCATTAGACAGTGTTAAACAAATTTAAAAAATTTATAAATACGGAATTTATTTTTTTCTAACAAATTAAAACTTGCCCAACGTAGTGTAAACAAAATTATTCAAGAGAACCAAGTGGGAAAAAATTCTACTTACATTAGATATAGAAATAATATATGTCAAACGCCACGTCTCTTGATACGTGTTTTTTTTATTGCTGTCCATTTAATTCTCTATAACTGTTATTCAAATTATGATTTATTTTTATTTTCGAAATTTCTGTACAATTGTCAACTTTGAAAATGCCTATTGGCAAGCTTAATTATATATTAGTTATTGATTTAAGGAGTTGGATCCCTCTGGAGCGCGAAAATCGAAAGCATTCTTTGGGAATTTTTTTGGCTCTACTAATAAAGCGATCAAAAATGCACTTCGGAGCTGTATTAAGTATATAATAACGTATATACTGATATTTTTTTGTAAATAAAAAATACAAACGAGGTCATAACGTGTTTTCCTCGAAAATATATGTTTTTCAAATTAATCGGCAGCATAACTTGTGCAGTTTTTATCCGATCGATTTAAAATTTTATTTGTAGCTTCTTAGATATCTCGTATCTAAAGCAGTTCCCACGACTTTTATGATGAGATGAAAATTACGGTTTTTATAAACCAATGAAAGTCGTTCTTCTTCTAAATTTTTTTTATGTTTTGTCAAACTCCTGCCATTTTGCGAAAAACCAATATTTAACAATAACGTTGTGTACTGCTTTAGGTCATATATGTAAAAAGCTATAGTTCAAATTATAAGTCGATCACATAATAATGGCACGAGTTATGCTCCCCACCAGTTTTAAAAGCATAATTTCGAGAAAAACGCGTCGTGACGGCGTTTTGTATTTTTTATAGGAAAAAAATATCTGTGTATAGATCATTATGTGTTCAGTGCAGCCCTAAAATAAATTTTCGATCGCTTTATTAGTACTGCCAAAAAAATCCCAAAAAATGTTTCGATTTTTCGCGTTCCAAAGGGGTGTAACCCCTTAATGTACTCACTAAACCTAAGATACTGAACATATAAAAATTTACACAACCAATTTTTTTTTTGCAGCTAACCCTGATTTATTACAAAGGAGTATTACGTCACTCTTAAAGTCTGGCGTTTGTGAGGCACTTTTTGCAAAGGACGATTTTTTGAAGCCAGAACGCTTAAAAAGCACAGCTACTCCTGTCGATTATAAGACATGGCTCGTAAATAACTCTTCTGACATCGTGGAACACGATCAGACAGGAATAAGTGATTTTTTACAACCGATGGAGCACGATCAACCCCGTTTGACTGACACTGCGGTTGATAATCTTCTAAAGAGAGTCAGTTCTCTTGAAAAGGAAAATTATGACCTCCGGAAAGAACTGCGCGCTTTAAAAAAGAGATTCGTGATTAGCAACGAACGCGAGAATCGAGCGAAGGCCAGAGCAGAAAAGTTCACCAAAAGTAATATACGTGAAATAGTTGTATCGCTCTCAGACTTATCAGCGGCTGCAAAAACGATAATAAGTTTGCAACTCCACACATCTAATGCGCCCTTCTCTGAGGAAGAGAAACATTTAGCCAAATTATTACATTACTAATCTCCCGTTGGCATGAGTCGACTTCGACAAGCGGGATGCAATTTTCCCAGTTCGTCGACAATGAAACGTTGGGCCATGGATTACGATATAAGACCTGGGTTTACGGAGTTCATTTTCAAGGGCCTAGGTGAGAAACTTGCGAAGCTACCTCCCGAGCAACGGCTCATTTCCTTGATTTTCGACGAGACGAAAATAAAGAGTATGGAGGAATTTTCGGAAGCAATGGACCAAGTGGAAGGACTAGTTGATCTTGGTCCTCTTGGACGGCGGGATCAGAGAGCTACAGATATTTTGGTATTTTCAATTGAAAGTATTAACTCTCGAAACCCCTATCGCCAACCGATAGCGTATGTGTTGTCGCATTTGGCTGTACCTGCGACACATTTGTCTCACTTGGTCACAATGTGCTTGGAAAAACTCGCTGCCGTTGGGGCTGATGTCCGGATGACATGCTGTGATCAAGGTGGGCCGAACCAGAAGCTCTATAATACCGAGCTCAAAGTCACACCTGAGCAGCCCCATTTCGTTCACAAAGGCAAGTTATATTATGCGGTGAGCGACTTCCCGCATTTAATAAAAAGGCTTGCTGCATTCTTCCGAGAGGGCAAGGACAACTCGAAGAAGATTTATAAAAATGGCAAAGTTATTGTGGCTTGGGATGATTTTGTTGAAACGTGGAGAATTGATTGTGCCACAAAATCTGGGTCAAACTTGTTGTCTCACATCACCGAAAGACATATGCAGCCGAAGACTTTTGAATCGATGAACGTAAAACGAGCTTTTCAGTTGTTCAGCAACCGTTTCTCGTGCGCAATTGAAACGGCGGGAACGAGTGGTTCACTAAAAAGTACGACATGGGAGGCATCGTCAAATTTCGCGAAGAAGATGAATGATGTCATTGACGCATGTAATTCTTACAGCTTAAACGTCACTGTTGGAAACAAACGAGTTTTGTCGGATAGCTATCCTGATATTGAACAATTACTGAAAGAATTCGTCAATGACTGTGAATCATAGAGTACTATCGCGAATGGACAAAAGCAACTGCCATTTATGCGAGGCCTTCGACAAACGGTAACAGCCTTACTTTTACTTTACAATTCTGTCAAAGCCGAATTTCCCGGCTTCGAACTTGCCACTGGACTGTGCAATCAGGACTCAGGTGAACAAGTGTTTTCCAAGTTGCGGCAACGTGGAGGATTTAATGCTAATCCGACAGCTCGGATGGCACGCATTTCGTTAAAACATATTATATCTAGCAAGGATATCTATGCGCCAGAGAAAGGTAATTCACAATGCCCTGAAGCTCCTCAACTTCTCCATAGCTCATTGACTACGACACAAGATCCGAAGGTCGATATTTTTGACTTTATAATACCGGAACAAGATGATCAAATTTTGTCAGATATCGAGCAGATGGAAGAAGATATTCGAATTGTTACGCAGGATACCTCTTTCGACCTCAACGCGTTTAAGAGCTATGATCAGAATGCTTTAACATATTTGAGTGGCTTCGTGGCGTTCCGCACAATTACGAAATTCAATTGTGCTGAGCGTCATGAAGTCCTTGCAAAGACGCCGATGGAAAAAATCACCGACGACGAATTCTATCTGGCAGCACGAGAGTATGATAATCCGAATGAAGATGAACCTTCCGTTACGAAACTGACGCGGTCGCAGGACATTCTTAAAAGAGTGGTCTTCCTGCAACTTCATAAAATAATTGGAGATTACTGGGCACATGAGGACGTTCTAAAAAAAGTGACGAACGCTTGCGTAGTTGTAACAAACCAACAAATTCCACAATGGTTTGATTCTGAGCATCCATGTCGAGAACACCGTATGCATACACTCAGATACCTTCTGAAAGTGAGAATTTATGCACTCACGAGATTCAGAAACCAACAAGCCCTTGACGACAAACGGCATAAACTAAGTCAAAAACTGAAAAATTTGAAGAGCATGTAAGAACATCACTACCTGTTTTACATATTATTTACAAAATTTGTTGTTGCTAGATTAATAGGTGTACATTACGCGTCTGATTTATTCGACTGTACATGCTAATAAAATGTTGGACAGAACAATGAAAGAGACTAATGAGAAAATGTGAGATACATCAAGTTATTAGAATAATGAGAGAGAAAACAAGAGAGAGAGAGAGAGAGAGAGAACAAAAAATGATTATTGAATGATTCTGGAAGTGGGGATTTATGTACTCGCGAGATCCAAGAATGAGTAACTTCATTATTCATCATTCAAATAAATTCGCTTGGAAATTGAAATTAGTCAATTCGTTCGTTCGTCGATTCGTTGGTCTGTTGTCGAAATTATACGTACGAATTATACGTATATTTTATATACTCGAAATATGTACTCTTGCAAAGAATTTTTCATTCGCAATAAATATTTGTCATAAGCTAAGCGCCAAAATAGAAGCATCACTTTCCTTTTTGCATCGAAATTAAAGTGATTTTTTAAAAACGGTATTTTGATTAAAAATGGTTAGAACAAAATGAAGAATTTTAAAAGGTAATCGATTACGATTGAGCAAAAATGAATGTCATCTCCCAATTTTGGCGCTTAATTTATAAGAAATATGTATTGTGAATGAAACATTCTTTGCAGGAATATGAATTTCGAAAATGTAAAATATATTTTCACGCACATAAATTCGACGAACGAGAGAATGAATTGACAAATTCATTTCACATCGGATGAATTTAAAATTCCAACCAAATTTATCCCAGTAATAATTCAAGATGTATGTACTGTGACGAGTTCTTTTCACGTAAATTTCGCCAAAACACGAAAAGATCTGCCAGTCAGCATTCTATGATGACGCCCAATTTACTTACTTTTCACTTTATAACTTTCACCGGTTAGGCGCCAGGTGCTTGTATCACCCCCGTAGCACCAAGGCGACGTTCTCTCTCTCTTCCCGCGTACTTTCACACGGCTAGCGGTCAGGGAAAATTCAGAGGGGTTCGTAGGGCGAGCATCGATAACAATACACGAATTATTAAATGAACAAAATCTACGTGCGAGTACTTATTGTCAGTATTCAGAGTGGTATGAGGCACGGCGTTTCAGGTGGTCAGCAAGCAGCGAAATTCATATTATTAAAGTAAGATCTTATCCATCGATTGATAAGTTAATCAACGATATTTTACATCATACAAAAATCGACTGTGAATCAACCAAGTATGGCTTAAATCATGAGAAAAGTCCCAAAGAAAAATATGAAAATTAAAATAGCTGCATAGTTAAGGTAGCACTGTCGACACTGCAATAGTCAAATGTATATACAGTCATTTTCGACTTACGTAGTATTTAGAATCGGCAACGTCGCGATAGAGTGTGAAAGACAGAGATGGTCTGTTTTGGTATGTTTGACTCGAGAGGTGCGCAAAAGCTAGGTTAAGACTGACGGGTGACGGGCGCACTTAATGACAAATTAATAATGACATCACGCGTAAAAAGATAAAAAATCTACCACTGGAAGGGCAAAAGAGTAACAAAAAAAATGTACCGCAAAAGGTTGCAACAGATAAAAGTGGCAAAAAAGTCGAAAATTAAATATATAGTCAAAGTTAAATATAACCAGCGATGATTTACTTGACTCTTTTTTGAGCTGGGACGATGCTTCTAATAAAATAATATTTTTGCAGTACTTGCCTACTGCTGTGAAAGAATTAAATTTATTAAAAGGCTGTGTATCAACAGGTATGAGAAAAAAAATGGTTGCTGCAAATGTAACTTACGAAATGCTTGTAGACGTATATAAACAAGATAAGTACAATGGCTTATCGAGAGTTTTGGGCAAAGATGAGAACGGTCGTGCTAAAGTCACCAAAAATAAAAATATATTACAAAGAATCTTCGATTTTTTCGAAAATCAAGAAAAAGAAACAGAAAAATTGTTATTATTGTTATTATATTGAGTTGAAAAAGTATGGCTCTGTTAATAAAAGATTAATTAATAAAGAATCTTTATAAAATATATACTCCCATGTTTCATTCATTTTTTAATTTCGCGCGCATTGTAACCTCTTCGCGACGTTGCCACGCTACACTCAACTACAAGATAAAAGTACATTTGGGATATTTATTTGTTAATTATGACGGTCACAGGCTCTCAACCTATAGTTTTAAGGATTCAAAATGTTCCTTATAATATTTTCTCTTATTCTACCCTTTTTTATTGAAATCTGAACGGGACGTTTTGCAAAATACAATAAAAACTGTGATTTCACATAAGACTCAATGTTAAATGTATGAAATTGTCAATGCCAATATCTTTTTTCTGGTTCTCTGTAGCCTCTTAAAAATTTAACTGGATCTTGTTCTTATCATAATCTACTACTGTACAAAATTTTATTAAATTCTGAACGGTAATTCTATAACCGACAGTACTACCTTAAAAAAAGTCGGTATAATAGTTTGTAGAAAACAACCGTGGCTTTGTACTAGTATCGATGGTGTAGTCATTGAAGAAGGGTGCGTAGTCAAGATTGTGGAATTTAAATGTCCTATAAAATGTAAAGACAAAACAGTGATTAGCTGTGAAACAGAATATTCGAATATCAAGTACCTACTTGGATCTCCTTAATGGTAACGGAGAGATAAAAAACATCATCGATATTATACTCTAATACAAGTACAACTGTATGGTAGTGTTCCCATGTGACCCGTTTGCGACAAGTAAACGATGGCTGCTATGCAGTACCAATTGATCGAGATGAAGTCTGTCTGGAAGAAGTAATATTAAATGTCGAAAATGTTTACTTCAACCATTATTTACCTCCTACGTACTTAGCGTTTACTAAAAAACCATAATAAAACTACCAACGATGACATTGGATTGTATCGTAAACGAAGCTTTAGTGGAGTTAATATAATCGATAAGATATATATACAAACAAATTTAATACAAGAAGAGGTTTAAAGAGTAATTTTAAGTAAAGGTTGTAACGGCTTTCCGTCACCTTCCGAGGTCCCTCCGATTCGCACCCGGTAAAGAGTGCGCGTTCTTTGGCGGCCATTTCCCTTGCCCTGACTTGGGGAAAGCGGGTCCTGACGACGACGTGCGGGCCGACCGGAACGGGCGGGCGCCAGGTACGAAACCGTACCACCGACCGAAGTCGGCTTTATTTCGATTTGCCGCCCGGCGGCTACGCACGTGTCCCCGCTCCTTCCCCGGGCACGGATCTGAAGGGCCTCGGGACCAAAATAGGGCTAGCCCAGTCCGACGACCGGTCGGTAAGGCAGGGGGGGGGGGGGACGTGGAAGATTGGGACGGTTGAGCGAAATAGCGTATTTTAACACCTACGACACATTCATTATTACAGTCTTTTATTTTGGCTGTCGCTCGCAAGTGGGCATACTCTATCGTACATCGAATCATTTAACAAACGTGAGGCTGAGCCCCGCAGGGTCGTCGCGGATGGCGATACGTAGCCGATATGTAGCCGATGTACGAGCCGGATTAACCTACACTCGAATTCCGGCTCGACAGCGAATTAACGAATAACAGAAAATACTTAATCAGACATAAAATAATCTAACAAAACATAACCCTAAGCCGTGCTGGGACGTCGCTGATGGCGAAATGTAGCCGATATGTAGCCGATATACGAGCCGGATTACCCTACACTCGAATTCCGGCTCGACAACAAATTAATGACTAAGAAACAAAATAATTACTGAACCGAACATAATTTTACGAAAGGCACCATGAATCCGGCGCGGCGAAGGAACGATATATAGCCGATGTTCGAGCCGGACTAATCTATCTTCGCATTCCGGCTCGAGCAACAAATTAAGAACTAAAAAACAAAATAATTACTGAACCGAACATATTTTTACGCAAGGCCCAATGAATCCGGCGCGGCGAATTAACGATATTTAGCCGATGTTCGAGCCGGACTAATCTATCTTCGCATTCCGGCTCGAGCAACAAATTAATTAATAAGAAACAAAATTAATTACCGAACATAAGCATTGGCACGAAAGGCCCCATTAATGCGACGCAGCGAAGGAAACGATATGTAGCCGATGTTCGAGCCGGACTAACCTATCTTCGAATTCCGGCTCGAACAGCAAATTAATTAATAAGAAACAAAAATTATTACTCAAAAGAACATATTTTAACGAACGGCACAATTAATACGACGCGGCGAAGAAACGATATGTAGCCGATGTTCGAGCCGAACTAATCTATCGTCGAATTCCGGCTCGAACAACAATTTAATTACTAAGAAACGAAATAATTACTGAACGGAACATATTTTTACGAAAGGCACCATGAATCCGGCGCGGCGAAGGAACGATATGTAGCCGATGTTCGAGCCGGACTAATCTATCTTCGAATTCCGGCTCGAACAGCAAATTAATTAATCAGAAACAAAATTATTACTCAACCGAAAATACTTCAACGAACGGCACAATTAATACGACGCGGCGAAGAAAGAGAATAAATATATTACTAGAATATTACTCACTCGACAAAACGACATTAAACGAACGCGAAGACTCGAAGCTCCGAACGTAAACACTACGCGTGACCGCCGTAGAGGACGGCGGCCCGTAGTCCCTCATACCGGCTGCCCGGTGTATACGCCTCGTCCCGTACCTCGTGTTACGCAAATGGCTCAAAAATGACTCGAATCCAACTGGCATTCAATATTAACTCTGCCCTTGTGCAATGTACACATCACAAGGTATCTCGTCTCATAAAGAACCCATGGTTTTCGAATCGCCAGGTTAAGTTTTTTGGTAAAGCCTTTCCAGGGCTGTATTACGTGTCAGAATAGTAATACGCGTAACAATAGGTCCGTTGCCCAACGGTGTCTTTATAGACCGCGCAGTCTTCCTTCGTAGTCAGTATCAGGACCAATATGAGAAGTGAAATGAATATTGTGTGTGTGTGAGGATACTTATCGAAATGTTGATCAATGGCAGTCAAGGTGTGTTTCCCTTCTATGGACTTTCGTAGCTGCAGCCGTCGATGTCTTCGAAGAAGGAGGATAACCCTTGATGAATACGATGTGCACAGGCGAAGAATCAGAGCTTGTTTAGGTATCACAAGATGTCTTCGGGTTAACACAAAGGAGATGACCGCGAGTGTTAACACGTAATGATTTATTTGATATTCGATTACAATGATTTTCACTTCAAGCGGATGCGAATGATGTGTTTTTACTTTAACAAAGTTTTAAACTATCATCCCGTTTGTAAAACGTGGAGTACAACTGGCGTAGCAACTAATTATACCGAGCTCCAGTCAGATGGGCTCCAGAGAGAGGACCTCTCTGCACGAAGTACAATTAACGAATCTGCCTTCGAAGTCGCTCTAAGAATCGTCGATGCTCAATTTTTGTGGGAAAGCGATGGTGGGAAAGCGGGTGTGCCATATGTAGATCTGGAGTTTGTTAAACTAAGGGTCGTCGTTATGTTTATTTCTTAGAAGTATCTGAAGTGGTGGCGTTGCAGCCTGGGCGACACGAGGTCAGGTTACGCAGTCTAGACATTCGGGGTTTCTAATATTTGGAGACTATGCAGGCGTTGTTCTGTAAGGGCGCATGGCATTTCTTTGTATGCTTTTATACTATCGATAGACGAGTCTGGCATTTCTTATATATACTGTTATTCTATTGACAAACGAGTTCGGTATTTCTTATAAATATATTTATTCTATGAATATGAAAATAAAGGCTTTGCTCTAATTAAGACAATTTTAGGCGGTTGGCTTAACACCCCCCAAGTTAGATTGAACTTCTGCGATAGTTGATTTTGATGTTGAAGGTCTTATCCCTTCTAGGTTTTTTATCTTATTTGGGACCTCTGGGAGATCAGATCTTTTTTCTTTTTGTTGTTCTGCTATGGATTCTAATTGTTTTTGAAGTTTTTGTAACTCTATATTTGCTTTATTTTCATATTTTTTAATTTTCTTGTTGGTTCTCGGACAACAGCATCGAAATAGTCCGTTTCCGATGGATTTGAGGATGGGCATTAATGCTCCAAATCGCCATAAGGCAAATAATATACCTGTTATTCCGAGTAGTGGCAAACCTACTTTTATACTTTTATCGAGTACTCCATTCATGTTGTTCCAAAATTCATCGTGTTTAAGTACAATGTTTGCTTTTTCTAGATCTCTATTGATGTCGTCTAAGTCTTGACCAATATCTTTCAGGTACATGGTATCTATTTGGTTCGATACATCTCTTACGCGTATAGTAAGATCTGAAAAGTTTGTTGTTAAGTACGTTTGACTTGGGTTTATTAAGCGATATTCTTTTGGAAGTCCATTAAGGATTACTTTAGCATTATCTTGGGTAAATATACATTTGTCGGTAGTTTTTAGAAGTGTAACTTCTTTGATGTAAACCTCGCTCGTGTAGTCTTTACATTGTATAAGTATTGGAACAGGCCTCCCAATTTCCGGGATTAACAAAATTCCATGGTTATTATACAAGGACATATAACTCATCTTGGTTACCTTAATTTTACTTAGCTTGCATTGCTTAATATCGTCTTGACAGGTTGGTCTGTTGATTCTATTATAAATCGGGTGAGTATAGTGCGTAATGTAATAATTGTCGACTCTTTTCATGTGCATAATTTCGGTTTCGCTAGCTATCATATAATTGTCTCCTTGTCTTAACAGGTGGGAATACTTTGGCGTGGTTACAATGTATGTCTTATTATAAATCTTTGGAATAGGTATAATGTTGTACAAACTCCATTTATCATTTTCTAATTTAGGGATTGTCAATTCGAATATTCTTCTAGGAATGAAGTGTTCGCAAAGGTTACCTGTTCAATGGTACGAGCGCTGTTAATTGCGGTTAATACAATTGTCGTTATCAACAACATCTTCATCGTGTTCGCCGTCTGAAAAGAATAACTTTATTCGATTCAAATGAACTGTTTTTTCTTTATCATTGATATTTATCTTAACGTTCGATTTATCCTTGTAGATTTCTATTATTTCGTATGGTCCTAACCATTCGAGGTCTAACTTATGTTTTTTACTTTCGTTGTGAAGGTAAACTTTCTGTCCTACCTTAATTTTGTCGAAATCTTTTTTATTTTTGTTTTCGTTTAGTCGTTTAGCTGTTTGATCCTGTCTTAGTTGTAAGCGTTCTCGTGCTTCTAAGAGTATGGTGTCATGCGTCTGTGTCCATTTCTTCAATAAATCGTCATATGTTAATGATTTTTTATGAGGCAGGCTTGATGGTTTCCTAAGTTTTCTATTGAATGCTAACTCATCAGGTCGATATCCGGTTGCACTGTGTATTGAACTGTTGTAGGCGAAAGCTACTAATTTCAGTATATCCTTCCAGTTATCTACTTGGCCTTCACACATGGTCTTTATTGATTCTTTAAGTAGGGAATGCATTCTTTCTATACTTCCATTACTCTGCGGATGAAATGCAGTGGTTCTAATATGCGAAATACCGTGTAATTGTTCGAAGTCTTTCATTAGTTTGGAATTAAATTCTTGTCCTTGGTCTGTTAAAAAGGTGTCGGGGGTTCCATGAATCATTATAAAATCATCGTTTAGTGTCTGAATAATTTCTGAACTCGACTTTGTTTCTAGAGGGCATAATACGATGTATTTCGTTAAGCAATCCTGTATACTGAGAATGTACTCATGCCCTGATCGTGATCGTTGTAGTGGGCCGAATATGTCTAAGGCAACTTTTTCAAATGGTTTGTCTGGTAGTTCGGGTACGATAGCTGGGGCTATTTCACGATTTCTCACAGCTTTGAATTTTTGACATATTTTACAATTTTTGATATAATTTTTTACGTCTTCCTCAAGATGTTCCCACTCTCTGTGTTCCTTTACTCGGTGTATAGTCTTATGTTCTCCAAAATGCGAACTTAGGTTAGTTCCATGACTTTCTGCTATAATTTTCTTTTTGTCTATGTAGTCGGGTTCTTTAAATGTTGAAAAACAATATTCGTATTGAGTTTCGGGGTCTTTACAACTAAAGAATCTTAATATCGACAGAATTTCTTCCTTGTCAGCTTTCGTCATTAAATCGTCTGTGAAAATCTTAATATGTTTAGTTCCTTTAACCTTATTAATGGTTAATTTAGTTCTGACTTTGTTGAGTATCTGATAATACAAACTCTGGGGTTTATTATCGGTAGGTGTATTAATTTTTATCCAATGTTTTCCTTTTACATTAGGTCTTTCTCTTAAAAGATGGCCTAAGTTGTTTGGATTATATAACTTGTATGATGAATATTGATAGTAATCATATGGTAGCTCTATGTCTGAGTCAGTTTGGAGTTGATCTAAGCTTTTATCTGGATCGTTTTTTTTCTCGTTGAGAGGTTCAGAATTTTTGTTGATGTTTGAGTCTCTTGATCTCAAATTATAATTAATTTGATTATGGCTGGTTAAGGTATTTTGATGATTATCAACGTGATTCTCTTTATCGCTTAGTGTGTTTAGAGTCTCGAGATCTTCTTGAAAGTCGTCTGTCATTAGTTTGAGTTTATTAGGAATTGTTTTACTTTGTTCATAGGTGTTTGTTTTGGCTATCCGTTTAATTTTGAATTCCGTTCGATTAGCGTCACTGGTTATTATATATTGATCGTTTCCATGAGAGTCCCTTTCAATATGATGGACAAGTTCATTATCAAACGTCTTATCTGTGTTATAGTCTTCCGGTAGTTCCATAAATGCTTCTCTAGATAATGCGTCGGCTACAACGTTATGCTTTCCTTTTACGTATTCGATATCGAATTCATACTCCTCGAGTTTGAGTCTCCATCGCAATAGTCTGGATGCAGGGTCTGGTTTGTTTGCTAACCATTTTAATGCTTGGTGGTCAGTTTTTATTGTAAACCGCCTTCCTAGAAGATATTGTCTGAATCGTTTAATCGCCCAAACTATAGCAAGTAGTTCTTTTTCTGTCGTTGTGTAATTTAGTTCAGCTTTATTCAATGTTCTTGATATATAAACACAAGGGCGTTCTTCTTGTGATAAAACGGCTCCTAGTCCTTGATTTGATGCGTCAGTTGTTAATACAAATTTCTTTGTATAATCTGGGTAGATTAATACAGGGTCATTGGTAAGGATATTTTTTAGTGTTTCAAATGCGATTTGACATTTATCTGTCCATGTAATCGGTTTACTTTTATCTTCTTGATAATTTTTTGTTAGATCAGTCAGGGGTTTAGCTATGGCTGAAAATTTCGGGATAAACTTTCTATAGTATCCTGCAAGTCCTAAAAAAGATTTAACTTGTTTAGGTGTTTTCGGTATTGGGAATTCCTTTACAGCCTTACATTTTTCTGCGTTGGGCTTTACTCCGTTAGGTGTAATAATGTGTCCTAAGTATTCGAGTTCGGGTTTTACATATTCACATTTATCTGGTTGTAGTTTCAAATTAGTGTCTCTCAATCGATTGAATAGTATTATTAAGTTTTTGTTATGTTCTTCCATTGTTTTACCAAAAACTATTATATCGTCCAGATATACAAAACAAATTTTCCCTATCAATCCTCTTAATGCGGTGTTCATCATTCTTTGAAAGGTGGCAGGTGCATTCTTCAACCCAAAAGGCATTTGTAAGAATTCAAAATGTCCTTGGTTGGTACTAAAAGCTGTATACTTTCTTGATTTTTCTTCCATGGGTATTTGGTGAAATCCTGCACTCAAATCAAATGCGGAGAAAACTGATGCTTTTCCCAAGTCGTCTAGAATGTCTTCTATAACGGGTAAAGGATATGAATCTTGAGCTGTTTTTTCATTTAATTTCCTGTAATCGATTACCATTCTCCATTTTGTTTTACCTGATGCGTCTTTCTTTTTTGGCACTATCCAAACAGGTGCATTAAATGGGGATTGAGAGTGCTGAATAATTTTTTTCTGTAATAATTCTTGTACTTGTTTGTCAACTTCCTCTTGGTGAGTTTTAGGTGGTCTATAGGATTTTATATTGATGGGTTTTGTGGATTCGTCAAGTACGATTACATGTTCAGCTAAGTCAGTGCTCGGTGGTTTATCGTCGTCTAATTGAAATAGGTCGGAATAGTTTTGTATAATTTTCCACATTTCGTACCTTTCTCTATCACTCTTTATATGATCTAATCTGGTCTTCTTTTTGAGTTCTTGAATCCTTTTATTTTGGTTCGTTTTGGTAGTTATCAATCTCGGTTTTACTTCGAAGATTGGAATATTTCTTGTTTGGAAATTTATGTTTCTTTTTCCTTCATTAGCTAATGGGATATTTACAATTCCTTCCTTTATGTGATGGAGGCTTTCTCCTTGAGGTGTTGTTACTAATACGGTTCCTCTTTGCTTTGTTACTTCCACTGGAATAGTTATCAACTGTCCGGCAGGCACAGTAAATTGAGATGATTCTATTTGTTTATATCTTTTGTTGACTCTTATTCTTTCTTTAGGTAAGTCGATCATTATATCATTGTTTAATATAAAAGGTGTTCCTATTAAACCGTCTTCCCTAATTGGATAATCAGCTGGAACTATGTGAAATTTGTCGCGTCGGTTGTTTATGTTTCCTTCACACGTGATATATGTGTATCCAAGCGTCTTGTTCGTCTTTTTTCCGGTGTTAAAGAGAATTGGTTTTTTGACAATGTTTTTTGTTTTTACCAGGTGTTCTTTGATGATGTTAATTGATGCTCCGGTATCAATTAATGTCGTCAAATTTTTAATTTTTGTTTCTTTAAATTCGAACTTTGCCGTAAATAGATGTCCCTTATCTATTGTTGAGATGTGCTCTCTTCGCGAGCGCTGTCGTCGTCGCTTGTGTTTTCTTGCTCTTCTTTCGTCGCGTTCACTTCCTGTTGAGGAGGTCTCTTCTGGTTCAGAGCCTTCCGAAAATTTTGATTTCCTTTTCGAAGGGGTTCCTTTCTTTGATTATTGTTTTTGTTGAATGGGCTTGGTATGCCTTTATCCTTTTTCTTTTGATTGCAATACAGTTCGGTATGTCTACGCCGTTTGCAATAAGAGCATTGTCGGTCGGGGTGGTTCATTACCATGATATATTCGAGGGCTTCCTTCAATTGATCGGTTGTGTTTATGGAGTCAAGATCAAAATGTCGGATGTCGTTGTGATATTGTCGTTCTTTCTCCGTCCTAAATTCTTGTTCCTCTTCCTCTTCTTCGTGGGATTCATATTCATTATATTCGGTGTTATGAACGTTTGGTTTGTGTATGGAGAAAAATTTCTTCTTCTCTTGTGGTCTCTTGCTGAATGATCTTCCTGAGTTGAATCCAGGATTTTCTGATCTTTGCCGGTGTTGACTTTCATGAAACATTCCTCGTTGTCTTTGGATGCTTCTTTTGAAATCTTCGTGTTCTCGGGCAGTAGCTTCTGCTTGTGCGAGTGAATATATGTCTTTAGTTCTGAGATACGCTCGTGTATCTTCTTTAAGGTTTTGTAAATATGTCTGAATGATATCCTTGTCAGATATCTGCAGATAAGTGGTGATTGCTTCATCAGTTTGGTGAGCTTGTTTTAATTCCAGTCGTTTTGCGTTCAGCCAAGAGGTGTAAATCCTGCGAAATCTGGTGTTGTGCTCTTGGATTGTTCCTTGAGTGTGAATACACGCTGTCATCTCATTCATGAGTAGCAATGATGATTTCATCGGGTTAACTCGTTTTATCAATACGTCCTTCAATTGGTCGTATGTGTAAATATCAACATTTGATATGCAATTTTGTGCTCTTCCTTTGATTTTCATTGTTAATATTTTTTCCAACAGTAATCCGTGTTGGTTTGGTACTGTCCAATGTCGTGCTCTGTCAACTTTGTTTATCCATTCTGAGATGTTGACGGCTCCTTCCGCAGTATCTCCAGTGAAGATAGGTACTATATCGATAGTTTCCTTTGCTGGGGCGTCTTGATTTGGTAGCAAGTCGTCAGGTATTGGGATTCTGTATGGTCTACCCGCATAATTTCCTCGGTGATTCGGTTGATCTTCGTCATTATCAGAATTATCGTCAGGGTCATCATCATCCGGATCTCCGAATGGCGGTGCTTTCGTTTGATATTGATACCGTTCATCATGTGGCTTCTTGTTTTGTTTAGAAGAATTGAGTAAAGAAGCTCGTGTCTGCGTGAGTTGTCGTATTCTGGTCTCGAGGTTTCGCACATGATCGTTTATTCTTTGAAAATCTTGGCGAAGCCGACTGTTTTCTTCTTCTAATGTTTGTGTTTTATCTTTATTCATTTTGCTTTTCGTGATAGTTAGAGTAGCCAGTTCTTGTTGGTGCACTTGTTTTAAGTTGTTTATTTGGGAGTTCAAATTTTCAATTTGTTGATTTTTGTGTATAAGTGTACTTTGTGTTTCTGCAATAATGTGTTCTAAATGTTCTTTTTCCTTGTTATGGGTTTGTAAACAGTTTTCTCTACCTTGTTGAAATTCTAACCTTACTTGTTCTTCGAATTGCTGTTTTTCTTTTATTAGCCTTTCTTCTGTTCTTTTAAATTCCTGTATTTTCTCGTCTAATTGTTTATCGAACTGAACGTCGTAAGTCGCTTTTATTTCGTTAATTAATCGTTCCTGTCGTTGAGCGTTTTGCTCTTGCAAGACCCTAAATTGATCTTGAGTTTCAATGGATTCTTTTTCAAGGTATTCCTTTTGGGTTATAATTTGGGATTGTAATGTGAAATTTGTATCTTCGAGAATTTTTTTCTGTTGCTGGTAAGTTTGGACCGCGTCTTTAAGTTTTTCTATTTGCTCTTGCAAATTCAAGACTACTATCGTTGTTTTTTTGTGAGTAAGCTAATTCTGTTCGTAATTCGAGTTGGGTTTTTTCGAGTACAAGTTTCTCGGTATTGAATCGGGAGATTTGTTCCTCTTGCAGTCTGATTTTTTCCGTTAATTGTCTTATTTTATTTTCTGATTCCTGAAGTGCGTCTCGTAACTGGTCAATTCCTGCGTCTCGTAACTGTACTTCTTCTATAGCTCTGTCTTTTAGCGTAAGTCCTTCGTCAAAATATTTATTTACTAGGGCGGTGAGTTGGGAGTTAATTAACTTCTCTTGCTCAAGCTCTCTTATGGTCGTAGGGTTGATTACTGATTGTTTTTTGTGAGGCGGTCTGAACTCTGTGGAACTTGATGTTACTGATTGTAGTTCTCTGGTGTCTACAGGGATAGCAATCTGATCTTCCGGTAATAATGAAATAGCAAGGTTTTGTTCAGATATTTCTTCAATGTTCTTTTTTCCTGTGATTACTAAAATGTAATCCAATGAATGAGGTACACCGTGGTACGCTAATAAATGTGGGTGATTCTTGGGATTTTTATGAAATTTCCAAGTTACTTGTTGTATTTGCTCAGTTTCTCTTAGAACACTTAAATCCTCTTTAGGTTTCCATTCAGGGTTATGTTTATAATAGAAAAAATAACTGAATAGAATACGTGAAGTATCTTTCTTCAAGTTTTTTACATGGTCAGGGATTTCCTCAATTATAATACTTCTTCCAGATATACTTTTCCCTAACGTGGACATTACTTTTTTTTTTATGTCGATATATCTGTGTCACTGATCTAATTGTACATCGCAAGTGATATTATATATACTCAGCACCACTGAGTTTACTGTAGTAACAAGACTCTATTATTTTGCCGTATGTCTCTTTACTACATTGGACTGGACATAGCTTCCAATGCTAGTGGTTATTTCTAAGTTAAACGCACAAAATTACTTAACGAGTTTATAGTTTCCTTGTATCTTGGAACTTACTTTTACTCGCATATAGTACTAGTCGAATGATGTCTTCGATGTTCCTGGGGTGGCGGCCGCTATCTCGTATGTAGTACCAGTCGAATGATGTTTTCGATGGTCTTGAAGTGGCGGGCGCTGTTACGACGATTGGTTGTAGACCCTCTGCGTCGATTGATGATCCAGCATACCGTCGGAGTTGAGGTTATTTTCTGAAGGCGTGTCTCCCCCAGTTTTAGTTCAATCCTTCCCAAGCTCGTGCTCCTGCGGCGAAGTCTTATCGATGCGTGGTACGTATAAGTTCCTTCTCACACGAATATTCGTTGTTCACTCACGGGAAATTCAGTGTGGCAATGTCTTTCCCGTTAACACAAAATTAACTAAGTTGAATGTTCGTTCAACGTTCACTCGTGCACATATTTTGTGTTCGTAGTTTTACACCCTCCTTTTGTGGAGTTTCGGTAACCGAGTTGAATATTAAATTCTGGTATTACGATTTTTCACAATCCTGGCAGGATCGCCAATTTTATGTTACGCAAATGGCTCAAAAATGACTCGAATCCAACTGGCATTCAATATTAACTCTGCCCTTGTGCAATGTACACATCACAAGGTATCTCGTCTCATAAAGAACCCATGGTTTTCGAATCGCCAGGTTAAGTTTTTTGGTAAAGCCTTTCCAGGGCTGTATTACGTGTCAGAATAGTAATACGCGTAACAATAGGTCCGTTGCCCAACGGTGTCTTTATAGACCGCGCAGTCTTCCTTCGTAGTCAGTATCAGGACCAATATGAGAAGTGAAATGAATATTGTGTGTGTGTGAGGATACTTATCGAAATGTTGGTCAATGGCAGTCAAGGTGTGTTTCCCTTCTATGGACTTTCGTAGCTGCAGCCGTCGATGTCTTCGAAGAAGGAGGATAACCCTTTGTGTTAACCCTTCGGGTTAACACAAAGGAGATGACCGCGAGTGTTAACACGTAATGATTTATTTGATATTCGATTACAATGATTTTCACTTCAAGCGGATGCGAATGATGTGTTTTTACTTTAACAAAGTTTTAAACTATCATCCCGTTTGTAAAACGTGGAGTACAACTGGCGTAGCAACTAATTATACCGAGCTCCAGTCAGATGGGCTCCAGAGAGAGGACCTCTCTGCACGAAGTACAATTAACGAATCTGCCTTCGAAGTCGCTCTAAGAATCGTCGATGCTCAATTTTTGTGGGAAAGCGATGGTGGGAAAGCGGGTGTGCCATATGTAGATCTGGAGTTTGTTAAACTAAGGGTCGTCGTTATGTTTATTTCTTAGAAGTATCTGAAGTGGTGGCGTTGCAGCCTGGGCGACACGAGGTCAGGTTACGCAGTCTAGACATTCGGGGTTTCTAATATTTGGAGACTATGCAGGCGTTGTTCTGTAAGGGCGCATGGCATTTCTTTGTATGCTTTTATACTATCGATAGACGAGTCTGGCATTTCTTATATATACTGTTATTCTATTGACAAACGAGTTCGGTATTTCTTATAAATATATTTATTCTATGAATATGAAAATAAAGGCTTTGCTCTAATTAAGACAATTTTAGGCGGTTGGCTTAACACTCGCGTGGCACCCGCGCGCAAGTACATTTCTTACAATTTCGCTGCCTATTCCTCCCGATAAATTCCATTAATAGGGCTTGAGACTGAGGAAGAGATCTGAGGAGGTTTGAACCAAGACAAAAGAATAATTCGCTACCCGGCGACTGATAGCCGGTCTAACGCGAGACTCTCCCAAAACTCACACAAAACGCGGGGCAACCGCAATTAATTACGATCAGGCCTACCTCGTCTCCTCTCTCAGTCTCTTAATAACGTACTTGCTGGGACTTACATGATTATCCACGCTGGGATGATGCACACGTTTAATTCTACGGTTGACTTACGGCCCTAATCGCGAGTATATCAAAAGTTGGCCGCTCTCGTCGATGGTCCCTCGAAGTCTCTCTCCCCTTCGTGCTGCCGGCGTGAGCGGTCCTTCGCGCTCTCCCCCTTATTTTCCATATCGCACTGTTGTCGCGATTCTTCCTTATTCGGCAACATTGTCGCTGCTTCGTCGATGTACGGTGTTCCTCTCCGGTCCCCCTGCGCCTCATGCCTCTCGCTGGCCATCGAGTGACACGAGTCGAAGGAGGGGCGGGTTTGACGAGAGACGTGCACGGCTCGCTACGGTGCTAAGTGCTCCCGAACTCCTTGTCATTCCCGCCTCACCGCGCGTCTTCCTCCTGGAGCCCGGAACGGTCGACGGGGACGGGGGAAGCTCACCTCGCCGGGCAGGCGTCCCTTGCCACGGCGGTTGGCTCACGACGATTGCCACCAGGCACACAAAAATATCAGCACCGCGTCCCTCGCCTTGCGTCCCGAACCCCCCTAATTGAGGCGCCGTTATTAGCGGACCGCGACGCGCGATGCACCGTCGAGGAAGCTGGAAGAAATTTATGTAGCCGAGAGGAGATAATATGCACGGCAGCGCGGGTGGACAATCCATCGGCGCCCAGGGTCGTAAATCCGACCCCGTGCGATTGCACCTCTTCGTTGTAACGAAAAAAAATCGTTACAAGGTAAAGCGTAGACTAATCAACAAAAATAATCGTCGTTATTATGCTGACTGCGGTACAAAAATGCTTTAATAGTTAATTTAATTACTCAATGTTGTTTGAGACATATTTTCAATCTTTCCTATATGCATAAAAATGAAAAAATGTTTGTTTGTTTGTCCTGCATACGTTCCCATGCCATTCATCCGATTGCGATGAAAATTTAGAGCTGGCCCAAGAAGATTACAAAATCAGTTTTTTCAAACGTCAGTGCTTCTTGCAAATTGTCTTTCTGGACATTTGGCAAGTTGATGTATTTTGTTAATGGATAGCGTGTCAATGATACTCCCATTGGAGTAGCATTCTTACATAATACGGTGCTCTAGTTTTATGGTAATACAGTTCACTTGGTTTACAATAGTGTTTGTATCGCGTGATCCTGTGGGTGTGTCCTTTTTAGTCTTCTAGTAATTCTGTTGGTGTATAGTCCTTTGGCTAGCTGATTGGGATGGTTTGATGTTCTAGATTTATATCTGTTTGTTAGGCGCTGGATTTCCTCTTTTACGGTGGGAATTTCCGTATTTCCTCGATTTTTACGTGCCACGGCGCGTCTATTATTGTCCGGAGTATAATAGATTGCACGGTTTCCATTTTGTTGATGTGGCTTTTTGCTGCAGTGCTCCACAGCTGAATGCTGTATATCCATATGGGGTTTATTATGATTTTATAGATTAGTAGTTTATTTTCTATATATAGTTTTGATTTTCGGCTGGTTAGCCGGTACATGTCTTTCCTTTTTATTCTGATCTGTTGGATTTTTTGTGTATGTGCTCTTTCCTATTCAGATATGAGTCTAAATGTAGACCCAGGTATTTGACCACCTTTGTTTGAGGAATATCGTTGTTGTGTGTGTGGGGGGGGGGGTGATTTTCGGAACTTCGTCTTTGAGTAATGTGAAGGTGATGTGGTGACATTTGGTATCGTCTACTTTTATTCTGCGTTCTAGCAACCATTCTTCTAATAGGCTAGTATGCTCTTGTAGGATCTTGATTGCTTCCTGTGGATCTTCGTGTGTTACTAGTTTCCCTGTATCATCTGCGAATGTGCATGTTGTGCTATTTGGCATTGTTGGGATATCTGCTGTGTATAGGGTACATAGTACAGGTCCAAGTACGCTTTCCCGTGGTACTCCTGCATTTATACATTGTATGCTAGAACACGAGTCTTTCACTTTAACGTAAAATGTTCTTTGGTTGAGGTAGGAATTTGATAATTTGTTCATGGCTTCTGGGAAGTACTGTTGTAAGGTTTTTAATAATCCTACATGCCGGACCTTGTCGAAGGCTTTTTCTATGTCTAGGAATAGGCATGTGCAGTATTTTTTATCTTCCAGTCCTGATATGATTTTGTTGGCCAATCTGTCAATCTGCTCAGTTGTGGTGTGTTTGTGCCTGAATCGAAACTGATGGTCTGGGATTAGGTGTTTGTTGATGATTATCTCCTTTATTCTTCTTAGTATCATTTTTTTAGCATTTTCGCTAATATTGGTAGCAGAGAAATAGCTCTGTATGAGGACGGTTGGTGAATTTTTTTTTTTGTTTAAGCAGCATTATGATTTCGGCCAGTTTCCAGGAGCTTGAGAAATATTGTAGTCTAAGTATAGCATTAAATAATATCGTGATCATTCTGCTGGCCTTGTCAGATAGTTCTTTAATTACTTTTCCACTAATGAGATCAAATCCCGGCGTTTTCTTTGTTTTGAGTGTTCATACAAGTTGCTTTATTTCACCTTTCGTGGTTTTTCTTATCATGGCGTCGTGATCTTCGTTACCAGTGTTGTTATTTATTGTTGTAGCTGCTCCTCTTGTCGTTGTGTTTGGCTAGAAGATTTGTTGAAGGTGTTCTGCGAATATTGTGGCCTGTTCCAAAGTAGTCTTTATCCAGGATCCGTCCGGTTTTTTTAAATTCCTGGTATAGGGACTATTGGCCTAGTTAATCTTTTAGTAGCCTTCCATAGAGAGTAGTTTGAGTCTTCTTTTGATGTGAGATTAGTGAAGGAATTGTTTACTTCAGTTGTGTAGTATTCGTGTATGGCTTGCTTAGTCTCCCTGGTGAGGATATTTAGGAAGCGTTTGTTCTCGTTATTTCTGCGTTTTTGCCATCGCGCTTTAGCTTTTCTTTTCCTTTTTATTTCTGATAGTATATAGTTTGGATAGAGGAATTGTTTTGTTTTACTGTCTATGGGAGAGGTAGATGACCATACTGCTTCTTGTATTATTTGCGTTACTTAATCCACTCCTTTCCCGATGTGTTTTGGTGTTTTTAATGGGATGTTGCAATGTAGTTTTTCGTTAATCAGTTTTCTGAATTCTTGCCAGTCTGTGTTATTTTTGCATAGCATAGAGGTATATTGTATATATTCTAGATTGTTGTGATATTCTACGAATACGCGTGTATGGTCAGAGCTCAGGTCCGTACTTGACGATACTTTGAAGTTCGTCCGATTAAGTCCTTTGACTATTGCAAAATTTAATAAGTCTGGGGGTTTGTCAGCAGCTGCCGGCCAGTAAGTAGGTTCACCCGTTGATAGTCGTGTGAGTGATAGGTTCATTATGTCCTGAAATAATGTTCTACCCCTGGATGATGTTGTTTTCGTACCCCAGTAACCGTGTTTGGCATTGTAATCACCTGCCACTAAGTACTTGTTTCCTGTCTGGAAGAAGTTCTTGTAATGTTCCTGGGTGATTTGTGTTTTAAAGAAGAGTAGCTGATATACAGCTGATATTTGGATTGTTCCGTTTGTTGTTTCTAATACAATTGTGGTTGCTCGGAGGAGGTCGTGTGTAGTTGTGCTGTGTAAGTGGTGTTTACGATTATTTTTTAAGATGATCACGGTTCCTCCTGTGCTTTCCCTGATGGGTGTTTTGTATCATACACGGTGTAGTTCGGCATTTCTGCATGATTCCTATTTGTAAATCATGTTTCTGAGATCACCATAATATCAATGTCATGTATATGGATAAATATTTGGAGTTCTTGAAGTCTTTGTTGTAATCCATTGCTGTTCCATGCTACTATTTTGATTGGGCGTTCCATTGTTTGTTATTGTTTACGATTTTAGTTAGTATTTTTATTATAGAGGTCATTTGTTGTTGTTGTTGTTGTTGCTGGGAAGCTAGTGCTAGTACTAGTATTTTGATTGATTGCATTGATAATTGTTTTATTTCTGTAGTTTCATTTATCATTTGAATGTTTTGTTGATGAGAAGAGTTTTCATCATTTTGTGGTGCACGCGAGGTAGTATATTTGAAGGTTGCTTGTGCATAACTTCTTTTTGTTGTGGTTATTGCTTGATTGCAGTTTAGTGCATAAGTAGTTGCCGGAGTGCATGTTGCAATGTGCAGTAGATGATTATTGTTCGATTCCGTTGTTATCGGTTCGGTTCTTTATCTTAATGTTGGAAATAGCTTTTGTTATAATTGCTTACGGATTCAGCATCCTTTGTAATTTGCAAGGCCTTGGCAGTTGCTACATTTTACTTACTTCTATTTTACCTTGCTGACTACACTGTGTTGTTAAGTATTTTCCAGCACATTTAACACAAGCTGGTGATCGGTTCCAGTAGTTTTTTGTATGTTCATGCTTTTGGCAACGAAATCATTGCGGTATATCACGTTTTGATCTCGGCGGTTAGAATCTGATTAACTTACGAGTATTTAATATTTCATTAGTTTCATATACGTCTTTATTGTTGTATTTTGGTTCGAGTTCTACGGCAAAGAGAGGTAACGGTTGCTTAGTGTCAAATTTAGTTATGTTGTTCAATGTTCTGACTGTGTGATCATACTGTTTTAGTTCATTGATTATTTTATCTGTGCTTATTTTAGGGTGTAAGCCTTGGAGTATTACTTTATAGCTTCGATTACTTTAATTTTTATATGTGTGAAAGTTTGTGTTTATGCTTTTTAGCTCGTTCACTGCTTTTCGGTAGCTTTCCGACGATATAGGCTGTATTCTTATTTGTTTTTTCTTTTAGTTGCTTAAGAGTTCAATTATTTCTGTCGACGTGTTCTTCTAGTAATTCTGTTCATGGGTCGATGATTTTCGCGGTAGCGAAAATCTCGCTGCAACTTCGATAGCTTGACGTGAACTGACTGAATTAGTAGAATAATTTTATTTGCAAAAATAAAAGCATGCGGGACAAAAAAAAGATTAACATTTATATATAATATATCCATATATAATTAATTTGGCAGCAGTCAAAGTATGCCACGAAAATGAAAAGCGAAATAAAACACACTCAATGTTTTAATGACTCGATCGACTCGATATCTCTATATATAAAAATAAAAAAATGTTTGTTTGTCCCGAGTGAGTTCTCATACCATTCATCCGATTGCGACGAAAATTTGGTGAGTTGTAGTGTTACGTCCTAGCCGGTAATACAGAGATCGACAATATATTCAGTCGACAATTCAAACTCTCGACAATCGGTAACTTGCCTACAAAGTTACCACCCATACCATCCACCATAACTCGTCGATCAAAAGCCTACCTATTATATCGTTTACTCATAGAAATTAAATAGACTAAGGGAAAGTTTCCAACTAAGGTTGCCAGACCACCCTACTCCTATTACATATACACACTAAAGAATTCAAACCACGTCCAGTCCCAAACACCCTATCCACTTACAAACAATCTTTCTGGCGACCATTTTCTTTTATTTCTTTTCCACGAAACTCTCGCGCGACTTCGTCGCTCGTAAACTTGAAACCTCTTGCTAACAACGATACTATTTTTCTCTCAGTCCTAAACTCATAAATATCCAGCCAGACAAATTTTTCTTTACTTTCTTTATTCATATTACATTTCAACGAATCTCTTGTGCGACTCCGTCGCCCAAAAATCTAGCTGTAAACAAACACTGTAAGTACTCTACGAATTCTAAGTCGAAACCTTTTTCCTTTCCCACAACTGGTCACGTACGCAATATTTCCCCTCCACGGGAAAAACATACATTCACACTACTAAAATTCCGACCAATCAAATTCAACCGTCTTTATTTTGTAATCTGCCTCTGCGAGGCAGAGCGTTCCTCTCTTTGTAAAACTTTAGGCAGATTATTCTTCGCCTTCATCGAGTGAAGACCTAAGCGTCCAAATTCTAAACTTAACTCTGCGTAAGGTCTACTCTACAAAATCTCGATCTCAGTAAAAATACTAAGTCTGTACACGTTTAATTAGTGAAATTACAACCAATCAATAAAGTTTACGTTATTTGGTTATTATTAAATAAAACCAAAGTGAATAATCATTTCTCTTTGAATTGAGAACCAACGTAAACCTCACCAACATCCAATCGATCCTAACAAAATCGATCCCATTAAGTATAGTGTTGTGTTAGGAATTCGCGAGCGATCATCTTCAGACTCACTTGCGCGGAAACTTTATCTTATTCAAAGATTCGCGCCCTAACTCCGATCGCGCCGCGTCTTCGGTCAGAGTCTCCCTCTCGGGACGTAACAGTAGTGCGCACACCCGTGAAGGTTTTTGAATTAATACAATGATTCTATATAAAAAAATCCTCCGTCTGTGTTCTTTACACACGTAAGAAGTGAATACTTCTGGTATCCAGCCTTTCGCCTGAATGAAAAATTAAAAATATAATCATTAAAATAATCGTTAAGATCATTAGACACAATCATTTTAAAAAATTGAAAAAACTGTGTTGCGGAGCCTGATGAGGCTAACGCAGAGACCTGCGGAGCCTATTGAAGGTGCTCGGATAGCCTACAGAGTCTTTCAGAGGCCCTGTGGAAACCTACACAAAAACGACAAAAATATTTTTCATGGAAATAATTACAATTTCAAAGAATAATTAAAATAACAATTTAAAACAATTATATAAATAATAATTTATTATATTCGAAGGCCCCGCAGTGCTTTTGAACTACTCGAAGGACTTGAAGGCTGTAGAAGGCCTGCAGGAGCTGTAGGAGGCCTTCTAAAGCCATGCGCAGTCCTTCGAAAGCACTGCGCAGGGTTGTAGAAGGCTTGCGGAGGCTGTAGGAAGCCTTCTAAAGCCCTGCGCAGTCCTTCGAAAGTGCTGCAGGGCCTCCTACCGCCTCCGCAGGCCTTCTACAACCCTGTGCAGCGCTTTCGAAGGGTTGTGCAGGGCTTTAGAAAGCCTCCTACAGCTCCCACAGGCCTTCTAAAGTGCTGCGGGGCCTTCGGATAGAATAGATTATTATTTAAATAATTGATTTAAATTGTTATTTTTATTATTCTTTGAAATTGTAATTATTTCCATGAAAATTATTTTTGTCGTTCTTGTGTAGGTCTCCGCAGGGTCTCTGAAAGACTCTGCAGGCTGTCCGAGCGCCTTCAATAGGCTCCGCAGGTGTCTGCGTCAGCCTCATCAGACTCCGCAACACAGTTTTTTCAACTTTTCAATTTTTTTGAATGATTGTTTTGAATGATCTTAACGATTATTTTAATAATTATATTTTTAATTTTTCATTCAGGTGAAAGGCTGGATATCCTTCTTACGTGTGCGAAGAACACACACAGGTTTTTTATTTGTTGAGTATGAATTTTTAAATGTTCAAAAAATGAGTTCATCAAAAAAAATAATACCCCATCAAGACAATTTTAACACCAATCGATACAATTTTGAAATTTTGATCTGCGACATGCCATCTCAAAGTTATTGTTTGCTAAAGGTTTATTTATTCATTGCCATCTATTCGTTCATCGGTGTGGGAATAAAAAATGATTTTAAACACGAAATTTCTGTTTTTTAAAATAATTTTTCTGGAGTATATGCGATATTAATCTTATTTTAATAACAAATTTTCATAAAAATCCTCTGTAAATTCAAAACTTACCATGGACACCGAAACAAAAAAATACCTCGATACAATTTTGTTATAGCGAATACGGAGCTATGCATTTTTTTCAAATCCAATCATTTTTGGAGCCAATATGCGCTGCTGAAATGCCCTCTGAAAAGTCATCGGCTAACTTCAGCCTCATAAATAAAGTACTTATTAATAATAAGTACCTTATTTTAATAAGTACCTTTCGTGCTTACCGCACGGAAAAGGATAGGTGCAAAATAGAAAAAACAAGAAATTCACATATTTTTTCGGCACTTCATCTATTACATTCGAACCATTGAAATAATGACCATGATTTTCTTGATATGCGAGAAATTCCCGATAAAAATAAGCGCTTTTACAATTATTTTTGAGGAAAAATGGCTCCTCATTCAGTTAGAACAATCGCGATTTTCGGGCTTTCACCACGGCCATAAAAATTAATCTATCCTCATTTTCTTCGCTCATTCTTCTCGTCGCGGTGAGACCTTCAAAAAGTTACTCGTGCTATTTTATGTCGGACGAACGAGAATGGAGATGCAGCATCGTCAAAAGTCCATGTTTCTACGTTTTGCGATACCCATCGAAATTGGCAAGATATTGCATTCCGGTGAATTGTAATCGTTTCTCACGCTCGAAAAGCCTATGGCAAACGTAAATTTTGCGTACAACGAGAAAATCATGGTCATTCTTCCGATGGTTCGAATCTAATGGGCGAATTCTCGAAAAAACTCTGATATTTCACGTTTATTCAATTTTTCACGTATAATTTTTCGTGCGGTAAGCACGAAAGGTACTTATTAAAATAAGGTACTTATTATTAATAAGTATTATGCTAACATAAAAGACAGAGATGCCAAAGTTCCATATAGGCCGATTTGACGTGGAATGCTCCACTCACACACACATATATATATATGGAGCATTCCATGCGACTTGAAGGATATGGTGACTTGCCATAAAATTATTTTTATAAAACATTTTAATCTCAGAAAATATTTGCATAATTATTATAAGTTTAATTATAAAATATATTAGTTAAGAAACTCGCTCTGTTAAAGAGCGAGGTGCCAGCGATGCCTTTCGCTGTTCTCCTCTGTTCCGCTACAATGGACGGAGAGAATTTTAGTTGATAAGAATTGTTAATTAATAAATATGTTAGTCTTAGTTTATAAGAATTATTAATTAACAGAAATGTTAATTAATAATTACCTTGCTAAAGAGCGAGGTCACAGCGACGTCTGTCGCTGTTCTCCTCCGTCCGCTAAAACAGACGGAGAGAGTATCAGTTTATAATAACCGATCAACATAATATAATATGATGGCAAAAAAAACATTTTTGAATAATATATATTTATTTACAGCTGACTGGGTGTAGATTACCCAGAAGCATATATATATATATATATATATATATATTGTGACGAGGCGTTACACACCTCGCAATCGCGTCGACATGAAATAGCCAAAGTAATATTAGACAGAGAGAGGGTCAGCAGAGTCGCGTCGTCTCGTACCCGTGGCAAAATGAAATAGCAAGTTAGAGCACACGCTGTCGAGAAATTCGTTCGTTCCAGGCGATAGAAGATGTAAACACGGCAGGACGAAGAGTCGGCGCCCGGAGAGAGTGAGGAAGAGAGATGGCTGTGCCGGCGATCGAGAGCGATCGTCGAAAAGAACCCCCACCTCCCCCCGGAAGGGCGAAGACGAAATCGGGAAGCGTGAGCGACGAGCTCACGCGAGGAGTGAGGATTGGACCTCGATAGCGCGATGATTGCAATTGTTAAGGTGATGTGAAAGCTCTTCTTTACCATCACTGCGGCCCATGTATTTTTCGGATGTATGCCATTTCTAAACTAATTAACAGAATGAGATGAAATTTGAGTATGTTATACAATTAATCGCTGCGCATACGCTAAAGGTCGCAGAATTTCGAAATTCGGTAAAAAATGTATAGATTTCGTTACCATGTGGTAATTTTGATTGCAGATTTACATATTTTGACGAATTAATGACTCGAATAAAAAAACTGCGACCTTCATCGACAAAGTACTAAAAAATCTGACACAATGAGTACCTGGACGTTGCTGAATGTGCAATATTACAGAAATGGCACACATCCGAAAATAACACGTGGAAAGCCGATAATAGCAATTAGTATAGTAGAGCGGAGTTGTGCACGCAGTTCGCGCATATCCCGCTTCTCCCTCGCGAAGCTTCGGGCGCTACTAGCGCTTGTTCGCGCCGACCGAAACTATGGGATATACATGAGATGCACCACGTGGTCGCAAATTTCACCCCGTATTATTATGTACACGTTTTGACACATGTGCATTTGACTGAAGGGAGGCGCTTCACGAATGCAACTAGCAGAGTCGAAACTCGATCGAGAATTATCGATTCTTAGTCGACCATATGAAACTGAAATTAAAGGGGGCCACGACGTACGGATTACGGATGTTCTTCAAACTTTTTATACATTCAGAAATCCATTAGGACAACATAATGTGCAAGCGATAATGCCTACTTATTGTTAGGCGTTTTCGAAAAAATAGCAAGATAAATCTTACGCGTCCAATATATACCGGTGCGTTGCAAGTGTAAAGCCGGCTCTGCACACTCGCCGAGACATAACGAATGTTGGCCAATACGAGAGTGTGAGGGCTGACTCGTCTCGCCTCTCGCCGTCTCGTGTAGTCTCGGTCCGTTGTCGGTTTTTTTGACACGAGTCAAAGGGATCTCGGGTAGTCTCGTCTCCATAGACGAGATCGCCCTCCACACTTATAACGAATAAAAAAAGATGAGGCATCAACTGAGCAACAAAAGAGTGCGGAGGGGCATATTTTTCATGTCTCGTGAGAGGCGAGTCCCGCCCGAGACATTCGGCGAGACGTCTCGTCCAATGTGTAGAGCAGGCTTAGATGGTGGTGGTCGAGTTGTTTCGCAATTGTTGGATCGAGTTCCGATCATTTTTTTGCCAATTTTATCTTTTTTTTTCACACTGGTCATATTTGTTTATATATATTAAAATTGAAAGGCGATATAATGAAAAAATACGTGTATTTCGAAGCCTGGTTTGGAAGAGATTTCTCATTTTCAAGAAAACTATATGCGTTTGATCGTTTACTTCTCGATAATAATAAATATGATATTTGTTCTAATAATAAAATTTAGTAAACAGCCACATAACAACGGCAATTCAATACATGTTCATACAAATACACATATTTTTTTCATTGAGTTTGAGTCGTAATATATACGAAATAATATGACCCATGTTGTAAAAATTATATAATTAAAAAAAATGAAAACTGGACTCGATCCAGAGACCCAGAGATTACGGAACACGAATGCTAACCACTCGGCCGTCACCACTTATCAACTACCATTGCAACGCACCGATATATATTGAACGCGGAAAACTTCTCTTGCGATTTTCTCGAAAACGCTTGCGTAGTACGCCTTACTACTTGCACATTATGTTGTTCTAATGGACGACTAAAAGTGTGCAAAGTTTGGAGAAAATCCATGATCCATCCTGATCCCGTCTATTTCGCGGCGCAATACTTGCATTTGGCTCGAGATTATCGTTTCTTGCCGAGGCTTCACACTTTGTGGAGGTTCGACCTCTCACCGCCACGCGGCGCATTCTCGTTCGAGCGTTTCTCACAAGCGGTCGGAGGCACAAGCGTTTCCATATATATCCAACGTCCCCTAGATCCTAACACCCAGCGCGTCTAGGGCAGGGTACAGTGACACAGCCCTACTGACGAGTCTGTCACTGTACCCGAGACGAAACGTACTTGCCTTTTTCCGGCTTCGCTCTACCTTACCAACCAACGGTAATCGTATACTCCTATATCCTTTCTCTCTATCACTCATAGCTCACAGACTCTTCCGATCTCCACAACTTTGGGCCATGCACTGCCATCTAGCGGTGTTTCGTAGCGCGCAAGTTCAGTACTATGCCGACGTCGTCGGAGTTCGTCCGGGCCTTTCACATCACCTTAAACGGAGAGTATGATTTGAGGAGCGGAGGCGAATAGAGTAGCGACAAGGAGAGAAATTATAGTAAGAAAAGAAAAGGAGTGAGATTGTGCGAAATAGTAAAAAGTATTGAGGAAATAAAAGATAGAGAGTGCGAGTGAGGGTGAGAGCGAGAGAGAGCGGCGAGAGTGATGAGCGAGAGAGACGAGCGAGGGACGAGGATGGAGGATAGCGCTGTGCGACGAGGACGGAGTAGAGGGATCTCGGCGAAGAAAAGAAGGTAGGCGCACGCTGGCGAAGTCTCTTTTTTCGGCCGATACGAGCCTTTACTTCCGTGTTACTCGGACGCGTGGAGCGTGCCCGTCTCGTGGCCCAGCCGATCTCCCCGTTATTTGTAACGTCGCGAATGGACGGAAGATTGTTGCCTCAATACGAGGAAGAGTGGGAATAAAATCGTCGTTGTTATTTGATTTGAATTTATGTAAAGTACTCACACGAGAGTTTCGTTTATTTTCTAATTATTGTCGATGCTCGCCCTTCGAATCCCCACGATTTTTACCTGACCTCTAGTCGTAAAGAAGTACGTGGAACGATCGAGAAAGTTTTCCCTTGGTGTTACGGGGACGAAACAAACACCTGGCGCCTAACTGGTAATTGCAAGGGTACGGAAGAAAATTGATTTTGGGCGTCATTAGAGATTTTGGACTGGCAGGCCATTTCGTCTTTAACGAAATTTAACGAAAAGGACCTCGTCACTATATATATATATATATGCGTAGCCGAAGCTTTGCGATCGGCTCTCGGGACTGCTTGTGTTCACTCGCTGTCTCTCTCTGCGGGGAGCGGTGGAGGGGAAATACGAGTAGCCGCATATCGTGCGCACGTCACGAGGTCCGGATCATCCACGGGACCCGAGGGATATGGCAACTTGCCATAAACTAATTTTTACATACATTTTATTTTCAGAAAATATTTGTATACTTATTATAAGCTTAATTATAAGATATATTAGTTAATAAACTCGCTGTGTTAAAGAGCGAGATGCCGACGACGTTTGTCGTGTATTATCTCCGTTCGCGAAAATGAACGGAGATAATTTTAATTGTTCATAAATGTCAATTAACAAATATGTTAATTAATAAACTCGCTCTGCCAAAGAGCGAGATGCCAACGACGTTTGTCGTGTATTATTTCCGTTCACCAAAATGAACGGAGATAATTTTAATTGTTAATTAACAAATATGTTAATTAATAAATTCGCTCTGCCAAAGAGGGAGATGCCAACGACGTTTGTCGTGTATTATCTCCGTTTGCGAAAATGAACGGAGATAATTTTAATTGTTAATAATTGTTAATTAACAAATGTGTTAATTAAAAAATTGTTTGATAAGAATTCATAATAAAACCGCTCTGCTAAAGAGCGAAATGCCAACGGCGTTTGCCGCTGTTCACTTCCGCCTGCGAAAATGGGCAGAGATGTTATTAATTAACATATTCAGAATTATTATAATTCTGTTGCTGTTATTGCAGCAAAACCAAACTTGAATGTTTGGCATGCTCGGCTGTACACTGTAGCGAGAAATAAATTCTCGCAGTGTACGTACACGAGAGTATGTTACATATATATATGGCCCAGCGTTAGTATATAGTCCAGTCGGAATAGACATAATTTCGACCGACTTCTATTCTAAGACACCAGCGCTTAGCCAATTTTTTCCTAGATAGTATGGACCCCCACGAATATGCCCTCAATTTGTCCCCGACAGAACCCGTGTTTTGTAGCCAGGAAAATTATTTAAACAAACAAAAATCGGGTTTTTCGAGTTTTTTTGGTTGGAAGCGGTTTTTTTTTAAATTCTTGGAATAAAAGTTGTGCGCTACCATGCCCTCTACAAACGCAGTTTTATGGAAAAATTACGTGAAATTGTTAGTTTAACAGTAAATTGCAATTCTTTTGGTTTCACGTTTGCAATAATTCACCATATTATAAGAAACATTTCGATTTTCAAAGTAGTTTATCATGTGGGTAACGCCACTCCCAAGAGAGTCATGTAAAGTTTATCGACCTGCGTCGCAAACTTTAGCAACAATTCTCGACCTCCGAAAAAAAAGCACCTGCCTTTCCCGTCTTTCCCAGAAGGCGCACGGTGGCGAAAAAAATTCAGGTGGTTCGATTCACCAAGTATTTTGAGGAATCGATCGACTAGAAAAAAATCGTTAATAAAAATGTTCGTTTTCGGACGATTTAAAATTTTTACTTATAAACAAATAGGAATAACTCCTTAATCCGTTGACGTAAGTAGAAAATTTTTCAGGGATCGCATGCATATTTGCCAGACGCGCAGTTAAAAAAAATTCTCAATATCTCAATTAAAAACAAAGATATGGATATTTTTACGTTTAGTCAGATTAACATTATTCTAAGCAACATTTTTGCAAAATTCAAGTCTTACAGCTTTCTACGCGCTTTTCTACACAACATCCAATTGGATGCAAACTCTCCCGAGCGTTAATTTTATTGCAGTGGCCGAGTCATTTTAATCGGCCGCGCGCGGATCTGCACCCGCCGTCGTCGACGCGGTCGGGCGGCGTGGTGGGGGTCGCGCTCCTGGCTCCGTGGCTCGTCTCGAGCGCTTACTTAATAATTTATATAACTTCCTTAAGAGGCAGTGATACCCAGCGGAAAATTCAGACGGCTTCGCTTTCGTCGCGGTAGTGCAGAGCTCGTAGCATTTGGATAAGAGCCACTGCTAATTACCGCTAGATGGCATGGCGCGCGTATGCTACGAGGCTCCGATACGTCTAGGCGGGCCAAGCGCCGAGGCCTCGTAGCGATATGCGACCGCCCGCGTTTCTCCCCGCCGCTCCCCACGGAGAGAAAGAGGCGAAGCTAAACAAACGAGTCGCGCGAACCGATCTCGCAGCTTCGACCACATGTATATATATTCATTCATATTTCTGAATGGGTATATCTATACCCGGATTTCTGCAAAGATATATGCGGAAGAATTTCTTTTTTTCAAGCAGCTTATTTTTTTATAAACAGTTTTTATAAACTGCAATTCTGTCCGATATGTGTCAAAAAAATATGTAGAATGCTGACGAGTTGCGGATGTGCAACAGAGAATCAAAGAATCTCGATCGTGTCTCGGCTCGGCTCGTGCATTGGTTAAACAGCTCTCTTGAGCCAAATGCATATGGGTGAATATACAAAAGTTGGCCCACTTTTGACCAAATTTTGTTAATATAGTTTTCAACCACATCTTATATATATTTTGGCTTGAGTACATAGTTTGTACCATCAATATAGTATCCTATGACGGGCCAGTCACTTTTTTTAATATTTTGCGAGTTATTTGTATTTTTTTAAAGTTCACTGCCAACGGACTGACGAGGATGGCACAGTACTGATTAAAAACACTATTTCGTATGAAATATAAGGTTTACTGTAACTTTGAGTATTTTGAAATACAAATATCTTACAATGTAATAAAGGCGCGTATTTAATGAATTAAATCACATTAGTTAGTGTTAATATTACCTCTAAAACTATGTAATACTGTAAATATGAACTACAACAGTGTTCAAAACAGCCTTTTCATTTTATAATGTTTAGTATCACTTTGAAGTAGTTGCCTTAACATTAGACAATTCTGAGAAATTAAAATTAAAGCAAAAACGAAGTTGCCTAAGCAGTAAGGTATTTTCCATCACTAGGTAAAAATTGCGAAATATAATGACCATTTGTTAAAAATAAACAAAAATAAATTAAAATTTGTCAATGGTGGGCAGTGATGAGCAAATTGATCGCAATATTTTGAGCCCAGAAAAGATTCCGGTCGTACTTGGATAACTTAGAAATCGTCAAATTAGTGTTTGTTATGAAATTGTTTAATAACTTTTTTTTTAATAATTGCTACCGCTAGAGCAATTTTATATTCTTGATGAGCAAATTGCGAGCAATTTTTTGAGATATAATTCATTGAAATTGCTTCTAGTTCGGCGCTAACTTGACTCATGTTACAAATTTTGAGAAAAGTTACTCTCAATTCACCATCTTCATTATCAACAGAAGAACAGATCCCTGAATAAGGATATTCTGCTCTTCGTGCTACATATTTAATCAAAATATAGGCACCACAGTTATAATCATTTCGCAAACAAATGATTGCACACTATAACAAGTAATAAACTCGATCAGAAATAAATAAATCATCAGTTCCCTGGTAACACGGCAGTCCTTTGGTGCAATCTCAGACAGCGGACTGACGACAAAGTACTGACGAATAGGACATTAATTTGAGATTATACTAAAAACTTATGTGTTTATCAGTATTTTTAATTATAAAGATGGTATATTTTTACAAATTACATGTAATCATGCATAAATTTAAAGAAAACATAGGTACTAGAGGAAATAAAGGATTACCAGAGTACTGACAATTTGACTGAATCAGCATGTGAACACGCGGTAACAACGACGCTAGCACTTGCCTCGACATGGCTGCCGTCAATATGGTGCGCTTTGCAGTTAAGAGGCAGTGTAACACGCAGGAAAATTTCGACGGCTTCGCTCTCTCCGCGGTAGTGCAGAGCTCGCAGCATTTCACTACGAGCCGCTGCGGACTACCGCTAGATGTCACGGCGCGCGTCTGCTACGAAGCGCCGGCACATCGACGCGGGCCGAAGGCCGAGGCGTCGTAGCGGGGCCAGCCGTGACCCGCCCCTCTCGAAAATCTTATGCTAACGCTCGGCCATGTATATGTGACGTGCACGAGGGTACGTGCACTGCGAGCATTTATTTCTCGCTACAGTATACAGCCGAGCATGCCAAGCATTCAAGTTTGGTTTTGCTACAATACGAGCAACAGAATTATAATAATTCTGAGTATGCAACGACAAAAGTCGTTGGCATCTCGCTCTTTTGCAGAGCGAGTTTATTAATTAACACAATTTGTTAATTAACAATTAATATTATCTCCATATTTGTTTATTAATATTTATTAACAATTAAAACGATCTCCGTTCATTTTCGCGAACGGAGATAATCCACGACAAACGTCGTGGCATCTCACTCTTTGGCAGAGCGAGTTTATTAATTAACATATTTGTTAATTAACAATTATTAACAATTAAAATTATCTCCGTTCATTTTCGCGAACGGAGATAATACACGACAAACGTCGTGGCATCTCGCTCTTTGGCAGAGCGAGTTTAGTAATTAACGTATTTGTTAATTAACAATTATTAACAATTAAAATTATCTCCGTTCATTTTCGCGAACGGAGATAATACACGACAAACGTCGTGGCATCTCGCTCTTTGGCAGAGCGAGTTTATTAATTAACATATTTGTTAATTAACATTTATTAACAATTAAAATTATCTCCGTTCATTTTCGCGAACGGAGATAATATACGACAAACGTCGTGGCATCTCGCTCTTTGGCAGAGCGAGTTTAGTAATTAACATATTTGTTAAATAACATTTATTAACAATTAAAGTTACCTCCGTTCATTTTCGCGAACGGAGATAATACACGGCAAACGTCGTGGCATCTCGCTCTTTGGCAGAGCGAGTTTAGTAATTAACATATTTGTTAATTCGTTATTTTTAGTAATTAAAATTATCTCTGTCCATTGTGTGGACAGACTCACAGCGACAGGCGTCGCTGGCACCTCGCTCTTTGACAGAGCGAGTTTATTAACTAATATATCTTATAATTAATCTTATAATAATTATACAAATATTTTCTGAAAATAAAATGTTTGTAAAAATTAGTTTATGGCAAGTTGCCATATCCCTCGAGTCCCGTGGATGATCCGGGCCTCGTGACGCGCGCACGATATGCGGCTACTCGTATTCGCCCTCTGCCGCTCTCTGTAGAGAGAAGCAAAGAGTAAACACAAGCGGTGCCGAGAGCCGAGCACAATGCTCCGGCTATATATATATATATATACATATATATATATATATATGCGTCTGGGTAATATACCCCCAGTCATCTGTAAAGAAATACATATGTATTATAGAAAAATGTATTTCTCGCAATCATATTATAATATGACAATCAGTTCTTGTAAACTGATACTCTCTCCGTTCGGTTTATCGGACGGAGGAGAACAGCGACATACGTCACTGTGACCTCGCTCTTTAGCAAGGTAGTTATTAATTAACATTTCTGTTAATTAATAATTCTGATAAACTATAATTCTCCCCGTCCATTGTAGCGGACGGAGGAGAACAGCGACAAGTGTCGCTGTACCCTCGCTCTTTAGCAAGGTACATATTAATTAACATGTTTGTTAATTAATAATTCTTAGAGGTCAACTAAAATTTTTTCATCTGCAAAAAAAAATATTTATTATTCAAGAATTGAATTCTTGCAATCATATTATGTATATGACTAACAGTTCTTATGAACTGATACTCTCCCCGCCCGTGTTGGCGGACGGAGGAGAACAGCGACAGACATCGCTAACACTCGCTCTTTAGCAGAGCGGTGTTTATAAATTAACGTACTTATTAATTAAACTTATTGTAATTCTAAAAATAAAACATTATTAAAAATAAATATATGGCAAGATGCCATATATTTCGGGTCGTGCGGACGACCCGGGCCTCGTGCCGCGCGCACGCTCGACCGAACCTCGTGTTCCCCCTCCGCCCCTCACCGCAGAGAGAGGCAGCGAGTGAACACAAGCAGTCCCAAGAGCCGATCGCAAAGGTTCGGCTATGCATATATATATGCTTCTGGGTAATATACACCCAGTCATCTGAAAAGAAATATAGTATATTATGCAAAAATATGTTTCATGCAATCATATTACATGATAATCAGTTCTTATAAACTGATACTCTCTCCGTCCGTTTTAGCGGACGGAGGAGGACAGCGACAGACGTCGCTGGTATCTCGCTCTTTAGCAGAGCGAGTTGATTAATTAACATATTTGTTAATTCGTTATTTTTAGTAATTAAAAATATCTCTGTCCATTGTGCGGACAGACTCACAGCGACAGGCGTCGCTGGCACCTCGCTCTTTGACAGAGCGTGTTTATTAACTAATATATCTTATAATTAATCTTATAATAATTATACAAATATTTTCTGAAAATAAAATGTTTGTAAAAATTAGTTTATGGCAAGTTGCCATGTCCCTCGGGTCCCGTGGATGATCCGGGCCTCGTGACGCGCGCACGATATGCGGCTACTCGTATTCGCCCTCTGCCGCTCTCTGTAGAGAGAAGCAAAGAGTAAACACAAGTGGTGCCGAGAGCCGAGCACAATGCTCCGGCTATATATATATATATACATATATATATATATATGCGTCTGGGTAATATACCCCCAGTCATCTGTAAAGAAATACATATGTATTATAGAAAAATGTATTTCTCGCAATCATATTATAATATGACAATCAGTTCTTGTAAACTGATACTCTCTCCGTTCGTTTTAGCGGACGGAGGAGAACAGCGACATACGTCACTGTGACCTCGCTCTTTAGCAAGGTAGTTATTAATTAACATTTCTGTTAATTAATAATTCTGATAAACTATAATTCTCCCCGTCCATTGTAGCGGACGGAGGAGAACAGCGACAGACATCGCTAACACTCGCTCTTTAGCAGAGCGGTGTTTATAAATTAACGTACTTATTAACTAAACTTATTATAAATCTGAAAATAAAACATTATTAAAAATTAATATATAGCAAGATACCATATATTTCGGGTCGCGTGAACGACCCCGGCCTTGTGCCGCGCGCACAATGTGTAGCTACTGGTGTTCCCCCTCCGCCACTCATCTAAGAGAGAGGCAAAGAGTAAACACAAGCAGTACAGTCTCGAGAACCGATCGCAATGCTTCGGCTATGCATATATATATATATATATATATATATGCTTCTGGGTAATATGAACCCAGTCAGCTGTAAAGAAATATATATTATTCCAAAATGTATTTCTTGCCATCATATTATATTATGTTGATCAGTCATTATAAACTGATACTCTCTCCGTCCGTTTTAGCGGACGGAGGAGGACAGCGACAGATGTCGCTGTAACCTTGCTCAGCAAGGTAGTTATTAATTAACATTTCTGTTAATTAATAATTCTTATAGGTAAAATAAAAAAATTTCATCTGAAAAAAAACATTTATCATTCAAGAATTAAATTCTTGCAATCATATTATGTATATGACTAACAGTTCTTATGAACTGGTACTCTCTCCGCCCGTGTTAGCGGACGGAGGAGAACAGCGACAGACATCGCTAACACTCGTTCTTTAGCAGAGCGGTGTTTATAAATTAACGTACTTATTAATTAAACTTACTGTAATTCTAAAAATAAAACATTATTAAAAATAAATATATGGCAAGATGCCATATATATCGGGTCGCGTGAACGACCAGGGCCTTGTGCCGCGCGCACAGTGTGGCTACTCGTGTCCCCCCTCCGCCGCTCGCCGCAGAGAGAGGCAGCGAGTGACCACGAGCAGTCCCAAGAGCCGATCGCAAAGCTTCGGCTATGCATATATATATGCTTCTGGGTAATATACACCCAGTCTTCTGAAAAGAAATATAGTATATTATCCAAAAATATATTTCATGCAATCATATTATATGATAATCAGTTCTTATAAACTGATACTCTCTCCGTCCGTTTTAGCGGACGGAGGCGAACAGCGACAAGTGTCGCTGTACCCTCGCTCTTTAGCAAGGTACGTATTAATTAACATGTTTGTTAATTAATAATTCTTAAAGGTAAAATAGAAGATGTTCACCTGAAAAAAAATATTTATTATTCAAGAATTAAATTCTTGCAATCATATTATGTATATGACTAATAGTTCTTATGAACTGATACTCTCTCCGCCCGTGTTAGCAGACGGAGGAGAATAGCGACAGACATCGCTAACACTCGCTCTTTAGCAGAGAGGTGTTTATAAATTAACGTACTTATTAATTAAACTTATTGTAATTCTAAAAATAAAACATTATTAAAAAAGAATATATGGCAAGATGTCATATATTTCGGGTCGTGCGTACGACCCGGGCCTCGTGCCGAGCGCACGCTCGACAGAACCTCGTGTTCCCCCTCCACCGCTCCCCGCAGAGAGTCAAAGTCTTGACACAGGCAGTGCCGAGACCCGATCTCAAAACTCCGGCCGGGCATATATATATATATATATATATATATATATATATATATATATATATATATATATATATATATATGTGGGTAACGTACACCCAATGTCTCTGAAGAAATATGTATAAGAATTTCATATTATTAGTGCCTGGCGAGATAACATATCGTGTCAAATATTTTTTTTTAATTGCAAAATTTTTCGCGTCATGAATATTGGTATATTTTCCGACTTTTTAATCAATAAGTAATCACATAACTTCTTTCCTTTCATTTTTTTTTAAATTAAAGTTGTGACAAAAGTACTATATTTTATGATAAAAATAATTACAACATAAAAAGAAATTATTTGGTACTATTTATTTGACAAACTATTTGTCGATAATTTTTTTAACTGTCATGGATACGATGAAAAAATTTAAAAAAATTTCTTCAGAAACTTTGAACCCTCCAATATGCTACTAAAATTTTTCATCGATGTGTTTTGTTTCGTTATGGAGAAAATAATTGTTCAATTTCTGTCCCCGTGAACAATCGGTACTCGGCGTGGCAGCCTCGGGTATTACTTCATCACATCGTACGTTACGCGCATATATATCCAATTTAATTTTCTCAAAAAGTCAATAAATAGCATCTTTCTTAACTTTTTATAATCCATACAATGGTTAAAAAATTCTCCTATACTATCAACGATTTTTAACCATTATAAGCATTATCAAAAATGAAGAACGATGCTATTTATTCCTTTTTTGAGAAAATAAAATTCCATACGTAACGTGCGATGCGAGAAGTAAGTAATACCCGTGGCTGCCACACCGAGTACCGATTCTTCACGCGTACAGAAATTGAACAATTATTTATTCCACAACGAAACAAAACACATCGATGAAAAATTTTGGTAGCATATTGGAGGGTTCAAAGTTTCTGAAATTTTATTTTTTATTTTTTCATCGTATCCCTGACAGTTCAAGAAATTATTGAAAAATAATTTGTTAAATAAATAGTATGAAATAATTTTTTCTTAAGTTGTAAATATTTTTATCATAAAATATTGTCCATTTATGAGAACTTGGATTAAAAAAAAATGTTATTCCACTTAAATCAAAAAAGTTATGCAATTACTTATTAATTAATAAGTCGGAAAATTTTCCATTATTCATAACACGAAAAATTTTGTAATTAAAAAAAATACTTGACACGATACGTTATCTTATCAGGAATTATCAATGAGCAAAATTTGACTAATTTGCGAGAGGTGACCGATCCGATTCACGCGGAATGGCCCGTATATAATTGATCTATAAATATATTAATGTGTACTGTAATAACAGTACATCCATCTTAATAATTTTATGAACGACGAACGACAATTTTTAATTGAAGATATCACAATAAAGTATCATGAATGTACAATATACAATGTAATAGATTAATGATATATTGTGTTACCTTCGAATAAAAATTACCAGTTGCCGTTAAAAAATATCAATTTTATTTAAAGAAAACGATAAACGTAGCTGTTGAGCCTGAAAAAATGATTATTCATTCTCAATAGAGACAACTAAAAACGTGAAAAGTGAAAATTATAAGGAAATGAATGTCATTGTTTGCCCATTATCGGACCAGACTTAAAGATTGTAAAATGAATAATAGTCTTGTACAAACAAAATTTGAAGAAAATCGATCAGTGAAAATCAATGACAAGAAAAGAAGAAAAATGTTCGGGGAAAAAGATCTCTGTTTTTCTGTCTATAGTTCTGAAGGCAAAAAGGTGAATAAGAAAATACGAGAATAATAGAGAAATATAATAACGAGAATAACGAGAAAGAATTGTAGACTTACAGAATAAAATACGTTCGTTTCCGCGTAAGTTTCTTGGATATGTTCCGGCTATTTGCCATACAAATCCTCTCTGTTCGTCACTGTCACACACATAACATCATTAGCACTCGCACTGATATCTCCTGTTTCATTAAACACACAATCGCGACACAATAAACAAAAGAAAACCCGTTAAAACTCGCAGTGAATAAAAATTAACACATATCGCGACTACCGGATTAAACATTCGCGTGCCCGGCGAGCTGAACGACTAACCTTATACGTCACGCGGCTCTCGGGCGCTGCGACGATCTATATATATATATATATCGGGCGACAGTCGAGAGCGTCCAATGTTTACATTTTTAAAGACCCTTGTTCTCGACGTGTTACATCGCGCCGTGGATACGTCTCTCATAGTAAAGTCGAACACAGAGACGCCTCATGCACACGTTCGACTCTGCTCCGTACATAGCCCCAATGCGACGCAGGTATATCTATATACGTACTGTCGCCGCAAGTAAATGGCTTACCCGATCGAGCTATAGGCAGCTTCTTAGGGCGAGAAAGATAAAACATATTATGCCTGAATTTGACTCTACACGGCAATCGGTCTAACATAATGGTATCGCTCTTATCGTCGCTTTTTCTAGCATCGATACAATTTTTATATCGCGTCTATGTTTTATAATAAAATTATTTACAACATCAAACGAAATTGTTTGCTACTATTTATTTAACAAATTATTTTTCAATAATTTTTTTTTACTGTCAGGGATACGATGAAGGAATTAAAAAAAATTCTTCAAAAACTTTGAATCCTCCAATATGCTACAAAAAATGTTCATCGATGTGTTTTGTTTCGTTATGGAGAAAATAATTGTTCAATTTCTCTTCGCGTGAAGAATCGGTACTCGGTGTGGCAGCCACGGGTACTCATCGCACCGGACGTTATGCATATATAAATGGAATTTAATTTTATCAAAACAGGAATAAAGAGCATTGTTCTTAATTTTTTATAATGCATATAATGGTTAAAAAATGGAAGATAGTATTGTTTGAATTTATTATAAATTGTATCATCGACGTGAATGATGTGGGTCTTATTGTTGGTCGTGTTAGTTCGAGAGTAATCGGTAAATATTATAGTTTTATCAGTCGGTATTTTGCCATTTTCGTAGCAAAAATGTATGAAATTGTTAACACGAAAAAAAAAATTGACGTAGGTGATGAATCGAACCCCCGATTCCACTGATGACCGGACGAGCTTATAACGCCTTAGCCCTCTCAACCGCCGCCGTTCATTTGAAAGGAGTACAGTGCGAATCGTAGGTAAGGCTCTCGCTGCGCACTGTAGAGCGTTCGCTTCATGCTCGCCGAGACCGAAAAACTCGGCGGCAACTCGAAAACGAAATCCTTAATTACTCCGGCACTAATCATCCGATCGCATTGAAATTTGGAGATGAGCTAGAGAATGATGGCACACGGTACCTGAGACTCGTTTTTTTTTAATGGCGAAAGCGGAACCGCTTTATTTTATAAAAACGATAAAATTTTCATAGTAGCACGATGTTTCTCGTCGCGTTGATATTACAATTTCGTGCTCCACGGAAATATGCACATTTTGGATTTTGTTTTATATCATTTGATAAAAAAATGACCGAAATATGGCAATTGGAGTTTTTATGCAACGCGGATCTAGCATCCTCAAGTTCGGCGGCCCGCGCGGCAGGAGGGGTAGCCACGAGAGTCGAAGGCATAGGCACAGTGCTCGTGTACACGTTGGCCTCTGCACGGAAACCTAAAGCGTCGCGCGTATATATATAGCTCAGTCGACTCTGAAAAATCAGTCAGATTTTGCATATCGTTAGTTCCTGACGAGATTACATATCGCGTCAAATATTTTTTTTAATTGCAAAATTTTTCGTTTTATGAATATTGGAATATTTTCCGACTTTTTAATCAATAAGTAATTACATAGATTCTTTCCTTTAATTTTTTTTTTAATTAATGTTGTGACAAAAGGACTATATTTTATCATAAAAATATTTACAACATTACAAAAACAATTTGGTACTATTTATTTAACAAATGATTTTTCAATCATTTTTTAAATTGTTAGGGATACGATGAACAATTTAAAAAAACACATGTGTGTGTGTTCTTCACACATGCAAGAAGTGAATACTTCTGGTATCCGGCCTTTCGCCGGAATGAAAAATTAAAAATATAATCATTAAAATAATCGTTAAGATCATTAAAAACAATCATTTAAAAAAATTGAAAAAACTGTGTTGCGGAGCCTGATGAGGCTAACTCAGAGACCTGCGGAGCCTATTGAAGGCGCTCGGACAGAATACAGACTCTTTCAGAAACCCTGCGGAGACCTATATAAGAACAGCAAAAATAATTTTCATGAAAATAATTACAATTACAAAGATTCATTAAAATAACAATTTAAAACAATCATCTTAATGAAAATCTAGTATATCCGAAGGCCCCGCAGCGCTTTCGAACGACTGCGCAGGATTGTAGAAGGCCTGCGGGAGCTGTAGGACGCCTTCTAAAGCCCAGCGCAGTCCCTCGACAGCACTGCGCAGGGTTGTAGAAGGCCTGCGGAGGCTGTAGGAGGCCTTCTAAAGCCCAGCGCAGTCCTTCGAAAGTGCTGCGCAGAGTTGCAGAAGGCCTGCGGAGGCTGTAGGAGGCCTTTTAAAGCCCTGCGCAGTCCTTCGAAAGTGCTGCGGAGGCTATAGGTGGCCTTCTAAAGCCCAGCGCAGTCCTTCGAAAGCGCTGCGCAGGGTTGTAGAAGGACTGCGGAGGCTGTAGGAGGACCCGCAGCACTTTCGAAGGACTGTGCAGGGCTTTAGAAGGCCTCCTACAGCCTCCGCAGACCTTCTGCAACTCTGCCCAGCACTTTCGAAGGACTGCGCTGGGCTTTAGAACGCCTCCTACAGCCTCCGCAGACCTTCTGCAACTCTGCGCAGCACTTTCGAAGGACTGCGCTGGGCTTTAGAAGGCCTCCTACAGCCTCCGCAGACCTTCTGCAACTCTGCGCAGCACTTTGGAAGGACTGCGCTGGGCTTTCGAAGGCCTCCTACAGCCTCCGCAGGCCTTCTACAACCCTGCGCAGCACTTTCGAAGGACTGCGCAGGGCTGTAGAAGGCCTGCGGGAGCTGTAGGAAGCCTTCTAAAGCCCAGCGCAGTCCTTTGAAAGTGCTGCGCAGAGTTGCAGAAGCCCTGCGCAGTCCTTCGGATAAAATAAATTATTATTTAGATAATTGTTTAAATTGTTATTTTAATAATTCTTTGAAATTGTAATTATGTCCATGATAATTATTTTTGTTGTTCTTGTGTGGTCTCCGCGGGGTCTCTAAAAGACTCTGTGGGCTATCCGAGCGCCTTCAATAAGCTCCGCAGGTCTCTGAGTTAGCCTCATCAGGCCCCACAACACAGTTTTTTCAATTTTTTTAAATCATTGTTTTTAATTATCTTAACGATTATTTTAATGATTATATTTTTAATTTTTGATTCACGCGAAAGGCTGGGTACCAGAAGTACTCATTTCTTACGTGTGTGAAGAACACACACACAGGTTTTATTTTTTAATTTGTTCATCGTATCCCTGACAGTTAAAAAAATGATTGAAAAATCATTTGTTAAATAAATAGTACCAAATAATTTTTTTTATGTGGTAAATATTTTTATGATAAAATATAGTCCTTTTGCCACAACTTTAATTAAAAAAAATTAAAGGAAAGAAGGTATGTAATTACTTATTGATTAAAAATTCGGAAAATGTTCCAATATTCATCACTCGAAAAATTTTGCAATTAAAAAAATATATTTGACACGATATGTTATCTCGTCAGAAACTAAGGATATGCAAAATTCGACTGATTTCTCAGAGATGACTGATCTATATATATACGTGCGACGCGTTAGGTTTCCGTGCAGAGGCCATCGTGTATACGAGGACTGCCTATGCGTTCGACTCTCGTGGCTACCCCTCCCGCCGCGCGGGCCGGCGAACTTGCCGATGCTAGATCCGCGTTGCATAAAAACTCCAATTGCCATATTTCGGTCATTTTTTTATCAAATGATATAAAACAAAATCCAAAATGTGCATATTTCCGTGGAGCACGCAATTGTAATATCAACGCGACGAGAAACATCGTGCTACTATGAAAATTTTATCGTTTTTATTTAAAAAAAGGGGTTCCGCTTTTGATATTAAAAAAAGACGAGTCTCAGGTACCCCGTGCCATTATGCTTTAGCTCACCTCCAAATTTCAATCCGATCGGATGATTAGAGCCGGCGTAAACTCGGATGGCGTTTTTGAACGTCCACCGAGTTTTTCGGTCTCGGCGAGCATGGAGCGAACGCTCTACAGTGCGCAGCGAAGGCCTTACCTATGCTTCGCACTGTACTCATTTCATGTGACCGGAGGCGGCGGAGAGGGCCAAGAGGGGTAGCTACGAGAGTCGAAGGCATAGGCACGGCTCGTGCCTATGCCTTCACGCCTAACGAGCGACGCATTAGGTCTCCGTGCAGGGCAAAGTCCAACGGGTACACGAGGCGCGGCTATGCCTTGCTCTCTCGCGGCTGCCCCTTCCGTCGCGCGGGCCGCAGCACTTACCGACCTCGTGAGAATGTTGCGTCAGCGCTTCGCGCGGAATTTCGTCACACTATTTTCTCGCTACGCCGATAAAAATCTCGCTTTTTTCTTTCACGAAACGGCATCCCTATTTTTGAAGCCAATTTTGCATCAAATTTAATGAAACAAAGCTCAAAATGTGCGTTTGTTGATGCTTTAGTGAGTGAGAGTCGGGAAATTTCGATCGAATCGGTGTACTATGAAGAATTGTCTCATTTCTCCAATGATAAGTCGAATCTGCAAAATTTTTTTCAAAATTTCGAAAAAACGCGACTCTCATGTACCGTGTGCCATAATTATCTATGTACTGGCCAAATTTTAACCCGATCATTTGCTCAGTGCTCGTACAAATAGGGATGCCGTTTTCGAAGCGCTCGTCGGCTGTTACACTGACTCTTAACTTTAGTACCAACATTCAACACTGAACAATGAGTTGATCGTAGTTCGGCAATATTTTGGGGGAATTTCAAATTTCAACTTGGCACAAAGGACTGATGGGTAAAAGTGATGACAAAGTTTGTAAATTTTTAAAAAATAGCTTTTTACAGATTCTATAAATAAACGTGTGAATTATATTAATAAATGTTTTACAGAATATATAATAATAATCAGATTAACAATAAACACGGAATATTTTGTTATACAAGCTCCTGATTAAGCGTTTTTGTGATTATGACACGCCAGGGTACTGATGTTTTGAGCATTCATTGCGTTATTTTACTAATTAGCTTTTGAAGTATGTAATTCAAATTGAATGGATACATGGCGAGGATCTAGGAATTTCATAATATATTGTCGCAGAATAAAGTGCATAAATATTTTCGTATTTATTGGCCGATGACAGCGAGTTGCCCAATTTTTGTATATTCACCCATATTTGCGTCAAACAATCGAAAATTTTCGGTCGATTTTCGGCTCGAATATTTTTATCCGTCGAACGATGCTTCTAAAGCATTATCGATCACGCATCGTCGACGTCAGGCGAGAAAGTGCGATTTCGGTGACGGACGACTCTCGTCAGCGAGAGTCAGATATACAGGCGCCAAATAATCTACAGCATATTCCGAGTCTGAAATTCACGATCGAGAATCCAAAATTCTCGATAGAGTTTCGACGGGAATATTTTTATGCAAGCATATATGCGTCAAAAAATCTGCAGAATATTGCGAGTCTAAAAATCTCGATCGAGAATCGAAAATTCTCGGTCGATTGTTGACTCGAATATTTTTATCCGTCGAACGATGCTTCTAAAGCAATCGATCACGCATCGTCGACGTCAGCCGAGAAAGTGCGATCTCGGTGACGGACGAGTCTCGTCAGCGAGAGTCAGATATACGGGCGCTAAACAATCTACAGAATATTTCGAGTCTGAAACTCACGATCGAGAATCCAAAATTCTCGGTAGAGTTTCGTCGGGAATATTGTTATGCAAGCATAGATGCGTCAAAAAATCTGCAGAACATTGCGAGTCTGAAAATCCCGGCCGAGAATCGAAAATTCTCGGTCGATTTTCGACTCGAATATTTTTATGCGTCGAAGAATGCTTCTAAAGCATCATCGATCACGCATCGTCGACGTCAGGCGAGAAAGTGCGATCTCGGCGACGGACGACTCTCGTCAGCGAGAGTCAGATATACAAGCGCCAAACAATCTACAGAATATTTCGAGTCTGAAACTCACGATCGAGAATCCAAAATTCTCGATAGAGTTTCGTCGGGAATATTTTTATGCAAGCATAGACGCGTCAAAAAATCTGCAGAATATTGCGAGTCTGAAAATCCCGGCCGAGAATCGAAAATTCTCGGTCGATTTTCGACTCGAATATTTTTATGCGTCGAAGGATGCTTCTAAAGCATCATCGATCACGCATCGTCGACGTCAGACGAGAAAGTGCGATCTCGGCGACGGACGACTCTCGTCAGCGAGAGTCAGATATGCAGGCGCCAAATAATCTACAGCATATTCCGAGTCTGAAATTCACGATCAAGAATCCAAAATTCTCGGTAGAGTTTCGACGGGAATAGTTTTTAAGCAAGCATATATACCCCGGGTAGAAATTGCCTAAGGTTTGCCTTATTTCCTACTCGGCCGTGATCAGGTAGCGCTACGGCTTGCCATAACACGGCAAGCCTGAGAAGGTCCTGCAAAGGCCTGCCGTAAGACGGCCGTACTCACGCTTGCCTTTCACAGCGGCCTGCTATATTAGTTCACACATTGCCACACAGATGGACGCCGGTTCTCACAAGTGGAAAGGCGCGAGAGTAAGGATAAGTAGACGAGGAAATTGTTTTTTCCATAAGCATAAGACCGAAACATCATGAATAATAACATGAATGTTAATCGTAATTTGTCGATTTTTTAGCACTTTTCAATAGAACTATCTTATTATTTTTTAATAGGTATTGGAAATTTGTTTACGATTTCGAAATGATCGTTTTTTCCATCGCTTTAAGTCGTATGTTCCACACTCATACACTTTACAAAATCAATGGAGACCATTATATATTTTAATTTTTACGGAAAATCATTGCATCGTATCACCCGTATCACGCGATGACGAAAATGTATCTTTTGACAAGTGTTTATAGATTGTGTACAGATTTAGGTTATGTTACCCCGGAAGGAAATTATAGTAGGGCACTATTATGGCACCCGTAAGGCAATCATTAGCGCCCTGATCAGGCAGCCTGATCAAGACCGTATCCGATTAAGCGTTAACACTTTCTAACGGGGCGATGTCCGGCTGCCGTGCGAGGACCGTAATACGGCAGTCAGGCAGCCGGACAGCGCCCGAAGCGGAGCCGTACTACAATTTCTACCCGGGACGTCAAACAATCTACAGAATATTGCGAGACTGAAAATCTCGAGCGAAAATTGAAAATTCTCGGTCGATTTTCGACTCGAATACTTTTATCCATCGAACGATGCTACTAAAGCATCGTCGATCACACATGGTCGACATCAAGCGAGAAAATGCGATCTCGGCGACGGACGACTCTCGTCAGCGAGAGTCAAGTATACACGCGTAAAAAAATGTACCAAATGCTGCGAAATGTCTGAAATTCTACAGATTCCTACACAACAGGATCTACAAAAATCTACATATTCCTTGTATACACTTGTCTGGATGACAGACCTCGGGATCTGGTCGATGATGAAAATGGCAGGAAAAATCGGAGGAAATTCTTGGAGAAAACCGTGAAGGGTCCAAAAGAAAATAATGAGTAATGAAGAGACCGCACAGACTCAAACTTAACAGTTGTATTTTCCACTATCACAATAATGGCGGTCGCCCGGCCTCGCGCCCGTGTCCGTTGCCGAGAACAATAACCAATTTGCCGCGAGGAAGAAGAGTCAGAGGAAGAAAGCCGGTCGTAAATCGTCTTTAGTCCACTGATCCGAAAGAAGTTGCCGAAAGAAAAGCCGAGGTTCACTAATAACGTGCACAGAATCGAAAGAATAGGTAAAGAGAAAAGCCGGGTTAGAATACTGAACGTAGAACTTTGAAATATCCGAAGAGAGAAGTGTAACACGCTCGCACTTGAAGATTCGCCGTAGAAGTGAAGAAGACGGAAATCGATCCAGATCGATGACCGAAGAGTGGGGGAATAGGTCCGAGCGTTCGAGTACCGCAGAGTCCAAGCGAGTGTCATAGGCCACGAGCTGCTGACCTCTCGCATGAACTCCCGGCACTACGAACTTTTCTGAACATACTCCCCGCCTTCGGCGACTGTTGTTGCCGAAGAATCAACTGGAAGTACCGCTAGCCTTGAAGTTGGTCGCTTGAAGGTCGAAGAGGCCGTTCGAAGTGTCACGACTCGAGTGAGACCGTCGGATCCGGGGTGAAGTTCGGTCACTCGAGCCAATGGCCATCGTGATGGTGGAAGTCTCTCATCCGTGATGAGCACGAGAGAGCCGACTCGTATCTCGTGTGAAGGGTGGTGCCATTTCGAAGTTGACAGGCTCCGTTGAAGATATTCCGAAGACCATCTCTGCCAGAAGTGTTGAAGTTTGGCTTGAAGGAGTTGCCATCGTGAAAGCCGGGGTTCCGGAAGTGCGGTCAGTGATGGTTCTGGCAGGGTGGTCAACGCTTCCCCAATGATGAAGTGACCTGGAGTAAGAGGAGCTACGTCCTCAGGGTCGTCCGACAAGGGACAAAGTGGCCTTGAATTGAGTACGGCCTCCACCTGCGTAAGAAGAGTCGTAAATTCTTCATACGTAAGTGAAGTTTCCCCGATTATCCGACGAAGGTGGTATTTCGCGGATTTTACAGTGGCCTCCCATTTACCGCCCATGTGAGGTGCTGCCGGAGGGTTGAAGGACCACTTTGTACCGAGGTTGGTCAGGGAGATGATTGTAGAGTTCATCTCCGCTGAACCAGCCTTGAATAATGCCTGAAGTGCCGCATCTGCCCCGATGAAGTTTGTGCCACAGTCACTATGAAGGGAGTGACAGATGCCTCGTCTGGCTGAAAACCGCCGATATGCTGCAATGAAGGCTTCCGAAGTGTAATCTGTGACGAGTTCCAGATGGACCGCAGATGTAGAGAAACAGACAAAAACCGCGAGGTAGCCCTTGTAAGTTTTTGCTCGTCGTCCACGCCATGTCTTGATGATGAAGGGTCCAGCGTAGTCAAGACCTGTGTGGAAGAACGGTCGTGAAGGAGTGACGCGTGCGGATGGAAGTTGGCCCATAAGCTGCTGCGCTTGAAGTCCGCGTTGTCTCGCACACGTCGTGCAGCGAAGAATGAACGATCGGATTGGTGCTCGACCGCCTGGTATCCAATACGATCGTCGAAGGAAGCTGAGAGTGATTTGTGTACCCCCGTGAAGCGTGCGGAAGTGTGCGTCCGAGATGACTAGTGAGGTGAGCCGTGAAGACCGAGGTAAGATTGGGGGATGCTTCGCCTCGGGTTGAAGAAGTGAATGCTTTAGCCGCCCTCCGACTCGAAGCGTCCCTTGCTGGTCGATGAAAGGCGTGAGGGCGGTCAAGGGATTTCCCTTGGGAAGTGTCGATCCGGCTGCAAGAAGTCGAAGCTCTGTCGCGAAGTACGCTCGTTGAACGAGGCGTATCCAAAAGAATTTTGCTTCTTCTAAGTCTCCAGGTGTGAGAGGGAAAACCAAAGAAGTGTGAGGAAGCCGTTTGAAGCGGGCTGCCGCTCGTTGGCACACGGCGGTGATCCTCAGAAGTCGCGTGAAGGAAGCGTACCTGTCGAGGAGATCCCAAACCTGAAGACTACGCTCTGAAGTGGTGATGAAGGCGAGACCTGGGCGTTGCTCGAGGTCGCAAGCCGGAGGAGCGTCGGCAGAAGAAGTTGGCCAAGACTGTTGGGGAAGTCGGAGCCAAGGTGGCCCATGCCACCATAGAAGATGCTTCGCTAATTGTCGGGGCGTAAGCCCGCGTGAAGCGCAATCAGCCGGATTCTCCTTGCCCGCAATGAACCGCCATGTTGCGTGCGAAGTGAGCTCTTGGATCGAAGTTACCCGGTTCCGTACGAAGTCCTTCCATTTGGCGGGAAGTGAAGTGATCCATGTCAATGCCACTGAAGAATCTGTCCAGAGGAATACCGGAATTCCTCCGAGGTCGAGTGTTCTCTGAACATAACCCAGAAGCCGTGCCAAGAGAAGAGCGGCATTCAATTCGAGTCGGGGAATTGACAGTCGTTTCAATGGTGCGACTCGCGTTTTCGAAGAAATTAGCGTGACTGTGGTGGAGCCGCCTGGTGAAGTTGAACGAAGGTAAACGACTGCTGACATGGCCAATTGTGAAGCGTCTGAGAAACCATGAAGTTCAACCTGATGTGAAGGTGACAGTTGTAGCCATCTCGGGAGACTGATAAGCGAGAGATCGCTCATGCTGTCTCTGAAGCGTTGCCATTTCTCCCGGAGCCGCATTGGAAGTTGGTCATCCCACTGAAGTTTAGCCAACCATAGTTCCTGCAGGAAGACCTTCGCGACGATGATTACGGGTGCGATGAAGCCCAATGGATCGAACAAGGAAGCCGTCTCCGAAAGAATTGTCCTCTTCGTGATCTCCGAGTTGAAGGAGGACTGAAGTGTGAAGCGGAAGTTGTCCTCGACGGGATTCCATACGAGGCCGAGAAGTTTCACGTTGGAATCGTCCGATTGAAGGAGAATCGCATCCGATTGAGATTCTGAAGAGACATGTTGAAGAACCTTCTTAGAGTTCGCCGTCCATTTTTGAAGTGGGAAACATCCGCGCTGACAGATTCCTTGAAGTTGGACCGCCGTTGACTGAAGTTCGTCAATAGTGTCAGCGCCAGCGAAGATATCGTCCACGTATCTGCCTTCCGTCAACGGTCGAACCGCCAGTGGGAAGTCGTGTCCTTCGTCCTCAACAAGTTGAAGCAGGACCCGGATGGCGAGGAAGGGTGCACAGCTCAATCCATATGTAACGGTGGTCAGCTGGTATGGGACGATTCGGTCTTGAGAATCGACCCATAGGATTTGTTGAAGGTCCCAATCGTCCGGATGCACGGCAATTTGCCGGAACATTTTGGTAATGTCCGTGGCGAAGATGAAGCGTTGCCGTCTGATCCATAAGAGAACGTCTGAAGTGTCCCGCTGAAGTTTGGCTCCGGTGTGAAGAATGTCGTTCAGTGAAGTTCCGCTTGTCGTTTTGAAGGAACCGTTAAAAACGACGCGAAGTTTCGTCGACGTACTCTGGGCACGGAAGACGCCATGATGCGGAAGAAAATACCGGGATGTTGAAGTAGTCGCTTTTGTGGCACGAACCATGTGCGATAAGGTCTCGTACTCTTGAAGGAAGCCGTGGTAAAGAGCTCGATACGTCTCGGTTGAAGCAAGGCGTCGTTGGAGCCGAAGAAGACACTGTTTTGCTCCCGAATACGAATCACCGAGTGTCGAAGGTGAGGCCTTGAAGGGAAGCCGTACGACGTATCGGCCGGAAGAGTCCCTGGTATGCGTGTCTCGGAAGTGTTGCTCACAAGAGGCTTCGTCCGGGTCGGGTGTAGGGGCCGGGTCCGGAAGAACTTCCTCCTGCGCCCAAAACTTTGCGAGCAACGAAGTGACCTCGTCATCGGTCGAAGAATATTGAATACGAGCCGTGGTTGAAGTGGAGGTGTCGACTGGCCCGAGGACGATCCATCCGAGGTGAGTCCGTTGAGCGATAGGCTCCGTGGGTTGACCTTTGATAAGGTCCGATTCCACTAGTAAGCCATAGGAATCAGCGCCGAGGATGAAGTCGATGGATCCCGGTTTCAGAAAGTCAGGATCGGCCAGAAGTAATCCCTGAAGATGTGGCCATTGCCTCGAAGAAGTGAACGAAGGCAGCGTCGAAGTTAGGACGGGCAGAATATATGCGGTGACCGTAATGACCGACGAAGGGTCATGAATCGAAGTGAGCTGAATGGTAGTAGCTCCCCGCGTCCGTCCCGCCGCTTGGCTGCCGATGCCGAGAATGTTGATCGAGGCGGCCGCCCGAGGCAGACGCAGAAGTTGAACCAGACGTTCAGAAATGAACGAGAGCTCTGCCCCGGGGTCGACCAAAAGTCGACTCCGACGTGAAGCGCCCGATGACGAAGTAATAACGGCTTGACTGGTAGCGAGTAATACAGAAGGTCTTACCGATTTGATGGCTGAAGTGCGCTTACGTTCCGTGCTATGAAGTGAACCCGAAGAATTGCCGAAGTTGCCAGAAGCGTCCGATGTGAAGAGATCCGGTGATGATCGAGGTGCGCCTGAAGTGACGTCGCATTGGTGACTCAAAAGTCAAGCCTGAGGCTCAGTAGGCGACGAAGAGGCCAATGGCTTAGCTGCCGGACTCCTTGAAGCGACCGTAGAAGTTGGCAGGTGAATCATGGTGTGATGTTTCCCGCCGCACTCGAAGCATCGTCCGGTGACTTTGCGCACGAAGTCGTCGAATCGAAGCACGAGGTTTAGCCGGCACTGAAGTGAACCGGTTCGAGCTCGCGAAGTCGAAGAGTCTCGAAAATGGAAGTGACACTTAACACGCACACTCGAAGTCGAAAAAACCAGCGTACGCCTTGTCGCGAAAAATCCCCAAAATTCAGAAAGTCACGATAAATGAGCGGTCGAAGCACGCACACACACGAGGAAGAAGAGTTCGGAATAATATCGCGCACTAACACGCGAAATAGAAGCGTCTGTGTGAGTGCGTGTGCACTGACACCCGTCGCTGAAGCGTCCGTTAAATTTCGCTCACTAACACTCGTCGAAGAAGCGTCCGTGAATGTATCTCGCACTAACACTCGAAGAAATTGACAGCTCGTATAGAAGTGAGCCACGTGAGTGAGAGAGCGCGATAGATGCGCCGTCCCGTAAGCGCGAGTGAGAAAGAAGTGTTCGAAAAGCACCCGTTCACGAATCACCGCACAAAACGGACGAAGCGAAGATAGGCCGTATCGCGAGAGTGAGAGAGAGAAAACTGCCCGTGCACTGACCAGTACGAAGATCCGCACAAAACGGACGAGCCGAGGATAGGCACGGCGTAAGAGCGAGAGAGCGCGATATACCGAAGCACTGCCGAGTACGAAGATCCGCACAAAACGGACGAGCCGAGGATAGGCACGGCGTAAGAGCGAGAGAGCGCGATATACCGAAGCACTGCCGAGTACGAAGATCCGCACAAAGCGGACGAAGCGATAACCGTTACCCGTGACCACGTGGAATAATTATCGCGCACTCGCACTCTTTTCCCGATGAATCTTTTCTTAAGTATTCACCTCACTTTTTAATCCCCGAAATTCCCCGGAACTCCTGTCACTTCACCAAAATCCGGCTCGAAGGACCAAAAAATGTCTGGATGACAGACCTCGGGATCTGGTCGATGATGAAAATGGCAGGAAAAATCGGAGGAAATTCTTGGAGGAAACCGTGAAGGGTCCAAAAGAAAATAATGAGTAATGAAGAGACCGCACAGACTCAAACTTAACAGTTGTATTTTCCACTATCACAATAATGGCGGTCGCCCGGCCTCGCGCCCGTGTCCGTTGCCGAGAACAATAACCAATTTGCCGCGAGGAAGAAGAGTCAGAGGAAGAAAGCCGGTCGTAAATCGTCTTTAGTCCACTGATCCGAAAGAAGTTGCCGAAAGAAAAGCCGAGGTTCACTAATAACGTGCACAGAATCGAAAGAATAGGTAAAGAGAAAAGCCGGGTTAGAATACTGAACGTAGAACTTTGAAATATCCGAAGAGAGAAGTGTAACACGCTCGCACTTGAAGATTCGCCGTAGAAGTGAAGAAGACGGAAATCGATCCAGATCGATGACCGAAGAGTGGGGGAATAGGTCCGAGCGTTCGAGTACCGCAGAGTCCAAGCGAGTGTCATAGGCCACGAGCTGCTGACCTCTCGCATGAACTCCCGGCACTACGAACTTTTCTGAACAACACTATTCATGTCTTATCGTTAAAATTTTATACATTATTTAGATTTTCCGTATTCCCTCTGTTCTGAGTATGTTCCGTGGTGGGGAAACGAATAAAGAAGAATTTTATTGCCAAAATTCTAAGTTCTCTTTAGAAAAAGATATTATTTTTTACGATAAGTAATAGTCTATACTAGACAAACAAAAAATCATATTTTTTGGCATTACTTTTTCGTACGTGACCTAAAAGCTCAAAAAAGAGATCTCAGGTTATTCTCAGGTTTATCATCACATAAATAAAATTTTATTTGTATAAGTGTGGTGATATATACCTGAAGACATTACTTTGTCGACGAGAATGAGCCCGTTTATCCTTTTTTTGTCTTCGATTGCCTATTTTTTGTATCTCGGCTACTCACTCACTGATTATATAATACTATTATTTACACTATATATATATATACATATATATACCATACACTAGAATATTCGAAATAATAGATTAATCACTTTTCGGCCCTAATAATCTCTTATTAGCACGTAATTACGGTAGTACGCGTTTTTTTACTGATGCGACAGCAAGGCGAATGAACCATGCCGCTTAGCTTCCGCGTTAGAAAATGACAGCGCGGCCGTGTTTTGCTTTCTTCTGTCACTCGACCACGCGGTGCGAAGAGATCTTTATGCATAGGCGTTGTCCGCCTGACGTAGGCCGAATGCTTAGCGCACGCTGCAGCTATACGGCTATATACATATATACATATGCCTATGTATACGCTCACTCTATCCAGAAATGTAAATCTACGATTCAAAAACGAAAAATGTGTTCAAGGGTGCTGTAAGCAACCGATCGAATTGAAATTTGGACAGTACATTGAGAATAATAGCTGAAATGGGATCTTGACATTTTTTCTGAAAATTTCCAAAAACAAACCACACTTTTTGTAATTACCATAAAAATATATATAGGTATATTATGTACATATATATGAAAGATGTATATTCCCGATAGTTGCATCGACTGTTTCATAGCTGTGGAATATACCGCTGTAGCTCAATAGAAATACATACATTTTTCGTTTTATTTCATTTCATTCGACGGAAAGATTGGAATATCATTTGCGATTTGCTTCGTCGGTAAGACAAGGTACGAGTCTTCATTTCACGAGATCAGCGCGGTCGTCGGCGACGAAACAGCCACCAGAGCTGCACACATAGCCATTATTATATAGCATCCAGGTCCGCCTGACGTAGAGCTAATGTGTAGCGCGCTCTGCGGCTATACGTGTGTGTTCACGCTCTCCGTCATCGAGAAACGCAAGCCTAATTTATAAACGTTCTCAAGCGCGCTGTGAGCAACCGATCGAGTTGAAATTTTTACACGACATAGAGAATACTAGCCGAATTGGGCTCTTGGCATTTTTTCTGAAAAATTTGAAAAATAAAGCCCACTTTTCGTTATAACCATCGCAAAATATATATACATTATCTATAAATATATATAAAACTTGCATATTCCCGATAGTTGCATGAAGTTTATGATGACTTATGAATATACAGGTAGCACCCAATGATAATCTGCACTTCTTTCCGTTTATTTCATTCCATTCGGTGGAAAAATGTACGAGCATCATTGGCAATTCGCATTGTTGATAAGACAGGGTGCGAGTCTTTACTTCACGAGTCCCGCGCTCGCCGACGACGACACCACGAGAGCCGCGCACATAGCCGTTCTTGTATAGCATCCAGCTCCGCCTGACGTACAGCTAATGTGTAGTGCGCTCCGCGGCTATACGTGTGTGTTCACGCTCGCCGGCATCGAGAAACGCAAGCCTAATTTCGAAACGTTCTCAAGCGCGCTGTGAGCAACCGATCGAGTTGAAATTTTTACACGACATAGAGAATACTAGCCGAATTGGGCTCTTGGCATTTTTTCTGAAAAATTCGAAAAATAAAGCCCACTTTTCGTTATAACCATCGCAAAATATATGTACATTATCTATAAATATATATAAAACTTGCATATTCCCGATAGTTGCATGAAGTTTATGATGACTTATGAATATACAGGTAGCACGCAATGAAAATACGCACTTTTTGCCGTTTATTTTATTTCATTTGGTGCCAAAATGTACGAGCATCATTGACAATTCGCATTGTCGATAAAACAGAGTACGAGACTTTATTTCACGAGGCCCGCGCCGTCGCCGGCGACGAAACAGCCACGAGAGCCGCACACATAGCCGTTCTTATATAGCATCTAGGTCCGCCTGACGTAGGGCTAATGTGCAGCGCGCGGTATCGCACTCGTGGTGTATATATGTATACATGCACGACGCGTAGCGGTAGCAGGCCGGGTGACAGTTGACGACGACGGAGGAGGCTAGGCCTCGCGGTCTAACATATATAAATATATAGCGGCAATGCTTTCCGGCATATGGCTTCGCCTTCGTCTGTTATCGTACGAGGCTCGTGAGAAAATTTCGACAGCGCACTCACGCGGAATTTTGTTACACTTTTTTTTTATATGTCGGTACAATTTTCTAGCCGTTGTCGTTATCTTCTTGTCAAAAATTTTGATTCGCCAATTCTCATTCATTTCTGCATAAAATCAAATGAAATAAAGCTCAAAATGTGTGTTTTTTAATTGCGGTTCGGCTCTTGCCATAGACATTACGATTTGATCCGTGCACCCATACAAAATTCTTTCATGTCTCCAATGATAAGTGAAACTGCAAATTTTTTTTCAAGGTTTTCAAACGAATATGGCAAGAGCCACTTTTTGCCATAATTCTCTGTGTATCTGCCAATTTTTAACCTGATCAGTTGTTTATTGCTCGCATGAGTGTGGATCAAAATTTCCAAGCGCGCGTCGCCGGTATCACTGACTCTTAAAAATTGACGTAGAACAATTTTTTTTTAAACCAATGTATTTTTTCCCCCTCAACTCGAATATGCTATTGAAAATGAAAAATCTTCAGTATTGTTGCGCGTCTCGATTGAAAGTGGCTGATAATAATTTTTTCATCGTATTTTCATTGCAATATTTCACGCATCGTAATATTCAACATTTTGCATTGTTATATTATCGTGCCAAATACAATAGTACGTGTAATGGGGCCAAACATATGACGAAAGTATTTTTTGCGAAATCTCATTTATTACAGTGTATTATTTACAAAACTATTAACTAAAATTTGATTACAAAACTGTATTATATTTTATAATTAACACGTTGACTGCCGCGTCATCCACATTCGGGTAACAGTAAAGTTTCTGATCGGGCCGCGTCACCCGTATTGGGGTGACGCTTATTTAACTACTTGCGAAGGATATACGTATGTGTTTGAAAATATATTTTGCAGAGGAAGTAACAAAACCATTGAATTGTTATAACAGTAATACGAAAATGGTTTATTAGGAAAATTATTTAGAATGTACAATTTTAAAGCATTCTATACAAAGCTGGGGTTGGTCGGGGGAGCTTGGACAATAAGTTGTTGTTTTCTTTAAATTCTCACGCATCTCTGATCGGCCCATTCGACGTCTTTTATCTGCATAACACTGTTTGCACGCTCGTCTAATGCTTCCTCCGGAATCATTTTTCCGAACGGCGATATTATGCTGACTCCGACGAAGACAAGGATTTGATGTATCTTCAGTCAACCCTAATAATTTTGCAGCTAATAATTCCCTAAATCTTCTAATATTTACATTCTTCTTTGTCGCAATTTTGTAAACCGTCAAAGCGTTTACAACAGAAATTCCCAAAAGTAGTTGAATGCCAAGCTTTCGGTACCACTTGATTCCTTTTCTAATTGTGGTGGCATAAGAAACCATTTGGTCTGAATAATCTATACCACACTTTCCTGCATTATATTCAACAACAGCTAGTGGCTTCAGTCTTGTAGATGTCTGTTGACTTGGAGAAACAACACGAATCCTACGATTTTTTTTTGTGCTGGGTACCATGATAGGAGCGTGTTTCGTTGATAAAATTCTCACGTCCCGCGTGTCTCTCCATTTGAGTACCACAATCCCGTTATTATCTTCTTTGGATACCACCTCCCCTTTTTTAGTTTGCAATGAAGAATATCTTTTGGGAGGAATTTTTTGTTACTCCTAAGTGTTCCCACTACATGGGTTTTGCGGTTTAGGCATGATATCGCTAATTCATAACTCGTGTAAAAGTTATCAATATACAATGTTCGTCCTTGGTAGAAAAGTTTCTCTGCAAGCTGAAGACATACATTGTGTGCCAATCCCGTTTCTCTAACACCATCAGCTGATTTGCCAGAGTAAATTTTCATTGCCCATGTATATCCCGTGCTTGAGCATAATTTAAATAATTTAATTCCATATTTGTGCGCTTTATTTGGTATATATTGTCTGAAGATGAGTCTTCCGCGCCATGGAATCAACGTCTCATCAATTACAATGTGTTCTCCAGGCGTGAATATTTTTTGATACTTTCCCTCCAGTTTGTCGAAAAGTGGATGTATTTTGCCAAGTCGATCGTTACGGGCAATGGACACATTATTGGCAAAATGAAAATTACTCAATAGTAACTCGAATCTGTTTCGTGACATTATAGTACGCGGTAATTGAAAATTATATAGTGGGCTTTTCGACCAATAATTGGCAATGGGGTGTACTTTTACAAATCCCATATATAAAAACAGTCCCAAGAATTTTTTTATTTCTTCGGGATTAGTGGGTGTCCACTTATGCATCCGTGAACACGGTGTCAAGTCAGATTTATTTAATTTTTGTTCCGCGTATCTATTTGTTTCTGATACAAGTAAGGCTATTATTTCGTCATCAACGAACAGCTCAAACACATCATATGGATTAACATCACCAGGTAATTGCCTAATGCGGCCGTCCGTCTCAGAAAAAGAGAATGACTTCTGCCGACCACTAAATTCATTCCATTCGCCAATTTGAATTGTATTGTTCTCGGTATCATCAGTTCTTCTTTCTTCATCAATGACCAATTCTTGCAAAATCTCGTCAATGGAATCTTCATTACATTCAGTATCACGACGATTGCACTGATCAATATCCGAATCGGAATCAGACGATATAATTCTATTTAAATTTCTGGTTCTAGGAAACCTGATTTCTTCCTCATCGCTACTATCTGAGTTTGTGGAAGCCTCGTAAGATCTTTCTTGTTCACTGCTATTTGACTCTCTAAGAAATGAGTTTTCCAGTTTTCTTTTCGACATTTCAACGCATTGGGGTAAAGATTTTAAGTTATACCGCTCGTTACTCGGCAAAGAGTCAAACTGATCCTGTACAATGTCCAGATGAGAACCAAACACGAAGTAACGAAAACAAAAAAAACAAACATGATACCATGGAAACAAACGGAGCGAGAGATTATCGTTGCGACAACCAGCGATTCGCATTTTTAAAATATCGGTGGGAGTACACAGCAGAATACGCTTCGTACGGTGGTACGCGTGGCCTGAAGGAGATTTCTTTGTAAATGCGCGCGGCAGTCAACGTGTTAAACCAATTTCGCCCTTTTTCCTTCCGGTTCATAATCGGAATTACACATCGTATTCTCAGGGTCTTCGGTTATCGAAAATGTTACATCGTTTTCTGCCGCGTACATATCATCGGTTAATTGCATAAAATCCTCATCGATTTCATCGTCACTTAAAACTAGTTCAAGATCCTTGGCATTTGCACAATTGACGCCGTTACATTGACTACAAAGGATTGTGCATTTCAAACCAAGTTTCCGACACCCGCAATTTGATGTGCATTTACTCACACCGCAACCGCACGATATCATATCTAACAAACTCTCCGGAACGGGAACTTTTCGACATGTAATTGGCTCTAACATGTCTCTACTTTTTTTCCACCCCCATTCCAAAGGATTTTTCGAATAATCTCTTTGCCATTCACATACTTGCAAAAATGTGCGAAACGAATGCTCATCGCACGCCTCAGCGGTTGGCGGGAGGCAGCTTAAATTAAACGTCGTTCCGAGGCTCGACTTAGCAAGACATAAATAGCGAAAATCGTTGTATGAAACCGTACTATCTTGTTTTGCACCGTATAATGCCTTAATTATCTTTGGTCCGGCTGCCTTTATCGAAGTATTTGACGTGCTCGTACAATTAAACAGATTGGCTTCTACTTTCAAAATATTCGGATCATTCCTTAGAAGTTTGATTAATTTAGCTTTCCCCTCTCTGTAGAGGGAAGATGTTGTATCGCAGCCTGAGAATGCGTGAATGAAGCATACGAGGTTTCTAATTTCGGGAAATTTGAAGCTGTTAATGGAATAAACTTTTTCCTCGACGCTTTGGCGGTTCGGTTTTAAAAGATAAATGTTTTTCTTGGCTTGTGCAATCTCCCGCCAACCGCTGAGGCGTGCGATGAGCATTCGTTTCGCACATTTTTGCAAGTATGTGAATGGCAAAGAGATTATTCGAAAAATCCTTTGGAATGGGGTTGGAAAAAAAGTAGAGACATGTTAGAGCCAATTATATGTCGAAAAGTTCCCGTTCCGGAGAGTTTGTTAGATATGATATCGTGCGGTTGCGGTGTGAGTAAATGCACATCAAATTGCGGGTATCGGAAACTTGGTTTGAAATGCACAATCCTTTGTAGTCAATGTAACGGCGTCAATTGTGCAAATGCCAAGGATCTTGAACTAGTTTTAAGTGACGATGAAATCGATGAGGATTCTATGCAATTAAGGCAGGAGCCTGCTTTAGAAGCATAAAAAATCGATTTTTTATTGCTTAAATCTATTCCTAGTATATCTAAGAATATGTATGTAAAGTTATAGAAGCTAATTCACAGGATTTTCGAAGATACAGCACGACACGTGGTGGGGCGCAGAGCAGGTATACGAGCGCTCGGGCAGCTGCAGCGCGCGTTTTCTCGAGTTTTCGTTTTTACGATTTTTCTAAACTGGCGTGCATGATTGCAAGAAAACTAGACGACCAATCAAAACGAACCAACGCTTGTTAGCTTTAGTTTTGTATACACTTCTATTTGAACTAAAAAGATTCACGGAAAATAAATTCTAAACAACTTTTTTAGCAAGTTGTAATGATTTTTTTTCGCGCAAAAAGCACATTTTTTTTCAAACTTGCGAAAAAACTTTAGTTTTACAATTTTTAAGGTTTTTTGTAGTTCAAATAGAAGAAAGATATATGAAAATTAAAATTTTCTTTGGTTTTTTGTTTGAGACGAAAATTGCGAGCTCCATCTTGTACGCCGATTGGAGACTGCACTTGCAAAGTGCTGAACAAATGTTCGTAAAAATCGACAGCATTTAGATATTTATCTCCAAAAAAATTTTGTTTATCATGTTCAAATATGCATTAAAATATTCTCATAAGTTCGCTAGACATGCTTATTTTTTTCTGCCCTAAAAAAATTCCCCAAAAAACGCTTCTTTTAGGCCTCCTAAAGCAGGATCCTGCCTTAACCGATGATATGTACGCGGCAGAAAACGATGTAACATTTTCGATAATCGAATACCCTGAGAATACGATGTGTAATTCCGATTATGAACCGGAAGGAAAAAGGGCGAAATTGATTTAATTATAAAATATAATACAGTTTTGTAATCAAATTTTAGTTAATAGTTTTGTAAATAATACACTGTAATAAATGAGATTTCGCAAAAAATACTTTCGTCATATGTTTGGCCCCATTACATGTACTATTTTATTTGGCACGATAATATAACAATGCAAAATGTTGAATATTACGATGCGTGAAATATTGCAATGAAAATTACGATGCAAAAATTATTATCAGCCACTTTCAATCGAGACGCGCAACAATACTGAAGATTTTTCATTTTCAATAACATATTCGAGTTGAGGGGGAAAAAATACATTGGTTTAAAAAAAAATTGTTCTACGTCAATTTTTAAGGAAGTTATATAAATTGTTAAGTAAGCGCTCAAGACGAGCCACGGGGCCAGGAGCGCGAACGCATTTTGCAAGATGGCAGCCACTGCAGACCATCGTGAGATGGTCTCATTTTTTAACTTAAGCTTTTTAACCTCCAAATTAACATTTGGTAAAAAAATTAGAAGTAGGCAAACATTTGCATTACGACCAAGTATAAGCGCGAGCTCCCTCGCCTGGACTAATCGACTTTGTTTTGCCTCTCGTGCAAACTTGTCGTCCTAGTAAATTTCATATTTTATTTATTTTTGCCTACCATCCAAATCTATCTTCTCTCCGTCCTTTGAGTCGCCATCACTCTCCTCTTGGCTACACTCTTCGGACTTTTCTTCCACTGGATTTTGAAGTCCTGCGATCTCCTCTTGTAGTCTCCTGATCTTCTCCTCGATCTCACTAATAACGATGTTCTTTCTTTTCGACATACTTGATCTTTTTGAATAACAAACACCCGGAATAAAAACCTGAGAATTTCTGTACGAAGTTGCCTCTGGCGCACAACGAAAGAATATCAGGTAGCGGCGGAGGTGGCGCTGGGAGCGGGACCTATAAGCCCCACTCTAAGTTTTTTGGTATAGGACTCTGTACGTTGTGGCTATCTGGTGGACTCGAGAGTCACTACATAATTCTAATCTCGAGAACGAGGCGGGAAATATAAATATATATTGTTATGCCGGCACCACATTTCTTTCTTTTTTTTATAAGTTTAAGGGACAACACCACTGTGACCCCTGTTTTTTTTACATTTTTCAACAATTTTTTTTCGTGGGAAAAATAAGACATTCGAAAAATTGTTTTTGCGTTTTTTTTCCTTGTTTATTAATTTTTCAAAAAACATTTTTTACACATTTTTTACGTCGCATGATGGCGCTTGGGAAGCTCCCGTGTCAGGTGCTGTTGTCTCCGCAGTGGTTCGCGGCACGCAGCAAAACTCTCTTCAACTTCGATCTGAAAAAAATACCCAGTGTTTTCGTTAATAATATGATATTTTGAAGTGAAGCACGTAGGGATTTGGAAAAACATTGATTTTTAAAAAATAGGCACGCTTTTGAAATTAAAGAATGATTTTTGAGCAAAATTTCTCGTCGAAAATAGGCTATAACTTTTATTATTAGGTGTACAACTTTGCTTCCACCGTTTTTTTTTCGACATTCGAGGCTTTATTGTTAAAAACTGGTTATACATTTACGATTAAAAATATCGTCCATCGCTGGCCACTACTTTCTCCCATCTTTCGGGCAGCGTACGAATCCCGCGTCGAAAAAACTGATCATCTTTTGAGCCGAACCACGTATCGATCCAATTTTTGACTTCTTCATAAGAACGTAAGTGCTGGTCAGCCAGGCCGTGTGCCATTGATCGAAACAAGTGATAGTCAGAAGGAGCAATGTCTGGGGAATACGGCGGGTGGAGTAGGACTTCCCATTTCAACTTTTCCAAGTATGTTTTGACCGGCTTTGCTACATGGGGTCGAGCATTGTCATGCTGCAACATCACTTTATCGTGTCTCTCGTTGTATTGCGGCCGTTTGTCTTTCAATGCTCGGCTTAAACGCATTAATTGCTTTCGATACAGATAGCCTGTGATTGTTTCAGATGGTTTTAGCAGCTCATAATACGCCGAGCTGGTCCCACCAAATACAGAGCATTACCTTTGAACTGTGAATATTCGGTTTGGCCGTCGTCGTGAAAGCATGGCCAGGAAGTCCCCATGATTTTCTGCGCTTGGGGTTATTGTAATGAACCCATTTTTCGTCCCCAGTCACAATGCGATGCAGAAATCCTTTCCGTCTTTGCCTTTCAAGCAGCTGTTCACGAGCAAACAAACGCCTTTCAACATCTCTTGGCTTCAAGTCGTATGGCACCCAATTTCCTTGTTTCTGGATCATTCCCATGGCTTTCAGGCGTTTTGAAATGGCTTGTTGTATCCTGCCAATTCTTCTTGCATTTGACATGAGTCTTCTTCTCATGAGTCCATGGGTTCATGAGTACTTCTTGGAGTAATGCCTCCAATTCTGCATCTTTGAAAACCTTTTCTCTTCCACCGCCAAGCCGGTCTTCGATGTCAAAATCACCGTTCTTGAATCGTTGAAACCACTCACCACACGTTCGTTCACTAATAGCGGTCTCGCCATAAGTATTTGAGAGCATTCGATGAGCCTCAGCCGCAGATTTCTTCATATTGAAGCAGACAATTAAAGCCTCCCGCAAATGACGAGAATTTGGCTCGTAAACTGACACTTTAATCGAGAATGACTGTACGATTCGGACACAAATCGACTAATGTTTCGATGGGGTTATGTTGACAAATGCCCAAGCTTATTGTATGACGTCTACATCTGTTTATTACCGCTTATATGTACCGCTAAAGCAATCTATTGGAAAACGGCGGAAGCAAAGTTGTACACCAATATTATTGAGATATCGAAAAAATCCTATGTAGTTCATTAGATAATCTATTTTTTATTGATACAGTAAAAGTTTGAAGTCGATCGGATAAAAATTACTCGAGTTTTGCTGCGTGCCGCACTCAAAAAAGTAGTTTCGAGAAAAAGGCGTTCAAAGTTTTAGGTTTGTTAATGTATGTTATGAATTGAAAAAAAAAATTATGTACCTTCAATCAGCGATGCCGGCACCATATAGCTGGCCTTCAAGAAGCAAGTCATTGTCTCCTGAATGTTTCCTCGAACTTGTCGAGGCTTTTCTTGCTTCTTTTGCATTGTCTGTGAGCGAGCGCTGCGCCAGTTGGATCCGCGCTGCGTCGGTCCCAACGCAAAAGTTGAAACAATTTGGGCCGATGGTTATCCCCAACATCTCCAGAACTTTCATGAGACTTCTCAGGTCATCATTGAACACTAATACTGCGATATCAGTTGCAATATCAACGATTTTTTTGCTTCCGGACTGGGATTTGGGGGCTATTGCCCAAACTGATTTATTGTAGCTTTCGTTATTGTTTTGCATATAGCCGCCCAAACAACGCTGCAGCAAATCGCCCCTGCTCAAATTTTCGAAGGTTGGCAGAATTGCCTCCAATACTTCCTGAGGAAGAGGCGGCTTATGGCGATATTCAGAAATATCACCATTTGCTACCGCGTGCTGCCACGAACACCACGACTCGACTCCCTCCGGGCAATCGTTATGTTGTGGCTCACTGTCTGTGCACATTTTATGTTCGATAGTTGCCCAAATTGCCTTCCTCATTTTGGCAACATCATCGCTGTGCCTCCGAATAGCCAAGCCGTAATATGTGCTCAACTCGTCAATAAATTTTCCGGTGAGCTTTCCTCTGTCAGACAATCCTTTTTTTCCACGATTTCGCGGAGGCGCGTCCCCATACGTTTTTGGACATGATCGATGCACTCTTTTGTTTTTAACTCGAAACCGTCGTATGGATCGCTAATCGATATGCCCAGAAACGTTTTAGAATCGCCGTCACCAATATAATATTTATATTTTATGCCATAGAGCTCTTCAGACCGTTGAAACATTTCGATAGCTGCGTCGACTTCCATTTCTCCGGAGGAGCCGCTATGGTTCGCCTGGCACTGATTGTCGTGGGTAATTTTCCATGCCCAGTACTCCGCGGTGCTTTCTTTTTTTTCCCAATGCTCGCAAGCTTTGCAGTATTTCGATTTAACCATAACGTCGATCACTTTTTTAGTGTACCAGCCGATTAGCGATGTTATGCCGAAAAGCGAGCTGAAACCGCGCTTTCGCCACGATCCGTCACCTGAAACGATAATTCCGCCCGCCACCCCATTTTCCAACGAAATTCTCTGCTCCTCAAGTGCAGCCTTTTTTCGCTTATTGTGATCACCGCTCTAGTAGCAATCGAAATCGAATTTATGATTCGATCGTAGAAAGACTGAAATATGGGGCGCGGTAGGTCCATAAATGCACAAAATTTCATCAAGAATTCAAACCGACGCCAAGAAGACGCATACTGAATACGATCCCACGATTTATTTCGTATGCACTGTCAATCATAGGACACGAATCGATTAGAACTTTTTCACAAAGGCCGCAATCGACCTCGATTTTGAACCCGAGTTCGCGCAAACTTTTTTCGGTGAATTTTATGTCGCGACCACACACTTTGCATTTTACTAACGTGGATATAATGTTCAATGCAGTGAAAAGATGTACTATACGATAACTGATATCGTTAGTAACACCGACCTCTAAATCGGCCGATGATTTTAACTTTTTCGCCGACGTGCTCACATGCTCTGCAGAACTGTTTTCGGAGCTATAACGGTTCAAAGGTTTTCGATTCGAGATTTTCGTCCGATTCCTCGTCACATAGCTCCGTTTTGTTCCCTTCCTCCCCGAGTACACTTTCTTATTCTCCATTTCAATGTGAAAAGAATAATTCGGAGCTTTTAATATTCATAAACGAAACGATTCGGAGTGATTAGACACGAATAGCGTCGCTTTTATCCGCAAACTGACGCTATGGCGTTATCCCTATACCTGCCATGGAAATTTTTCAATTATCGCCACCTAGTGCTATTTTTCGAAACGGTATTTATAAAAATAGCCGGTTTTTGTGAAGGGAGCCAAAATAGCCCAGTCGAATTAGGATTTGACCCGGAAAAAAATTTAAGTAGCAATTTTCCTTCGGAATTCGTTGAAAATTGAAAATAAACGAGTTATTGAATAAACAAAAATTAACCCTTAAAATCAAGATGGCGGAAGACACAACGGATCGAATACCACGCAAAACCAAATTTAGACTGCCAGTTTTTTCCGGGTTTGCCCCTTTTTTGAGCTAATTCGACTGGGCTAAAAGAATACCTGGGAAAGGTGGGAATACTTGACGATCCTGAGGTGCTCAGCAGCGCGGGACCCCGAGCGTCGCGGAGCGCTGCACCGCTCCACAAAATATTCAATATCTACGAAAATAATAATTTTTTCGACCTGGGTCCAACGGCATCTTAATCTTAAAAGTATTTTAGATTTTTTCTAATGGTTTTCAAAAAATCGATTTTTTTAAACCATCACAGTGGTGTTGTCCCTTAATTCTTTTTATTATTCTCACGGGAATAGAATAGATATTTAGTTATCGCTACGACCGGAAAGAAATATTAAACGCTTCGTCGTTAATATTTCTTTCACACAGGAATCAAGTAGCCGCGAGAGGCTGCAGCGCGGCTCGTGGGCCTCGTTTTCTCACGGCAGAAAAATACTTTCGCAAAAGCGCATCTTTTTTGACGTGCTCTATAATTCCTTAGATTTAGTTAGTTCGGAAGGAGCCGCGAACGATAACAGAACAGAAAGAATAGTAGAACAGAATATGTAAGTCTCTGCCCTGGAGACTTCCCGACGTTCACAGGAACTTGGATGGGGTGAAATAACCAACACGAGTTGTTGCAGTAGAATACTGTTTTTAAAGAAACACTTATTAACAAACTACATCAACACTTAATAACTAATTACAACAACGCGTATCTTGCTACATTGCTATACCTGAATCAACACCAAATGTCGGTATTACTCAGAACGTTGCGACGAGTGCGTCTATGCATAGTGTATCAGCGACTAACTCCTCGAGGTACGTCCTACGTCGCTCGTAGCACGCACTCGCTCAGCCGATCTCAGCCGATAATCGTTATGATTATTGCCTGTAGGCGGCTAAGTTTGAACTGTCAAACTTATATCCCCCCTCCCCAAGCAGACGCTCCGATACGGAGGTTGGGAAATAAGGGACAAGTTTGCTAGCGTGGAAAAGATTTGACTCATTTTTTCTAAAACCGCTGTCAATGGCAAATATCGTGTCCGATACGTTTTTTTTATTTTGTACGGACCTATTCTGATCGGATCTAACTTGCCTCTATTTAGTCTATTACCATTTTGTATGTATACTAAATCCGCTTCATTGTATTTTATCGCAACTGAGTTTTTTACGTAATATTTTTTATTTTGATCGTGGATTTTTTCTGAATTTTTATATGCTATTTTTCTATTCTCTTCTAGGTTATTCTTATTATTTTCATTTAGTTATCTTGGTAGCAGAAAATCGTCCACTCCCGTTAGTAAATATTGTGGGTTAAAACCCGTCGAGCTATGAATTGTATTATTATATTCGTTTACACATTCTTGTGCTAATACAGGCCACGGTCGGTTTATATCCTTGTAGATTTTGCATCTTATTCTATTCATTAGAGTTTGGTTGGATCTTTCATTCAACCCGTTAGAGAACGCGCAATCAACCGCGGTAAAAATTAAGTTAATTTTTTTTAATTTTAAATATTGTTTGAATTCTTTCGAATTTATGCCTCCATACTGGTCAGTTAACACAGTTTCCACATCGTGTTTATTTCTTATTGGTTCTAGTAATTTTATGAAGTCTTTAGCGGTATGAGTTTTCGAAGTTGCGATGAAAGCAAACCTCGTAAAATGGTCTACAATCAGGTGTAAATATTTTTTTGTACTCTTGTTTCTCGCAAAACCTCCTATTGTATCTAGAGACATGATTTCGAATGGTTTTTTCGCGGGTCCTAATTGTGACAGTGGAGCTTTGTATTTTGCAATTCTGGATTTGTTCTTAATGCATGTTTCACATATACGGCATATTCTTTTTATGTGTTTATGCATATTTTTAAAGTAAAATTTTCTCGTTATTGTGAGTATTAACTGCTTTCTCCCCACATGTCCCAGTTTCTCATGTACTGTTTCTATTAGTGTAATGCCGAATTCTTCAGTTATCCAAATTTTCCTCTTATCCTTTAAGGTTTTATAAATTATGCCGTTTTCAATATCACATTTTTCGTCTATTTTTAATTGTTTTTGATCATTAACTATATCCGTTACATTGATGAAGTTTACAATTTTAACAATGGAATATTCGCAGCCATGTTCTCGTTCGTGTAGGACTGGGTTCCTAGATAGACAATCTGCCTCTAAATTCTCTCTCCCCGGGTTATATATTATCCCGAAATCAAATTGTGATATGTAATTCAGAATTTCTCGTAACTCCGAATCTTTACAGTTTTTTATATTAAAGTGTTCCAACGGTTTATGGTCTGTGTAGATAATAAATCTATTTCCCATTAGATAATATTGCCAGTATAAAATGGCTTCTTTAATTGCCAGGCATTCTATATAGATAGCTTTCTTTGTTTTTTGTCTCTCTGTTAATTTTCGAGAAAAATAGAATACAGGTTTCAGTGTCTTGTCTGCCTGTGGCTGTTTTAAAACTGCGCCTACCCCTTGTAAACAAGCGTCCGTATAAACGTAAATTTGACTATTTGGGTCGAAGATCGCTAAAATTGGTTCAGAACACAGACACTTCTTCACCTTTTCAAAATTTTCTTGGCAACTTTCCGACCATTTAAATTCTATATTTTTTCTTAGTAAATTATGAAGTGGTTCTAGCACCATTGAAGCTTTGGGGATATATTGTAAATAAAAATGTATTTTCCCCAAAAATTGTCTGATATTTTTCCTTGTTTTAGGCGTAGGAAAGTTTTTTATTGCAACTACATTATCGTTTAAGGGCTTTATACCGTTAAATCCTATCTCATGTCCTAAATATTTTATTTTATTTTGCGCGAACAAACATTTCGATACGTTTAGTTTGAACCCGATCTCCCATAACATTTCTAAGGTTAATTCAATGTGTTTCAGATGATCTTCGTAAGTTTTCGATTAAATCAGAATATCATCAATATAGTTCACGGCGAACTTCTCTGACTTATATTTTCTTATTTGACTCGATACGAATCTTTGAAATATTGCCGGTGAGATTTTCAACCCAAACGGTAAACAACACCATTGCCAATGATCGTGGTGGGTTACGAAGGCTGTCTTGTATTTGTCTTTATTCCGTAGCGGGATTGACCAGAACGCCGAGTTCACGTCAAGTTTCGTGAAATATTTACAATTTCTTGCCCGTAACACTAATTCGTCGATTCGTGGAAACGGTTGACTCTCGGGTGTGACTATCTTATTTAATTCTCGATAGTCAATACATAATCGAGACTTTTTCCCTTCCTCTTTTTTAAATGCTAATGTTACTGGTGCCGCGTTAGGACTACTTGATTCCTCAATCAGTCCCAATTGTAATAATTTCTCTATTTGTTTTTCTATTTCGGTTTTATCTTGTAACGAGCATTTATAGGGTTTTCTGGCTATGTATTTATTCTCCATGAGTTTTATTGTAGCTTCGAAATTTTTGACCGTACCAACGTCAAATTTCCCATTTGCAAATACCCCCTTGTATTTATTTTTTATTTTGATTATAGGATCAATTTCCTTCTGTGTATTGGAGTTTGATGTGTCCTTTATTAAATTTATTTTTGGTTTTCCGAGATTTTGGCTTATTTTTAACTTTTCGTCTTGACACAACTTACATTCTTTGATACTATCTAGTCCTAATAATACATCATCCTTAAATGATTCGCTTTTGATTATAAAGAATTAAAATTTTTTGTGATATCCAAAATTTTCATCTCTACCGAGACCATTCCTTCAGATTTCGAGGTTCCCGATAATGTTTTAATATTCCCCCACTTACATTTTTCTTTACATTAAGGCTCTTCCAGAAGTCATAATTGATTAACGACACATTCGCCCCTGAGTCATAAATGGCGATCGCCGGGTTATTATTTATCAATATTTTTATTTTTATAAGTGGGGTAACAATTAGTTTTTTGCCTCCTCAGTAGAAGAGATTAAGTTCTCCAATTCGGTGTTATGCGCTATGGTAATTTTCTCTTTTCTCTGTGCGTTTTTGTTGTTCAATTTCATTCGACATACATTCTCAGGGTGATATCTGTTTGGATAACCTATGCTTTCACAGTACGCGCAAGGTGAGTAATCGTTCCCTTTTTTTCATTTGGCCTGCCTTGTTTCTGTTTACCATAGTCTATACTCGTGCTCTTGGGCTTATGTACCATCGGTTCCATTTTTTTCAAATTTGCCATTAGATTCTCAATCGATTCTATTCTCATATTCAGTTTTGATCTAACGTAATTTGGTAAAGCTATTACTATTAAATTTATCTGAGAATTTATTGTTAGATCAGGGTCTGCATCGATCAATAACCTCCGTTTCTTCAATGCAAATTCAAAAAATGCGCCGTTCCAATATTTATATGTGTATGCATATTCAATTTCCGACCATGATTTTTGGTTAAAAGTTTCAATGAAGGAACTCCTCCAAGCTTCCCATTTGTCGGTTAGTGAATTTGTTTTCATAAATATCGCATGCCATTCTAATGCACTATCTTCTAAAAATAATCTTAAACTTTCAGCGTATCTCTCCTCGCGTATGTCAAGACGCTTACACTCATCTACAAAAATGTTCAGCTACGATTCTGCGTTAACATTCTTCCCGTTAAACTTTTCCAACACCATATTTTTCGCTATGGAATGCATTGATTTTTCGGCAGACGGGTTTGGTCCTGGAAGCGTTTCCGGAGGTGGGCTACCCACGACGGCCTCCAAATAGTAATCGTTAAAAACAACGTTACCTTCCTCATCCAGGTACTCATCGCGGAGGACATTCTTTGTTAACGTGATGACCACATTTCGAAACTTGTTGCGTTCCTTGAGGCTCCTGACAACCCCTCTTACCACTGAATGATCAAAAAGTTTTCCGTGATGAACATTCGTTTGTTGGTCGATTGGGAATTTGAAAACTTCCAGCTGGTCGATTAGTTGGATCGTCTTGACCTTAACCACCGTGGTGTTGGAGGTCATGGCTTCTGCTACGAAGTGGAACCTTGCCTTGAGATCACCCATCTCTCTGGTGTTGATTTGTAAGTCTCTGCCCTGGAGACTTCCCGACGTTCACAGGAACTTGGATGGGGTGAAATAACCAACACGGGTTGTTGCAGTAGAATACTGTTTTTAAAGAAACACTTATTAACAAACTACATCAACACTTAATAACTAATTACAACAACGCGTATCTTGCTACATTGCTATACCTGAATCAACACCAAATGTCGGTATTACTCAGAACGTTGCGACGAGTGCGTCTATGCCGTAGCATAGTGTATCAGCGACTAACTCCTCGAGGTACGTCGCTCGTAGCACGCACTCGCTCAGCCGATCTCAGCCGATAATCGTTATGATTATTGCCTGTAGGCGGCTAAGTTTGAACTGTCAAACTTATAATAGAAAAGTACAGAACAGAAAGTACATTCAAGAATAAAATAAGAATTAGTTCATAATCGTTAGATTTAATTAAATATTGTTAATTTCTATATATTATAAAAAAAAGTTCTTTTTTTGTGTTTAACTTTAAAACTTTGAACAATATTATTTAAAGTTTACCTGATCCCACACGGCATAACAATATACTGAGATGTCGCGAGTTATTTATTTATTTAATTATTGTGGATGGAGCTGCCGACTCGGCTGCGGAACGCGGTAGTTGAGAGGAAAAACGCGGTAGACACGTAATTGAGAAGCACAAGACTTTATTTTCAGTATTACAATGGACAGCGTAACATCGCTGCTCGGATGATCGAATATCTACTAACTGGTCAGCCTAGGAAGAAGTGGTTCTTATAACATTAACCCGTGGATAGTCCTGGTTTGGCGAGGAGAGAATTTGAGAGTTAGAACATTTTTGAAAAGGAAACGTCTTGGGAGACACGGAGAACGGCAGGTGTTTCGGGTTTAAGGCAGGTCAGGCCATAAAGATAGGTGCTTTATGGCTGGACTGTGAAAATGGGGAAAAAGGTGTTTTTGGGCCTTTATCGGGAAACAAAGGCTATCTGCATTTCAACGGAGAGATGTTCCGACGATAGCGCGGGTGCTGCTGAAGGAAGTGATGTAGACAGGGAAGGAGTGCGAGAGGCGCAAGAGGAAGATGAAAAAAGGTGGCTGGGGATAGACCATCGTTACAATACATATATTTTTTTCTTTCGATTAAGGTGTAGATTGACCAAAATGATACCAGTAGTATAGCGGCCACTATGGCGATCCCCACTCCTATCCCCACTCCTACCCCCACTCCTTTTCCCCCACTCCGCGGCCTCCGAGTTCGCGGCTCGGTCGGTCGTGGGTGCGGGGGGAAGAGGTGCGCGGGGGGAGGAGAGGGGATGGGGCGAGTCGCCATAGGGCACACTACTTTATATATATTTTTTATTTTTTATATTTTTTCGGAGCATGTCGGTATGGTGGAGCGCTACTTGCATTTCAACCATTTTTTTCTCGGAGCGTGTCGGTATGGTGGAGCGCTGCTTACATTGCCGCCATTTTTTTATTTTTCAGAGCGTGTCGGTATGGTGACACGCTCCTTTTATTTTCGCCATTTTTTCTTTTATAATTAAAAAAATCGGAGCAAGCGCGGGACTCGAACTCGAGACCCTCGGATTGCCAGCCTGAGCCGCTGCCTCTGAGCCAAGGATCGTTATGATATTAAGCATATGTGGAAGACTCTTGTAGCGAACGCGCGTGTGCACACCTTATTCTCTCTCTCTCTCTCTCTCTCTCTCTCTCTCTCTCGTACTTCCACAAGTTTACAATAAATATTCAAAACCAACAATATAGATTTTTCTTTTTTTATTACATTTGTTAATTTTATAATTATAAATATATTTTACAGTAAATATTCGGTGGTAATGCATATTTTATAATAAAAGTAGTACGGTGAGTAGCGGATATTAGCTTCTTCTTCTTTGGCCCTATACTCGTCACAGCTCTCTCTCTCTCTCTCTCTCTCTCTCTCTCTCTCTCTCTCTCTCTGATCAGACGATGCTTTAACTATGAAAGACAGAGATAGACACACGGTATGAGAGAGGATCGTATATACAATTAGTTCCATAAATGCTTTATATAGGTTTTTAGTACGTACCTGGTTATGATGATTCCTTAGCAGGTTTGAACTCCAGCTTATTGAACTTCGTGCCGTGGTATTGCATGATCAGGTTTTTATTATTGGCAGCTTCGCTCATTTGTTGAAACAGTTCGGCCGCCTCCTCGAAAGCCTTGACGAATCTCGTAGGTAGATAACACGTAAATTCACCATTCACATCCACGACGATTCGCGCACCCCATTTGGTTTGGACTGTTTTGATATCAGTGATATTATAGTCTTTTTGGAGTTCCAACTCCGATAATCTTTTGACGGGGAGAAGCGTCTCCAGCCGACCCACTTGATTGATTCGCGTGAAATCCATTATGCAACTTGAGTTTTTTCAGTTTTAGCGTTAAACTACGAAACTCCGATATTGCGTGTATTTTTCCTTTAACCGTAGCAATATCTTGCAGGAAAGCGTCTAAGCGGATTTTTATTCGGTGCTGCTTACTTCTTTGAAGACTCGAGGACAATGGCTGCCTATCACAGATCGTAGATTCTTCGGACCTCATACCAAACAGAGACATTCCCCTACTCCGTATACGGAGAAGTGTAGACTGGATTTAATTGGTGCAATATTTGCTTATTTTGTAAAAAGTCAGTAAGTCACTTTGGCGGTGGTGGTGGTAAAAGCCAGCAAGTCGCTTGGCCATGACACCTCTGAATTCTCCGAAAGATTAGGTCAGCACTTTTGCACGTGCGCTGAAATTAATACGACATAGCGATGGCGGGGAAATAGGAGATGATCATGTGAAGATGGCACGTGCCTAAATAAAAACACGATTTTGAAAAATATACTTTATTTTTTATCATAAAATTATCGTAGAATTAGCGGCTGCGCGAACAACATCCTTGTACACACCCAAAAGTTTTCATACATAAAGTAATGAGGTCATTATAATGGTACCACCCACCTACAGCGGCTCCCCTCTTTAACACATTATTCAAGGATTTGGATTTATTACACTTATTCATATACTCCTTGTAATAGTCATACACTATTTTATCGTTTCGTGTTAAATCGGTTGAAAACGCACTCCTAAATATATTAATACCAAGACCTGTAGACATGAAATGCAGAAACATAACACAATAATGTCCACAAGTCTGTGATTCAGGACCCTGTAGCTGTATAGCGTTGTAGCTAAAGAATTTGCAGTTCTGCCGGAGACGCTGGAGATGCTGAGGGATGATTGGTGGCAGTCCGTAGCTGTCGAAGTACCATCCGCGTCCATCTCGATCGACGTACATGGCGACCCAGTGGGCCCCGGGCTGCTTGTGGCCATCGGTATTGACCACAAGCGCTGCTGGTTTCACCCACACCTTAGGGATGCGATCTGCCGGGTATACGCCTACAGTACGGCTCTTTATACCGCGTAGGGCCTGCAGAAGCTGTTCGGTGTTCATAATAGACAGCGCTTATAGACACACTAAAGCGCCTTTATATCGGTTGTTTTCCCCTCTTCGCGGCGCTCCACAGCTAGTAGGCCGATGTTCCAGCTTGTCGTTGTTCTGTATTCCCACAAGGAGCTGGAGCGATCGCTATGAGAAAGCCACTTTTTGATTCTCACTGCATTGTTGAGGGCACACGTGAACGAGCAGTTTTTACGCAGTAAACCATGATATATACAGCGGGTGTTGCTCTCGGGAAGATTACGGAACGAGGAATCGTCGTCTTCATCTTCTTCTAGATTTATAACGTAGCAATCCGTTAGCTGTGTCAGATATGCCGCTTTATCAGCTCCTCGTGTAAACAGGCGATCACACTGCACTGCAATTTTCTTCAGCGAAGCCTCGACTGTGCGTAAATGCGTTTCGCCCTCGGACCACTCTATACCATGATGATTGGTTTGTAACCAGGTGTTTTGACGTTTTACGCTAGGCGGTAGAACGTTGTAAGCGTAGGGTGGTGATATAATCCAATGGGCTAGGTACGATGTCTTTATAGAGACCACGGCAACTTCTTTAGGTATAAAATGATTATATTTATCCTTCAGGCCTTGTATATCAATGACGATATTCATGGTGCTTCTCAATCGTCGTAACACGTCGAGTTTTCAATACAGACTGACGACAAATATTGCGCTCTCTGTGGATATATGACACTTCCCCCTCTATAAACCTTACGATCTAGCCACTAAAATCCACAATTACTTGTCTGGAAGAGTCGATCTCCAACACATTATCATATTCCGCATACACAATGCAATTAATCGTTGATGTTAGGGCTGCCGCGAAACGTACTTCTATCCTGACACTACCATGCCTCACAAGATTCCAATGGGTGCTACTATTGGCCGAGAGATCGGGTGTAAGATCAAATGCAAAGAGGCAATAACCAGACGGGTAGGTTGTACGCGCAATACAATTGCCCTCGTTGAGAAAGTGGATACCTGTACCCGAGAATAGTGTATGGTATGCATCCACATACATATCAGAATCTGCGAAGTCTGGCTGTAGAGGTTTAGACGGTATTTGCAAGCCATCGGCGTATAAAGAAAAATAATTTATATTGTAATTCTGAAAATTGAAGGGATTCATTTTACGATCGCCATTAAAAGCCTTATTATTGACAAAACCGACGATTATACGCTTAGGCAGTTGACCAAGTATGATATTATCAAGAGTATCACCGTGTATCCCTGCATGCAGCGATATCGCTTTAACCTCGACCCTCGTCAAAGGATATTTCGCTGTAGATTTCGACAGAGCTCTTGCATGGGCCAAAAGTATACCGGGTGCTATCTTAACACGTCGTACAAGTAGCGATGCTTCCGTAATACGTATGGTACAATCTTTCGAAGAGCTCATGAGACAAAAAGCGTTATTGGTTCGTACGAGGCGTAGCCGCATCTCAACACCGTTTAGCAAAAACCTCTCTTGATTGAAGATATCGCAATGCAAATGGCCAAGGAGATCGATCGTTCGATTCTTGCCTAATACGTTCCGCCGGTTCACAAGCCCTGCATTATTATCTTCTGTATCATCCATTTTACCAGGCAAATCATTATACCACAGAGTACTCGTGAGATGCGAAGACTTAGCAGCAGGCCCGTAATTCAAAAGGGTTTCAATGTATGCCCTATAGGCATAAACATTATTGGGAGGTGACACAAGTTTCTGATTTAAAAATACATCGATCTGATTGAACATTGAGTGCAATAGATTATTGACTTGTCCTACTTTAGGAGCCGGAGCATCCTTCGTGTCTGGACTTTCTATCTTAACACGCATACTCAGCATGGTGTGTGCCAGATCAATGTACTCATCACCCTGACCCGGTATGACAAACTCTATCGGGGAATCATCCGTCAATGATGAGATTGGTTTGTAGCATACTGTATGCGTTCCTTCGATTGTTGTCTGGGTTGGTGGTAGTGTAAATAGCTCAAGCTCCGACTTAAGGCACTCACACGAGTGTGTGTGTAAGAAAGCCATTTTTTCAAGATTGTGTTAAGCAAAAATATCTGCCACTGTTCTTGATTTCTTGGAGTGATTCTTAGTTGTATGTTTTGTTCCTTTTCTTCTTTTCACAGCCTTCTTACCCTGTCTCTTTTTCACAGCGCCCGATCGTTTTCGCGACTTCACGGTCTTCTTTCGTTTTTGCACACCGGTACGTCGTGACGCGCTCCCGGCAAGAGAATGGAGCAGTTTATTAATTTTACCGGCTTTATAACCCGAACCCTTCATGAGCGTACTAATTTTTTCTTCAGCCTTACGCTTCAGATTCTCCCCTGATTCGCGCATGCGTGTTTTGAATGCTTCTCGAGGGTGAATGCCAGAATCCATGATATCCGTAGCCACATTGATGCCAGAGCGAAGAGCCTCTTTACCAACAGCCCGAGCTCCTTGCTTTAAGAGAGGTATTATTCGTCGAAAGAGACCTCCGAGGAAACTCCCAATACCGTGACCCCTTTGATTCGGTGAGCCTATATACACATGACTGATACCACCATAGCCGGTTCGACCACCACCACCACCCGTTTGCATATCAAAGTACTCGTCATAGTAAGCCATTTTAGATTAGTTCGGGTTAATCTGTACGTTTGAACTGTAACGTCACCGTCAACGTCCCGTACTCGAATGGAATCGGTTGGCCAAACTCATCCCTTATATCAATCGTTATTGTTTGAAAACTAGTACGTAATAGGGGAATATAGCGTGGTGGCGAGAAGCTTCTTATCTTCACCGATCCATAATTACGATTATCAGCGGCAACGATTGGCACGACACGTAGCAGAGGTGTATGCACATCTCCGGTGATATAGGACTCGCAGATATCCGTATAAACGTACATCATATTTGGGGTCCCATGGGCTAGGTTGGCAGGTCTCTGAGCAGTATACACGCTCTGGACTACCACATCCTTAGGCTCGGTGAACCCTAAAATCTTATTCAACACATCGGAGAAGTAGAACGAGTGTTCCACGTTCTTACACGATTCACAGATACGCGTGACCGTCACATAACCGTTACGGCCATGCTTAAATTTCAAATGACCCGAAACACACGATATCTCGTTAATAGCCTCAATTAATGTGTCTATGCTTAGGTATACACCTGGAGGTACACAAACACGGTCTTCCTTAAAGTCGGCGGTTGTCATACTACCGGGTGCTACTGTGTTTGTTATGACATTCATAAAGTTCCGCTCGCCCTCGGGTGGCACATGCAAAATCGTCGTGGGTATGTGTATTTCAGCTAGAGAAACAGCCCAGCTACCGTGAAGAGACATACATTGGGGCAAATGCGTGGTATACCTTGTTGTCACATTATCAGGATAATAATTCATACTACTATTACTGGGTAAAACCATGTAAAATTCCTCCTTCATTTTGCCGAGTGTTGCTTAGACGCCTTCGTATGCACTCTGGATAACTCAGGCTCATAAAATATGCCGTCGATATCCTCGTCGTGGAGATCACGCAGGGTGTATGTCACCGGACAAATGCTGTGCGATACACGTATGATCTTAAATAACTCGTTGCTCCAACTACCCTCGTAACCTTTTGCGAAGGCTGCCTTCGCGCTACTGATGCGCACGATGTTGCCCACACTGTATTTAGGAGAGCAGTTTGCGGTTCTTCTGTAGCGCTGTATTAGGTTATTCCGGGCCTTAGCCGCTGTAGCGTGTGTCACCGTGACAGGAGCCATTTTTATACCGCTATGCGTGGTGTGATTGTACGCCGAAACGATGTTCTGCAGAACGTCTAGGTAACGTTTTTTTCTAGAATACGTAAAATATCGCCACATTCTTTCTTTCAGTGTTCTATTGAATCTCTCGACAATAGCCGCTTTTATATCAGGGTTTCTCGCAACACGGAACTGTATGTTCTTTTTCTTTAAGAGAGCCTGGAATGCAGTACCGGTAAATTCTTTACCTCTGTCCGTCTGTAGGTAAACGGGTAGTCGACCGTTACTATTTTTTTTAGATAAAATGAGATCAAACGCGTTAGCCACAGATGCAGCAGACTTGTCACGTAAAGGCTGAACCCATGCAAATTTACTAAGAACGTCTATAACGACCAGGAGATAAACATAACCATCATTATAATCTTTAATCAAGCGAAGATCCACGAGATCAGCCTCCCAGAAGTCATCAATGTTTCGGACATTATAAAAACGACGTGGATAATGACGGCGCACGGGCCTGTGTTTTGTATACGTATCCTGTGCTTCAAGCCACTGTAACGCCTTTACACGGGAAATTTTTTTCTGACGTGCCAGGCGTAACAATTTGGTAGCACCTGAAAACGATGTTTCATGGACGGGGTTAAAGTACGCGTTTTCTAAGATTTTCATGATTATAATTTCAGGTTAGCCCAAGTTACACGTCTTTTCTTATTATGATAGCCACCACCTCTCTGCTTATCTCCCTGTGTTTGCCGTGCTGGTGATCTGCTCTCAGGACCGCTGAAAAACGCTAACTGGTCCGTATCGGGTGATCCCTCTCTGCTCGTACTACTATCACCAGACTGCGAATGACGCCGTGGTGTATTAACTCTAGACTCCGCCCACAACTCCTCATTACCAATAAATTCCCGAGGGGCCTTGATCGTTCGGAGAACTTTGGCAAAGGCACCGCGGCCAGCCGGATTAGGTATTTTCCTAGCCCTCATAGCATCGTTCACGAGATCAACAATATTTGAATCCTTTATCGGTTTCCCGCTGACCAACACGACACCGTCAGAATCCCAAGAAAAATTAGATCGTGGAGCAGTACGCAAACGGCGAAGCAGTAGTTTCGCTTTCACGCGAAATTTAGCTGGTACACTCTCAATTATAACGGCATCACTCATACCGTCACCGGTTTCGTCTTCTTCTCTTTTTCTATCATAGTCAGACTCTACAGCGTGTTTATTCTTCATAAGGCCTCAGTACTGCTGAGCTCTCTCATCATCGATGAAGTGGAGATAACGGTGTAGTACAGTCAAGTACGCTGCCCACTTTTCTCGCTCATCCTTGTATGTGCAGGAATGCAAAATTTCATTCATTTCCGCGTCTAATCGAGCCAGCGTAGTGTCAATACCCCGCACTGGCTGTGCTTGAGGCGCATCCGCGTTAAAAACAGGCTGCGTATGACTTTGTGTGTTCAGGCGCATTAGATGCTCCTCCGGCACGAGTACCATTTTTCTTGCGTGATCCATTATCCACGACCGCCGATCAAACTTGATAGAACAGTACCTAGTATTGGTGCTAATAAGAGAGGTAGAAATCCACCACTTTGAACAACAAACCGTTTTTTACTCTTCCAACAGCCTTTTTTTGAGGCTAAACGCCGGAGAACCGGTGCGTGTCGGCGTAACTTTTTTCTCTGGTCGGGCTTCAGTGGTACATTACCGCAGAGAACGTTCAACGCACACTCACAAATACAGCGGATAATGCTCGGATCCGCTTTGCGTAAAACAGCCTTGCGCTGCTCCTTATTCAGGTGTTGAAGAGCACGCAATATCGCAACGTGTTTTTTGCAGAGCGGTGAACCACCCTGCGCCATTACGTCTGATGAACTGCCGACCGTCCTGATGTATCACTCCTTTTTAAACCCTTTGCACGATATGTCTTTGGGGCTGTGGTCCCCCTAAGAATGTACCACACACACTGACAAACGGAGTGACTAGCACTTATTAGTTTTTTGTACGTGTCAGATGTATTACACGCTGTGTTGGGTTGTTGAAATACACTCAATATAGCTATACATTTTTCGTGACACGATGATGCTTTAGGCGCCATTACATGCGTTGAACTGGTAATTCGCTTGTGCCCGAACTGCTTTTTAACTTTTTCCGCGGTATGTACACAAAATGATGGGTGTCGTCGGGAAAAATACAAGTACGGTATCTACAGTTATCAGGTGTTGATTGTTTCAAATCGAGTAACAAATAACCATGCGGTTTCGATGTTGCGTCATGATAGGCCTCTTGTAGAAACCGCGGGTTTTCCGGGCATACCTGGCGCGCGAGATGTTGAATTTGAGCACGATCACGAGGATTTTTAAAAATTACGATATAATTGGCGTTCAATGAAATATCGCGTTGACCGTGTCCTTGATGGAACAAGTTTTGGGTAATAAAAATAACACTCAGGTTTTTATGATGGCTACCTTTGGTGAAAAGATCTACAACGCTGTTGTTCGATGCCTCGCGCATCAAATCGTCGATTATTATGAGTTTTGCACGAGGATCGTTCGCGTAATCGGCACTCTGAGGCAGGCCTTCATGAAATTCTATTGATGTGCCGTACTCTGTGTATGCAGGCTGCCACTCGGAATAATAAAAAATAATTCTCTCGAACGGCTCACTGTTCATACGCTCTATGAACTTCAAAAACTTTTTTACAAAGTACGTTTTACCGCAGCCCGTGGGACCACAGATCATCGAGGTCCAGGGATGCTTCCACCGTGTGTCCATCAGGACGAATGAGTATGTTTTATTCACGACTGTATAATTTAAAGTATTCGTCATATGTATACGGATTTTTATTTTACAATATCAGTGCAAACATTTCACAATGATAGCATAAATATTTACAATAATAACAGTACTTTACAATATTAAACCCTGTAGCCGTAAGGGAGCGAGCCATATTCGCCGTCACGTCTTCGTTTGATGCTCGATGGCATACAGGTTTTTGTTTCGGGCCGCGTAACGACCTGGTGGAATGCCGTTCGTCTAATAGCATCGTAGCGTAATACAATTGGTGCCTCTCTCTCACCAGTTACAAAGGTGCGCACAGATCGGTAATTGATTAACGAGCTATTGGTAAAATTGAGTGTTATGCCCTTTACTTTACACACCTCGCTTTCGGAGCCGTCGGGGCATTGCACAATAAACGAATAAAATTTCGGACCACCAGAAACAAAACTTTTTATATAACTACCCTCACCATAAGAGCATAACTCATCGGTAAGATCCCCTAAAAGTTGACCGGTCGGAGGTTCGTATTCACAGGTGTCATTCTTCTTCGATACATATATCACAGAGTCTGTATCACAGTATAGTGCACGAGGACCCAAGCGCTCGAGATAACTATATAATTTCAAACGCGCTTGTGCTGTTGTATATGCTGCTATTACAACGTTTGCTATATCAGAAGGTATTACAGCGGTGTCGACCCTCGTGTAATTAATATATAGTATCTCGTTATTAACAGGTAGAATACCTGTGATTTCATATTCAGGACTGGTCAATAATTCCATGAGCTTTTCACGAGACGAAATTATTGTCGTTTGCGGTAAGTTCTCACGCTGACCGAATTTACCCCAAAAAGAATTAAGGCATAGTTTAGCTACAGAGCGTAACCCTGGGTTTTTTCTAATATTGCAGCGGTCTAGCTTAACACCTTCAGACCTCTCAAAAGCTGCTATGTATTGCTCTTGCGCCGTTTCATCCCCCAAACAACTTTCGGGCCAGCCACTGGCCTCCTGTTTGATTTTCAAAAATGTATTTATATAGGAAGCAAAGAGGCCCCCCTCTTGAGTTTCACGATTGAGCTGTGTGATCTCATACTGCCAGATTTCGTATCCTTCGATAACTATATAACCGCATAAGATAGCTTTGCGTAGCTCATCGACCACCCATGTACCATCAAACATACGGTCAGAAGGATCTTCATGCGTGCATGTTTCTGGGTTCATACTCTCGGAACAGCTACGGCATAGAGGAAATAACAATCGGTGGTGCATGCGCACCGGTAATACGGGGTGATAAAGATTCGTAGGTGGTAATACACGGCATTTAACAAGACCCTCTACGTGTGAAAGATCATTATTATTTGGACCTGTCAGTTCAATGCATTCAGAGCCCGTATATACGCGGGGGTGTCCTACGGGATATTTGCCAAATTTACAGATGTAAGGGTATAAAGAACAGACATCCACATAACGTATCTGCTCCGAATTCTGGGCATCGTAAAGCGTAACCATGTTTTCTGTACGCCCCCCAAAGAAAGCATCGCGTGGGTTAAGAGGCTCTATACCAACTAAAGGATGGTTCTTTATGAGTGCACGCATTTCCGCATCAGCTTCTAACAAGCGATCGTACTCGCACTCCCAAATCTCTGTTAATACATGACCTCCCTCTCGAATCCTATTCGATATACTTATAGTTTTTTCGAGACGTTCGTCCATCGATGTACCATCACTCTGTCGCCGTTCCCTGTTTAAAGGGTAACATCGCGGACACCCGTGCCAATAACACCCGTGAAATTGTAATACATAAGAGGTATCGTCTGTTTTGTAGTAACCGTCTACTAGTAAATTTTGCAATATTTGAAATTCACGTCCCCGGCCTGCATGAAGAATTCGTTGCCCTAGAGAGTGTTCCATCCACACGAGCCATGAAACTGCTTTTTTAGATTGGTTATGAGCCCATCTGTAGCCGTTCGTTGGAATAATACCTATCGTGTTATCTTTCAAAAAGTTTTTACGAAAAACGCGAAAACAGGCTGACGCTATTGTTGTGCACTCTTCGAACGGGCAGACATTGCCACTGGCAATAAACATATTCCGAAAAGCCATACACGCCCGCCTTAATATCGTAACATCTGTCGTGCAATAATCAACAATTTCTTTCTGAAAATTGAACAGATAATTACGATCTTTCAATGACCGGTACCACGCAAGAAATTGTTCGCGCTCACCAGCACGCATTGTATCAGGTGAATAATATTCCAGGCTTGGTAGAGGACCTTCATATTTTTGGTTTTCCGGTCTGTTGAATAAATGAGGAAAAGTGCCTTTTGTGACAGTATTCGCGAGACCAAAGGCTTTTGGTAAAGCGCTTAAAGACATGTGAAAGTAGTGTAGGCTATCGAGAAACACAAGATTTTCAAGCCGCATCGTAATTATTTTTGTACCGTTCATGATTAGCGATGGTAGCTGTGTCTTTTTTTCTTCGATTAAATACCGCAAAATAAACTGCGCATCAAAGCCCCCTGCGTTATGAGCAATACAAATTGTACGAGAAAATCCCTTGATACTCGTCATAGCTAATTCTACAAGCTGAGCTACGGGACTATGCTTGAAAACAAACTCGTGCACGCCGCAATATTCGCACGGCTCTGTTATGGTATCATCAGTACAACAAAACGTACAGAGTCGTTGAGCTACGCAAAGGTTTGGTTCATGAGCAAAAGTAGAGGTGTCACCCTTTAAAGGCGTGCACTGCTGTGTTTCAAAGTCATAGAAAATGAAAACTGCTTTACGCGTGTCTTTATATGTACGAAGACTTTTCATGAAACACATATGATTATTCGGCTCGTTGTGTTTACACGTCTTGCAGTATTTCACACCGCATATATGTTTCTTCCGTTCTAAAGGTCTTATCGTTTGGAAATACCAACGACAGCGTTTCACAGTTTCGCACACACTCGCTCTTCGACGGTTCCTGACTACAGCGACAGTCTTGTGTTTTTGCAAACACTGATCTCCGAAAAAAATGCGATTACAATCTGCACATTTAATTGCATCATCTGTGTTAGGATTGCAGGGCGGTAGCGTAAAACACCGAGGACATTTTTTTTTTGAACATCTATGATCATCTCGACGACTACGTACATTGCAACTTGAGCAAAAATCTCTACCGCCTACAGCACCCCGGAGATTCAAAATAGGCTGGAAATGATGTGTACGTTCATAATACAATATATATAACGTGTATTTTATCGTGCGTGCAGAAGCCGAAAAGCGCTTTCTACCATCGAACAAAGGTTTTTCACGCCGTCCCAGAGTTAGAAACTCGTACACAACAATAGCGATACCGTCGCGCATTAAATAATCTTGATATTGGGCGATCTCATATACGCCACAACCGTTTGCAGGTACAATGATATTAGCTGCTCTCGTAAGATCAATAGCCTCATTTCTCTGCAGTGCCCCGTTAATCTGCCTAATACGCTGCCATCTAGTGTGTAATTCCCCCGATCGTATTTCACCCCGCTCGGCATATGCGCGTGCTGCTACCAGTGAGCGTGGTAAGCATAAATTATCAAAATTACGGATTGCCAATATCGATTTTTTCGTAACAGCCTCGTGGGTCAGACCTTTTCTACCACGGCCCTCGACGCCTCTCACTATACAGGTTTTTATAACGCACACAGCACCGATATTCAAAGATGCCGCACTCTGAGCAACGCTAGTTATCAATTGCCAGACATCTTCAAACGTATAGTCTCTGGCGGGTCGGAAGGACAACCATACTGGTCCGTGTGCTAAACTATCTGCTGTAAATGACATTCCTACATAGTCACCACCGGCACAGGTGCTGGTGATGTGTGTCAGAAGATCACGGAATGCACCACCGAGCCAATCTATTACAGACAAGCCTACGTGAGGTGGTCTGATACGCAGCGTAGTTTCGCGTCCTTGAAGTTTGAAACGTTTAAAATATCGCGTGAAATCCCTGATGATCTCGAAGCGGTTTCCGGGCGGTTGAACATCCCTGAACCGCTCTGTACCAGTGTATGTACGCCTCTTCCCAGCGCCAAGCTGCGTCTCTGAAAATAAATGCGGGTGATTATCTTTACATTGTTAACGTATACATACATTTTTCAAGCCTATTATCAGTATTATTGGTACCTTTTATATAATAGAATTCGGCTATTCATCAAACAATATTCCCTGTGTTGAATAACCTACGGTAGATTAGCCATTGCGTTTATTTGCTCACTAGAATAAGCGCTTTACTTATTAGATATAAAAGTAGGCTATGCTTACCAGAGTCGGTTTCATCCAAGAGATGTTGAAACCAATCATCAATTAATGGTATTGTCTCTTCATCGTTGTTCATCATATTGCCCTCTATCGGGTATTCCCATATCTGATTCTCATACTGTTGAACAACCCTATTATCTTCTATCACTTCTTCCGCCGCTTCTTCTTCTTCTTCATCTCCTTGCGCTGATAAAACGACGGCGTTACGATCGTCAGACATATTAGCGAAAACATCTTCTTCTTCTTCTTCTTCTTCTTCGTCGCTGCTACCCGTATCGATTATTTCAGATCTTCCGATGCTTTTTGATCTTTGGCATAGTCCTGAAGGACCTGCAATCGGCTCACTTTGCTGTTCTCCATAGGTTTGTCCCAGTGCTTCTAAAGAAGAGAATAAGAATAAAGTTAAGCTCGCAATATTGAAAAATCAATGGTTTTGTTACACGAAAAGAATTTCTTATTAATTTTTATTGTGAAAATTTGTACGTTACATTAAAATTTACTGCTAATTTCAGTAAAAATTCTTGAAAATTTTTTTAATTTCTGTCATGAAACAGTAAATTTTTTATTCATTTCCGTTAAATGTATAATTTATTTCCTAAAACTTGAAGATTTGCACATTTGTCACTCGGCTACTATAATTTCATAGTAAAAATTACTTAAAGATTCTTTCCGTGCAGTTACGTAGTAGCTCGAAGAATGAATATTTATAAATTTTCGATAAGTTAATCTAAATACTTACGTTTCACGATATGTTTCTCCAAATTTTCTACAGTGCAGACAGCATCTACAAGAGCAGTTTCTTCATCACTCGATGCGTCCCAAAGTTGCCGATAACCTATTATATCATTTCCGACATATTATGTTGTTTTCATTATTTTTTACAATTTGTAAAAAAGTACTTACTTCTGATTTCATCAGCAATACCACGAACACTCTGAGATTCTTGAAGGCCTCTTCTCTGTAACTCCTCATACACACACGTTAACACCCTCTGACCCCGCAATATACCTCTGTTATACGCCGTCACTATGTTGCGCAAAGGCGCCCACCATATAAGGTACTTCAATCGATTGATGAGTTTATCACCCGATAAATGTTTTAATTCGTAACACCACTGCCTGTCGCAACGACGCCGTATCTGTACACTGTGCAATTGTACAAAACGCAAAAAATCGCGAATACATTTACGAAGGGTGCGGTCTGCCATCACTCACAATAAAATATAATGCACTGTTACGCTGTTCGATTAAGACTGTAACTTTTGCATGATCTTAAGTGTATAAAAGACGATCTCGCGCTCGTGTTTGATTTGCCGGCATTTTTGATCGAATCAACAAGGCACGTCTTGTTTAAAATATGCAAGGGGTGTCAGTTTCACGAGGCGTTAGCGTAGACTAAACGTCTTTATACATATAAGATTAAAAATTTGAACGTAACAAGCACATATAAAAACATCTCAAATGGTTTTTCTATATTTTTTAAATCACATTCAAAAACGAAAATTTTCAATAAAGATTTAATTTGAACTACTATTAAAGAAGTTATGAATAAATAGTCAGAAAGAGCGGCTTTTTTTTTTTAAAGACTATATATTTTTAAAGGATAATAAAAAAATTAAAACATTTGCCGTATTTCAAAAATCGAGAAAATAAAAATTCTGACAGCTATCCTGTTTGGCATGTAATATATATATATATATATATATATATATATATATAATAAGAGAAGCAGGCTGTAGCACGGTCTCTTTCTTCCTATAGAGACCTCTATAGTTCTTTCTCTCTCGCACACACACACTCACAGCTGCTGTAAGAAAGAGAGAGCGCACGACTTCTCATCCATAGTATAGGCGAGATGGTGGTGAACGGTACGGGGGGAGGTACACTACAGCACGTGGATGCTACTATACGGTGTCTTCGCGAGCTCGCCCCTCTGTCTCTTTCGCTCTTATGCGCAACGGGCTTCTCTCTCTCTCTCTCTCTCTCTCTTGCACATAGCGCTACCATGCATCGAGCTCTCCCCTGCGCGCATCTATTCGTATAACGCTCTGTATGCTTCCTCTCTCTCTCTTTATCTCTCTCTTATCTTTACAAAACACTATTGCGCTCTCTTTCGCACATAAAATAATCGGTGTATTCGCAGGTTTACAGGTAGTTAATTTGTTAATATAATTAGGAGGTATCGTATCGCGCACAAACGTTATTGCTTTTACACATAATAACGAAGATATGCCAATAATTATAAATTATTAAATTAATTTCAAATATGTTACGATATACGGCATGCGATATACGTTCATTTTCAAAAATCAAAAAATATACCCTGGATAGTGAAATTACAAAATTTTTAATTCAAGCTTAAAAATTACATTCAAGAATGAGAAAAATTCGGTTCAGTTTGGATCTATATATACGAAAACTGATATTTATTTGGTGTAAAGAAAATAAAAGACACCGCCTGTAGCATGGTCTCTCTCTCTCCTATGCGAGACTCTTAGTAAACGATTCATTGTAAAACGCTGTGTCGTAAGTACGTGACTGCCCCAGGTGTGCATTCCTCACTGCGGAGCATATTCGACGAAAACACTCGTTTCAGTTTTGTGTTGATATAAGCATGATACACCATAGGTACGTGACGGATGCAGCTGTGCATTCCTTGCGATAAACGTATACATTTGCAAAAATGTCGCAACAAACCTCATCACGGTCCAGCGGTAAAGGGTGTGGAGGGGGGTGATAGTGCAGCGAGGTGCTGAAAGTTCTCATCGCTCATTAGAACTCAGTTCTTCTTCAGCAACGAAACAATAAACACGGCAAAATGAGTGAATGGTTTGACTCCGCGGTTCTACCGGGCAGTTTTAAGTGTGAAGTGGTTGAATTCTATTCACTTGGCGAACTGTATGTACGTACGCCACTAATGGCTAGTACATACGCGCAACTCCGCGGCGAATTAGATAAACATTATAATTGGGAGATGCGTGCTGTTGTGCTAGATACAGGCGCTGTTAAGCCAGGCACGCGCTGCGTTGTCCGTATAGGTCGGCACGTGTACCGTGCGGATATACGGCATACATCCTCCGACGGGTGTTGCGGTGTCTGGCTCGTAGACGAGTGTTTTTATGAATTTGTGGAGGGTTATAATATTTATATAGCTCCTCTGCAGTTTAAAACCCCGCCGCCGCTAGCGGCCATGTGCAGCCTAGAGGGGGTTTCACCCTGTGAAGGCTCGCCGGATCGCCTCGGCATTTTATGCTTCCTTGCCGGGCTGAATTTAACAGCAACGGTCGTCAGCCGCAAAGGAGCAGGAGCCATAAAATTAGCTGACGAAGAAGCGGGGATTAATGTGGCCCCCTATTTAAGCCAGCGTTTTTTCGATGAGTTTCAAGAGTAGTGTGTGTGTGTGTGTGTGTGTGTGTGTGTGTGTGTGTGTGTGTGTGTGTGTGTGTGTGTGTGTGTGTATGTGTGTGTGTGTGTGTGTGTGTGAAACAGAAGCGTGCAAAAGTGACAGAGACACAGCGTGCGCGAAAGTGTGAAAGAAACAAGAGTGTGTAAAAAGTGAGAGAGAGAGAGAGAGAGAAACAGGCGTGCGGGAAATAGTACGGAGTATTTAGAAGAAGCGAGAGAAGGCTAACAGCGCGGGAGACTCAACGGCAATCAAGGTAAGACAGGACACACACGCACACACAGACGCGCGCCGCTATGCCATATATAAAGTAGTGTGCCCTATGGCGACTCGCCCCATCCCCTCTCCTCCCCCCGCGCACCTCTTCCCCCCGCACCCACGACCGACCGAGCCGCGAACTCGGAGGCCGCGGAGTGGGGGAAAAGGAGTGGGGGTAGGAGTGGGGATAGGAGTGGGGGTCGCCATAGTGGCCGCTATACCATACCGACACGCTCCGAGAAAAAAAATGGTTGAAATGCAAGTAGCGCTCCACCATACCGACATGCTCCGAAAAAATATAAAAAATAAAAAATATATATAAAGTAGTGTGCCCTATGGCGACTCGCCCCATCCCCTCTCCTCCCCCCGCGCACCTGTTCCCCCCGCACCCACGACCGACCGAGCCGCGAACTCGGAGGCCGCGGAGTGGGGGAAAAGGAGTGGGGGTAGGAGTGGGGATAGGAGTGGGGGTCGCCATAGTGGCCGCTATACTACTGATACCTCAATCAAGAAAAAAAGAACAAAATGTATGAGCTTCAAACACGTACAAGTAGTGTGAAGCAGGTCTGGAAACCGGTAGAGTACATACGACGTACACACTTCTGTAAAATAACATCAATAACATACGAATTGATTAACAAAGTTTTTGAAAATATAGCACATAATTGCAAAAACCATAAGTGGTTAAGTGAACGCTCAGCGAAAATCAGAATATATGAATATTCTGATTGTTCTGAGATTCAGAAATTCGGAGATTCGGAGGTTCGGAGGTTCGTTATGAAATTCGACCCCTGCTATGCGCAGTTGAAGCGAACAACATGACGGATGGTAGTAAAGAGTCCAATTTATTTGTAGATATTGTTTGATAATGAATTACAGATAAGTTCGGCCTTTGGAGAATAGACCGACCTTCGCGTCGTTGTACAGAGTTTTTAAGTGCGCGACGTTTAACCAGTTTCTATTAAAATAACTTGCACGATTTCTTATGGAAAGATAATGTTTGAAAATACAACTAACATGTTACTGAGACGCAGTAGCTAAGATTCTGTAACTGTTAACTCGAATTATGTCAAAGGCAAAAAGCTGGAAATTTGGTCGGAGCATGTCTTTTTATAGCTGCTCTAGTTTTGGGTGGAAGGGATTTAGTTTGGAGTGGAGTTTGATTTTCCCTTTGGGGAGGATTGGAAGGTTCCTGTGATAGGCTGTGTTTTCCCTACCATCTTACTATTTGGCTATTGGAAGGAAAATTACATGTACTCTACTATGTCGATATTAGGGGTAACTACGCAGAGCGCCCTTTTACCGACTAAGGAATATATGCTACCGACGCTCGGTCATAGATGAGTTTGGAAATTGACTGGGCCTTGAATGCCGGCCGGTACGTAACAAATGCAAGCATTAAGGTGATGTGAAAGGCCCGGACGAACACCGACGACGTCGGCATAGTAGTGAACTTGCGCGCTACGCAACACCGCTAGATGGCAGTGCATGACCTAAAGTGCGAAGCCTCGGCAAGAAACGATAATCTCGAGCCAAATGCAAGTATTGCGCCGAGAAATAGACGGGATCAGGATGGATTACGGATATTCTCCAAACTTTGTACACTTTTAGTCGTCCATTAGGACAACATAATGTCCAAGTAGTAAGGCGTACTACGCAAGCGTTTTCGAGAAAATCGCAAGAGAAGTCTTCCGCGTTCAATATATACCGATGCGTTGCAACTGTAGTTGATAAGTGGTGACGGCCGAGTGGTTAGCATTCGTGTTCCGTAATCGATGGGTCTCTGGATCGAGTCCAGTTTTCATTTTTTAATCTATATATTTTTTACAACATTGGTCATATTCTTTCGTATATATAACGACTCAAACGTAATAAAATGAAAAAAATATGTGTATTTGTATGAACATGTATTGAATTGCCGTTGTTATTTGGCTGTTTACTAAATTTTATTATTAGAACAAATATCATATTTATTATTATCGGGAAGTAAACGACCAAACGCATATAGTTTTCTTGAAAATGAGAAATCTCTTCCAAACCAGGCTTCGAAATACACGTATTTTTTTCATTATATCGCCTTTGTATTTTAATATATATAAACAAATATGACCAGTGTGGAAAAAAAGATGAAATTGACAAAAAAATGATCGGAAGTCGATCCAACAATTGCGAAACAACTCGACCACCACCATCTAAGCCTGCTCTACACATTCGCCGAGACGTCTCGCCGAATGTCTCGGGCGGGACTCGCCTCTCACGAGACATGAAAAATATGCCCCTCCACACTCTTGCGTTGCTCAGTTGATGCCTCATCTTTTTTTATTCGTTATAAGTGTGGAGGGCGATCTCGTCTATGGACACGAGACTACCCGAGATCCCTTTGACTCGTGTCAAAAAACCGACAACGGACCGAGACTACACGAGACGGCGAGAGGCGAGACGAGTCAGCCCTCACACTCTCGTATTGGCCAACATTCGTTATGTCTCGGCGAGTGTGCAGAGCCGGCTTTACACTTGCAACGCACCGGTATATATTAGACGCGTAAGATTTATCTTGCTATTTTTCCGAAAACGCCTAACACTAAGTAGGCATTATCGCTTGCACATTATGTTGTCCTAATGGACTTCTGAATGTATAAAAAGTTTGAAGAACATCCATAATCCGTACGTCGTGGCCCCCTTTAATTTGAGTTTCATATGGTCGACTAAGAATCGATAATTCTCGATGGAGTTTCGACTCGGCTAGTTGCATTCCCTTCAGTCAAATGCACATGTGTCAAAACGTGTACATAACAGAGAGAAACCTGAGAGAGCCCACGGAGCGAAAAGTCCAGGACAGACTGGTGGAGCTCGGTTCCGTAGAATCTGTGTGTCCGTTCCGTGAACTAAATTCTCAGCGGGTAAGTGATGGATGCAGATAAAGAAGTATGCTCTTTATTATCTACTCCACCGCCGAGCTGTCGGTTTTGCTTACCCACACATGTAAGCTCACACGCACGCATATTACAAAGTAAATCTGCGGGATCCCTGCGCCACCGTGGCTTTTTTCGAACATTCGACAAAAGCGGCACGTAATGATATTTGTTTTTCACTCATGAGAATTATATTTCTTGACTACCTGTTTATACAATTATTATTTGTATGCACTGTGACGAGGCGGTACCCTCCTCGCAATCGCGTCAGAGCGAAATATTCCGAGGAATATTAGAGAGAGACCGAACAGCAGAGTCACGTCGTCTCGCACCCGTGGTGTATGAAAGTTGCGTTAGAAAACGGCCACTGTCGGCGAAAATTCGTTACATTACAGGGACACGGGGTCGAGAAGTAAACAGTGCAAGCGCGATGGACGACGCTCGAGAGCGAGAGAGAGGGGCAGTGCCGGGCGAGCGCGACGGACTACGCCTGAGAGCGAGAGAGAGCGGGATGGCTGTGCCGGCGATCGAGGAGCGATCGCCGTGAGAAGTTCCCCTATCTCACCCCTTCCCCCCCGAGAACTGCGAAGACGAGACCAAGGAGGACGAGTAACGAGCTTAGGAGGGCAGTACGGACTACGGTTTAAGCAACGTAGTCCAGTCACCTTAGCATAAGACCTATTCAAGAGGGGCACCCTCTCGCCAATTTTTTTATAAGTTGTTTAAACCTACAAGAATATATCCTGAAGTTTTCCAACTTTTCCGAGGTATATTTTGGCAATGAAAAATTATTAAAAATTAAAAAACCGATATTTTTGAGATAATGTTTTTGGAACGCGTCCTATCGAAAAAAGTTTCGAATAAAATTTGTTCATCATAACGTCCTCTTTAAAAAAGGTCCTGAAAAAAAAGTGCTAACACTATTAATTAAGCGGTGATGGGGCAAATGAAAATGAAAATGTCAATTTCGTTTTTGCAACCGCAATGGATTGTTTATCAACATGTCGGTTTGAAACTCGTACATATTGTAAAGGAGCCAAACCGCAAGAGAATCATGCAAGATTGATCGATCTGCGCGATATAGTTTAGCAACAATCAGCGATCATCGAAAAATCTTTCCCCTTCAATAGATTTTCCCGACAAAAGTCCACAGGGTTGAAAAAAATCAAGGAGCTTCCTATCATTATACACAAGCGATTTGGGAAAAAAAATACGGTTTGTTGAAAATGAATACTGTTTTTCGTCGATTTTAGATTTTCCCTTATAAACAAATAACAATTCTGACCAAAGTTGCAAAGATATCTGAAAAATTCTTGGACCATCTAACGCGTCTTAAGAAAACGAACAATGGAGAAAAAAAATTTGCGATATCTTGATTACAGCCCGAGAAATGAAAGTGTTTACGTTTGCTCAATTTTCTATTGTTGTAATCAAGATTTTTGCAAAATTCGAGTTCCTTAGCAATCCCTACGCTTCCGGCCATAGGATTCAATAAAATTATTCCCTTGACGAGGAATTATGCCATCAAAGTTATCGATGTATTTCGATCGACGGCTCGCCGCCGAGCGCGCGGTGCCGACCGCTCGGCCGGGCGTCGCGGTGGGGATGCCCCCTCTCACTCCGCAGCCTGGCGGGAGCGGCTAAATTAACAAATGTAATAACTTACTTAAAAATGGTCGTAGAACAATTTTTTTTTTTTTCATTTTACGTGATTTTTTCTCACGAACGCGATGGTGTTCTTGAAAATTATGTTCACCCCATAGCCGATCCATGCCCAAGTTTTTTACAAATTTTACATTTAAACATGCTTTAAAATTATTCAACTGTGGATGGGATTCAACTCTTGGAAAATCCCGAAACTATTCGTGAAAATATAGCGGGAAATGTGGCGTTGAATAATTTAAAATAAAAATTTATTGAAACTGTCAAAAGACTTTCCGAACAGAACGAAACTACAAAACTATGGATCCAGTATCTACACATGGTTTCATTATTAAAAATGTTTATCGAAGCTGAAAAAAGTGGCAACTGGCAACTACATCTCCAAACAGTACAAAAAATGTTGCCCTTTTTCCATTCCAGTGGTCATTTTTTGTATGCAAAGTCCGCTCACTTATATTTGCAAGATATGTACAATTTAAAAGAAAGAATGGATAAAGACGAATTTGCAGAATTTTCAAATGGGGGATTCACGATCAGGCGGACTGATAAATTTTTGAGTGGCATGTGGTCTGATATGACCATAGAGCAAGCACTGATGCGAACCATGAAAGATATCGGAGGCCCGACACGGGGTAGAGGAATGTCTGACAGTGTTCTTGCTAAATGGGTTCTAACAACGCCAGCGTTAGTTGAATTAACTGATTCCCTCACAGATTTTTGCAATGTTTACTTAACTACAACTGAACAACATGTTGATTCACGAGCAACGCGAATTGCGAGAGACATTGCCGATATGGAAAAATTAAAATCGTGGTTCGAAAATCATAACCCATTTCCCGACACAGACGGCATTATCTCGTTAAGTACTGGTTTAAAGGGGGCGAGAAGCGATAAAATAAATTGTCACGAAGCCTTAGAAGTAGGACTACGGTGCTTGAACGAAATGTGGAAAGAAAATGATAATGGCACGCTGAAAACATTCAATGACGTAAAATACAAAAGAAAAAAGAAAATAACCCCACTTAAGGCGTTGACTTCAACAATTCAATCATCAGATAAAACTGTTACAATTGATCCATCGCTATTATTCCAACGAATTAGCATTTAAAAAAAAACTGATGAAGAATTGGAAAAATATTTCAATTTCGAACTGGCACCGTATCCATTATCTCTCTTTGACGAGAAAGGAATGAGAAAAACTCCGAAAGCGAAGCTCTTCGATTTTTTCAAGCCCGTTGAGTGGCCAATAAAAGGTAGTGACATTTATGTTGTCGACGGCGGATTTTTATTGCACAAGGTTGTATGGCGTCAAAATGATAAATTCGGTGACATTGTAGCAAGCTACGTTAAGTATCTCAGAAACCATTATTCACCTAATTGTATAATCGTTTTCGATGGCTATCCCGATAATAGCGAAGAAATGTATACCAAAAGTGCTGAGAGGCATCGAAGGAGTTGTCTCAATTCTGCGCCTGAAGTCGTTTGTGACATGAATATCGTGTCGAAATTACGACAAGAAAAATTTTTATCTAATGAAAAAAATAAGCGAAATTTTATTCAAATGCTATCTCCGAAATTGCGCGATGAGGGCTTTGGTGTGGAATAAGCAATCGAAGATGCTGATTACTTGATAATAAAGACAGCAATCTCCGTTAGCGATAGTTACGAGTCAGTATATATTGTAGGCGAAGACACCGATTTACTCGTTATATTATCCATTGCGCAGGCCAAGGAAAATATTTATTTGCTGAAGCCGAGCCGTCAAAGCGTCGAGGAAAAATTGTTTTGCACAAGTAGCTTCCAATATCCCGGCATTCAATATCTTATCGGATTTATTCACGCTTTCACAGGCTGCGATACAACATCTCCGCTGTACAAGCAGGGAAAAGCGAAATTAATAAAATTATTAAACAATGACCATAACCTTCGGAAAGAAGCTGAGCTTTTCACTAATCCGACATCGTTGAAAAGCTCTATCCAAGCATCTGGGCAAAAAATCATAATGGCCATGTATGGTGCACGTGATTGGGATACAATGATTTACGACAAATTCCGATACATCTGTTTCACAAAATCGAGCTTCAAAAACACTTTTAATTTAAGTTCTCTTCCTCCAACTGCTGAGGCTTGTAATGAACATTCGCTTCGCACTTTTTTACAAGTTTGTCAATGGCAAGGCGACTGTTCAAAGAACCCGATGCAGTTCGGGTGGAAAAAAAGTAGAGATATGTTAGAGCCGATAACGTGTAGGAAAGATCCTATTCCGTCCGATTTGTTAGAAATAATAAGGTGCGGTTGCGAGAAAAGTGGCTGCACATCCTCGTCGTGTACATGTCGGAAATTAGGATTAAAATGTACGATTCTTTGTAAAAAATGTAACGGCAGCAGTTGTGCGAACGCTGTTGAACGAGAAATCATTTTAAGCGATGATGAAGCCGAGGAAGATTTCATTCAATTCCCCGAAGCAATTGACGACGAAATTGACGACGAAATTGAGTCGGAGTGTCCTATAATGGCGGCTCCGAACGTTGTCGATAATGATACCAATTATGAGCCCGTCGAAAAAAGACCGAAAAGGGAATTTTTTTGAATAATTTTTCTGACAAATTTTTTTTCTTCATGTTCATTAATAAAACTATTATAATGAGTAGTAGGGTGCGCACTATGGCGACCCCCACTCCTATCCCCACTCCTATCCCCACTCCTTTTCCCCCACTCCGCGGCCGCCGAGTCCGTGGCTCGGTCGGTCGTGGGTGCGGGGGTGAAGAGGCGCGGGGGGAGAAGGGGGATGGGTCGAGTCGCTATAGTGCGCACGCCTTTATATATATATATAATTTTTCTGAGCGTGTCGGTATAGCGGAGCGCTGTTTTTATTTTTGACATTTTTATTTTTCCGGAGCGTGTCGGTATAGTGACACGCTGCTTTTGTTTCCGCCATTTTTCTTTTATATATATATATGTGTGTGTGTGTGTGTGTGTGTGTGTGTGTGTGTGTGTTTATAAATGTGAATTTTATAATTAAAAAAACTCGATGCCGGCGGTGAGACTCGAACCGTCGACCCTCGGACTACCAGTCTGAGTCGTTGCCTCTGCACCAAAGATCGCTATGCATTTAAGGAAGTTCATCTGGTACCGAGTTAGTCAAAACAAAAATTGTTATGACTAGCGTAGTCCGTTCAATAAGTTTGGCAACGCTGCAACCAGGTGCGACAGCGTACCCTGTACAGCTGGCATATGTTAGTTTAGAATTTTTCATTCCATGATTCACGTCGACCTGCTTCGACCGCGTTTGACCATGGAAGAAAATTCGAAAAAGAAAACGTTTTTCTGGAAAGGCAAACGTGTCACTGAAAAAGTGTACAATTCACGAGCGCGACAGGTGGAAGTGGGAAAAGTGTTGATTTCAAAAAGCGCGCGGTTGCGACGTTGCCGCTATGACATGCGGCTGGAGTAATATGGAGGCTAACATCTAAAAAATCAGTATTTTTCGAGACAAATTAATTAATTCTAAAGCTCACAAGAATCTAATTGATTTAAGAAAGCTATCCAAGGGTTCTCTATATATTGTTGTATCCATTATAAAAGTTTCATTCGAAATCATTTGTCAATGGTTGCAAATTTCAGGTTTATAAATGGGAAAAACACGACAATCCATAAGAGACCATGTTAATTAAGAAAAAATTTATTTATTAATTGCTCACGAACAAAAAATCCGGAAGATTTGAAATTTGCACAGGTGACTTTTTAGATACTCATAAGTGTACTCGAATTGTTTTATCAATATCTGTTTGTTAATTCGATCATCAGATGAACTCCCTTAAATGTACGTGGAAGACTCTTGTAGCGATCGCGAGCACGCGTATCCCCACCCCGTGGTCGCCGAGTACGGCCCGCAGGGTAGTATATATATATGCCTGTTTCTGCCCGATATATATATATATTTTACCGTGTGTGAGCACTATGGCGACACCCACTCCTGGACCCGCTGCTACCCCTACTCTGCGGGTCGACCGCGGCCCGCAGAGTATTATATCTATATACCTATCTGTACTCGATATATATATATTTTACCATGTCTGAGCACTATGGCGACACCCACTCCTGGACCCGCTGCTACCCCTACTCTGCGGGTCGACCGCGGCCCGCAGAGTATTATATCTATATACCTATCTGTACTCGATATATATATATTTTACCGTGTGTGAGCACTATGGCGACACCCACTCCTGGACCCATTGCTATCCCTACTCTGCGGGTCGACCGCGGCCTGCAGAGTATTATATATATATACCTGTTTGTACTCGATATATATATATTTTACCGTGTGTGAGCACTATGGCGACACCCACTCCTTGGCCCATTCCAGCCCCCCACTCTGCGGGACATGCTACGCGAAGAATGACTGAATTCTAACGACCGTTGAGAGCCGTGAACACCCTGCTACCAGAATCATCCCGAAGCTTACCTCAGCGTTTTTGCACGTGCATATGACGCATTGGTATGAGAAAAACAGCGACACAGAGACAGATAGATCATGCGACGGCGAAACGTGCCTATATTATAGCTGCTAACAAAACACTGTCTAGACATTATAAACGAGAAAAATCGTTTACGCGAAACGTGATATTGTTATACTATTGTACACTAGGACGCGTGTATTATTAAAGTTAAATGTTTCAATGAAGGGTCGACCTTTCGGAAACCCCAAAATTTTGAACCCAAACTCTCAAGTACATCGATTATACAATGTACAAAACAGTGAGCAATAGTGGCTGCATATAGTATGGTGATTTATTTGAATTAACGTGAAAAAACGAGAGAGAAAGAGTTATAGAAATTACTGTAGGTGCAAGAGAGAGCATACAGGTATCTGTACGAACAGCCGCACAAAGAGGAGACGCCGTTAATAGGGTATATGATCAGCTGTAGAGTCGTAGAGCACGTGCGAGAGAGAGAGAGAAAGCGAGCGAGCTAACGAACAGCCGCACAAAGAGGAGATGCCGTGAATAGCACGCGCGGCCTGTAGTGCGCCCCTCTCCCTTTCGCCACCACCACGCCTACGCTTTAAAGCAATGGTCGTGCGTTCTCTGTTTTTTAATCAGCTGTGTGTACGAGCGAGAAAGAGCTATAGTAGCCTCTCTAGAAAGATAGAACGCCTGCTACAGGCTGCTTTTTATTCTCTTTTTATTTTCGTAATTTTTTTTCGGAGCATGTCGGTATGGTGGAGCGCTGCTTACATTGCCACAATTTTTTATTTTTCAGAGCGTGCCAACCCCGAGAGCCTGCCGATAACTTACTATGTTAAAAGAGCGATAAGTATTAAGCGCGAGCTCCTTTTCCACGGATAGGCAATTTTCAATGTGGATTTTTTCAAAAATTCTTAAGAGTTGCGCGCTACTACAATGGCAAATGAATATGTGGGTGGTCACCCTCACCTGGTATAAATATAAAAAACTAAAACCCGCCCGTCTGATCTTCCCCTTGTAAGAAAGAGCGCTCTATACGAACAGCCGCACAAAGAGGGGACACCGTTAATAGCATATAGAACACAGCAGCTGTAGGTCCATAGGTCCCGCGTAAGAGAGAGAGAGAGAGAGAGAGAGAGAGATCGAGTGTGTTCACGAAGATCCGCACAAAGAGGAGAGCCCGCTAATGGCATATATGGTCTGTAGCATACCCCTCTTACCGTTCACCAACACCTCGTCTATACTTTGAATCAGAGGCCATGTGCTCTCTGCCTTTTTAAATCGCTGTATGCGCAAGAGAGAGAAAGAGCTATAGCTGTCTATCGAGAAAGATAGATAGATAGATAGATAGATAGATAGAGAGAGAGAGAGAGAGAGAGAGAGAGAGAGAGAGCTTCCTTTACCATAAGACAGTTTTTATATTTTTTCATAATTTTACTTTTAACGATAATAAAAAATTTCTTTCTTTATTGTTTTCTATTTTTTTCCAAACTCGATTCGATTTTCAGTGCTACAGGCCGCTTCTTCCATTTTCGAATGATATAAAATTTTCCTTCAACGCTATAATTTGAAAAGTCTAAAATTGTTCAGTCAACATCGTTAAAATTTTAATCGCCAGTAGTTAACAAATGTTCTCCTTGGCCCGTTAAACAGCTCGGCGTTTAAAATTAAATTGTCAGAAAAACTTTCCAGCAGCGAAATAATTTCAACAATCTGTGCGAGATGATTACACAAACGGAAATTTTCTGTAAGGGTGAGGGTGTGGCTACAGTCGATTTCTTTTATTTTATTTTTCTTACGTTATCACTCTTTATTTAAAAACGATTCGCCCTTATCAAGGCAAAAATATTTATAGGAACTTTTCTTAAGCCGAAATAATTTCAACGCTCTGACCTTTTATTCAACTAATATTTACTACCTGTAAAATTTTAAATACATCGATGGTCTTATGTCTAAAAGAGCGCGCGGCGTTTTTCGAATTTAAATTTTAGCTGGTACATCTCTGAATCATATAAAAGTTTATCTCAGCGTTTTACATGCACATAATACGAGAGAGAGTATACAGCTCGCTCTGCTCAAGAGAGCGAACTATAGGCGATGCATAAGAGCGAAAGAGACAGAGGGGCGAGCTTGCGAAGACGGCGCGACATATACGTCCCGCAGCGTACCCTTCCCCGTACCGTTCACCGCCATCTCGTCTATACTCTAGATCAGAATGAGCGCGCTCGCTCTATCTCTTAAAGGCGTTGCATGTATTAGAGAGAAAGAGCTCTAGAGGTCTCCTTAGGAAGACAGAGACCATTCTATCGCCTGCTTGTTTTATTTTAAAAAACATAGCACGCACACTTTTTTTTACCGTCTTTTACTTCAGAATATTATTAATGTTATTATACCCGAGGAACCGTGTATGAGAGAGAGAGAGTAGCATGCCCCTCTTTCTCTTTAGGAAGGCATGCTATAGCCTGTATACATTGCACGTTCAGCCCTTGAAACCTCTGCATGTGTGTGAGAGAAAGCGCTACAGTGAGCTCTGAAAAATTATTTTCACCCAGCACAATTTTTAATATCCAACACCAAAAAAGTGTCTTACGTTATAGCACTCTATTAAAAAAAAAATGATTCATCCTTATCGAGACAAAAATTATTTTTATTTATAGAAAACTTTTCTTAAGCGAAATAATTTCAACGTTCTGACTTTTTATTCAACTAATATTTTAGTACAATTTTTCACTCCGGCCCGTTAAACAATCTGATGTTAAAAAATAAATTGTAAAAACTTTTGTCAAACGAAATAATTTCAAAACCTACCATTTCTCTTCCGAGGCTATCATAATCGCGATGACTTACTACGAATTGAGCTTCGGTGAGGAATTTATATAAGAAAGTCAAGGTAAATTGAATACATCACTGATCTTTTACTCTTATTTAATGATCATTATTGAATAAATATTCAAATTCTTTAAATAAATATCAATTTTCGTTCATATATATATTTCGTTATTTGCTCATAATTTCTTTAATAGTAGCCCGAAATGAATCGAAATTTTTTCGTTCTTCAATGCGCTTTTCAAAAAACAGCGAAAAATTATTTGAGGTGTATAGAGGCCTCTCTAGGAACACAGAGACAGTGCTACAGCATGCTTCTTTTTTATTTTTTTTACACCCGAATAAATATCGTCAAGATTTTTCATCTAACAGTGATGTATGAAAAAGCGCACGATAGCGCTTTGTAAAAAGATACGAGAGAGAGAGAGAGAGAGAGAGTATACAGATCGCCCTGCTCAAGAGAGAGAGAGAGAGAACTATAGGTAGTGCATAAGAGCGAAAGAGATAGAGTTAGTTAGTTATTAGTAAGAGCGAAAGAGATAAGTTTCGAAATTATTTCGTTTAAGAAAAGTTTTTCACAATTTACTTTTTAACATTAGACACCTTAAGACAGAGACCATGCTATCGCCTGCTTCTTTTTATTTCAAACAAGATTAGCGCATATTTTTCTTTCTCACCGTCTTTAACTTCAGAATATTATTAATGTTATTATTTTTAGCATAGTACGTGCGTTTTTTTAAATATTATACCCGAGAAACCGCGGGAGAGACAGAGAGAAAGAGAGAGAGAGAGTACCAAGCGTCTCTTTCTCTCGAGGAAGCCATGCTATAGACTGTATACCATGCACACTCTGCTTCCTCCGAAGAAAAAATGTAGAAAAAAAATGGTAAGTTTCGAAATTATTTCGTTTAAGAAAAGTTTTTCATAATTTACTTTTTAACATTAGACACCTTAACGACTCGCGGAGAAAAAATTGTACCAAAGCAATAGTTGAATAAAAAAGTTTCAACGTTCTGACTTTCTAATCAACTAATATTTTGACACAATATTTCTCCCCAGCCTGTTAAACAATCCAATGTTAAAAATTAAATTATCAAAAACTTTTACTTAAACGCAATAATTCCAAGCCTCTTCTTCTTCTTCATCGGCTACATAATTGCATCGGCTTATCGTAAGCTCTCTGATGAGCGAGGACAAACATGCACAGAGTGAGAGTTTTTTCGTATCGCCGAATGAGAGAGAGCGAGAGAGAAAAGGTTTTGCTTTTTTAGCTTTAATAATTTCAAAACTTACCATTTTCCATAATTTGTGTTTACGGTTAAAAATAATTTGTCTTTCTTCATCGTTTTCTATTTTTCCAGCCTCGATTCTAGAGTCAACATTTGTTTATTCGTATCATCGAATGAGAGAGAAGAGAGAAGGTTTTACTTTTCATCTTCCTCCGAAGAAAAAATAGTAGAACAAACTGGTAAATTTCGAACTTATTTCGTTTAAGAAAAGTTTTTGACAATTTATTTTTTCACATTAGATTCCTAACTTAAAATTGTACCAAAGTATTCGTTGAATAAAAAAGTCAGAATTTCAACGTTCTGACTTTCCAATCAGCTAATATTATGGCATAATTTTTCTTCCCAACCCGTTGAACAATCTGATGTTAAAAATGGAATTATCAAAAACTTTTCTTAAACGCAATAATTTCAAACCATTTTTTTCTTCATGGACCACATAATTGCGTCGGCTTATCGTTAGTTCTCTGCTGAGCGACAAACCCGTGAGGGCATACACGGAAATAAAGTCGTTATCTATCTATCTATTTTATCTATTTTTTTCTTCAGGGGCTACAAAATCGCGATGATTTATCGTTAGCTCTCTGATGAACGAGGACAAACATGCACAGAGTGAGAGAGAGTTTTTCTTTTTCATCTCTCGTCAAAGAATCATTTCACCTAAGACAATTATTAATAAGCGACATCAGGTTTTCTTTATTTCCAAAACTAATAACAATTTTATACACAAAGTGCTATTTTTTTAATTATATAATCACGATGTCTTATAATTAGTTCTCTGATGAGCAAACCGTGAGCGAAGTCTGTTAACACCCAGGGGGTACACTCTGCCTAGTTGTTGTTGTACATCCGCGCATATTTTACGACGTTTCGTTGGAACGACACGACGTACACTGTTTATGGATAATTTCGGTACTGCTGATGATATTGATGTTAAGAGAAACTCTCTACATATCTCTACCTCCCCGCAGACGCGGCAAAGACGCGCCAGCAAGGATAATTTAATGAACTCTTCTACGCTTACAAATCCAAATCCATTTCTACTTCTTGATCTCCCTGATAAATATTCAATCAAGTGGTAATGTATATTAGAATTTTAATCGTTAGCACCTTCTTCTTCTTCTTCTTCTTCTTCGTCGTTTCAACTATGGAAGACAGAGAAATATGGCGTGAGAGAATATCGTATATACGTATCGTAACATAGGTACTTTATACATGATTTTTAGTACATACCTGTTTATCATTACTCCTTAACAGCTTTAAATTCTAGCTTATTGAACTTCGTGCCGTAATACTGCATAATTAGATTTTTGTTGTTTGAGGCCTTGCACATTTGTTGAAATTGCTCGGCCGCTTCTTCGAAAGCCTTGACGAACCTCGTTGATAGGTAGCACGTAAATTCATTATCCACGTCCACGACAATACGCGCGCCCCATTTCGTTTGTACGATTTTGATACCGGTTATATAGAAGTCTTTTTGGAGCTCCAACTCGGCTAATGAACTCTTCTACGCTTACAAATCCAAATCCATTTCTACTTCTTGATCTCCCTGATAAATATTCAATCAAGTGGTAATGTATATTAGAATTTTAATCGTTAGCACCTTCTTCTTCTTCTTCTTCTTCTTCTTCTTCTTCTTCTTCTTCGACGTTTCAACTATGGAAGACAGAGAAATATGGCGTGAGAGAATATCGTATATACGTATCGTAACATAGGTACTTTATACATGATTTTTAGTACATACCTGTTTATCATTACTCCTTAACAGCTTTAAATTCTAGCTTATTGAACTTCGTGCCGTAATACTGCATAATTAGATTTTTGTTGTTTGAGGCCTTGCACATTTGTTGAAATTGCTCGGCCGCTTCTTCGAAAGCCTTGACGAACCTCGTTGATAGGTAGCACGTAAATTCATTATCCACGTCCACGACAATACGCGCGCCCCATTTCGTTTGTACGATTTTGATACCGGTTATATAGAAGTCTTTTTGGAGCTCCAACTCGGCTAGTCTTTTGACAGGGAGAAGTGTCTCCAGGCGGCCTACTTGGTTGATGCGTGATCGGTGGTTTCGAAATGGCGGGCCACATCGACATCTTCACTAACTGTCAAATGGATCGCGCCTTGTCCCTCGCGACTAACAACTGTCGCTGTAAAGTAGCGGTTCTCAAGAAAATATCACGCATCCATGCTCAGGGGTGAATCATCGATGCACCCCTCCTCCACACCGTGTACCATACAAGCCACTACTAAGGCTGGTGGTGTTTTAAACGACGGCGTAATTTCATAAATTTGTGTCGCCTTCACAACTGCATCAAAACCCTCGTCGATAACACACACCCCCGTTAACCCATTACACGATGTTTGTTGAACAACGGCACGACACACGCGGGAGCTCAGCCGAACAACACACTCTAACCCCACCTTAATAACGAAGGATGCCACTATCACACCGTGCTGCTCGTCGATATAATATTTTTCTAACGCAGCGCGCAGCTGCGTATACGCCTCTGTAATTAGAGGTGTACGAATGTACACCTCATCAAACCCGAAAGAACCGACCACCTCACACAGGAATGTGTCTGGTAAAACCGATGGGGTATAAATGTCCTTCATGTTCGCGGCTGCTCTGTAGAATGATAACTGGTTTCTAAAGGCAGCGAGAGATCATCATCACCCCTGCATTTTACACGCATATAACGCAGCGATACAAGAGAAAAAGCAACGGTGATTGTCACGGCCTTATGTCTCAGCATTTTTGCAGAAGCATTTGACCCCTCGTTATGAGAAATAAACACGAGGGCTACAGCGCGTGTATATATTATGTCAAAACATTGTCTAGACATCTACAAAAGATGCGAGAAGACTCGCTCGCGCATAGCGCAGTTTTTGATTACTTTAGCAACGATGAGGGTGATTAAGAACTTTCAACACCGTGTCAGATTTGGAAAACTCGGGATGCTTATAACAAAAAAATAAAAAAATATAATATACATAAAAAGTTGATCGATCGATATCGCGAGCGGTGGGTCTCAAACCCAAACCGAGTTGGAGAGTAAGTATAAATAAAATTCTCCTTAATTCAAGATTTTCTTTAAAAATTATATCTTCTGCTCTCCGTCCGTTATTAACGCTCTCCTCCAATCTTCTTGCGATGCTTCCCCACACACTGCTTCCAATACAATACAATTATTTCTAAGTGGAAGTTGCTCCTATATTTAGTATTTCTAAAGAAAAAACATTCGTCAAATGTATTTATACTCTCTCCCCTCCATCACCATTTTTTCTTTAGTAAGCGAGAAGTTGCTCCTACATTTAGTATTTCTAAAGAAAAAAACCTCCGTCAAATGTATTTATACTCTCTCCCCTCTGTCATCATTTTTTGCTTTAGGAGTACTAAATGCAGGAGCAGCGCCCTACTTAGAAATAATTTTATTGTATTGGAAGCAGTGTGTGGGGAAGCATCGCAAGAAGATTGAAGGAGAGCATTAATAATGGATATGCGCGTTCGTAATATAATTGATGTTTTTTGCCAAAATATTATTTTTAAAATACGAATGTGTGCAGTGTTACCAGTTTTAATTAAACTGAAGGTTTTCAATGACGATGATGTCAACTTACCGAGTTGGAGAGTAAGTATAAATAATATTCTCCTTTATTTCAAGATTTTCTTTGTTATATATTATATTTGTTTTTCAGAGGAGGATACATTGTAAAGATATAGCGCAAGATATCGTACTAACGATAAAGACACGAGGACCGTACGCATACGAAAAATTTATACAGGCATTACGTCAAACAGGTCACAATGATGAAGCTGATCTTCTTGAATATGCAAGATTCATAGATGATATCAAATCATTTAATATTATTGATACAATTGCTACCAGTCGCAATTAATGAATCGTCAATAAATTCACCATCTGAATTTCAAAAGATTCCACACTACAATCGAATCGGTCATGAAGAGTTTACGGTAAAACATCACAACCATCGCAGAATATCTTCAGGGAGATCAAGAAGTAGAAATGGATTTGGATTTGTAAGCGTAGAAGAGTTCATTAAATTATCCTTGCTGGCGCGTCTTTGCCGCGTCTGCGGGGAGGTAGAGATATGTAGAGAGTTTCTCTTAACATCAATATCATCAGCAGTACCGAAATTATCCATAAACAGTGTACGTCGTGTCGTTCCAACGAAACGTCGTAAAATATGCGCGGATGTACAACAACAACTAGGCAGAGTGTACCCCCTGGGTGTTAACAGACTTCGCTCACGGTTTGCTCATCAGAGAACTAATTATAAGACATCGTGATTATATAATTAAAAAAATAGCACTTTGTGTATAAAATTGTTATTAGTTTTGGAAATAAAGAAAACCTGATGGCGCTTATTAATAATTGTCTTAGGTGAAATGATTCTTTGACGAGAGATGAAAAAGAAAAACTCTCTCTCACTCTGTGCATGTTTGTCCTCGTTCATCAGAGAGCTAACGATAAATCATCGCGATTTTGTAGCCCCTGAAGAAAAAAATAGATAAAATAGATAGATAGATAACGACTTTATTTCCGTGTATGCCCTCACGGGTTTGTCGCTCAGCAGAGAACTAACGATAAGCCGACGCAATTATGTGGTCCATGAAGAAAAAAATGGTTTGAAATTATTGCGTTTAAGAAAAGTTTTTGATAATTCCATTTTTAACATCAGATTGTTCAACGGGTTGGGAAGAAAAATTATGCCATAATATTAGCTGATTGGAAAGTCAGAACGTTGAAATTCTGACTTTTTTATTCAACGAATACTTTGGTACAATTTTAAGTTAGGAATCTAATGTGAAAAAATAAATTGTCAAAAACTTTTCTTAAACGAAATAAGTTCGAAATTTACCAGTTTGTTCTACTATTTTTTCTTCGGAGGAAGATGAAAAGTAAAACCTTCTCTCTTCTCTCTCATTCGATGATACGAATAAACAAATGTTGACTCTAGAATCGAGGCTGGAAAAATAGAAAACGATGAAGAAAGACAAATTATTTTTAACCGTAAACACAAATTATGGAAAATGGTAAGTTTTGAAATTATTAAAGCTAAAAAAGCAAAACCTTTTCTCTCTCGCTCTCTCTCATTCGGCGATACGAAAAAACTCTCACTCTGTGCATGTTTGTCCTCGCTCATCAGAGAGCTTACGATAAGCCGATGCAATTATGTAGCCGATGAAGAAGAAGAAGAGGCTTGGAATTATTGCGTTTAAGTAAAAGTTTTTGATAATTTAATTTTTAACATTGGATTGTTTAACAGGCTGGGGAGAAATATTGTGTCAAAATATTAGTTGATTAGAAAGTCAGAACGTTGAAACTTTTTTATTCAACTATTGCTTTGGTACAATTTTTTCTCCGCGAGTCGTTAAGGTGTCTAATGTTAAAAAGTAAATTATGAAAAACTTTTCTTAAACGAAATAATTTCGAAACTTACCATTTTTTTTCTACATTTTTTCTTCGGAGGAAGCAGAGTGTGCATGGTATACAGTCTATAGCATGGCTTCCTCGAGAGAAAGAGACGCTTGGTACTCTCTCTCTCTCTTTCTCTCTGTCTCTCCCGCGGTTTCTCGGGTATAATATTTAAAAAAACGCACGTACTATGCTAAAAATAATAACATTAATAATATTCTGAAGTTAAAGACGGTGAGAAAGAAAAATATGCGCTAATCTTGTTTGAAATAAAAAGAAGCAGGCGATAGCATGGTCTCTGTCTTAAGGTGTCTAATGTTAAAAAGTAAATTGTGAAAAACTTTTCTTAAACGAAATAATTTCGAAACTTATCTCTTTCGCTCTTACTAATAACTAACTAACTCTATCTCTTTCGCTCTTATGCACTACCTATAGTTCTCTCTCTCTCTCTCTCTTGAGCAGGGCGATCTGTATACTCTCTCTCTCTCTCTCTCGTATCTTTTTACAAAGCGCTATCGTGCGCTTTTTCATACATCACTGTTAGATGAAAAATCTTGACGATATTTATTCGGGTGTAAAAAAAATAAAAAGAAGCATGCTGTAGCACTGTCTCTGTGTTCCTAGAGAGGCCTCTATACACCTCAAATAATTTTTCGCTGTTTTTTGAAAAGCGCATTGAAGAACGAAAAAATTTCGATTCATTTCGGGCTACTATTAAAGAAATTATGAGCAAATAACGAAATATATATATGAACGAAAATTGATATTTATTTAAAGAATTTGAATATTTATTCAATAATGATCATTAAATAAGAGTAAAAGATCAGTGATGTATTCAATTTACCTTGACTTTCTTATATAAATTCCTCACCGAAGCTCAATTCGTAGTAAGTCATCGCGATTATGATAGCCTCGGAAGAGAAATGGTAGGTTTTGAAATTATTTCGTTTGACAAAAGTTTTTACAATTTATTTTTTAACATCAGATTGTTTAACGGGCCGGAGTGAAAAATTGTACTAAAATATTAGTTGAATAAAAAGTCAGAACGTTGAAATTATTTCGCTTAAGAAAAGTTTTCTATAAATAAAAATAATTTTTGTCTCGATAAGGATGAATCATTTTTTTTTTTAATAGAGTGCTATAACGTAAGACACTTTTTTGGTGTTGGATATTAAAAATTGTGCTGGGTGAAAATAATTTTTCAGAGCTCACTGTAGCGCTTTCTCTCACACACATGCAGAGGTTTCAAGGGCTGAACGTGCAATGTATACAGGCTATAGCATGCCTTCCTAAAGAGAAAGAGGGGCATGCTACTCTCTCTCTCTCATACACGGTTCCTCGGGTATAATAACATTAATAATATTCTGAAGTAAAAGACGGTAAAAAAAAGTGTGCGTGCTATGTTTTTTAAAATAAAACAAGCAGGCGATAGAATGGTCTCTGTCTTCCTAAGGAGACCTCTAGAGCTCTTTCTCTCTAATACATGCAACGCCTTTAAGAGATAGAGCGAGCGCGCTCATTCTGATCTAGAGTATAGACGAGATGGCGGTGAACGGTACGGGGAAGGGTACGCTGCGGGACGTATATGTCGCGCCGTCTTCGCAAGCTCGCCCCTCTGTCTCTTTCGCTCTTATGCATCGCCTATAGTTCGCTCTCTTGAGCAGAGCGAGCTGTATACTCTCTCTCGTATTATGTGCATGTAAAACGCTGAGATAAACTTTTATATGATTCAGAGATGTACCAGCTAAAATTTAAATTCGAAAAACGCCGCGCGCTCTTTTAGACATAAGACCATCGATGTATTTAAAATTTTACAGGTAGTAAATATTAGTTGAATAAAAGGTCAGAGCGTTGAAATTATTTCGGCTTAAGAAAAGTTCCTATAAATATTTTTGCCTTGATAAGGGCGAATCGTTTTTAAATAAAGAGTGATAACGTAAGAAAAATAAAATAAAAGAAATCGACTGTAGCCACACCCTCACCCTTACAGAAAATTTCCGTTTGTGTAATCATCTCGCACAGATTGTTGAAATTATTTCGCTGCTGGAAAGTTTTTCTGACAATTTAATTTTAAACGCCGAGCTGTTTAACGGGCCAAGGAGAACATTTGTTAACTACTGGCGATTAAAATTTTAACGATGTTGACTGAACAATTTTAGACTTTTCAAATTATAGCGTTGAAGGAAAATTTTATATCATTCGAAAATGGAAGAAGCGGCCTGTAGCACTGAAAATCGAATCGAGTTTGGAAAAAAATAGAAAACAATAAAGAAAGAAATTTTTTATTATCGTTAAAAGTAAAATTATGAAAAAATATAAAAACTGTCTTATGGTAAAGGAAGCTCTCTCTCTCTCTCTCTCTCTCTCTCTCTCTATCTATCTATCTATCTATCTATCTATCTTTCTCGATAGACAGCTATAGCTCTTTCTCTCTCTTGCGCATACAGCGATTTAAAAAGGCAGAGAGCACATGGCCTCTGATTCAAAGTATAGACGAGGTGTTGGTGAACGGTAAGAGGGGTATGCTACAGACCATATATGCCATTAGCGGGCTCTCCTCTTTGTGCGGATCTTCGTGAACACACTCGATCTCTCTCTCTCTCTCTCTCTCTCTCTTACGCGGGACCTATGGACCTACAGCTGCTGTGTTCTATATGCTATTAACGGTGTCCCCTCTTTGTGCGGCTGTTCGTATAGAGCGCTCTTTCTTACAAGGGGAAGATCAGACGGGCGGGTTTTAGTTTTTTATATTTATACCAGGTGAGGGTGACCACCCACATATTCATTTGCCATTGTAGTAGCGCGCAACTCTTAAGAATTTTTGAAAAAATCCACATTGAAAATTGCCTATCCGTGGAAAAGGAGCTCGCGCTTAATACTTATCGCTCTTTTAACATAGTAAGTTATCGGCAGGCTCTCGGGGTTGGCACGCTCTGAAAAATAAAAAATTGTGGCAATGTAAGCAGCGCTCCACCATACCGACATGCTCCGAAAAAAAATTACGAAAATAAAAAGAGAATAAAAAGCAGCCTGTAGCAGGCGTTCTATCTTTCTAGAGAGGCTACTATAGCTCTTTCTCGCTCGTACACACAGCTGATTAAAAAACAGAGAACGCACGACCATTGCTTTAAAGCGTAGGCGTGGTGGTGGCGAAAGGGAGAGGGGCGCACTACAGGCCGCGCGTGCTATTCACGGCATCTCCTCTTTGTGCGGCTGTTCGTTAGCTCGCTCGCTTTCTCTCTCTCTCTCGCACGTGCTCTACGACTCTACAGCTGATCATATACCCTATTAACGGCGTCTCCTCTTTGTGCGGCTGTTCGTACAGATACCTGTATGCTCTCTCTTGCACCTACAGTAATTTGTATAACTCTTTCTCTTTCGTTTTTTCACGTTAATTCAAATAAATCACCATACTATATGCAGCCACTATTGCTCACTGTTTTGTACATTGTATAATCGATGTACTTGAGAGTTTGGGTTCAAAATTTTGGGGTTTCCGAAAGGTCGACCCTTCATTGAAACATTTAACTTTAATAATACACGCGTCCTAGTGTACAATAGTATAACAATATCACGTTTCGCGTAAACGATTTTTCTCGTTTATAATGTCTAGACAGTGTTTTGTTAGCAGCTATAATATAGGCACGTTTCGCCGTCGCATGATCTATCTGTCTCTGTGTCGCTATTTTTCTCATACCAATGCGTCATATGCACGTGCAAAAACGCTGAGGTAAGCTTCGGGATGATTCTGGTAGCAGGGTGTTCACGGCTCTCAACGGTCGTTAGAATTCAGTCATTCTTCGCGTAGCATGTCCCGCAGAGTGGGGGGCTGGAATGGGCCAAGGAGTGGGTGTCGCCATAGTGCTCACACACGGTAAAATATATATATATCGAGTACAAACAGGTATATATATATAATACTCTGCAGGCCGCGGTCGACCCGCAGAGTAGGGATAGCAATGGGTCCAGGAGTGGGTGCCGCCATAGTGCTCACACACGGTAAAATATATATATATCGAGTACAGATAGGTATATAGATATAATACTCTGCGGGCCGCGGTCGACCCGCAGAGTAGGGGTAGCAGCGGGTCCAGGAGTGGGTGTCGCCATAGTGCTCACACACGGTAAAATATATATATATATCGGGCAGAAACAGGCATATATATATACTACCCTGCGGGCCGTACTCGGCGACCACGGGGTGGGGATACGCGTGCTCGCGATCGCTACAAGAGTCTTCCACGTACATTTAAATGCATAGCGATCTTTGGTGCAGAGGCAACGACTCAGACTGGTAGTCCGAGGGTCGACGGTTCGAGTCTCACCGCCGGCATCGAATTTTTTTAATTATAAAATTCACATTTATAAACACACACACACACACACACATATATATATATAAAAGAAAAATGGCGGAAACAAAAGCAGCGTGTCACTATACCGACACGCTCCGGAAAAATAAAAATGTCAAAAATAAAAACAGCGCTCCGCTATACCGACACGCTCAGAAAAATTATATATATATATATAAAGGCGTGCGCACTATAGCGACTCGACCCACCCCCCCTTCTCCCCCCGCGCCTCTTCACCCCCGCACCCACGACCGACCGAGCCACGGACTCGGCGGCCGCGGAGTGGGGGAAAAGGAGTGGGGATAGGAGTGGGGATAGGAGTGGGGGTCGCCATAGTGCGCACCCTACTACTATAATGAATAAAACAGTGTCTAAAAAAGATTTATTTATGATACCCTTTCCCATCCACAGTTGAATAATTTTAAAGCATGTTTAAATGTAAAATTCGTAAAAAACTTGGGCATGGATCGGCTATGGGGTGAACATAATTTTCAAGAACACCATCGCGTTCGTGAGAAAAAATCACGTAAAATGAAAAAAAAAAAATTGTTCTACGACCATTTTTAAGTAAGTTATTACATTTGTTAACTTAGCCGCTCCCGCCAGGCTGCGGAGTGAGAGGGGGCATCCCCACCGCGACGCCCGGCCGAGCGGTCGGCACCGCGCGCTCGGCGGCGAGCCGTCGATCGAAATACATCGATAACTTTGATGGCATAATTCCTCGTCAAGGGAATAATTTTATTGAATCCTATGGCCGGAAGCGTAGGGATTGCTAAGGAACTCGAATTTTGCAAAAATCTTGATTACAACAATAGAAAATTGAGCAAACGTAAACACTTTCATTTCTCGGGCTGTAATCAAGATATCGCAAATTTTTTTTCTCCATTGTTCGTTTTCTTAAGACGCGTTAGATGGTCCAAGAATTTTTCAGATATCTTTGCAACTTTGGTCAGAATTGTTATTTGTTTATAAGGGAAAATCTAAAATCGACGAAAAACAGTATTCATTTTCAACAAACCGTATTTTTTTCCCAAATCGCTTGTGTATAATGATAGGAAGCTCCTTGATTTTTTTCAACCCTGTGGACTTTTGTCGGGAAAATCTATTGAAGGGGAAAGATTTTTCGATGATCGCTGATTGTTGCTAAACTGTATCCCGCAGATCGATCAATCTTGCATGGTTCTCTTGGGGTTTGGCTCCTTTACAATATGTACGAGTTTCAAACCGACATGTTGATAAACAATCCATTGCGGTTGCAAAAACGAAATTGACATTTTCATTTTCATTTGCCCCATCACCGCTTAATTAATAGTGTTAGCACTTTTTTTACAGGACCTTTTTTAAAGAGGACGTTATGATGAACAAATTTTATTCGAAACTTTTTTCGATAGGACGCGTTCCAAAAACATTATCTCAAAAATATCGGTTTTTTAATTTTTAATAATTTTTCATTGCCAAAATATACCTCGGAAAAGTTGGAAAACTTCAGGATATATTCTTGTAGGTTTAAACAACCTATAAAAAAATTGGCGAGAGGGTGCCCCTCTTGAATAGAACTTCGTAAAATATGGCCTAAGGTGACTGGACTAACGAGAGGAGACAGGCGAATTAGAGTAGAGAAAGGATTGTAGTAGAAAAGTTAATAGAGACAGAATTAGTAGAGTAAACGAGTGTGAGAGTGAGAGGAGACGTTGAAGGATTACTGGGAGTGTGTGAACGAGAGCGAACGAGTGAGCGGCGTGACGTGAGCGAGAGCGAGAGAGGACGAGCGAGTGACACGAGAGGCGAAAGCGAGGGTGAGACGAAGGCGAGACGAGGCAGCGAGGACCGCTGTGCGAGAGGAAAAAGGATCGCGACGAGGAGAAAAAGGTAGGCGCACGTTGGTGCAGCAATTTTCTCGGTCGAAACGGGCCTTTATGGTACCGTGCCACGCGGGCGCGCGGAGTTGTGAATTTCGCGTCCTTCCCCCCTCACAGGTCGTTGTACGCTTCGAATAAGCCACCCTAGTAATATTGCGAGCGATAAGGAGAAAGGATAAAATAAATATTGGTGATTTTTACTAACAAGGAAACTCTGTCAGGTGTATCTCGCCGATTTTGATGAAATTTGGCATGGTCATAGAACGGACAAAAATAGGCGTCACTTATTTTTTTTACGTGCCGAGATTGATTTTGAAGGGGTGAAACGCACCCTCGAAAATAGGGGTATTTTTCGTTTTTCGGCGATAATGTTTGAACAATAGGAGATACGAAAAAATTTCAAATTGCAACAATATTTATTTTTTCGCGTACTATACACTGGATATGAGAATGGCGCAGATAACAACAAATTTCATATTGTTTATTGCAAATTTGCAATTTTTTCGTACGTATCTCACAAGGAAACTCTGTCAGGTGTATCTCGCCGATTTTTATGAAATTTGGCATGGTCATGGAACGGACAAAAATAGGCGTCACTTATTTTTTTTACGTGCCGAGATTGATTTTGAAGGGGTGAAACGCACCCTCGAAAATAGGGGTATTTTTCGTTTTTCGGCGATAACGTTTGAACAATAGGAGATACGAAAAAATTTCAAATTGCAACAATATTTATTTTTTTGCCTACTATACACTGGATATGAGAATGGTGCAGATAACAACAAATTTCATATTGTTTATTGCAAATTTGCAATTTTTTCGTACGTATCTCAGAGAGTTCTTAACCGATTGAGATGCAAAGTTGCATACGGGTAGAGGGTAACAAAATAAAGTTGGGGTGTTTTCTTGTTTTTCGGATATCTCATAATTAAGGGGTTAAAACTACCCTTCGATTTTTTACTCAACTGTATCGTATAATCAGCTGGCCTTTTGCCATTCCGGGTTAAATTCACGGTAATATAAATTCGTTTGAATACTCGAGTACATATTTGTAAATCCCACTCACCCCCCCCCCCCCAATCATCCCCTTCCCAACCGTTCAAAGTTCCTACCGCGCGGCATGGATGAAAATTTGTAGAAACAAAATGGGTTAGACTCGAAGTTCAATCAGTCAAAATAATCGATACAAATTTCCCTGTTTTTGCTTAACATTACCCTTAAGGGGGCAACTCAACAACTTTATTCATTCGTGAACGGGCGGAGATAAAAAAAAAGTGTATAGGGACGAAACGTTCTGCTCTTCGACTACTAGACATTCGTGATAATAATGATGAATATAACAACAAATGGCATATTACTTATTGCAATAATTCGTGAATAATTGGATCAAAATCACTCTTTAATTATTCGTTCATATCGGTACAGAAATAGGTAAGTCTTTCGCTATTACGAAATAATTTCCTGCTTCGGAAAGTAACTGGATTACTATGGTATTTTTACGAAAATAAGTCTGTTCGGCACATACTGCCTTTGAAGATTAAAATATAATCGGAACACACTTTAATAACCATTTTAACAGTAAATTTGTTATGGATTATACGTATTGCACTAATGATTGTCGTGATAAAAGTGTTTGAAACACAGAGATTTTTTACACCACGCACAAGTGACAACAGCTACATCGCCGCATATGTCGCATGTCGGTGCATTTTGTGAAAAGCAGAATTTTACCGGATTTTCGAACTTTGGTGGTCTTTCTTCTACGTAACCGCTTTTGTGCCACGCATATTTAAAAAGGTTTATAAATCGTGGAGAAGAAAACTGGTTGTGTGTAAGAGATTGTAATTTAACAATATTATCTCTCAAGTGCAGATTAACGTCGTAGTTGTATAATATTACTATGTCAGAGAAGTGTTTGATGAAGTTTTTCCATACACGGAAACCATAAACATCAAGGGGCTGTATCATTCCTGTTGTACCTGCAAGGATTACGAATTGCAATTTTAATTAATTGTCTATAGAACTAATGAAACTAGTGGTAATATATTTACCTGCTGGAATAGTTAAAACTTGAATATCTTTCCCTTGCATATCCATGTCTTTCAACGCAGTTGGACATTGACCGCTCCAAGAATCCAGAAGTATTACGAATTTTGGGCCAGTATTAGGAATATATACTTCTTGGAACCAACGCTTGAAATGATCAGTCGTCAATTTTCCAGATTTTGAAGCCAATAGAAATATTGTAACGTAACCCAAGCGTGGGCGTCCAGAACCTGCGAACAAATAAGGGGAGAGGTTAATCGACGCCATTTTGAAGACATTAAAATATAAACAAATAGTCAACAGAGGGCGACACATGCGGATAAACATTCTCGCGAGTAAACAATAAGCTACAGGACTATAAAAGGACGAGGATGATGGGGTAGAAGGACCCTGAAAAACGGAGCAACGACTGCTAAGGCCAAAGCTCTCAAGGTGTACAATAGGCGACATCCGATGTAACTCGTAAGAGTTGCGAGCGACCGCTATCATTGACAGCCTAGAGAGCCCGCCGAAGTATCGCGAATACAAAGTCCGACCGATTACACGTCTCAGGGCAATGAAGACGAGGGGATGAGTTTCAACTCACCGAATTCACACGGTAACTCCGACGTCCTGGGGTTCGTGACCCTGGCGAACGACGTGACGGTGTTGCGAGTCGATGGAGTTACCTGCGAGAGAATAATTATAGGCGTGAGCATTCAGAAAATCACCGATAGCGGGATATAAAAAAGCAGAAAAAGGAAAAGAAACGCATCGGCAGAACGAACGATACTCAAACACGAACGTCGTGTGAATACGTTCGAGAAAGACGACATAACCTCAAAACGTGACGAACGCAGCACCACAACACAGCACACACTGAGGTTCCATTAGGTTGCCGGGCACGAACGTCATCCGACAACCCTACGCACTCCGCGCACACCGAATTTGGCCCTAAAAAACACAAGGGCACAAAAATATCCGTCACCGGCGAAAGAAGCGTGGAGCTGTCATAGCAGCGGCCGCGGCCATATTGACATTAGCACGCGCCGGCGCCACTCGCGATCTATGCGACAACGGTCGATAGATCAACCAGCGTCCCGAGCAGCGCGCGCAACGGCGCGCGAATTCAAACTATAAATAGGTCCGGAATACGCGGAGACTGAACTGTAAAGTGTAATGTCGAATTATAACAATAAATAACTTACTGGCTTTTAGCATAATCTCGTACGGACTTAACCTACTTTATTCCCTACTCGAGTCTCGAACAAAAAAATTTAACGAAACGAAAACTAACGTTTCAATATATTTTCGGCTCTGAACATAGTTTGTTCCACTCGAGGTCCAAATTTGCCAGGTAGATTCTTTTAAAACGATCAACATAGGTGCTAACAGTTTGCCACTCGCAGAAATCAAAGGCTGTATAGTATAACTGTGTGTTGTTGATGTTTTCGATTGCACTATTGTCTCAACGCCTTTCTGTCCTACTTCCGCCAATGTGCGGCCTGCATGTAACTCTAAATTGAAGCCACTTTGATCAGAATTAAATGTGTTCTCAGCCCCAACGTTGGCTATGTTGATTTTCACCGTTTCTATAAATTCTTTGGCTTTATTTTCAAGTGTATCAGCGTTTAATAATTGTTGTTTCGTTACATATTTAGTAATTTTCCTTGACACAATGCCATTTTCGGTTTTGAATCTTGCTACCCAAGAATTGGACGCTTTGAAATCTGGATCTGGCATTTCTACAAGATCTCGCGCACGTAATGCCCATCGTCGAAGATCGATATCATGGACAGGCAGCTTTTTGTTCAAAGCATCTTTAAAATTGTTCAACGTATAGTGAGCTATTTTTGTTAATTTTTCTTTGTACGTGCCACCCTTATTTAAATTATGGGCCCAGCGGCGTAACTGCGTCACTGATTTCACCTTTCTAAAGTTCTTTTGAACAGATGATATTTTTCTATTCCCATGTGTCCCGGATCTCCAGTAATCTACAGCTCTTCTTTTGTATTCGTAACTTAATTCCTCTACATCTTGGGTACACACATTTTCTTTACCTTCGGGATCTAGGTATCGCTGTAGGTACCATTCTTCTCCACTGTTGTCTTCTACTACGGCTGCTTCATGAACTTCATTTGGTGCCAAAAAATCCAAACCAATTTCGGACTCTATTGCCATACGTTGATCCATCGCTTCTATTATCATGTTTTCTAAATCCTTACTGAACTGTTTCTCCCGTTCGGTGATTGGAGTTCAGGCAAATTCATAGCACTTATCGCAATGGATAGCAGTTGAATAATATTCACCGGATTAATGTACATTTTTATAAGTATTTGCAACTGAAAGTTTATGGCTGGCTTCTCCGTCGAAAACTGAAGCAATAACGATCGCTGCGGAATTTATATGACTTGATACCCAATATGTCAGCACACAAGAGAGACACAATGACGACACACGCTGTCATTAGACCTGCGATAAATAACTGATAAAGCGACCTCAATATTATCGCGCGATATACTGATCTTTGCACCGTAATCGGCCTTACAATATGATTGCAGTACGATTACAGTCGTTCACAAACAATATTTGCGTCACTCCGTTCACGAGTTACATCAGAAATCCAACGAATCTTTAATCTTTAATCTTTTAATCTCTGCAGATAGTGTTCTCGATACGTCGAAAACACACAACCAATTTTCTTCTCCACGATTCATAAACCTTTTTAAATATGCACACACTTGTGCGTGGTGTAAAAAATCTCTGTGTTTCAAACACTTTTATCACGACTATCATTATTGTAATACGTATAATCCATAACAAATTTACTGTTAAAATGGTTATTAAAGTGTTCCGATTATATTTTAATCTTCAAAGGCAGTATGTGCCGAACAGACTTTTTTCGTAAAAATACCATAGTAATCCAGTTACTTTCCGAAGCAGGAAATTATTCCGTAATAGCGAAAGACTCACCTATTTCTGTACCGATATGAACGAACAATTAAAGAGTGATTTTTATCCAATTATTCACGAATTATTGCAATAAATAATATGCCATTTGTTGTTATATTCATCATTATTATCACGAACGTCTAGTAGTCGAAGAGCAGAACGTTTCGTCCCTATACACTTTTTTTTATCTCCGCCCGTTCACGAATGAATAAAGTTGTTGAGTTGCCCCCTTAAGGGTAATGTTAAGCCAAAACAGGGAAATTTGTATCGATTATTTTGACTGATTGAACTTCGAGTCTAACCCATTTTATTTCTACAAATTTTCATCCATGCCGCGCGGTAAGAACTTTGAACGGTTGGGAGGGGGATGATTGGGGGTGGGGGGGGGGGGGGTGAGTGGGAGTTACAAATATGTACTCGAGTATTCAAACGAATTTATATTACCGTGAATTTAACCCGGAATGGCAAAAGGTCAGCTGATTATACGATACAGTTGAGTAAAAAATCGGATGGTAGTTTTAACCCCTTAATTATGAGATATCGGAAAAACAAGAAAACACCCCAACTTTATTTTGTTACCCTCTACCCGTATGCAAATTTGCATCCCAATCGGTTAAGAACTCTCTGAGATACGTACGAAAAAATTGCAAATTTGCAATAAAAAATATGAAATTTGTTGTTATCTGCACCATTCTCATATCCAGTGTATAGTACGCGAAAAAATAAATATTGCTGCAATTTGAAATTTTTTCGTATCTCCTATTGTTCAAACGTTATCGCCGAAAAACGAAAAATACCCCTATTTTCGAGGGTGCGTTTCACCCCTTCAAAATCAATCGTGGCACGTAAAAAAAAAAGTGACGCCTATTTTTGTCCGTTCTATGACCATGCCAAATTTCATCAAAATCGGCGAGATACACCTGACAGAGTTTCCTTGTGAGATTGATTTATCGTTTGACAACATATTTTGAAAATATCTTCGGTGCCTATCACAATATTTTTATTATAAAAATTGTTAATGTATTGTTTTAATTGATACTCGCAAGTATAAATTGGGACTTCATCATTAAAAATGCGAAAATTTTCTAGACATTCCTTACAATCTTCTTGTTCAACATTTAATTCGACGGCCGTGACCAGTGATAACAATAATTTTTTTATTGTATAAAAATCTTCGCATTTTTCATCTGCAACCAAAACTGCTTTCAATGTAGAATCATCAGTTAACTCATCCAGATCTACAGATGGCATCTGGAATATCTATTTCTTTTTTTGCAGGATACATTCCTAAAATTATTTTCCTTTGGAATACTTCTCCTTGACGAATTGACGGGTACTGAGTTTTCCCCACTGTTGCTCGTGGCTAGTTTTTATAAGACTTTCCTAATTATTTATAAAATAAATTAAAGCTGCAACATGGTTGCATATTCTACTCTGGTTATATACATAAGTGCAACTTTTCTTTTTCCAAAAATCGTTCTCCGTTAATCTGTAAATCAAATTTAGCTTTATATTCAAATACACATACTAAATTATAAATTTATGTTATATATCAACGCTGCTTACGAAAACTAACACGTTTCTAATTCCACTGCTAAAACCAAGGTTTCGATATTCGACGCGAAAACTGGCGTGATTCGGCTTCTGCCGCAAAAAGTTACGTGTCCGCACACTGCCAGTTTTCGTGACAAATATCGAAATGTGCTTGTTTTCGTAAGAAATCTGAAACATGCTAGTTTTCGTAAGCAGCGTTGATATATACTTTTTTAACTGACATATAATGACGTGTCGTAAGGTGCATTCTCTAAATTCAATTCTCTAAAAGCATTCTCTAAATTCTTTGACATCTCTAGCATGAGCAGCCTTGACTAATTGTTTACCCTTGTACATCGTTTCAGGTTGCAACAATATATTATGAGATATTACCTCAAATCCTGTCTGAATTATTAAGTTCATCTTGGGCTGAAAATTATAAAAAGATATTTTTTCCGACTAACCTCTTTCACGGTTAACGTCACTACAAAAACATGCATTTTATATCTATTTAAATTTGTTATACTTACTTTTAAAACACACTACGTCACATTGATTAGCCTCTTTTAGATATAGTATTATACTCAGTTATTTTAACGATCACAAACGTTCATTTTTTAATTCTTAAAAATTTGTCATTCCGCCAACGGCTACCGATTATGATTTAATGTGATCGTCGGCCGTCTTGTCCGTCACGCTCCGTGCCAATGTTACGTCCCAACATGGGTGATGCACACCTTCGGTCGATAAATTAAATCCCTACCTTGACTACCTCTGAAACAATGCAGCCTGCCGGCAAAATTCAAATATTATACATATTTTTAACTATTATTATCACTTTATATTTTCATTTACAAACTACACCTAAGAAACAATTAATGTTTCCGTTCCAGATGCAAACCACGGTTTCTCAGAATAATCCCATATCATTTTTCAAACATTCGAAATACCAAACTCGACGAACAGCTGCGCAACGCGATAAAGAATGTTTTCCACTCTGACAAACATTTCTCCAAAGACCAAACATTTTATCCTATACACACTCTAGGATCGACAAATTCCAGCCAGAAAATGCTGGAAAATGCTATAATTCACCCTCAATATCAAGCGGACCGCACACTAAATTCGAAATACCAAATCAGAGAAAGTTTCCTTCACCACCCTTACTCGCATCACATTACGACGAACGCCCTACTCAATATCACCACTCAAAAAGACCTAATTTCAAAAACACGAACTCTGCATCTTTTTCTTAGAACCATAAACTCGAAAACACATTGCCTTTTCCACGAAAAAGTCGTCCATAAAAAGACGATCTCACGCCACCCCTGCGAGCTCAAGATAATCCCCGCCATAGAAAAACTAAGCGTCTCGTTAGAAATATAACCAATCAAAATACCCGAAATTTTGTAACTCCCACCAAGCAGAAACGAAATAGTTAATTTACTCTAAGAACAGACTCTGAACAAATTCGACTTCGAGTCAGAACTCACTCGACTTCCAAATCGAGAACATCTACAGCAAACAAAAATCTTAAACTATTTTTGTCGATATTCTCTTAGTATAATCTTAGTCTTGTGTTAAAACTTCAAATTCAAATAAAATATCAGTTTTGTTAAAGTTTATGAGAGTTGTGAGTGTTGCAATCAATATTTTTCCCAACAAACTCATTTCTACGGGTCAATACCGAGAAGTTTGGGAAAACATCATCAACATAGAACGTCTTCGAAGAGGAATTAACCTCGACGATTTATCCTAAATCGTTGAATTGGTATATTGAGCACAAGTAAGTCTCAGGTGGCGAGCTCACGTCCAGCCGAATAGCGCAAGCCAATTCAAATATCGCGCGCACATCGAATTATCGACGGAGCTCCACTGTCTTACCCACTTGGGACGTAACACCAATACCAAGTAATTAGTATTATCAGCCTTCCCCATGTTATTTGCGAACAAATTCCATTTATGTAATATTGCACGCCCAGCATCGCGCAGCTAAAATTACCACGTGGTAACGAAATCTGTAATTTTGTTATCGATTTTCGAAATTCTCTGATACGCTACGTAGGACTATCAACTGTATAGGGTACTAAAATTTCAGCTCATTCCGTACATTAGTTTAGGAATGCCATTTGTCGACAAAATGCATGGGCCGCAGGGACGGTAAAGAAGACGTGTCACAATGTCATGCTCTTGAAATATGTAGATCTAAGAACAAAATATTGGTAGTCGATAATAAAAAAAGGCGTTTATGAAGTTTATTGGGTATAATACCTTTTTATATTTTTCAATAGAAACTTTAATTAATTATACAAAAAGTATTAGAATTATATAAACATAATTGAAAGAATCTGTGAATTAAGTTGCGGCAGAATATATCCCAGTGTGGCAGCCACGGGTTAATTGTATACAAAATCATAGATTCTATACTTAATCCATTTCTTTTCATTTGTGAAAAAATGAAATAAATTCTTTTTACATTAAGAATTTGAATTATTTCTTAAGATACTCGCTTATCGATATTTGTATAATTACTATGCGATTAATTTTCATATGTTATCGACCCTTTTTTCTGTTAAAGGCATTCGCGTAATAATAGTAGACTCCTCGACCCAAGCGCATTGATATGTACGTTCGTTACCCCTAACAACGCGCTTTGGTGACGGCGTCGATAAAAGACAAGAGTATTGCCTACCGAACAGAATGGGGTTCTTCGACCGTTTGACGAATATTTTGGGCCTCAGGAAAAAACAAGTAAACGTTTTAGTAGTGGGACTAAATAACAGTGGTAAGTCAACGGTCATCAATTATTTCAAACGCGAGGACGACCGTTGCATAGACATAGTGCCAACCGTTGCGTTTAATGTCGAAAAGTTCGCATGTAAGTCAAACGATACAAGTGGATCTCATTCAGTGTTAGGCAGCATGCTTCATCCTTGCTACAATTATCAATATTGATTTCGCACAACATCTAGCTAATTTTGGTGCACACATTTACACTTATGTAGTTACCCACAATTTTGGTAAGTAAAGGCTGTCTGCACATTCAAATAAATCATGCAAACTGTTTCGTGTAGTCATATTTGCATAGGCAAATTGTCGCGATTACATAAACACAATCCAACATGTTGGATTTTAATGTTGGATTTTAATTACCGCGTTTGTGCAAATGTGTAATGTAAGAACTACAACTATATGCGCATGCGCACTGAAAGAACTGTTACATCTTTTGGCATTGCATTGATCCGGCCAAATTGGCCGTTGGTCGGGCCATTCAATATGCCTCGGGAGAGTGGCTCTAGTGTCGTCATTTTGTACTATATGCTTATAATATTTTTTGATTTATATTTAAATACATGGTTAATAACTTCTCTAAATATTATTATTCTATAACCTTTCCTTCCATCAAATAAAGGATTTTTTCGGCTGTCGCAGTGACGTTACCTCTAAATCAGTCGATCAGATCGATTTAATATTAAATTCTATTCATAAAAACGCTCCATTTCAATCACATATTTGAAAATGTCGAATCATGAAATAAATTATGCAATTACATGAATGAACAGTTACATAAATTATGCAATTACGTGAACTGCTCCTATTACTCTTTTGAACGTGCAACACGTACGGTCAATACATAGGTAGATCGGGAAACCGATTGTACTTAAATTGTATTTTCAGAAAGATGCACATTTTGAGAATATTTGTTTGACGTAGCAAGTAAATCTAAATGAAAAATGTGTCAGGCCGTTTTTTCGAATAAACGATTCAGACCCGAGAAAAATATATTTGAAGGTAAAAGAAGTGGCCAAAACATAAACAAAATTCAGAACGACGTCAAAAAATGTTGAAACAAAATATCAAAAAAATGGCCTGATACAATGTTTATAACACTTTAATATATTTGCACAACAAAAATGGTGAAAATCGAACGTATGGTTCCTGAGACAAGGTATATAGAAAATAAGCATTTTTCGATCGAATGTTTTTCGACTTTGAATTGGTCCCAAACCTTTTCTCATTTGAATATCTTCTAAAACCACATATAGAATTATCAATAAAGTATTTCTGAAGAAAACTTGTTAAGGTATTACTATCGCTCATATCACCACTAAGAGTGGGGGCAAGAGAGGTCAGAGAAAAATTATCCCGAACAACCCAGAAGAGATGGAAATTGTTTTATCTAAAATGCTATGCAATCTTAATAGTTGTGACTCTCGAATGGAAACATGACCCGTGTATAGTAAAATTAAAACAAAAATGTTTACAAATTAGTTACATTTTTTTTAAAGAATAGGGCAGCAAAAGTTTTGGTACGTTCCTAACTGCACACATTGATATCGGACGTATACGCATGCTCGTACACTAATGTCCGACACTCAGTGGCCTAAACGTGGCAACATCGCTGCTCACTGACGCTACTTTGTCGTGTTGTATACATACACACTGCGTGAGCCTGCCGTGTTGAAATTTTCAGAAGGCAGAGCGGTGTTGTCACACGTTATAATCGCCGACTTCTCCCCGATGGACTCTTATAATCTGTATGAATAATTTATTTATTTTCTTAAAAACTAGACGTCAGAAATATTCCATTCTGATATCATAAAATTCGAAAAATTCCTGACTGTGAGTTCAATTTTTTTTAGAAAAATCCTGAATCCATTTTTCTTCTAATTTATGATAAATGAAACGCAACTTCAATTTACACGGGTTTAGATGGAGAAAATAAAAAATTGGAAATTAAATATCTCAAATTCTAGACGTCAGAAAATGTTTCGTCTTATAGAAAAGTTGTTCGTTTTAATGTCAAGAACATCGACACCAAATTTTAAGAAAATCCTAATTCAACCCATTTTGCGATAGTAATACCTTTTAAGAGCCATATTGGCTAATAGGCCAGGCAATAGAGCTCTAAAATCATCAGTTTTTGAAAAAATAGCACCCGATAACGGCGAACGCCATCAGACGCGGAACAGCCTCCCGATCATAACTGACCACTTTTCGACTCCTGATTCCCATTATATTTTTTGTTATTAACAAATAAGTGAAAAAACGCGTTTTTTTGGTTTCTTGCTTATAAAACAAAAAATAATGAAGGGATCTGTTTGGTCCCAATGGACGAATTGTAGGTAATTGAAATACGCATAAAATGAGCACTGAAAAAAACCGATCGGTCCATAATTAAGGAAGATACACTGAAAACAACCGAGAAAAAAAGCTTTTTTTTTTAAATTTATAACTCTGCCATTTTTTAAGTTGTAGGCCAGGCTCTTCGCGAGATAGTAAGTATTGATGTGTACTTCTTCTGTGCGAAACCTGGGCGCTGTCGGATAATTACTTTTTGCGTTATTGCAATGAACATTTTATTTTACCATATTTTGCGGAGAGGCTTGATGCTCTGGAGGTCGTCCGATTTAAGTTTACCACGCGGCTTTTTAAACTAGAACTGTTGACCTACAAATCGTCAATCTTAGATTTTCGTTTAATTGCGTTTAAATAGGTGAAAATCGCGCCTAAACATGAGCAAAAACGCCCGAGCGCGCGAAAGTGGTCGAGTAGTGGGGGTAGACCGGCAGACGAGGGGAAGCCGCATATATAGTAATAGAAGCGGCCCAAGTTTCTTATCTATTTATTTAATTATTTCAATAACCAGTGGGACTATGTGGGAGTTTATCGTGCACACTCTCTTCGGGTTTTTACACACCTATATTCTACAATTCTACCATTTTCATCCAACCACCTATCCTCCGACATTCTTATTCGCGACCACGGCTGCAGCCGTTTCGCATTCCCCCTAATCTCCCTGTATCGCATTTGCCACGGGCGGAGGGAAACTGCAGAAAACCTCCGCCGATACAGGTCGGTACCTACCTAGTCTCCCCCAGTGTCAATGCGAGTAAACTGAAGCACGTCCACCAGAGTCGCCTAGGGTCGGCACCTCCTCAACTGTGACGATGGGCCACCCGATGTCCGACCAAGGCGTCACCATCCGCGCGATGAGAACCGCCTTGCGGGAGCACCCCAGCCGAACATCGACCCCCCACTCCTCACAGCGAGGTTTTTGTTGGACATTTGTTTTGGAGGGATCCGAACCGCCAGGATTGCAGAAAAACACTTAGAAAAAATTTCTTTTTTCCATTGGTGTCGGCTACGGGAATCGAACCCTGGCCCGCTGGGTGCGAAGCCAGAGTCCTACTCACCGAGCCACCGCGCTCCTTCAACCAGTGGGACTATTTTAACATCTTTTTTTTTAAATTTGGGGTAACTCGATCACCGGAATCTGATTCTTTGATCAGATTTCACGTAAAATGAACGAAAAACTTTTTTTCAGATGTTTTCACCTACACGTCCTCACATTAATATAATATAATGCAATTATCATTTTTTTAATATTCAATGTTGCACTTCGTACATTGAACATTGAGAATATTATTGAATAATATTCGAATAATATTGGATAATATAACATTAAGAATATTCGAATAATATTGAATAATATTCGAATATTATTCAATAATATTCTTAATGTTCAATGTACGAAGTGCAACATTGAATATTAAAAAATGATAATTGCATTATATTATATTAATGTGAGGACGTGTAGGTTAAAACATCTGAAAATAAGTTTTTCGTTCATTTTACATGAAATCTGAGTAAAGAATCAGATTCCGGTGATCGAGTTACCGCGAATTAAAAAAAAAAGTTAAAATAGTCCCACTGGTCATTGAAATAATCAAATAAATAGATACGAAACTTGGGCCGAGCGCGCTTCTATTACTATATATGCGATTTCCCCTCGTCTGCCGGTCTACCCCCACTACTCGACCACTTTCGCGCGCTCGGGCGTTTTTGCTCATGTTTAGGCGCGATTTTCACCTTTTTAAACGCAATTAAACGAAAATCTAAGATTGCCGATTTGTAGGTCAACAGTTCTAGTTTAAAAAGCCGCGTGGTAAACTTAAATCGGACGACCTCCAGAGCATCAAGCCTCTCCGCAAAATATGGTAAAATAAAATGTTCATTGCAATAACGCGAAAAGTAATTATCCGACAGCGCCCAGGTTTCGCACAGAAGAAGTACACATCAATACTTACTATCTCGCGAAGAGCCTGGCCTACAACTTAAAAAATGGCGGAGTTATAAATTTAAAAAAAAAAGCTTTTTTCTCGGTTGTTTTCAGTGTATCTCCCTTAATTATGGACCGAACGGTTTTTTTCAGTGCTCATTTTATGCGTATTTCAATTACCTACAATTCGTCCATTGGGACCAAACAGATCCCTTCATTATTTTTTGTTTTATAAGCAAGAAACCAAAAAAACGCGTTTTTTCACTTATTTGTTAATAACAAAAAATATAATGGGAATCAGGAGTCGAAAAGTGGTCAGTTATGATCGGGAGGCTGTTCCGCGTATGATGGCGTTCTCCGTTATCGGGTGCTATTTTTGTCAAAAAAACCCCTTTATTTGCCTGGCCTATAAGCACACGAGCACCCCGACACTGATCTATATTATATGGATAGCGAATAGGCCAAATTTTCTGTGTGGATATGAATGGCAGCCATGCTGGAAAAAACGTGTCATTTTCGGGCGTCATCGGCAACCGTCGTGAATTGTCGTTCTTGCAATCATATATACGCACTGTGTTGAATAAAAGATAGGAGGAATTAAGTAAATATTATTCAACAATCTATATGCATATTAAAATTATTAAATGTAACGATAAAATTACAAATATATGATTATTAAGCTTGACATTGGTGCTAACTAAAATTGTTTCAATATTAAATAAATATAATAAATTCAATTTTGTAACTATTGTATTTGGACAGGGGTACATTAATATTACTTATTATTGTTATAAAATATATTAAACATTGTATATATTTTTTTCTGTTTTTAATTTCTGCATTTAAAAAAGATTTTTAATTGAAATTTAACCTCAAAAAGATTTTATTTATCAAAATTTCATAAAATTATATACTATTGCATTATTCCAGAACAAATAATTAAATTTGAGAAGAAATAATAAACAATAGATATAAAATGTAATGTATAAGAAAAAATATGCAAATAAATAATTGTGTACATAACTTTGTAAATTTAATTATACATACAAATATGCAGTTTTTTTAGTATTATTTGTTCCACATATACAGCTTTTTAGCTTTCAACATCCCCCAAAAGTTGTATAAAAAATCTTCACTAATTACGAAAGTGTATTGTCAATTATTTTATACTAGCTTTTGCCCGCGACTTCGTCCGCGTGGAATAGTGACTTCCGGCAGATTTTTGGTTCTTCCCACATAGTTCCCGTTCTTGCGGAATTTTCGGAATGGTCTAGTTCGCGCAGAATTGTCAGGATAAAACCTATGTTTTTTTTTTTTCGAGTTCCAAACTATATCTGTACATTTTTTTAAGTTAATTTAATTATTTTAAAGAACTTCTGCATATACTACATTTTTTGTTTTATTATCTTCTGGCAGAAGAACATATTGATTTTCGCCACAACCCGATCTTGATAACGCGACATATAACTGGCCGTGCGAAAAACAGTCTTGGCGTAAATCGATCCCCACGTGTTTGAATGTTTGCCCCTGTGATTTATTTATTGTGACTGCGAAAGATAATTTAAGCGGAAATTGTATTCTTTTAAAATTGAAAGGTAAGTCGTTGGGTATCATTGGGATGCGGGGTATGAGGACTGTTTGACCAACTGCTGGACCAGTCAAAACTATTGCAACGATGACGTTATTGCGCAGAAATTTTACTTGAAGTCGGGTCCCGTTGCATAAATTTGGTGGTTTGAGATTTCTTAGTAAAATTATTGGGGCACCTATTTTTAACTTAAGAGGCAGTGTAACACGCAGGAAAATTTCGACGGCTTCGCTCTCTCCGCGGTAGTGCAGAGCTCGCTACGAGCCGCTGCGGACTACCGCTAGATGTCACGGCGCGCGTCTGCTACGAAGCGCCGGCACATCGACGCGGGCCGAAGGCCGAGGCGTCGTAGCAGGGCCAGCCGTGACCCACCCCTCTCGAAAATCTTATACTAACGCTCGGCCATGTATATGTGACGTGCACGAGTGTACGTGCACTGCGAGCACTTATACAGCCGAGCATGCCAAACATTCAAGTTTGGTTTTGCTACAATACGAGCAACAGAATTATAATAATTCTGAGTATGCAACGACAAACGTCGTTGGCATCTCGCTCTTTTGCAGAGCGAGTTTATTAATTAACATATTTGTTAATTAACATTTGTTAACAATTAAAATTATCTCCGTTCATTTTCGCGAACGGAGATAATATACGACAAACGTCGTTGGCATCTCGCTCTTTTGCAGAGCGAGTTTATTAATTAACATATTTCTTAATTAACATTTGTTAACAATTAAAATTATCTCCGTTCATTTTCGCGAACGGAGATAATATACGACAAACGTCGTGGCATCTCGCTCTTTGGCAGAGCGAGTTTATTAATTAACATATTTGTTAATTAATATTTATTAACAATTAAAATTATCTCCGTTCATTTTCGCGAACGGAGATAATGTACGACAAGCGTCGTGGCATCTCGCTCTTTGGCAGAGCGAGTTAATAAATTAATACATTTGTTAATTAACATTTATTAACAATTAAAATTATCTCCGTTCATTTTCGCGAACGGAGATAATATACGACAAACGTCGTGGCATCTCGCTCTTTGGCAGAGCGAGTTAATAAATTAATACATTTGTTAATTAACATTTATTAACAATTAAAATTATCTCCGTTCATTTTCGCGAACGGAGATAATATACGACAAACGTCGTGGCATCTCGCTCTTTGGCAGAGCGAGTTTATTAATTAACATATTTGTTAATTAACATTTGTTAACAATTAAAATTATCTCCGTTCATTTTCGCGAACGGAGATAATATACGACAAACGTCGTGGCATCTCGCTCTTTGGCAGAGCGAGTTAATAAATTAATACATTTGTTAATTAACATTTATTAACAATTAAAATTATCTCCGTTCATTTTCGCGAACGGAGATAATATACGACAAACGTCGTGGCATCTCGCTCTTTGGCAGAGCGAGTTTATTAATTAACATATTTGTTAATTAACATTTGTTAACAATTAAAATTATCTCCGTTCATTTTCGCGAACGGAGATAATATACGACAAACGTCGTGGCATCTCGCTCTTTGGCAGAGCGAGTTAATAAATTAATACATTTGTTAATTAACATTTATTAACAATTAAAATTATCTCCGTTCATTTTCGCGAACGGAGATAATATACGACAAACGTCGTGGCATCTCGCTCTTTGGCAGAGCGAGTTTATTAATTAACATATTTGTTAATTAACATTTGTTAACAATTAAAATTATCTCCGTTCATATTCGCGAACGGAAATAATATACGACAAACGTCGTGGTATCTCGCTCTTTGGCAGAGCGAGTTTATTAATTAACATATTTGTTAATTAATATTTATTAACAATTAAAATTATCTCCGTTCATTTTCGCGAACGGAGATAATACACGACAAACGTCGTGGCATCTCGCTCTTTTACAGAGCGAGTTTATTAACTAATGTGTCTTATAATTACACTTATAATAATTATACAAATATGTGCTGAAAATAAAATGTTTGTAAAAATTAATTTATGGCAAGTTGCCATATCCCTCGAGTCCCGTGGATGATCCGGGCCTCGTGACGCGCGCACGATATGCGGCTACTCGTATTCGCCCTCTGCCGCTCTCTGTAGAGAGAAGCAAAGAGTAAACACAAGCGGTGCCGAGAGCCGAGCACAATGCTCCGGCTATATATATACATATATGCGTCTGGGTAATATACACCGAGTCATCTGTGAAGAAATATGTATTATAGAAAAATGTATTTCTCGCAATCATATTATAATATGACAATCAGTTCTTGTAAACTGATACTCTCTCCGTTCGTTTTAGCGGACGGAGGAAAACAGCGACATACGTCACTGTGACCTCGCTCTTTAGCAAGGTAGTTATGAATTAACATTTCTGTTAATTAATAATTCTTATAAACTATAATTCTCCCCGTCCATTGTAGCGGACGGAGGAGGACAGCGACAGACATCGCTAACACTCGCTCTTTATCAGAGCGGTGTTTATAAATTAACGAACTTATTAATTAAACTTATTGTAATTCTGAAAATAAAACATTATTAAAAATAAATATATGGCAAGATGCCATATATTTCGGGTCGTGCGGACGACCCGGGCCTCGTACCGCGCGCACGCTCGACCGAACCTCGTGTTCCCCCTCCGCCCCTCACCGCACAGAGAGGCAGCGAGTGAACACAAGCAGTCCCAAGAGCCGATCGCAAAGCTTCGGCTATGCATATACATATGCTTCTGGGTAATATACACCCAATCATCTGAAAAGAAATATAGTATATTATGCTAAAATATGTTTCATGCAATCATATTATATGATAATCAGTTCTTATAAACTGATACTCTCTCCGTCCGTTTTAGCGGACGGAGGAGGACAGCGACAGACGTCACTGTAACCTCGCTCTTTAGCAAGGTAGTTATTAATTAACAGTTCTGTTAATTAATAATTCTTATAAACTATAATTCTCCCCGTCCATTGTAGCGGACGGAGGAGCACAGCGACAGACATCGCTAACACTCGCTCTTTAGCAGAGCGGTGTTTATAAATTAACGTACTTATTAACTAAACTTATTATAAATCTGAAAATAAAAAATTATTAAAAATTAATATATAGCAAGATGCCATATATTTCGGGTCATAGGGACGACCCGGGCTACGTGCCGCGCGCACGCTGGACGGAACCTCGTGTTCCCCCTCCACCGCTCCCCGCAGAGAGACAAAGTCTTGACACAGGTAGTGCCAAGACCCGATCTCAAAGCTCCAGCCGGGCATATATATATATATATATTCAAGCCCAGTGATCTGTAATGAAAAATTTATTGTACAAGAATGTACTTCTTGCAATCATTATTACATGATAATCAGTTATTCTGAACTGATACTCTCTCCGCCCGTTTTGGCGGACGGGGGAGGACAGCGACGGACGTCGCTGTACCCTTGCTCTTTAGCAAGGTATGTATCAATTAACATGTTTGTTAATTAATAATTCTTTTAGGTTAAATAAAAAATGTTCACCTGAAAAAAAATATTTGTTATTCAAGAATTAAATTCTTGCAATCATATTATGTATATGACTAACAGTTCTTATGAACTGATACTCTCTCCGCCCGTATTAGCGGACGGAGGAGCACAGCGACAGACATCGCTAACACTCGCTCTTTAGCAGAGCGGTGTTTATAAATTAACGTACTTATTAACTAAACTTATTATAACACTGAAAATAAAACATTATTAAAAATTAATATATGGCAAGATGCCATATATTTCGGGTCGTGAGGACGACCCGGGCCTCGTGCCGCGTGCACGCTGGACGGAATCTCGTGTTCCCCCTTCGCCGCTCCCCGCAGAGAGAGGCAGCGAGTGAACACAAGCAGTCCCAACAGCCGATCGCAAAGCTTCGGCTATGCATATATATATGCTTCTGGGTAATATACACCCAGTTATCTGAAAAGAAATATAGTATATTATGCATAAATAAATTTCATGCCATCATATTATATGATAATCAGTTCTTATAAACTGATACTCTCTCCGTCCGTTTTAGCGGACGGAGGAGGACAGCGACAGACGTCGCTGGTATCTCGCTCTTTAGCAGAGCGAGTTGATTAATTAACATATTTGTTAATTCGTTATTTTTAGCAATTAAAAATATCTCTGTCCATTGTGCGGACAGACTCACAGCGACAGGCGTCGCTGGCACCTCGCTCTTTGACAGAGCGAGTTTATTAACTAATATATCTTATAATTAATCTTATAATAATTATACAAATATTTTCTGAAAATAAAATGTTTGTAAAAATTAGTTTATGGCAAGTTGCCATATCCCTCGGGTCCCGCGGATGATCCGGGCCTCGTGACGCGCGCACGATATGCGGCTACTCGTATTCCCCCTCCGCCGCTCTCTGTAGAGAGAAGCAAAGAGTAAACACAAGGCGTGCCGAGAGCCGAGCACAATGCTCCGGCTATATATATATATATATATATATATATATATATATATATATATATATATGCGTCGGGGTAATATACACCCAGTCAGCTGTAAAGAAATATATATTATTCAAAAATGTATTTCTTGCCATCATATTATATTATGTTGATACTCTCTACGTCCGTTTTAGCGGACGGAGGACAGCGACGGATGTCGCTGTACCCTCGCTCTTTAGCAAGGTACGTATTAATTAACACGTCTGTTAATTAATAATTCTTATAGGTAAAATGAAAAAATTTCATCTGAAAAGAAATATTTATTATTCAAGAATTAAATTCTTGCAATCATATTATGTATATGACTAACAGTTCTTATGAACTGATACTCTCTCCGCCCGTATTAGCGGACGGAGGAGCACAGCGACAGACATCGCTAACACTCGCTCTTTAGCAGAGCGGTGTTTATAAATTAACGTACTTATTAACTAAACTTATTATAACACTGAAAATAAAAATTATCAAGAATTAGTATATGGCAAGATGCCATATATTTCGGGTCGTAGGGACGACCCGGGCCTCGTGCCACGCGCACGCTGGACATAACCTCGTGTTCCCCCTCCACCGCTCCTCGCAAAGAGAGGCAGCGAGTGAACACAAGCAGTCCCAAGAGCCGATCGCAAAGCTTCGGCTATGCATATATATATATATATATATATATATATATATATATATGTGCTTCTGGGTAATATACACCCAGTGTTCTGAAAAGAAATATAGTATATTATGCAAACATATATATCATGCAATCATATTATAATATGACAATCAGTTCTTGTAAACTGATATTCTCCCCGTTCGTTTTAGCGGACGGAGGAGAACAGCGACGTACGTCGCTGTGACCTCGCTCTTTAGCAAGGTAGTTATTAATTAACATTTCTGTTAATTAATAATTCTTATAAACTATAATTCTCCCCGTCCATTGTAGCGGACGGAGGAGAATAGCGACAAGTGTTGCTGTACCCTTGCCATTAGCAAGGTACTTATTAATTAACATCTCTGTTAATTAATAAGTCTTATAGGTAAAATAAAAAAATTTCATCTGAAAAAAGAAATTTATTATTCAAGAATTAAATTCTTGCAATCATATTATGCATATGACTAACAGTTCTTATGAACTGATACTCTCTCCGCCCGTGTTAGCGGACGGAGGAGAACAGCGACAGACATCGCTGACACTCGCTTTTTATCAGCGCGGTGTTTATAAATTAACGTACTTATTAATTAAACTTATTGTAATTCTGAAAATAAAAATTATCAAGAATTAGTATATGGCAAGATGCCATATATTTCGGGTCGTAGGGACGACCCGGGCCTCGTGCCACGCGCACGCTGGACATAACCTCGTGTTCCCCCTCCACCGCTCCTCGCAAAGAGAGGCAGCGAGTGAACACAAGCAGTCCCAAGAGCCGATCGCAAAGCTTCGGCTATGCATATATATATATATATATATATATATATATATATATATATATATATATGTGCTTCTGGGTAATATACACCCAGTGTTCTGAAAAGAAATATAGTATATTATGCAAACATATATATCATGCAATCATATTACATGATAATCAGTTCTTATAAACTGATACTCTCTCCGTCCGTTTTAGCGGACGGAGGAGGACAGCGACAGACGTCGCTGGTATCTCGCTCTTTAGCAGAGCGAGTTGATTAATTAACATATTTGTTAATTCGTTATTTTTAGCAATTAAAAATATCTCTGTCCATTGTGCGGACAGACTCACAGCGACAGGCGTCGCTGGCACCTCGCTCTTTGACAGAGCGAGTTTATTAACTAATATATCGTATAATTAATCTTATAATAATTATACAAATATTTTCTGAAAATAAAATGTTTGTAAAAATTAGTTTATGGCAAGTTGCCATATCCCTCGGGTCCCGCGGATGATCCGGGCCTCGTGACGCGCGCACGATATGCGGCTACTCGTATTCCCCCTCCGCCGCTCTCTGTAGAGAGAAGCGAAGAGTAAACACAAGCCGTGCCGTGAGTCGAGCACAATGCTCCGGCTATATATATATATATATATATATATATATATATATATATATGCGTCTGGGTAATACCTCCAGTCATCTGTGAAGAAATATGTATTACAGGAAAATGTATTTCTCGCGATCATATTATAATATGATAATCAGTTCTTGTAAACTGATACTCTCTCCGTTCGTTTTAGCGGACGGAGGAGAACAGCGACAGGCGTCGCTGTGACTTCGCTATTCAGCGAGGCAATTATTAATTAACATGCGTGTTAATTAATAATTCTTACGAACTAAACGTAACATATCTAACACAAACTAAAATCACCATATTTATCAACTAACAGTTCTTATCTACTAAAATTCTCCCTGTCCATTATAGCGGACGCGGTCGCTGTGACCATGCTCTTTAGCAGGGAGTTTATGAACTATTATAGTAAATTGAAAAACTAACCTTATTCTACTCATGCAAATAAAATATTAGTTACATTTTGCAGCAAGACCGATTCGGTAAAGAATTCAAGCGCGTTGTCCCCCATCGCTAGCAATCGAGAAAATCCCGAGTACCGACGTCTCGAAAGGATGGGGGGGGGGGGGGGGGGTATGAAAGGAAAAGAAAAGACCGCCAGTGAAAACGTTTTTTTTTTTAATAAAAAAAACATCTGCTGATTATGAATGTTGCGGTATTAAACTCAGAGTAAATCAAAGTTAAATAAAAATAGAAACGTAAAAATCGAAAATTGGTCTTTAAACGATTTTGCGATTTTTCACTAAAAAAAAAAATTCATAGAGTATGACATGAATTTATTTTTCTCTGATAAAACGCGTTTAAAAACGAAAAATTTGAAGAAAAAATGGTCCCCATTAATTAATTTTTTTAAAAGTTACCGGCGTTTAAAAATGGTTAATTAAAAGAAATTTTTCCAAATTTACAAGTTTAAATTAAATTATTACTAGATATAAATCTGAAATTGACTCGCTCGAAAAAATTATTACTTACCTCAGTTTCCAAACTGCATTGAAACGGGATCGCTTGTACCCCGAGCGCGAAAACGCACGGTACGACGTCGCTTCTGTTATCCAGCCGTCCTTCTCTTGCTCGCTCATGCTTTCCATTGCCTTCCTCCGCCGTCGACCAGAACACCGGCAACCGCGCTTTTCGCGAGCTAGGCTCCAAGAATCGAAGACGGCACCACTCGCTCGATTTCTTTTATTTTTTCGTTCCATCATTTTATTTTCACACGCGTTCACTGAATTTACTTTTTATTCTCACGAAATAATTCTCATTCGCCGCCATTCTGCTCGTCGTTTTTGTCTCCTCAATTATAGTTTTCACAAAAATAAGGGATAATTTTTGTATACCTAATAAACGAATACTATGTAACATGTACATCTTTGGTTTTCTTTCTCGTACGGGCATTCTTTTAAATCTCCGTACGACAAATGCCGGTCAAAACTTTGTATTTTATTAGGTACAAAAAAATTATCTCTTAATTTTGTTGTAAGGTATAGTTGAGATCAAAACGGTAGATGAAAGCAGAATGGCGATGAATGCAAATTGGAAAAAATAAAAAATAAACTGCAGACTCGGGTTTCGTATAGCCGGATGCCACATGTAGTTTTTTTAAGTGTTTTACTTTTTCACCTTTTTCACATATAGGCACACTCACTGATATTTTCTGAATAATCTCTGATATCCTCACTGCACTATCACTGATATCCTCACTGCACTATCACTGATATCCTCACTGTACTATCACTGATATCCTCACTGTACTATCACTGATATCCTCACTGTACTATCACTGATATCCAACATTTTCACTATGTGCACAAATATGATAAACGAATTAACGAATTCGCGTAAAAGAAAATTGCCGTCGCGATCTGACATGCGTATAGGCCCGCACGTGCCAGCAGCGTTGAGCGACTAACCTCGACTGAAATGAAGCGACCCTCGAGCACGTTGGCAGACTATATATATATAGCGCCCCGCGAGCATCGCCTTGGAGCGCAATACAATGGCATCGTGAGCGCCCAATGTTTACATTTTTGACGCTCCTTATTGTCGACGTGTTACGACGCGTTGCTAATACGTCACAGGCCGAAAATGTTCAACACATTTCTCCGTCGATTTTAGCAAACGGAGAGGAATAATGCCAAACATCGACATCGCCCAGTCTCACAGAGTGACTTTTATTAATTAACATATTTTTATTAATTGAACAATAAAAATTCTCTCCGCCCATTTGAGCGGACGGGGATAATAAACGACACACGGCGTTAGCTTCTCGCTCTTCAAAAGAGCAATTTTCGTTAATTAACGAATTTATCAATAAACATTTTTAAACAATAAAAATGTTCTCCGTCCATTCGAGTGAACGGAGGCGAACAGCGACAAACGTCGTTGGCATCACGCTCTTCGGCAGAGCGACTTTATTAACTAACGTATTTAATAATTTAGCTTTTACTAATTATACAAAGATATGCTGAAACGAAAATATCAATAAAAATTAGTTTATGGCAAGTCGTCATATTCTTCGGGTCGCGCATATATGTGCGCTGGGTAATATACACCCAGTAACCTGTGCAGAAATACATATTATACCCAAGTGTATTTCTTGTCATCGTATTATATGAGAATCGGTTATTATAAACTGATACTCTCCTCGTATGTTTTAGCGGACGGAGCAGAATAGCGACCAGGGCGGCGTTTATTAATTAACGAGTTTGTTAATTAATCATTTTTATAAACTAAAATGAATATATTTATTGAATGAAATGAATAGTTCATTGTAGCGATAGGGAGAGAGAAGGATACTGAAAAAATACTCATACAAATATACTAAAATACATTTAAAAAAAGTGTTTATACAGTTAAACTGATGGCAATCATGAAAACAAAACTGAAAATAAAATATTAGTCCAAATTTGGTTATAGAACGTTAAAAATTCGGGTAAAGAAATCAATTGTCTCGCCATATATTTCGGGGCTCATGGATGGCCTGAGCTTTGTGCCACGCGCGCGATACGCTCGCGCTCTCTCCCACCGCCGGCAGTCGGGAAAATCCCGAGCACCGGCGTCTCCAAAGGATTAGCGAAGGCGCCTCCGAGAGTCTGAGAACGAAAAATCGGCGAGTCCCGTGAACCGACCCCGATGCTTCGGCCATATATATGTCTTTAAAGAAATATGCATAATACTAGGTCCATTTCTTGAAGAGATTTTTCAATAAACAATTCTTACGAACTGATATTCTTTTTGCGGATTGTAGCGAACCGAGAATTTTTATGACGAACCTCGCCCGTATCCCGCCATTTGAGACGACGTTATAAAGTGACATAGATGACACATTCCAAAGACACAATATATTGCTAGCAATACAATTTTATTTTCGTTGCTCCAGTAAAATATTAATCACCCCGCGATTTAAACGGGGTACGGCTTACACCCCTAGTGCGATGAAGCGTGGTGAACTGATGTTTTCTTTCTTCGTCACACTCTTTTTTGTCTTTCTATTTTCTTCTTCCCCTTCTTCACCCGTTTGCCGGAAAATTGACAACCACGCTTTTCGTGGCGTACCGTCTCATTGGGTCAGTTCACGGATCGGCTGGTATTTTCCCTTCATCTCTCTCTGATTGTAAGAGAATCGATGGAAGGAGGACACAAGTGGAAGTAGGATACATGTATATGCAGTTCAACCTCCCAATAAAAAACCCGGCAATAAGAAACTTTCCCCAGTTTGCCACTCGAGCGCTCTCCTACTCCGACGTAAACTCCGTGCTCGAGAATTTCGTGCGCAAAAGAGTGAGAGAGACAGTGGTGCTTTCAGTTTCTTATTGGGAGGACGCACTATATATATGTGTGTGTGTGTGTGTGTGTATGTATGGGTATCGCACACGAAATGTCTCTAAAGAAATAATGCGCGTGTATAAGGGACCTTCAGACACCTGTAAAGGATTATGCGCAATATAAGACTTATTTCGTGCACGTAGATTTTTCCGAAAATCCCTTGCACCCCTACCGCTATAGCTATACAGCTTGATAACTACGTTTTTGTTCTTTATCCCCTCCTTTGCCCGTGTGCCGACACATCGGCAACCGTGCATTTTGCGGTGTACTGTCCCATCATTTTTCTCATCAGTTATAGAAAAAGTGTCGAAGAAGAATAACATAAGTGTACGATCTTCTGAGAATATGGTTGGAAAGACGAGAAGTAAGTGATTTATATCATTTTCTAATTCATCACTATAGGTGATGAATTAGAAATTCGGATCAGTCGCCTCGCAGAGATTAGTCAAATTTTGCATATTATTAGTTCCTGGCGAGATAACATATCGTGTCAAATATTTTTTTTTTAATTGCAAAATTTTTCGCGTCATGAATATTGGTATATTTTCCGACTTTTTAATCAATAAGTAATTACATAACTTCTTTCCTTTAATTTTTTTTTAATTAAAGTTGTGACAAAAGTACTATATTTTATGATAAAAATATTTAAAACGTAAATAAAAATTACTTGGTACTATTTATTTAACAAATGATTTTTCAATGATTTTTTTAACTGTTAGGGATACGATGGACAATTTAAAAAAAAACCTGTGTGTGTGTTCTTCACACATGCAAGAAGTGAATACTTCTGGTATCCGGCTTTTCGCCGGAATGAAAAATTAAAAATATAATCATTACAATAATCGTTAAGATGATTAAAAACAATCATTTTAAAATCTTTAAAAAACTGTGTTGCGGAGCCTGATGAGGCTAACTCAGAGACTTGCGGAGCCTATTGAAGGCGCTCGGACAGAATACAGACTTTTCAGAAACCCTGCGGAGACCTATATAAGAACAGCAAAAATAATTTTCATGCAAATAATTACAATTACAAAGATTCATTAAAATAACAATTTAAAACAATCATCTAAATAATAATCTATTATATCCGAAGGCCCCGCAGCGCTTTCGAAGGACTGTGCAAGGTTGTAGAAGGCCTGCGGGAGCTGTAGGAGGCCTTCTAAAGCCCAGCGCAGTCCTTCGAAAGTGCTGCGCAGAATTGCAGAAGGCCTGCGGAAGCTGTAGGAGGCCTTCTAAAGCCCTGCGCAGTCCTTCGAAAGTGCTGCGCAGAGTCGCAGAAGGCCTGCGGAAGCTGTAGGAGGCCTTCTAAAGCCCTGCGCAGTCTTTCGAAAGTGCTACGGGCCCTCCTACAGCCTCCGCAGGCCTTCTGCAACTCTGCTCAGCACTTTCAAAGGACTGCGCAGGGCTTTAGAAGGCCTCCTACAGCTTCCGCAGGCCTTCTGCGACTCTGCGCAGCACTTTCGAAGGACTGTGCAGGGCTTTAGAAGGCCTCCTACAGCTTCCGCAGGCCTTCTGCAACTCTGCGCAGCACTTTCGAAGGACTGCGCTGGGCTTTAGAAGGCCTCCTACAGCTCCCGCAGGCCTTCTGCAACCCTGCGCAGTCTTTCGAAAGCGCTGCGGGGCCTTCGGATATAATAGATTATTATTTAGATAATTGTTATAAATTGTTATTTTAATAAATCTTTGTAATTGTAATCATTTTCATGAAAATTATTTTTGCTGTTCTTATATAGGTCTCCGCAGGGTTTCTGAAAGAGTCTGTATTCTGTCCGAGCGCCTTCTATAGGCTCCGCAGGTCTCTGAGTTAGCCTCATCAGGCTCCGCAACACAGTTTTTTAAAGATTTTTAAATGATTATTTTTAATCATCTTAACGATTATTGTAATGATTATATTTTTAATTTTTCATTCCGACGAAAAGCCGGATACCAGAAGTATTCACTTCTTGCATGTGTGAAGAACACACACACAGGTTTTTTTTTAAATTGTCCATTGTATCCCTAACAGTTAAAAAAATCATTGAAAAATTATTTGTTAAATAAATAGTACCAAGTAATTTTTATTTACGTTTTAAATATTTTTATCATAAAATATAGTACTTTTGTCACAACTTTAATTTTAAAAAAAATTAAAGGAAAGAAGGTATGTAATAACTTATTGATTAAAAAGTCGGAAAATACTCGAATATTTATATCTCGAAAAATTTTGCAATTAAAAAAAATATGCGACACGTACGTTATCTCGTCAGGAACTAACGATATGGAAAATTTGATTTCTTAGAGGTGATTGATCTATATATATACGCGCGACGAGTTAGGATTCCGTGCAGAGGCCATCATGTACACGAGGACTGCCTATGCCTTGGACTCTCGTGGCTACCCCTCCCGCCGCACGGGCCATCGAACTTGCCGTCGCTAGACCCGCGTTGCATAAAAACTTAAATTGCTATATTTCGGTCATTTTTTTATCAAATGATATAAAACAAAGTCCAAAATGTGCATATTTCCATGGAGCATCAACGCGACGAGAAACATCGTGCTACCATGAAAATTGTATCATTTTTATAAAAAAAAAAGCGGTTCCGCTTTCGACATTAAAAAAAACTGAGTCTCAGGTACTCCGCACCATCATTCTGGAGCTCACCTCGAAATTTCAACCCGATCGGATGATTAGTGCCGGAGAATTTAGGGATTTCGTTTTCGAGTTGCCGCCGAGTTTTTCGGTCTCGGCGAGCAAGGAGCGAACGCTCTGCAGTGCGCAGCGAGGGCCTTACCTACGATTCGCACTGTACTTATTTCAATAGAATGGCGGCGGCTGAGAGGGCTAAGGCGTTGTAAGCTTGTCCGGTCATCAGCGGAATCGATGGATCGATTCATCCCTACGTCAATTTTTTTTTTCGTGTTAACAATTTCATATATTTTTGCCACGAAAATGGCACAATAATGTCTCATAAAACTATAATATTTACCGATTACTCTCGAAGTAACACGACCAACAATAAGACCCACATCATTCACGTCGATGATACAATTAAAAATAAATTCAAACAATACTGTCTTCCATTTGAATGCATTAAAAACAATTAAGAACGGTGCTATTTATTCCTATTTTGAGAAAATTAAATTCGATTTCTATACGCGTAACGTCGGGTGCGACGAAGTAATACCAGTGGCTGCCACGCCGAGTACCGATTCTTCACGCGCACAGAAATTGAAAAATTATTTTCTCCATAACGAAACAAAACATCCATGAAAATTGTTTATAGCATATTGGAGGGTTCAAAGTTTCTGAAGAATTTTGTTTTTTATTTTTTGAGAAACTTTGAACCCTCCAATATGCTACTAAAAATTTTCATCAATGTATTTTGTTTCGTTATGGAGAAAATAATTGTTCAATTTCAGTACGCGTGAAGAATGGGTACTCGGTGTGGCAGCCTCGGGTATTACTTCGTCGCACCCGACGTTACGCGTATAGAAATCGAATTTAATTTTCTCAAAATCGGAATAAATAGCACCGTCTTAATTGTTTTTAATGCATTCAAATGGAAGACAGTATTGTTTGAATTTATTTTTAATTGTATCATCGACGTGAATGATGTGGGTCTTATTGTTGGTCGTGTTACTTCGAGAGTAATCGGTAAATATTATAGTTTTATGAGACGTTATTGTGCCATTTTCGTAGCAAAAATATATGAAATTGTTAACACGAAAAAAAAAAAATTGTCGTAGGGATGAATCGATCCATCGATTCCGCTGATGACCGGACAAGCTTACGACGCCTTAGCCCTCTCAACCGCCGTCATTCTATTGAAATAAGTACAGTGCGAATCGTAGGTAAGGCCCTCGCTGCGCACTGCAGAGCGTTCGCTCCTTGCTCGCCGAGACCGAAAAACTCGGCGGCAACTCGAAAACGAAATCCCTAAATCCTCCGGCACTAATCATCCGATCGGGTTGAAATTTGGAGGTGAGCTCCAGAATGATGGTGCGGAGTACCTGAGACTCATTTTTTTTTAATGTCGAAAGCGGAACCGCTTTTTTTTTTATAAAAATGATACAATTTTCATGGTAGCACGATGTTTCTCGTCGCGTTGATGCTACATGGAAATATGCACATTTTGGACTTTGTTTTATATCATTTGATAAAAAAATGACCGAAATATAGCAATTTAAGTTTTTATGCAACGCGGGTCTAGCGACGGCAAGTTCCGAGGCCCGCGCGGCGGGAGGGGTAGCCGCGAGAGTCCAAGGCATAGGCAGTCCTCGTGTACATGATGGCCTCTGCACCGAAACCTAACTCGTCGCGTGTATATATATAGATCAGTCACCTCTAAGAAATCAAATTTTCCATATCGTTAGTTCCTGACGAGATAACGTACGTGTCGCATATTTTTTTTAATTGCAAAATTTTTCGAGATATGAATATTCGAGTATTTTCCAACTTTTTAATCAATAAGTTATTACATACCTTCTTTCCTTTAATTTTTTTTTTTAATTAAAGTTGTGACAAAAGTACTATAATTTATTATAAAAATATTTAAAACGTAAATAAAAATTACTTGGTACTATTTATTTAACAAATGATTTTTCAATGATTTTTTGAACTGTTAGGGATACGATGGACAATTTAAAAAAAAACCTGTGTGTGTGTTCTTCACACATGCAAGAAGTGAATACTTCTGGTATCCGGCTTTTCGCCGGAATGAAAAATTACAATTATAATCATTACAATAATCGTTAAGATGATTAAAAACAATCATTTAAAAAACTTTAAAAAACTGTGTTGCGGAGCCTGATGAGGCTAACTCAGAGACCTGCGGAGCCTATAAAAGGCGCTCGGACAGAATACAGACTCTTTCAGAAACCCTGCGGGGACCTATATAAGAACAGCAAAAATAATTTTCATGAAAATGATTACAATTACAAAGATTCATTAAAATAACAATTTAAAAGAATCATCTAAATAATAATCTATTATATCCGAAGGCCCCGCAGCGCTTTCGAAGGACTGCGCAGGGTTGTAGAAGGCCTGCAGAAGCTGTAGGAGGCCTTCTAAAGCCCAGCGCAGTCCTTCGAAAGTGCTGCGCAGAGTTGCAGAAGGCCTGCGGAAGCTGTAGGAGGCCTTCTAAAGCCCTGCGCAGTCCTTCGAAAATGCTGCGCAGAGTCGCAGAAGGCCTGCGGAGGCTGTAGGAGGCCTTCTAAAGCCCTGCGCAGTCTTTCGAAAGTGCTGCGGGCCCTCCTACAGCCTCCGCAGGCCTTCTGCAACTCTGCGCAGCACTTTCGAAGGACTGCGCTGGGCTTTAGAAGGCCTCCAACAGCTCCCGCAGGCCTTCTACAACCCTGCGCAGTCTTTCGAAAGCGCTGCGGGGCCTTCGGATATAATAGATTATTATTTAGATAATTGTTATAAATTGTTATTTTAATAAATCTTTGTAATTGTAATCATTTTCATGAAAATTATTTTTGCTGTTCTTATATAGGTCTCCGCAGGGTTTCTGAAAGAGTCTGTATTCTGTCCGAGCGCCTTCTATAGGCTCCGCAGGTCTCTGAGTTAGCCTCATCAGGCTCCGCAACACAGTTTTTTAAAGATTTTTAAATGATTGTTTTTAATCATCTTAACGATTATTGTAATGATTATATTTTTAATTTTTCATTCCGACGAAAAGCCGGATACCAGAAGTATTCACTTCTTGCATGTGTGAAGAACACACACACAGGTTTTTTTTTAAATTGTCCATCGTATCCCTAACAGTTAAAAAAATCATTGAAAAATCATTTGTTAAGTAAATAGTACCAAGTAATTTTTATTTACGTTTTAAATATTTTTATAATAAATTATAGTACTTTTGTCACAACTTTAATTAAAAAAAAAAATTAAAGGAAAGAAGGTATGTAATAATTTATTGATTAAAAAGTCGGAAAATACTCGAATATTCATATCTCGAAAAATTTTGCATTTAAAAAAAATATGCGACACGTACGTTATCTCGTCAGGAACTAACGATATGGAAAATTTGATTTCTTAGAGGTGACTGATCTATATATATACACGCGACGAGTTAGGTTTCGGTGCAGAGACCATCATGTACACGAGGACTGCCTATGCCTTGGACTCTCATGGCTACCCCTCCCGCCGCCCGGGCCACGGAACTTGCCGTCGCTAGACCCGCGTTGCATAAAAACTTAAATTGCTATATTTCGGTCATTTTTTTATCAAATGATATAAAACAAAGTCCAAAATGTGCATATTTCCATGTAGCATCAACGCGACGAGAAACATCGTGCTACCATGAAAATTGGATCATTTTTATAAAAAAAAAAGCGGTTGCGCTTTCGACATTAAAAAAAAACTGAGTCTCAGGTACCCCGCACCATCATTCTGGAGCTCACCTCCAAATTTCAACCCGATCGGATGATTAGTGCCGGAGAATTTAGGGATTTCGTTTTCGAGTTGCCGCCGAGTTTTTCGGTCTCGGCGAGCATGGAGCGAACGCTCTACAGTGCGTAGCGAGGCCCTTACCTACGATTCACACTGTACTCATTTCATGAGAGCGCCGGTGGGCGAGGGGGCTGGGAGGGGTAGCTACGAGGTATAGGCGCGACTCGCGCCTATACCTCACGCCTAACGCGCGACGCATTATATTAGGTCTCCGTGCAGGGCAAAGTCCAACGGGTACACGTGGCGCGGCTATGCCTTGCTCTCTCGCGGCAGCCCCTTCCGTCGCGCGGGCCACAGCACTTACCGACCTCGTGAGAATGTTGCGTCAGCGCTTCGCGCGGAATTTCGTCACACTATTTTCTCGTAGCGCTGACAAAAATCTCGCTTTTTTCTTTCATGAAACGGCATCCCTATTTTTGAAGCCAATTTTGCATCAAATTTAACGAAACAAAGCTCAAAATGTGCGTTTGTTAATGCTCTAGTGCGTGAGAGTCGGGAAATTTCGATCGAATCGGTGCACTATGAAGAATTGTCTCATTTCTCCAATGATAAGTCGAATCTGCAAAATTTTTTTCAAAATTTCGAAAAAACGCGACTCTCATGTACCGTGTGCCATAATTATCTATGTACTGGCCAAATTTTAACCCGATCATTTGCTCAGTGCTCGTACAAATAGGGATGCCGTTTTCGAAGCGCCCGTCGGCTGTTACACTGCCTCTTAAGAGAATGTGGGGGAAGGCCGCTTGGGTTCAAGGAATTGAGGAACTCCTGTGGGTAATGAACTACATCTTCTTGATCCATCACGGTATCAATGGATGTGTAGGTTACAATATCTCCTGGGAGTTTACTCAAAATTATATCATTTATTTCGTCAACGCTATTATTTCTTGCCGCCAATATTGCTCTTTGACACATCCATTGATGGTCCTTGTTTTCTATTTGGCTGATGTCAGGGTATACCTTGGTTACTAATTCCTCGATGTTACCAACTTTTACTCCTAAATCGCAATCAATTTCAATTTTATTATTAGAATGAGGTATTTTCCCGTCTCCTACAGAAAGTAATTTTGAAGGGAAAGTTATACTACCTCCCCCCAAATGTGCTCTCATATTTGTCGATAATTTTAAAATATTTACAAATTTCCATAATGGAGAACTTTTAAGGCAAGCCTTCACAATGTCTGCTCTAGTTCCCCTTACTATTACCGGTAAAGTTTGGCGAAAGTCCCCAGCAAACATAACAGTAATGCCACCCATGATTTTATCACAGCTTCTAAGATCTCTAAGAGTTCTGTCTAGAGCTTCTACGTGAGCTCTATGTATCATGGTACATTCGTCCCAGATTATTAGACTGACGTCTTGTAAAATTTTCCCCAAAGGGCCATTTTTGCGTATAGAGCACACGCTATCTTTCTCTAAAGTCACAGTTAGGGGCAGTTTAAAAGTGGAATGAGCTGTGCGTCCACCTGCTAATAAGGTTGCAGCAATACCTGATGACGCCACTGCCAAGGCTAGCTTTCCTAGAGACCTTACTTTTGCTAATATAAGATTAGTGATGAACGTCTTGCCGGTCCCACCGGGAGCATCCAAAAAGAAAATTCTTCCTTCATTAAAACGAACACTTTTCATGACACAATTATACGTTGTCACCTGGTCATTAACTAATCTTGGTTCATTTTGTGTGATATACTCATTTAATTCATTTATGTTATATGGTTTTCGCAACGCTACTTCTAACGGGTCCAGAAGCGAATTATTTCTTTTTGCTGCAGGAAGCCCAAAGTCGGTTAGGGATTTATCTGAAATCTCATGAATTTTATCTTCAATTATGATTAGTCCATCATTGTATATATCATCATTATATGCTAATGTCATATCCTGATTCTCATTACGCATTCTGTTTAATATATCTTCACATAAAGCATCACGAAATTTATTCCATAACTCTAAGGGGTCAGATGGTTGGCAAAATATAAGGATAGTGGTAAATAATTCTCTTAATTTTGTAGCTGGCTCGGATATGATAGCATCGGACATGGTATTTTGCCAATGTTCATCTCCCTCCAGTAAACCTAATTCCTTGCAAGCGCCTTGGTACGTTTGGAAAATAACACCATTCACGGTTCTTAGATGTTGAAATGACATTGGACCGCGAACATATTGCAATAACATTCTTAAATAAAAACATTCAGTTTGAGTTGGATGAATGTTATAAACACGGCCTAAAGTTGTGTCTTTTTTTACACCGGGATATCCCTCAACATCTTGCCCGCGTCTTCTTCTAGAAAATGAATTTCTTTGCCAAACGTAATACTGGGGAACTTCGTGATATAAAAGGGTTTTTGCAAAATCGTCGCTTTTGCAGAGATCAAAGAACGCTGTAAGTGTCGTTGATGAAGGATTGTTCACACGATCTTGGAGATTTTCATCATTATTATAAAAATATACTCTTTGTCCATTTTCCAAATGAACGGCTAAATGAACTACTGCCGGAAAACGTTCATGAATAGAAAATTGGAAAATTCTCCAAAACGCCTCCGAGGAACTTATATAGCGACCATTTAGATATTTTTTTACTTCATCGTTATTACTTTGTAACGAAAATGTGGCTTGATCAGAACCTTTATGAATATACTTACAGATGTATTTAATAGCTTTGACCGATTGACAAAACTCTACGTTAATGTGTGCATTGAAAATTCGTGATAGCAGTGGATTATAGGGAACCACCCAACGATTATCCACGCTCATTTCTGTACCTTTTACACGAATTATAGCTGTGTTTCCACCATTATCTGGAGACCTGCGTCTGTAGGTTGGATAACCGTCATCCCCCGTTTGTGTTTCCGAAATAAAATGCCTAGGGAACTTTTTAGAACAAACGTTTTCTTTCATACATGGTGATGCAGGATTATGAAATCCGCAAGGACCATGTATCATATTTTTTATGACAATATTATGAAGAATCGGATCTTGTTGTATGTCAGGTATTTCTGCCGATATTATTGCATCTATAGAATCTGGTTGAACTTTGTTAGCCAGCCACAATAAAATGTGGGCGTGAGGTAAACCTCTTTTTTGCCATTCTACACTGTAAACAAAGGCTTTCGATGGGCCAAAAATATTTTTCTTCGTTAATAGGTCTATCATTTTCTTGAGTTTTAAATGAAATACCCTAGAAATTAAATCATGTCTATCATAAGAATGTTGATTGGGCAATAACTCACTTTTTATTTCTGGCCATTCGGGGTTACATGTAAATGTAATGAAGAGGTCAGGTCTTCCAAATTTCCTGACATATGTCATGGCATCTTGACTTTTTTCATTCATGAATCTGGGGGATCCTGTAAATGACGACGGCAATATAACGTGCTGACCAATATTAGAAGCGTTTATATGTCCATCATTTACGACGGCATCTCTTAAATGAATGTACTCTTCTGCTCTCAATTTTTTTTGATTTCTTTTGATGAAATCAAGCCTCTCAGAAATCATTTTGGCCGCCATATCAACACAATATTGGTTAAATAATCCTTTGAAATAATGTATGCTGTTAAAGTCATGTATTCTCACCATGAGTCTAAATGCATAGAATTGCATACATGATACAGTTTTAGATCTAGCAGCAGTATTTTGCTGTGGAATATTTATACAGTATCCGTCATTACCAAAGGGAAACAGTAAAGGATACTGAAGTGGATCATAAGATCTATGAATTTCAGAAACTCGTTGAAGTCCACCATCTCTCGCAGTCAAAACAATATCTCGGGGACCTTTGTCTTCATCTATCAAAAGAACAGCTACTTCATCTACTATTGGCACATTATACCGACCTCGATGCTCGTTAGGAGGTTTCACATCAGCATGAATAATAAGTTTTAAGTCATTCGGTGGTCTATTTTCTAAATTGTATTTAAAACTTTGAATGTACGTATTATGATCGTGAAGATATGTTTGGAGAACGTCGATAAGATCGATTTGCAAGCTTGGATTTAAATTTGAGCGCAAGGATACCTGATCTGCATGGGAAACAAAATATATTTGCAGAAATTCGGGTTGTGCTCCTTCAGCTGGAAGTAAGTTACCGATCAAGTGATAAACTTGCCCTTGGACTTTAAAAGTGGGCATAAAGTTTCCCTCACGAATTTCCTTGGCACCAAATGAAGTCATTTGAAATAGTGTATTATATTGTCTTGAGTGATTTAAGAAATGCTTTGATGATGGATGTGAGCCTGATAGCAGTTCTTTTAAAACTGCAGTTGGTTCCGGAATTATAGGTATATTTACTTTGCCACCACTACAACATAGTCCAGGAGCTTCAGTCGCCCATTTTTTTGCTTGGCATAAGTTGCATATTTTATCCATTCTGCCAATATCAATATCATTTAGCTCAGTATAGTCAAGGGTACAATCATAAGCAAATGCAGCATTTAATAAATTAAGTTTCCTGCGAGTTCTATTTCTTGCTGATCGTGTATTTTGCTGTGCTAATCGTTGGGATCGTTCAGTGCTTGATTCCCGATCGCGATTAGCTAAAGTTCGGGAATTCTGTGAGGCTAAACGTTGAGAACGTTCAGGGCTTGATTCCCGTAGTCGGTTCACCAAAGTTCGAGAACTCTGTGAGGCTAAACGTTGAGAACGTTCAGCGCTTGATTCTCGTAGTCGGTTCACCAAAGTTCGAGAACTCTGTGAGGCTAAACGTTGAGAACGTTCAGCGCTTGATTCTCGTAGTCGGTTCACCAAAGTTCGAGAACTCTGTGAGGCTAAACGTTGAGAACGTTCAGCGCTTGATTCTCGTAGTCGGTTCACCAAAGTTCGAGAACTCTGTGAGGCTAAACGTTGAGAACGTTCAGCGCTTGATTCTCGTAGTCGGTTCACCAAAGTTCGAGAATTCTGTGAGGCTAAACGTTGAGAACGTTCAGCGCTTGATTCCCGTTCTCGGTTTATCAAAGTTCGGGAATTTTGTAAGGATAAACGTTGAGAACGTTCAGCGCTTGATTCTCGTTGTCGGTTTGCCGAAGTCCGGAAATTTTGTGAGGCTAGACGCTGCGAACGTTCAACGATCGATTCATTAGCACGGTTTTGTTCACTGATTGCTCGTTGAGTAGCTAACCTATGCATATTTTCATCCTCTGTTTCATTGCTGCGCAAAACTCGCAGCCGCTTTGCAGTAGCAGTCTGCCGAGAAAGCTGAGTTCTTTTTCTAGGCATTATAGTGACGAAGAAAGAACGTAGGAAATGAAAACTTAACCAAACCGTAACTCGTAATCAAGAAAAAAACAAATATATACCAAAACAATTACAGTAAAACGAAAATAAGGTAAATTAACCGTATGCTTAAACTAAAACCTAACCTAATAAGAATAATTATGTAGATGATACCTATTTAAAGGTATTATTTTCAAAACAAACAAAAACTGTTAATTATTCTTAAATTATTAGAAACAAAATACTATTCTTAAAACAAACAATACTATAAAGAAAACTATGACGCCTACTTACAATTAATTATGTACATCAAAACTAAAAAAAAAGTGTTAATAATTGTGAAATTATTAGAACCAAAATATTATCCTTAAAACAAAATGAAATACTATTTTAAAAGTATTATTACACGACGATATTATATCACAAAAAAAACAACGCTGCATACAACCGTTCAGAAGGGAGCCGACCGCGCGTCTGAGCCGCGCGGCATGGTACCTCATAGAGCTACACCCCCCTCCGCGTCGCCCGTAAGCAACGCCTTTCCTCGCCCGCAGGCCAGGCGCAGCGTCATGTTTTTTGCACATCTTGCGGCGCGTGTGGATTTTATATCAGAGTTATTTTAAAATTGTAATATCTTCTAAGATGTTCATTGAAATTAAGTGATGTCAAAGAAAATTTTGTTCACAATTAAATACTCTTAATCAACAACACATTTATTTGGATAAAGATTATATTATTATGTTGATACAACTCTAACAAATAATCGGTAAAAATTGGCTAAATTTGATTCGCATAAAAACGGTTCTAGTAAGTTAATCTTAAAAGATAGACATATACTGTCGCGGACATTTTTTTAGATCATTTTAAGAGGAATAATTCTTTCATACATATTTTTTTGGTATCTTGAACCGTTTTCGCAGCGCACGCAACGGAAGCCCTCAAAAATGAATAATTATCCCCGTTTTTTCCACATTTTCCGTTGTTTCTTCGCTTCTATTAGTCGCAGCGTGATGTTATATAGCCTAAAGCCTTCCTCGATAAATGGTCTATCCAACACAAAAAGAATTTTTCAATTCGAACCAGTAGTTCCAGAGATTAGCGCGTTCAAACAAACAAACAAACAAACAAACAAACAAACAAACTCTTCAGCTTTATAATATTAGTATAGATACAATTGCTGTAGTACTATAAATGATATTAAAATGTAACCCTTGATCACGGAAGACAGCCGTTGTTTGTAGATGACAGCATGTAGCATGGTTCCGAATTTTTGCTGAACACCTTCATTTGTAATATCTGTAAAAGAATGCATTAGTCTTAAACAAAAATGTGTAATATGTGTGCCAATATCATTATTTGAATTATATGCGTATATTACATACGTACTTAATTATATTTTATACTATTATATTTAAAGCAATCGTTTATAAAGCTTACCCAGTGCATTAATACTATTTCTATTATGTGCAACTACTAATAAAGAAACCTAACTGTTAAAAGAAATGTAAATATGTTTACTGATGAATAGAGTAGAACAGTAATACAAAATATAACATAATACAGAAATGCTGAATGGAACATAAGTGCAGAATAAAACGTAACATTCAATAAAGATGCGAACAACAAACATTATAAAAAATCTGTAAAGAAAACAATATTTAAAGGTTTCTTATTGTTAAACAATTATTGACTTTTCCAAATTATTTGTCGAGTCATGTGATGTCTTAACTTTTCACCGATAGCAGCATCTGATGCGTTGTTCGTAACAGCAAACATTCGCAGTTTAATATAGCACTTACAAACTTCTTTTGCTAGCGTGAAAACATGGCTCGAAAGATCTTCAACTGCATTTTCAAAGATATGTTCGTTCAACTACGGAAATAAGTTGCACGGTGGTTCAAAAATGCCTTGCAATATCTTTGCGCAAAGAACTGCTTCGGCATTCGATTCTCGGAAAGGAGCATTTTTGTTTCTGTTTAAACTGTGCCTTATAACATTTTCAGCGTGTTGACAGATTGTTTGCTTGGACGCATTTGCTTGGAAATATTAACCCACCTCGCGTTTTTGCCTGAATAAGATTAATGTCCGAAAATTGTGCTACGCTTTGGTTATTTTGAAATAACGCATTTCGACATGTCTCGCACCTAACTAATGGTTTTTTTCGTCTACTATTTTCTGTAAGAGGAGGGGTTTTATAATTACACTAATATTAAATAAAACCACAAAGGAAAATATCTAGCCGAATGAATAGTCTTTATTGTTGGTCGGGATTGCCAATCACTGCCGAACTCGGGATCTCGCATCGAACTGCCGAACTCTCCTTCGTCCTCCGTTATCTCGGCGGTCGCAGATACTGCTCGAGTCATATTTAGACTACATGTCGGAGCTTATAATTGGGCGGGAACATCTCGATGGGTATTTGAGGCTCACAGTTCGGCCTTTCCTGACAAAAGTCCGTCCCGGACGATCCGTCGTAATGCATAAATGCATGTCACATGGTCATCGTACAATAATACTCGTCAGTTTACATAGAAATCGTTGATCGATGTACATAGTCTGAGATTTCGTTTTTCTAAAATTATACAGCAAATACAGTGGATACATATACACATACACGATCGTCAATGCGAGATTTTTCAGAGTCCCAGCGATTTTATTCTACTTTCCCTCTTGTGGGCGTATGGTGGTATATCCCACTTCTGAGATTGTAAGAGGAGGGGTTTTATAATTACACTAATATTAAATAAAACCACAAAGGAAAATATCTAGCCGAATGAATAGTCTTTATTGTTGGTCGGGATTGCCAATCACTGCCGAACTCGGGATCTCGCATCGAACTGCCGAACTCTCCTTCGTCCTCCGTTATCTCGGCGGTCGCAGATACTGCTCGAGTCATATTTAGACTACATGTCGGAGCTTATAATTGGGCGGGAACATCTCGATGGGTATTTGAGGCTCACATTTCTTAATCACCCAGCCAGTTATATTTGCAATGCAACTTTTAGAAAATGCAGATAGCGAGTTTGATAGACAGTGAAATTCATTTATGAAGTCATTAGTTGCGGTACAGTTTCCGATCTCATCCAATCCATACTTTTTACAAAATCGGATATTATCCATAACACTGTAAACTGCAGGATCATACCGATCAATGGATTTTCTTCTATTACCAGAAGGAACTGTTAGGATGCTCGTAGAATCCATAGCTTCGACATTACCATTTGTGGCAATTATTTCGTGTCGAACTAATAATTTTCTGTATGCCGATACAAATTGCGCACAAGTGGGATTTGGACACCAACCACCACATTTTCGGATTGCACAAAAAAATAATTCCAAGTGATCCTGGCTACACTTATACGTTAGCAGGTATTTTACTTGAGAGTCTTCCGGCTTAACATATGTATCGTAAATGGCAATAATAGTCATGACAGCTGTAATCACTCCGACGAATGGAACATAGCGTTTGGTATTCCACATTAGCTCGCCCTCGACATTTTTTATATTTTTCAAATATTCTAATTCTGCCAAGATTTGTGGCCGCCAGATAAACTCATTAGTTAATCGCAACGGAGCTTTGTAATATTTTCCAAATGGATTACGCGAATTTAGGAAATCAAAAAGTCTATCGATACAACGAATAAAACGTACCGTTGCTTCGCTTCCTTGAAATTCCGGTAAGTTTAAGGAGGTCGTCTAACTATCGCTAGTATTAGATAAAAATCTGAATTTAAAATATCTAGTAGTCCTTATCAATCTCTATGCTATCCAACAAAAAAAAAGCTGGTTACCGACCATTTAGACGAAAAAATGGAAGTACAAATCTGTAAATTTGCCATTACGATACATGGTGCAACGCTTGATGTGTTTCTTTGATTAAATATAAATAATATTTACCGATTAGATAACTCTGAAAATTTTCGTTACATTTATAAATCAATTATCAATAACTTATATAGAAGCGTAAAAAACGCAGGTTACCGAAGTATTTTTCGCAAATTATGCGATTGAAAATGAAAAATACTGATTTTTACCCACAGCCGGCGGCGCCATGAAAAGTTGGCAACGTCGCATTTTTCTCGAATATATAGCACACTGCTCGCAACGTTACGAATTCGACATTTGAGACAACGAGACACATTTTTATAATTATCAAAACAACAAATCTTTAAAAATAAATACATTAAAAAATATAAAAATAAAGTCGATTGATTTTTTATTGAAAGCGTTATATGAAAAAAGGTTTCTAATAAAAAAAACTGATCATAATTGGTTATTTCGCGGGCATGGAAATTCTAAATGTTAAAAATTTGTTATTTAGTTATATGTTCGTTGTTTGATATTTAGTGCGATTGGTTTTTTATTATTTTATTCGAATAACGGTTTCTTGTATAAAAAAATATTTATAGGGAAAGTAATAAACATACAATTAAATTCAAATGCCTGGTGAAAAAGAACATTAAACGTTTATTTGTAATTTTTCAATAACATTTTTGATAACCGTTTATTTTTCGTCACACGAGGTTTTCCGCGTACATCTTCGGATAATAATACGCGGACTCCATCTTCCCCATGGTCACTAAAGACTTTTTGGAGAATTTGGAAAGTTATTCCAGCTGCAGCCATCTTCGATGTCATCCCTTTTGAAACTTCGGGTCGAAGTTTCAACAATGAAAATGTAATTCGAGCCCGATTTTCTGCCAATTTCTTCTCATTGATAAATTGGTTGACTGTTTTTGCCGATTGTTTGAAAAGTTCTGACGGAACCCCGAGGACGCCAATCAATTTTTGCAGCATGGTGCTGTCAGCCAACGCGTTGTGTGCGGAATTGGCCTCAGTTTCGCCCAAGTGTTCGCGTGCTAAGGAACTTAGGGAAAAGCTTTTTTTTTCTCTTAGTCGTTCCTTTAAATATTGACGAAAAACCCGAAGGCTGTCCGAAAATCCACACACGGTGGTTCGGAATTCTTCAAACATGTTGTACTTTTGAATGTACCGAACCAAAATTGGTACATCAAATCTGTAATGTAAAATACATTTGTATCAATCATATATAAGCCAAAAATGTGCAACAACATTTCATAATGAATATTTTCAATTATTTAAAAATATTCACTTGATTCCATTATGCGCTATTAAAAGTATAGGCTTCGAAAAAGACTGCAAAAACTCCAAAAACTTGGAGATTGCGACTCGAGGAGGTACGGTAGGAAGGAGTACGTCGTTCAGGTACAGATTGTCCCCTTTAACGCACAACCCCGTAATGTTTGCTGCCCTTGGGCTCATGCTTTTCGGAAGTAAATATGCATTGAAAGCAGTTGTTTCATGCACTGCAGCAATCTGTACAATCAAGCAATTAACAAGGTCAATTGCGCGTCCACCAATACTTACAATATTAGATGAAAAATGTTTAAATTAAATATAGAAAACCTGACAAATCTCGGCAGTTTTTGTAGAAAGCTCGCTTGTTTCGATATCAAAAATAACGAAAATCGAATCCGATAATTTATCATCCTCGCCGTCATTGTCAACGTTTTCTGAAAAAGTTACAATATTTGAATTTAACGAGAACGAGTAGTTATAAATACCAATAGTGATGAAATAACAAATTTACCAAATAAATCGACAGGCTGATTAAACAAAATTTCTGACCCTCCTGGGAATCCATGCTCAGTTTCGTAAGTGATGCCCTCGCGTCTTGTAGCATTCGCTTTTTGTGCAGATCTTTTTTTATTACTGGAGAGTCGCTGCTGTTTGAATGCTGCAGTGAGCGATTTTTTAGATTTCGCCAATCGTTCCGCGTCTTTCCTCTGTCGATATTTTGCCGTGCATGCTCCCGGTGATAAGTGCAGTTTTTCAAATATTTTTGAAACGTACGAAGTACCGTAATTCTTCTGGCACACGGCAGTGGCAACTCTGAAGGAGATTGACTCAGAAGCACCATAAAATTTATTTTTTGGGTGTTTCGTGCTGACTAAGCTATTAAACGACTCGTTCGCTTGAGAAGAGCCACAAGGTGCTAATTTTTTGGCATTATTTGCGTATTTTGCAAATATTCCTTGCAATTTTCCTCTCAAAATATTGTCCGTTAGTGGTTTTCCACCTGGCAACCCCGCATGATGATAGTTGTTGTCAACTATGGATAAATCGCGATAGCGACACCAGCTGCCACATCCATCATGATCACCAAAAGCATGCTTAACTATATTTCTAAGAGCGCTTTCAGTTGCCTCAATGTTCTCCTTATTTTGTTGAAGAGCATAAGTAAAAGATCGTGCGAAGTAATCAATAAGCTTCTTTGGCAATGAAATTTCGTACAGTGCCTTTATTAAATTTTTTTTGACGTGGTTAATATCTGACCACTTCTCAATTGAATGTGATACTTCTTGTCGCACTGCAGCGATAGAAGAAGCATCATCGTCACCTACTAGCACAGATATGTACGTGTTTTCTTGATTTAGAAGCTCATTGTTAGCCATCAGTTCTACGGCCATATCAGGCTCCATAGCTTTAGCACTTCGTTCAAAATTTTTCCGGCAATCGTGAGCATTTTTCGGGTGCCCTTTTTCACACCTCATGCATCGCTTTGATCGGACCGCGTATGACAAAATTTTGCCCGTATGATAGCCAATGATCGAACTGTGGCCTAAAAAACAAGATTTCTATTAATTGTACACTAACAATATATAGAAAAAAAAACAAATAAAAAATATTGCCGTACCAGTCAAGCTATTGTATGATCGACCTGTACCTCGAGTTTGCCATGCAGTGTCAAAACTAACAATAATACCGACTGTCCTTGAATTATCTTCAACTGTGCAAGGTACAACAGTACTTTGCTCAATTGACGACGGGCTGTAAAATTAAAACAAATATATTGAAATTAAAAAATATTACTCACCAAAAGGCGGGGAAAAAATACGAAAACGTTCATGAGTAGTCAAATTCAATTTATTAATTGACCAATCATTCATTGGCGAATTTAGAAGATGGGTCAGTAATATTGAAATGATATTTCAGCTTCCTCGTCGGGCCTGCAGGTACCCTGAAAATGATTTCATATAAGAATTATTTTAACAAATAATTATTTCTTCTTCCTTCTTTCTTTTAGAATTACTTTAACAAATAATTCTTTCACAAATTAACCAGTGCATGGTCAACGCCGAAAGTTTTCCAAGATGTAAAAGTTCATGTCACCCAAAGACCTTGCAGATTTAAACAATCATACCAGCTAAAAACTAGAAAAACAAAAAGGAGCATAGATAGAAATAAAAGAGAGAACACGCAAAAAAATGAATAATGCGTAAACAGAATATTGAACTGAAAAAGAAACGAATTAAAAAACTCACACAAAAGTGATCTCGGTTTTGAGATAAAATTTCGTACAAACAAAAATCAAAAACACTCAAAAAAAGAAGTGGATTAGAGACAGGCATGTTTCAAAGAAATTGTGTAGAAAAACGGTACTTGCTTACCGACTTGTCGTGGATTCTTTTTTATCACTCGGTGTATCATGTTCAGGATGAATTGTACTGGATTCTTGTACAACGGGTTCTCCTTCCTGGCGAAAACAATCTTCATCAGATCGCAACCCTTTCAATGTCATTAGTTTTTCTTCACGAATGCTCTCCAAACAGCTTTCTCGAGCTGCAGACTCAATGTGTGGACCTACAATTCGCTCACTATGCTTGAGCATGTGTTTGCTGACGGGTGGAATATTGAGAGCCGAGAGAATAATGTTTATTTGGGCTTCTCCGATGCCAGAATCCAATAAAGCTGTGAATATGAAATCTAAATTGTAACATATTTGAGTAAATTACACGCAAAAAAAATTAACTTACCAATAGCAAGTTTCAGGTTAACATCGAACACTTTGTAACCATTTTCGTTGACTTGATATTTACAATTATGCACGACAATTATACTTTCGCAACCCCTGCACAGAATTTTAAAAATTCCGGCCAAACCGATTATTTCTTTTTCTTGGATGTCTCGCAAAGAAATCGCTCGGTCACACGAATTACACCACAACTGTTCACTCAAATATTGTGGCTCATAAATAAGTCGATTTTCTAATTGGAGCGCTGGACGTTTCGATACACTTTCCGGTGTTTTTGCGTTCTTCCTTGACTCAAGCACATTTTCTCGCCAAACTTTTCTTTTTTTAGACACAAATTGCCCTTTATTTTTTCCATGGCTTGCACGAATACTGTGGATATTCTTCGTTGGATCGTCCTCCATCGTCTTGTGTATACACAATTTGACAAATAAACGAAGAGGTTATGACGGAAAAAACGAAAAGGTTATGTATCGCTTCTATGAACATAACACAACGACCATAGCACAACGTACAGGGTTGCCACAGTTTCTTGGAACTTCGGGCGCTTTAGACCAGCTGATAACGAGGAGACTCAATTGAGCAACTTTACATAAGATATTTATTTTTTAGTACCCATGCATTTCATAAATTGAGCTTGAAATTTCTTAAACTAGAACAAATATAATTTTTTCATCAACTTAAACTGTAAACAAAAGCACAATTCAAAATTATTTTTGTGAGATAATCAATTGACTAGAGAATACTTAGACGACCTCCTTAAATCTCGCGCACAAAACTCGATAGAATCAGCAACACTTCTACTTAGAGTTTGAGCAGCTAAAGCTACCTTCATTTTCATTTTCCAGTATTGGATGTGTGCCATCTTAAGTCGATTTCCTGCTCGAAACCCTTCTCGTTCTTGCAAATACGCTAAAGCAGTTATAAATTTCCATTGTATTTTGTTGCCCTCGTTGTCATGCAAGTCTTTCAGATCACCTAAGCAATTTCTAAACAGTTTAAGCATGTGGCAGGCATCGAATACTACTTGCACTTTTCTATTATTATTAGAAGGATGCCAAAAATACGGCTTTGGATCAATAAAATCAAAAGTAGCTCCGAGTCCGTGTACTGTCGCGAAGTGTTGCGATGGACCATCTAAAGTTAAAGAAACTACCTCAACGTTAATCTCGTCCAAACGTTGTAAACAATCTCGTATAAGGCCAACATTCGTCGAAGCATCTATCCCATTCACCAAAAAATATCCTAAAGGAATTTTCCACCTATCATCTAACGCGACCGCCATAAAAACTGATGCTTCTTTCGCCAAAGGTATGTCATCGCATGTTTCGATTTCAGATCCTACATCTACGTAGCCTCTAATTTTTCCATCTCGAAGATATTGAATATCTTTTTTAATTCCCATTTCATCAAGCATCAAGGCAACGATAACTTTCTTCCCCACTTTTTCTTCTTCCGCGACTCTTTTCTTCAACGCATCAAAACTTTCTGAGGTGAACCCGGGTAAACAATTAATTGTGCTATACCACGATCGAAGTGTAATTGGGTCAGGCAAAGCGTTACAAAATTTTTGCCTTACATACTTATAAGCTTTCGGCGAATAGAAATTAAGGGTCATAGCAAATGACCGAATGGAGGGTGGGTATTTTTCGCGAGAAATACCTGCTACTATACCTACTTGACGCTTAAATCTTTTACAAAAACTCTTTGTTTGTTTTGGTTTATTTGCATTTCGTGCATATCTCCGCAAAAACTCCGAAACATCACTTTCAGCAATCGATTCTAGGCATGCAAGTCCTGATTTACTTACAGATATTTTTCTCGCAGTGTCTGTACTACATCCTTTAAAGAGGTTATTTTGGTCGTCAATCGTTTAATTTTTTGTCGGTTTAACTTGCGTTCTTCTTCTTGTTTCCTGAATCTCTTACGGATCAAGGCAAGTTGTATTTTCAGGGATCTAGGAGAGTTCTCATAATGATGATCATGCCGCAATGAGTCTGTCAAGACAAGCCTCTTTTTTTGATGACTGCCTGTTGGAATGCTTGGGATAAATGGAGTAGGTGCCATGTCTCTCGTACAATCCACAGTAATAGCAGCATCCAACTCCTCATCAGTTCTAACACTCGCCACTGTTTCTGAATTTACAGCAGTCTCGACCTCAGCAGTGACGTTTGTTTCCCGATCACTTTCAACAATTTCAAAACTGTTTGTTTGATCATCTGCAGTAGCTTCTATCTGAATGGCGCCGCCTGATTTTTCAAAATTTGTGGTTATCACTGCTTTTAGTTCTGAAGAGGAAACGTTCATTTCTAAAATGGATAAAATAAACAACGATTGAAAATAAGCATGAAAGCGTTTTAATAATATAATAAAATATAGTGATATAAAAGGCAAGAAGAGCAAAATTAAAAGAAGTATTATTTGCAATAAAAGGTAAAAGAAAATAATTTTGTATTTATGCTCTTAGTATACAGTGGCGTGCAAAAGTTCCGGGCCACCCAATTTTTTTGTGTTAATTGATGAAATATTTAATTTTTCCACTCGTTAATGATAACAAATATTCCATAGCGCTACAATGTAGATATCAGCGTTAAAGAATTTTGTTTGCTTAACGTATGATCTGTTTACTACGTGGAACGACCTTCGACGGCGTGCAAAAGTATTGGGCCGCTACGTTGCTCTTGCTCCGAACACGGTTTGTTTACGTTTTCTTCCGTACTCGTTTCAAAATATGCTTAACAAAGGAAATTAGTCTTGTTTCGGACACGATGGCGAAACATACGAATATTCAGGTCCGGGAACTGGTGGTAAAACTTTCTTCAGAAGGAAAGAGTTCTCGCGATATTGCGACGATTTTATCAATCGGTAAAAGTACCGTTAATCGTATTCTGGCAAAATATAAATTGACTAAATCGTTCACCGATGACAATCGCAGTGGTAGACCACGAAAAACTACCGATCGTGTCGATAAAATTATCAAGAGAAGGTGTATCGTAGATCCGCGAAAAACTGCAGCAGAGGTTTCTCGGGAATTGCGGTGCGAAAATCTTGCTGACGTTAGTCGGAGTACAGTTTCTCGCCGTCTGAAAGATGTAGGACTGATTGGACGTATTGGTGTAAAAAAACCGCTCATAAGTAAAAAAAATAAGAAGGCGAGGCTGAGCTTCGCGAAAAAATACGAGCATTGGACGGTATCGGATTGGCGAAAAGTGCTTTTTTTCGACGAATCAAAGTTTCAATTGTTCGGAAGTGATGGTCGGAAGTACGTAAGACGCCCAACTCGTACTAGGTATAATGTCCGATATCAAATTCCTACCGTAAAACACGGTGGTGGGTATATTAAATGTTGGGGCGCATTTTCTGATGCCGGCGTTGGTCCGTTGACGGAAATTGATGGCAATATGAATGCTAAGATTTATAAAGACATTTTGCAAGAACATATGCTTCCATTTGCCAATAAAAATATGCCACGCGGTTGGATCTTTCAACACGATAACGACCCTAAACATTCTTCGCGCTTAGTCAAGAATTTTCTCGAAAGCCAAGAAGTGCGTCTCTTGGACTGGCCGTCGCAATCACCGCACCTGAATCCGATTGAACATTTGTGGCAAGACCTCAAACATCGTGTTGGAACGAAAAATCACTCCAACAAGACCGAGTTATGGAAGCATTTGTGTGATGAGTGGAAAAAATTGCCGAAAGAACGAATATCGCAGTTAATCGAGTCCATGCCTCGTCGGTGCGCTGCTGTTATCGCTGCGAAGGGCATGGCCACAAAGTACTAACTCACATAAAGAACGTCGTTTCTATAAATTATATTTTTTCATTTCTAATATTTTTTGTAATTTTTTTCATTAGCAATAATATGTGGCCCGATACTTTTGCTCATACGAGAATAAAAAATGTTTGAACGATCAATTCCTCGAGAACAGTATTATTATTTACAATATATGGTTATCAAATATAAGTCAATACAAGTTTTTGTTATTTATTTATTTTTTCCCGCAGCCGTATTTCTGTGCAATATGCACGAAAAATAATGTGGCTCAAAACTTTTGCACGCCACTGTATGTATTGTACTTATTACCTGTAAGTAATGCAGGCTTAAATATTGTAGGAACCGCAAATGCTTTTAAGCACAATTTATCCTTAGCCCACCGAAAACAGTTAGGTTCAAAATGATCAGAACATAGAATGTCATCTTTTGTTGGAAAATAATTTTGCCATGGTATGCCTGATAACCATTTCTGAAGCTGCACTGAGTTTTGGAGAGGAAATCTACACAATAGTTAACATAATTTGAATTTTGAATCGTAAAAATATCACACATAAACCATGCATTTTTTACATATAAGCCATCCATTTTTTACTAATAAAAATATATTTACTTGTGAAATGTACGATTTCCTTCACCTTTAGGCACATTACAATAAATGCATTTGTTCTGATGATTAGGTGCATGAAAAAATGTCGGAATGGTTCCCTGCCGTAGCTTCACGGTCCCATTTTCTCTTATAAAGCAGTCCTCCGAAAAGTGTTCAGAACACAATCTTAGGTGTTCAAGCGGCTGCTTATTGCCTTCCAGACACAAATTTTTTAACCAGGACTGCAACTCTGGCTTTTTTATTGGAAATCTGAATGAAAGGTTTTACATAACCTACATTTATTATTTACTTCAAAAACTACCACTGACTTGTATACATATAATAAATTAAGTGCTACTTACCGGTGAAGAGACCTTTGTACACCTTTATTTTTATTAGTAGTTTTTGCACAATACACGCACTTCATTTTTTCACTTATAAGTCTTTACACAAGTTCACACTGTCCACTCGACTAGGTTAAAGGAATATAAACGTTGTTGTTGTTACTGGTTCACGAACGCTCACGACCGCTTACGATGACGCCCGAAAATGACACGCTTTTCCCAGTATGGCGCCGTTCATATCCACACAGAAAATTTGCGCTAAGAGTGGGGCATTAGCTATCCATATAATATAGATCAGTGCACCCCGACTGCAGACGTCGGTACGTTACCGTCGAACAGACGGGAGCGTTAGACCATCTACACTTTCCCCCGTCACAACACTAGCTCGTCGGCAGAACGTTACGCTTCTAACATTTATCTTGTTCCTAGGCTCGACCAATGAAAACCCGTGATTCCACACAAGTCGACGCCACGTGATATTCTTATATTGGGTGCGATCGACTTGGGCGCTTACACGCTTTCGCCGCTCACACTCTTAAGCGCTATTGTACCGCGTTCGACTTGAAAAGTGCGTTTGAAACGCTCACGCTTTTGCTGCCCTACCTCTTCAACCGTAGCGTTTGTAAGCGCAAGATGGCGGATATCCATGACGTCATAAAAGCTATATCAAGTGCTTACAGCGCCAAGTCGAACAACGCAAAGAGCGCTAAAAGCGTGTAAGCGCCCAAGTCGATCGCACCCATTAGCGCACCTTTATAATGCTACAACCAAAACGTATCGGAATAAAGAATCCATATTAATTTTCGTGAAACCTTGAGAGAACGGTGTATTTCTTAATTAATCCCAACAAAACTAAAAAAGATCGTCGATAGATGTTGAATAGTTTTGGAGAAATCTTAATTTGAAGCGAAGAAGGTCAGATAGGGACTTCCCAATATGTCGAACCGCGTTAAAAAGGGGCGATCTAGATAGGTATTTGGTATGTTCAACGCACCCTTGGGTTATGGTATATGTGTTAGATAGAAGTGGGTTCTCAACGAAGTGTCAAAGTGTCAGCTAATAAACTCTGTTTGAGAGCAATGTCTCACAAACAGATATCTCTTCTGGAGTCCGAGATGGAGGTAGTCCATTAATTAAAAACAATTATTGTGCTTATACCGACACCAAATATCTGGGTATTTCCTGTGTTGTCACAGTTTTCAAAATAATGCAAAAAGTCCCCCGTTCAATATAATCGTATATTATTGAACATGGGACTTTTTGCATTATTTATTTAGCATCTACTTATTGTGAGTAATGATAATGGTTTAGTATATGAACGATATCAATATATTCGCGGATGCCAGCAAATACAAAGACATTTTCTCTTATTTAATTGTCAATGATAATCTCGATTTGAAATATCGAACAGAAAGATGCGCATTATTTCTTTCCGACATATATGTGCAAAGGCACTTGACAAACATCAAAACTGAGCTGTTTGCCAAATCTTTGTTTAATTTTAACACTTCTTTTGAAGCAAGCTCCTACAAATTCTGACTTTTAGCTGCTCTTTTCGGATTTTCTTTTATAGTTCTTCGTTCTAAAAGATGAAAAAAACTAGCTTTAATAAAGTACTTTGTATATCAACGCTTGAAGCAAAAAGTGTAGAAACTCCAATTCAATCGTAAGGGGCGAGTTGTTACGTTTCAGAACATGTCCCATGGTTTTATTACAACTTGCCTCATCACATGGTTTTGGATATTTTTAGTTTATTAAAAAAACTATAGTTATTGATAAGTAAACAAGAGTGAAATATTAAACCTTCATACATTGGTAAAATTAAAGATTTAAGAGATTTAAAAAATAATCAGTTAACACACCTTGAATCAACGTTTACAATGGTATTCGTTAATAGTTTTCTGTTCAATATATATAAAGCCGCGATTACACATGTGTGCTCGCCGTTTGACTCGCAACTCGCCTCGCCACTTGCCTCGCCACTCGCCTCGCTACTCGCCTCGCGCATCCACTTGACGAAATGTTCGTGTGGTTATGCCAACGCGAGCGACCGCATACACATTCGCGATATTCACAGAGATTAGGGGGGAGATCAGCAACGCTCGACAAAAGTTGAAACCTGGAGAGCTCGTCCGGCGGGGCGACATCTGAGCGGCCAAATATCGAACTGTGGGTACTTTTGTACCCATGAACCGAAGTTGGCACAGCTATCGGAGTCGTATATACAGCGAAAAGAACATATATATATAATCTGGCGGTCCGTATACGCCGATCGGGTCTTTCCGTGAATGAGACAGGCGTGCAATGATGACATATGTCTATATATTCGAGACTCGTACGCGTTGCTCGAATGTTCCGAGATAATTTTTCGTCTTCGGTCCAGCTCCATCATGCTAGGATGCTTCAATCTTTCTTGCTATTGCAGGATATTATTTTGCAGAGATAGAAAAGACTTGGACTAGCAGCGCAAGATCGCCGCGGCTTTTTTCCGTATAATGTACCTAGTTTATTATTTTTACATATTTCGATTGCCGTCAAAAATTTCGAAGACCGGTATTTTATTTTGCGAAATATGATGAATTTGAAAATAAAATTTCAAAATATTTCTGGAAACACGTAATTATTGATTGTTTAGCCGTGTTAAACAATCGTAATTAATTGCATTGGCTATTTCGCTTCGAATAGCCTAATCAAGTTTAATCATTTTTGGATCATTATTATTAAAGTGATTGGTGAAAACGTGTTGAAAGGGCACCGCGAGATATCATCCCCATTGAAGCTCGCAGGTCATGGAGCCTCAGGCAAACGCCGGAAACGACTTCAAGTATAGATAAACTTGATTCACGATCAGCGATCCCATGTGAAGGCTCTTTTTGCACTTTCTTGGGAATTAAATAAGTATACAACTGTGAACGTTTCGCCACATATTTATTAATATTTTGGGTACACTTTACATTTTTTCAGATCAAAATCGTCGCTCATTGCTGAAGTACGCGTTTGCCCCGAAAATGTATTTTTCTAATTGGCTTCCATAATAACTCGGAAACTATTTAACCGATTTTGCTCAAATTTCTATAGTATATTCGGCACCTCTATAGTTCTAACTGAAACTGTAATATTTGTGGTATCTGCCGCCATAGTTTTTTTAAGCTGAGAAAGTAGGAAAAACTGACGAAATTTGGAATCGATTTTTGTAAATCGCGTCAACAGTGCAATTTCACACAAATCACAAATATTCTAGTTCCAGTTAAAACTATAAACGTGCTAAATATACCATACAAATTTGAGCAAAATCGGTTAAATAGTTTCCAAGTTATTACGGAAACCAAATTGAAAAATACGTTTTCGGGGAAAACGCGTACTTCAGCAATGAGCGACGATTTTTATCGGAAAAAATTGTTAAGTGTACGCAAACTATTAATAAATATGTGGTGAAAAGCTGTATATTTATTTAATTCCCAAAAAAATCCCAAAACAACGCAAAAAGAGCCTTCACATGGGATGACTGATCGTGAATCAAGTTTATCTATTCTTGAAGTCGTTTCCGGCGTTTGCCTGAGGCTCCATGACCTGCGAGCTTCAATGGGGATGATATCTCGCGGTGCCCTTTCAACACGTTTTCACCAATCACTTTAATAATAATGATTCAAAAATGTTTAAACTTGATTAGGCTATTCGAAGCGAAATAGCAAATGCAATTAATTACGATTGTTTAACACGGCTAAACAATCAATAATTACGTGTTTCCAGAAATATTTTGAAATTTTATTTTCAAATTCATCATATTTCGCAAAATAAAATACCGGTCTTCGAAATTTTTGACGGCATTCGAAATATGTGAAAATAATAAACTAGGTACATTATACGGAAAAAAGCCGCGGCGATCTTGCGCTGCTAGTCCAAGTCTTTTCTATCTCTGCAAAATAATATCCTGCAATAGCAAGAAAGATTGAAGCATCCTAGCATGATGGAGCTGGACCGACGACGAAAAATTATCTCGGAACATTCGAGCAACGCGTACGAGTCTCGAATATATAGACATATGTCATCATTGCAGGCCTGTCTCATTCACGGAAAGACCCGATCGGCGTATACGGACCGCCAGATTATATATATATGTTCTTTTCGCTGTATATACGACTCCGATAGCTGTGCCAACTTCGGTTCATGGGTACAAAAGTACCCACAGTTCGATATTTGGCCGCTCAGATGTCGCCCCGCCGGACCAGCTCTCCAGGTTTCAACTTTTGTCGAGCGTTGCTGATCTTCCCCCTAATCTCTGGTATTCATTTCTACGTCGCTTTCAGCCATGGACGACGTAATGTTCTACCGGCATGAAGTGAGCGACGCGAGCGTTGCGAGGTCCGAGCTGAGCGACGAGGGAGGACGTGAGCGTTGCGAGAGAGAAGCGGCGAGGCGAGACGCGAGGTGAGTTGTGAGTCGAGTGGCGAGGCGAGTGGCCAGTACGCATGTGTAATCGTGCTATCAGGGATGTATTGGAAGAAAGAAAAAAACACATGCACGAATGTACTCTCATGCCGCGATTACACATCCGCACTCGCCACTCGTCTCGCCACTCCACTCGCAACTCGCCTCGCAACTCGCCTCGCTACTCGCCTTGCTACTCGCCTCGCGTCTGCACTCGACGAAGTGTTCGGCGAAACGTTCGTGTGGTTATGCCAACGCGAGCGACCGCACACACATTCACGGTATTTATTTCTACGTCAACTTTCGACGATGGACGACGTATACGTTCTAGCGGCATCCGCGTTGCATTTGCTGAGCATTTACAATTATTTAGAAGTGCTACGTAAAAAAATGAAAAAAAGCGTTGCTCCAGACGATGGTGGATGATAGCATGTCATCGCAACAGGAGTATGTAAGTACACATAATAGCATAATAGCAATATACCGAAAGTCAATGATAAATATTATAAGTAAATAAATTATGTTTCGTGCTAGCTTTACAGTCTCGTCGACGTTAGACGAGGTAGCGCAAGCACGAGAATGTAAATGGAGACCTCGTGTCACCTCGCCAGCGTTTACCGAGGCTTCATCTCGGTAAACTCATCTCATCATCTATTTTTCGCCTCGTATACATAACCTCGTTGAACCTCGCCTCGACTAACCTCGACGAGAGTGTAGAGCTAGCATAATACTTTTTGTATTGCAACATTTTTCATTATACATTTTTTTTGTTTCAGCCAAAGCATGGAAAGGATGTTCGATGAAATGCTGTGTGAAGACTCTGGAGAGTTTGCAAGATTTTTTAGAATGTCGCCAATCGATTTTGATTATTTACTGAGTCTAGTTGAACCAATAATAAAAAAGCAAACGACTAAATGGAGAAGACCCATACCAGCCAAAGTACGCCTAGCTGTAGCTTTGCGATTTTTAGCTACTGGCGATAGCTACAGAAGTCTGCACGATCTTTTCAAGATTTCAAGTGCGGTTATATCGAAAATAGTCATCGAAGTGTGTCAAGCCATTAATGCAGTTTTGAAGGAAGAAATAGAGGTTGGTATAAAATTAATTACTTAAAATTTTTATTTTTTGTCTCACACAATTGTAGTTAATGGTGGCCGTCCACGTGAGAATAAAACTCTCGAGAACGGTTCTCGACAATGGAGACGGTCCTGCGAGTAACTACGAGTAACTGACAGGACCGTATCTATTGGCGAGAGCTGCTCTCGGGAGCGACTGTCGACACCTTTACGTGGACGGGCACTATTACTTAACCAAGTGTACACAATTAAAACTCATTAATTAACGGTTACATAATGTTAGCGTAATAAACACGTTATATAAACCTTATCTGTTGCTGTCTTTGACTGCACCATTCAATAACGCTCTTTCTAATATGCTTTGAGACGCTGGTACTTCATGGGTTATATGCCCATTATCTCTCATATAATGCAACGATTTGTCAATTTAGTTGTTGATGTTGAGGTGAGTTGGTATTGAGGTGAGATACCCCATATTCGTACTGGGGCGTAGTATTAGGATATGACATTGGAGATGAAGAAGGTTGATCGAGGGAATTTACGTCCACTGGAGACGACGATGGAGTATATGATGGAAACGAAGCATATGATGTTGTAGCCGACGATGGGCGTGGTGGGATCCCAATGTGACCTGAAGTGTCCGACGAGATAGAAGTTGCTGTAGCGGATGATGGTCGCTGTGGGATTCTAGTGTAAAATGAAGACTGTGACAAATAATTAAAATAATTGTGAGTTGGCGAAGGAATTGAAATGGTGGTGCAAAGTGACGTCGTGCTGCTACTATGTCGTGGCGGAGTTTTAAAAAGAAGCCCATCTATATTATGCATTAGAAGACGTCTTTCGTTGATTGAATATTCTCTCAATTTAGTTGCCAACAGCTTCCCATACATGCCACATTCATCATCTTCTTTTTTAGGCATCATGTCATTATCTTTTTTTTTGTTCAACACGTTGTTTAACGTTTCGAATGTTTGTTTGATTTTTTCTGCGCGTCATCTATTCCCACAGTCAACTCCCGTTGACTTCCAGGTGTAGGGATTTCATTTCTGTCGGTCACATTATCTTCAATGTGTTGCGTATCTTCGTCGTCGTCCTCGGAGGCGTCTTCGGGCTGCGCTGTTCTATCGTGCTGCTCTTCATTATCAACTGGATTGGTTAACTATAAAGACACCGAAAACTGAATTTTATAAACCTTGATTTTAGTATAAAAGAAACAATGCATATCGAGACTTATTAAAAACAACTTTTGTTTTACTTTTTCAGATACCGCAGACACCAGAGGAATGGATAGCGATAGAAGAAGGTTTTAGTGGTAACTTTCCACATTGTGTGGCTGCAATAGACGGTAAACATATCACACTAGATTGTCCAATAGGCAGTGGGTCCCCATTTATTAATTACAAAAAAACGTTTAGTATTGTACTATTAGCTTTAGTCGACAGCCACTATAATTTTATATACGCCGATATCGGTGCTCAAGGACGAATCAGTGACGGAGGAGTATTTCAAAATAGCCTGCTTTGGCATAAAATCATTAATAATGATATCAATTTACCATCTAATTGTCCACTGCCCGGAAGATAAAAATATGTACCGTACGTTTTCGTCGCTGATGGGGCATTTGCCCTAAGCGAACATATTATGAAGCCATATCCGGGTAATCATAACCGTGGTACATTAAAACAAAACTTTAATTATCGACTATCCAGTTCACGCGTTATTGTTGAAAATGTATTCGGAATTTTAGCTTCTACATTCAGGATATTTAAAAAACCGATAGAACTTCAACCGCGAAAGGCTGCAACAGTAACGATGTCTTGCATTTTATTACATAATTATCTACGAAGAAGAGATGCATCTAGAAACTTCTACACCTCTTCTGGAAGCTTTGACACTATAATCAATGGCATAGTAGTTCGAGAAGGGTCTTGGAGACGCAATATATCAGAACATAATGCTTTAAGACCCTTGCTAAACGTAGTTAGACGTGAAGGATTGAATGCTATAGAAATAAGAGAAGAATTTGCTAACCACTTTCATAATAAACGACGTTAAAATAATTTATCCATGTATGTTCCATTTTGTCCCTATTTATCTTTGTGTTGTGTTGTGACTATATGTGGAAATATATATTATTAAAAGCATTTTTGTTTTATTGATATTATATCAAATACTAGTATGTACCCCCAAATACTAAAGGTTTTAAGGTAACTAATAGGTAATCTAAGTATAATATAAAAACATAAAACTTACATTGCGTTTGCGTCCTTCGGTGTTTATTGTTTGCTCACAATCATATACAGGCCCCAAACAATCCTCCATTATTTGGTATGCACCCGATTTTATCGACGCCACCTTCTTCCGGCGATGTTGGCGAAACATAGCCATTAAGGATTTTTTTTTGCTTTTCAAATCATTTATTGGCGCTCCCATAATTTGGGATATGTGAGTCGAACAGTTGAATACTTTCTGTTTATATTTGTGGTGAGGATGCTTCGGATCCCAAATTATCGATTGCGTTTGATGTAACTCAAAAAAAATAATACAGTGTTGTGACGGATGGTTAGCGGTGGGTGAAATAAGTGTTGGCGTATATGATGGTAAAGATTTCTGGTTTATTAAGTAGAGGAAGGTGTGCATTGTTAGGAAGTCGGAGGAGAACTGTCTTGGTAATGAGATGTGGAAGAGGCTGGAAGAAAGGGTTTGAAGGAGTTTAGGAGTGGAGGGGATGTCGTGTGAGGGTGATAAGGGACCGTGGGACTGTGGGGTCAGCGGAGTTATAGATTAGCGGGAAAGGAGATTAGGAGTGGATGAGAGCGGTGAGAAAGAATGTGGGACCGTTACACTCCCCTTCTTACAAAAAGAGCGGATGCTCCTGCATCCGATTTACAAAAAAAAATTCGATTCGTCATGTGACTCTATACAAAAAGAAAAGTATTTGTTTACAAAAAGAATTTTGGTTTAAGTGTGTGATTTTATATAATTTGTTTCCTAAGTGGTTTGTGGTATTTGTATGTGTAGTTGTGTCTCCTTGTTTTTTATATTGGTCGTTCCTGTTGATTCCCATAGAGGTTTCCGTAGTCGTTGCTATTTTGTCCTGTAACTTATAAAGATGCATTATTCCTGGAGTTAGTGGGTGGTGGTGTGTTACGGTGGGAGATGTAAGGTTGTGTGATGGTGTATAAATGTGTATAAATTGGTGGTTGTTTCCTGTTTCATCTTCCTGGTTATTCCGTCCGGTTTTATGTATTGTTATTTTATGTTTGTCCAGGTGATATGGGTTTTATTTGTATTTGGTCCTGGTTATTTATAAGTTAATTGTCCTGGTTATATATTCATGTTTGGTCCAAGTTATCTTTTGCATTTAGTTCTGGTTATTCATGTTATTCCTTATCCTGTTGAAGCTGCTGTAACATTCTAATTCTTTTATTAGCTCATTGATTAGTAGAAGAGGTATGTTACTTGGGATGTGGTGGTTGGTTTTGTGGGTGTTTTGGGTTCGTGGGTTGAGTGAATGAAGTTTAAGGTATAATTAGACATTTTATTGTAAAGAAGAAGAAGTTATAAGTAGTGGCGTGCATCGTTAGATTGTTTTGGTATATGAGTGATTATTGTTATTGTCGTTGTTTATTACGTTTAATTCTAGAGAGCATATGGATTTCTCTGTGTCTAGGATGATTTCTGTGGTATTTATTAAGGGTTTCTCGTTCTGGATTGAATTGTCTATTATTTTGTCATGTTGAGTACTAGGGTAGGGGAGAAATTTGTTTGGGTTGTGGATGTTATGTCGATGGAAGGTGTTAGTTGAGTCGTACGGGTTTTCACTTGGCATGGCGGGCTAATATTTAAGGTGGCAGTGTTTTCTATTGTATAAATGGATGACTGATGGTTATCGCAATTGACGTAGAGGTTTTCTAATTTTGCTGCTGCAAAGAGATATGTGTTTGTATCTGGGATCCTGGACCAATGGCATGGCGGAGTATTTTTAATCGAATATCGCATATTTCTAAATTTTTGAATTGCGAGTTTCATAAAATTTGTGTTTCACATTGCGTGTTTTCGTCTATCTGTTGGACTGGGTTAACCTGGTCGCACACGTAGTACGACATCGTAATTTTAAAATTTGCTAAAGTTTCTAGATTAAAGTACTTTTCATAGTTTTCTAAGGTTGCTGTGTAACTAAAAGCCGGTTTGATGAAGACAAAACGTGAATTAGTCCTGGCTTTTGTGCGAGTTGTGTACTTTTTATTAAGGGGTTGACACTTGAGGCGTGTGCGTGGCATCTGTAACATGTGCCATTTTTATTTTGTCTATGAGTACTACTTTTGTTTTGCCGTTCTTAATTTCTAACTTAACATTATGTCTATCTAATACTTCTAAGATTTTAAATGGTCCTACGTAATGGGAGTCGAGTTTCCCTTTTCTTGGTTCCTTTATGAGGAATACTAGTTGTCCTTTTTCGAATTTTGGTTCTGTGACTCTTTTATCGTAATATCGTGTTGTTCGTTCTTTAAATTTGATTTGTTTTTCCCATGCTGCTTGTTGTGTCTTTTTTAGATTGTTCGTGAGGTTTGTCATGTAGTCGTCGTATGTTATTGTTGTTTCTGGAGGTGGAAATTCAGAAGGTGTACGGGCAGTTCTTCCGAACACGAGTTCGTATGGTGTGAATCCGCTGCTTTCGTGTATACTTGTGTTATGGGAGAATGTTGCAAGTGTAAGGAGTTCATCCCAATCGCGGTTGTCGTCGATGAAATGTTTTAGGAATTCGGCAAGGCTGTGATGGTAACGTTCTATTGCGCCATTTGACTGAGGATGGTATGCTGATGTTTTGTACTGTCGAATTTGAAAGAGTTCAGCGAATTGTTTGAATGTGTCAGACATAAAATTTCTTCCTTGATCGGATAGTATTGCTCGAGGAGCACCGAATGTTGTTATAAGAGCTGTGGTAAGTGCTTTGGCGATATCCGTTGAAGTTTGCTGTTTTAAAGGAATTGCTATGGCGAATTTGCTGAAAAGGTCCAAGATGGTCAGAATATATTCGTGTCCTTGTGTGGTTTTTGGTAAGGGTCCTACGATATCGATTGCGACTTTGTCGAATGGTTCTGCTGGAGAGTCGGTGATGATCATGGGTGCTTTATCTTTCACTCGTACCAGTTTGTTCTTTTGGCAATCGAAGCAATATTTGATGAATTCTCGAATGTCGTTCTTTAGTCCTTTCCAGTAATATTGTGATAGGATACGATTATATGTTTTTGATATTCCATTATGTCCACCAATCGCTGAATTGTGAAACTCCTCGATGATGTTTTTCCTGCTTCGCTGTGGTGGTACTGATAATAAACCATGGCAAAGTGTAATGGTTGTCTGCGAGTTCGCTGACTTTGCTCGTACGAATGATTTGATGTCTGTCCAAATAAAGGGATTTAGGATTTTTGGGTCCTTGGAGATTGTGCAAGTTTTTAGCTGTAATTTATCGAATACCTCGAATAGTGTTTCCAAGCAGTTTCGTACCTCCATGATGGTTAGTTAATCTGTTGTTTTTCGTTTGCAGATTAATGCGAAATAGCAGGTGATTCCTCGGCGAGTAATTAGAATGTCACCAACTTTGGGATTACAGTCCAGAAATGATTGTTGGTTGATTCTGCCTTTTTCTTGTAAAATTTCTGGAATCATGGTGTTTATCGCACAGTCAGTTGATAGGAAGTATGCAATATTATCTTTTTGTGCTAGGATGTTCTTTTGTGTGATGATAACTTTGTTTTCGTTTGTTATATCTTCCGTTATTTCTGCGGTTCTTGTTGCGGGGCGAGATTCTTTGTGTGTCATTCTTTTCCTATAGTACTGCGATGGTACGAATGGTGTATCACTATCTGCTTCTGTTATATTGTTTTCACTTGAGGTGTTCTTGCCTGCTGATGGGTTTGATGGATTGTTCGTTGATTTTCGCTGTGGAGTAGTTTGTCTGGTGATTCGTTCAACATTTCCGGGTGGAGATCAAAATGTTGGCTCGATGGTTGCTTGTGTGTTGTGCAACTGTGATACTTCTACTGGAAGGTTGATGTTTTTTCCGATGTTTCTTTCAGAAGAGAAGTTTGCGTTGTGGTTGTTATTTTCTGGTGACTTTGCTAGTGAATCAAAGTATTCGGGCGTCATTTCCGGTGAGTATGGGCCTATGTTGGTGGTAATTTTTGACTTCTTTGTGGACGTTCGTAGTAGTGATGGTGATCTGAAGTTCGGCTGCACTTGCGGTTGTGCATTTCGTTGAACATCTTGTGTTTCTGTTGGATTTGTTGGTGATCGGAAATTTGGTTCCGCGACTGATGTATCCGTTTCCTTGTCAGCGGTCGCTTCTCCGATGTGCGTCGCTGATTCTGAGTCCTGTTGATCCTTGTCATAGTCCTTGAGCGTTGCCTGTTCATCTATTTGGTTTCCCGATTTGCGTTGCATTTCCCGTTTTTGTGGATATGTTTGATTTGCGTCTGTTTGCTGGGCTCGTTGGCCTCTGTGCTTATTTGCGCTTTCGTCTTTATTTTCTCAATTTTTATTGGGATTACTATCTGCAAATCGTTGATTCCTTTCGTTTAATTCGTCGACTTTTTCTTTGCTTTTGTTTTCTTCGTTTTCTTCCTTTTGGTTTTTTGTTGGTGTGTATTTTTCCGTTGTAGTTTCATCTCGTGTCCTTGGTCGTTTGCGCTTGTTTGTCATATTGGATTCCTTTGCCGTATTGTTCCTTGTACGTTTCCTGGTCGTTATATTTTTTGTGAGTTCCTCCTCCGTTGCTTCTGTCTTTGTGATGACGTCTTCGCTATTTTCTTCTATATTTGTTTCCTCTTCTGTTTGTGGGGATTCATCGTCGATTTTTGGATCTGATTTAGGTTGTGTGTTGTTTCCGTGTTCGCTTTCACTTTCTGTTTTTTGTTCGTTTTGTTGTTTCTTTTTGGGTGTTGGGTTGCCTGATTCTTCGTCTGAGTCAGAGCGTTGTCGTGTATTTGGTTGGTGTGAATGTTTTGGTCTTTTTGGGACGTGTTCTTCCTTTGAAGAACTGTCTCTCTGTCTGATAGGCATGACAGCAATGGGGTTTCTAGATAGTGCGTCTGCGACGTGGTTCGATTTTCCCGGTTGATGTTGTATTTTGAAATCGTAATCGTTGAGGGTTATTTGCCAGCGCTGAAGCTGCTGTGGCAAGTCGGATTTGGTGTTTAGATATGTCAAAGCTCTATTATCCGTGATCAATGTAAATTGTCTGCCGTATAAATACGGGCGGAAATGTTCTACTGCGTAAACTACGGCTAGAAGTTCCTTTCTCATTGTATCGTACGCTTGTTGTGGCTTCGAGAGTGTTTTTGAGTAAAATGCTACGGGGTGATCGAATTGATTATGTTTCTGACTTAAGACTGCGCCTATTGCGTAGTCTGATGCGTCTGTAGTGAGCGTGAATGGTTTATCGAAATCGGGATAACGCAAAATTGGGCGTTCTGTAATTTTGTTTTTGAGTAGTTCGAATGCTTTTTGGCACTCGTCTGTCCATTGAAATGTTACTTCTTTTTTCAGTTGTTTTGTTAGTGGAGATGCGATTTTTGCAAAATTTTTTATGAATCGTCTGTAATAACCTGCGAGTGCTGTAAATTGTTTGATTCCCTTTTTGCTAGTTGGTGTTGTGAATTCTGTTATGGATTTTACTATTGTATTATTGGGTTTTACGCCTTCTTCCGTGATTGTATGTCCCAAATATGTAACCTCTGTTCGCAAGAATTGACATTTGTCGGTTTGCAAAGTTAGGCCTGCTTCGGTTAAGCGTTTCGCTAACCGCCGAAATTTTGTCGCATGTTCCTGCAGAGTATTAGCATAAATGACGATGTCATCCAGGTATGCGAACAGGTCGTTACCCTGAAGTCCTGATAATACGACATCCATCAATCGTTGGAATGTTGCAGGAGCATTTTTCAACCCAAATGGCATACGGTTGAACTCGAAATGTCCGTTTGCCGTTGAAAATGCGGTTTTTTGTTTGTGTTCAGGGTCCATTTCGATTTGATGGAAGCCAGATGCTAAGTCAAAAATGGAGAAATATCGGGCTTTTCCCAATTGGTCCAGAATATCTATGATACTCGGTAATGGGTACGCGTCGGATATTGTTTCCGCGTTCAATTTACGAAAGTCGATAACCATTCGCCATCTCTTTTTGCCCTGTGAGTCTGCCTTTTTTGGTACGACCCAAACTGGTGAGTTATAGGGGGAGAGGGAAGGTTGGATGATGTTTTTCTCCAGTAAATTATTGACCTGCGTCTGAATTTCTTTTTTGTGTACGGGTGGGAATCGGTACTGCTTTGTGTTAATAGGTTTGTTGTCTGTCGTGGGAATTTTGTGTTGTGTTATTGTCGTGTGACCAAGTTCGTCGTTTGGTAGTAAAAAGAGTTTTGGATATTCAGAGACTAGTTGTAAAATGTGTTCTTTTTCTTCGTTATTCAGGTGATCTAAATGGAGTAATGATTTGAGACGTTGTAGTCGTTCTTCGTTATTTTCGGATACGTTTGCTGTATAAATTGATGCGTTATTGTTTTGCGAATTTTTGTAAAGATCGGTTTCGAGTTTGAATGGTGTTTCTGAAATGACCTCGATCGGTTGCAATTCTACAGTAGGAATTTCCAATTCTATTGATTTTGCTTGACGGTTGATTACTTGTAAGTATGCAATTCCGTTGTTGTTTTTTACTAATGCGCCGCCGTAACGTATGTCTTCTTTGGTTTTATATGGTGCGACGTATCCTTCTGAGATCTCGTTATTTTTAATTCTGATATGCATTATTGTTTTTGATTTCGGGGGGATTGTGATATATTCCCGTTCAAAAAATGGTATAGTATGACCATGGAAGGTTATGCATCTTTGTGTATATAGTATGTCGGCTGGGATCTGTTTGAAAAATGCGTCGCCAAGTATCGCGTTTTCCTGGATTGGAAATGCGTCGGTGACAACATGAAATTCTGCTTTTGCTGATTTAATTTGGATTGAGCATTTGCCTCGAGTGTATGTTTTACCGTCAGTTATACCTGTCAGTTCGTAAAATTCCCGTGTGTCGATTTCAGTTGCGTGATTGAGTGCGCTTCGTTTTATCAAGTTTATTTGTGAACCTGTATCAATTAATAATTTCGTTTCTCTGTGCATAAAATCAGGTGAGTTTAATGCAATTGAGGGAGATTTACGATTTTTTGAAATTCCCAATTTGAGCGTTGCTTCTCTGAATTTAATTCCAATTTCTTTTAGTTGTTCGCGATTGAATGTCTTTAGTGCTCTGATAATGAGTCTCGTGTCGCACTTTTCCGCGAGACGTTGTCTTAGTTTTTTAAGTCGACTTTCTCGAAAAGTGTATCAATGTGTTCTGTGCTGTTTGTTCTTGATTTTGTCGGGGTATTTCTACCGGGTGAATTATTTTGAGAGTTTCGTTGCTCGTTATTTGAGTCCGTGTTAGGTCGTTCTCGATGTTCGTTTTGGTGTCTTTCGCGTGAATTGTTTCGGGAGTTTTTATGGTTCGAGTGATCTCTGTAACTTCTGTGTCTATCATTCGAGTGATGTCTGTATCCGTCGTTCGAATAGTTTCTGTCGTTTCTGTATCTGTCGTTTGAATTGTTTCTATCGTTTCTGTATCTATCGTTCGAGTTATCTCTGTATCTGTCGTTTGAATAATTTCTGTATCGACTTCTGGAATTTCTGGTTTTATTTTGAGTGTATCTGTCTCGTGAATTATTTCGGTATCTGTCGGATGTTTCTTGTGAGCGCCAAGAGTTTTTACCTTCGCGCATGTGTTTTATTGTGAAGCAGTCTTTTGTGTCATGTGTGTGTGATTGGTGAAGTTCGCAAAATTTTCCTGGGTTTTTGTATTCTGTAAAATGGACTTTTGCGGTGTTTCTGATATCGAGTATTCCGCGCATTCGCTTTTGTTTTTCAATTTCATATTCTATTGTTTGAGCTCGATCTATAATGTTATCGAATGTCTCTGCATTATAGAGAATCAAATGGGAATCTATTGCGGGTATTAGTCCTCTAACGTAAGCTCTTTTTGCTCTTGCCGTTACTTCGTCAATTCGCGAATCTAAAAATGGTTTTTGTGTGGCTGTGTTGTATACATCTGACAATTTATCGGTGATATTATTAAGTATATCGCGCGTTCTCGCTGCGTATTCCATGACTGTTTCGTCGTAATTTTGTGGGGATGATTCTATTTCATTTTCTAAGTCGGCTAAATCTTTATTTTTGCTAAACGCTTTTTTTAATGTTTTTAGAAATGATTCGAGGGAATTTGGAGGGTTTGCGTCGATGACTGAATGCGCGATACCATTCAGTTTGAGTGGGATCATTTTTAGTAATTTTGTTCGTTCGCCATCTGAAAGGCATTCGTTGACGCGTTTAAGTATTTTGGCATAATCTTCGATTTTTATATTTTTTCCGTCGTATATGGGCACGACTTTAAATGCGTCTCTAAATGTAAATGTGTTGTTATTTTCGGCCATTGTAATTTGGTGTTCAGTGTTTTGGCGGAAATATAGGGGTCGTCTATTTGTTCTACGGGGTGGTCTGGTCGGTGGATCCGATATTACAGCGCGATAAAATGACATAGAAACATGTTTTTAAAGAATTGTGTAAATTTGCGGTAAATGTGTATTTGTTCGTTTATCATTATTTTCGTTAATTTATTTTATTTTAGTTTTATTATTATTATTGATAATAGTTTTCCCCAAATCATATTTGAAGGGTTTTATTTTTACAAATTATGTCCGGAAAGTGAATTTAATTGTTTCCCTAAATTTTTTTTTTTTTTTTAAATGGGGGATGGAAAGAAAAAAAAATGTTACGTTCTGTGTGAAATTGTTAATGTGTGTGTGTGATAATCACTTCCACCGTAGACGAAATTGCGATTCTCAAAGTTAACATGCAAAAGATTTCTGAGTGGAGTGTACTTACAGTGCCAGCAGAGCGATGGTGAGCGTAAGCATCAGCTGATCCTTTATGCGCTGGGACGGTGGCTCACGCGTAGCGGCTGAGATGTTGGTGGTCGTTGTGTGCGTGCGTCTTCGTTGTTCCGTCTGTATGTTGGCGTAGTGGGCCTGGTGTGGCTGACGTCGTGTCGGTCTCTCGTTGCTTCGTTGTGTGTGTAGCGATACGGGTGGCTCGGTGATCGTTGGCGTATGTGTGTCCTTTCTTTTTCTTTGCTGCTTCGGTTCCGTGTGCGTTGTATAGAGTATAGTGTTGTGTATGATTTGTCTCTGATGTATTTCTCTCTTTTTTTTTCACTTTGTGTTAATTTATTTTTTGATGTCTTCGTTGTGTCGTTTGTGTAATTCGTTTTTATTTAAAAAATTTTTTTTTTTTTTGCGATTCGCGTCGGTCGAATCCGACTTCTGACACCATGTGACGGATGGTTAGCGGTGGGTGAAATAAGTGTTGGCGTATATGATGGTAAAGATTTCTGGTTTATTAAGTAGAGGAAGGTGTGGATTGTTAGGAAGTCGGAGGAGAACTGTCTTGGTAATGAGATGTGGAAGAGGCTGGAAGAAAGGGTTTGAAGGAGTTTAGGAGTGGAGGGGATGTCGTGTGAGGGTGATAAGGGACCGTGGGACTGTGGGGTCAGCGGAGTTATAGATTAGCGGGAAAGGAGATTAGGAGTGGATGAGAGCGGTGAGAAAGAATGTGGGACCGTTACAGTGTCATTGCCCCAATCCATATTTCGTTTTCTGTTAAAAAACGTATTGGCTTGTAGCGCGTTTGTTTTTGAGATGAGCGATGCGTGGAATGGGAGGCGCGACGAGCGGCGAGGCGGGACGCAAGCGTTGCGAGACAGGACGCGAGCGTTGCCAGGCAGGCCGCGAGCGTTGCGAGGCGAGTTGCGAGTCGAGTGGCGAGACGAGTGGCGAGCGCGCATGTGTAATCGCGGCATCAAAAATAAAACATGGCTGACTTGCCGCCACTTCTATTTATTTTTTATATAAGTACATTTACACCCGTATTCATAGTCGCTCCTTGAGGAATAAGGCTTCCTTATTCCTCACTTCGCGTTTCATAAACGTTCCTTACCTAAACGAGGCACCTTATTGCCTTCCTTATCTTAAAGAAGGTATGAAGCTTCCGTAAGCAAGCGATTCAGCTGCATTGCTCCAAACACCCACTAGAGGCGTTCTGGTGTGCCACTTTCTCACTCGCACAGTTGTTGCATTGCACTCGCACCCTAACCTAATTTTTGAAGTGAAACTTCTTTAGCACCGTAGTGATTTGGAATTTATGAAACGAAAAGTGTCGACACTAATAAGAGACAAACATATTAGTCTATGGCGAGAGAATGAGATAGAGCCTAGGTCTCCTATGCATCTCATGATTGTAGTCTCCTCTTTGTGCGGTGCTTCGTAGCCTCCCCACCCTTGCTACCAAGCGTTGTACATGCTATGGTATGTGTGCTTGTGTGCGTCTGCGTATTGCCGAGCTGAACCGACAGAAAAGGCGTCGTACTATATTGCACTGCCTAATACTTCCTTGGTCTGTTCTATGTGTGTGTAGTGTACATGTGTTAGTACGTGTGTGTGCGCCTAAGTATTACGAAGCCTACGGAAATACGCCACGGCCAATGTCATAGCCAGTTCATGTATTTCGTTGTTGTGAATATTTTTATAATTTCAATAAATATTTGTAAAGTATGCCGAAAACTAGTAGTAAAGGCAACAGAGGATTTTTTTCTGCACTAAACTCCAAGAGTTATTTTATTGTTTAGATAGGTTCAGTATGACCTACTGAATATAAATATACAAAATACTTACAAATTAAGTGTACGCAAGTGCCGCAATTTAGCGAAAAACCGTTTGGGCCTATATGTTCGTAACCGTGCACTTGAGGTCAAAAATGGTAATAACCTTTATTGTAGATAATGAAATTTCCTATCTTTTTTGTTGAATAATTTTTTTTCTATCACTTACCATTTACGACTTATATGACTATTACTTTTTGTTTTCTGACGTTTTCTTTTTTATTGACTCATATCTCTTCCAATAATTGTTTAAACTATAAACTACTAGTAACCAAACTTTTAAAGCGACAAATTTTCTACAACTTTTACTTTGAACTTTTTTTTCTAAAATTAATATTTTTGAAGTTATACCGCGTTAAATGTTCGCGTCCGCGTTCAACGCAACTACCGGGTGCAAGGTTAATAAAAACAAAGTATGCATAGTGTAATGATGAAAATTCAATAAATATGTAAAAAATATGCATGCTAGTGACATAATCAGCAATAAACAATTTGCCTTCTTACCTGCAAAAAACAGCGATTACCCGTTGAAATATTTTTAAAATTTATATTTTATTTTATACAATTAAGGTAGGAGTAGCGACGCAGTCGTTATTAGATGAACTCTTGATTTTGAAATATATATAAGTTTATGTGATAAACTTTCATATGGCGGAAGGATTTAATACCTTACCGAAGATTATAACAAGAAATTTACGATCAAAAATCGGAAATATAACACGGCATCTTATGAGAAACCCATCCCGCCAACACTATGATTGCAGAATTCATCTCCTTATCGATTAGATATAGTTGATGTGAAAATTGCTACTCATAGATTATCTTATAAAGATTCCAATGTGGCCATAAAAATATAGGGTCACCGACTCATTCGAAGAGAATTTTTTAAATAATCTCGATGAAAACTGAGAAAATGGCAGGAGATCGACCGCCATGAAGCGGCTCGGTACACTTGGCAACGTTGCGTGTAAGCATATACACGCGCATGCGAGCGTAGATCTGCCACGGACCAAGAATGCATATACTTTTCGTGTGCTCCCGGAATCTCTCTCCATATATATATATATAAGTAGTAGGGTGCGCACTATGGCGACCCCCACTCCTATCCCCACTCCTTTTCCCCCACTCCGCGGCCTCCGAGTCCGTGGCTCGGTCGGTCATGGGTGCGGGGGGGAAGAGGTGCGCAGGGGGAGGAGGGGGGGGCGAGTCGCCATAGGGCACACTACTTTATATATATATATTGTGACGTTGCACAATATCCTTCCCTGCGCCCGGCCGTCCAAAGGCAACCGTCCCACAAAACCTGCGGATAAAAAGATAAGTATGACTTACGCACTAAAACTTAGCTTGTACGATCTGTGCAAGGACTTACCCGGGAGGCCAGTCACTCGCAGGACTGACCCCGGCAGTCCTATCATCGTCGTCGTCGTCGTCGCCACAAAATCGTCGTCGTCGTCGTCGTCCCCGGCAGTCCTAGCATCCCCGTCATCATCATCGTCGTCGTCGACGTCGCCGTCCTGATCGTCGTCGTCGTCGTCGTCGCCTGCAGAAATAACCTAAAAAGAAAACAAAAGAAGATTACTTGCCAGAAAATTACAAGTATGGAAATGAAAAATTACTCACCTGGTACAAACGAGAATCATCCCTCGACGAGTCAGACCGAAGAACGAAGAAATAACCCCACGAAGAAGGAAAATCCAGCACTCGAAACTCGCACATTATCCGCACCGCATTACACTCGAAAAGTACACAACTGTCATACACTGCAATCGTCCGTCCCCGCTACCCCAGCCATCCATCGGCTGAGCGGCGATAAGAGAGCGAAGATGGCAGCAGCGCACGGCGATCCCCAATAATTCCCCATTATTCCCACGCATAAATCCATACCCGCAATTACCCTGAATTATCGACCGCCCTACTTACCTACCTACTCCCGATAGATCCCGCTACCGTCAGGCACGAATCAATCATACGCCTGACCCATCTATCGACCCGTGACGCTGCTGCCGAAGGATCGAGCGACCCGTGGTCGATGCCGGTAAGCTCGGCCAATCAGCGGTCGAGAAAATTCGCGAGCTTCCGGCCGGCCACGAGGCCGTCACTTTGTGACGAGCCGGCAAAGAGAATAGTTAGGAGAGAAATAAATTTGCGGAACTTAAAGAAATTTAGAGGAAACTATAGAGAGTATAAAGGGTACGAGAAAACTTGCGAAAGTGTGAAGAGTGAGAGTGAACGGAGAGAGGCGAAGGATTGTGAAAAGGATTGAGGAAAAATAAGGAGGAGCGAGAAAAGACGAACGAGGAAAGAACGAGAAGGATCGAGGATAGAACGAGGGATAGAGAGAGACAGCCGACCGGTAAGTGTTTGCACAGGTCCCCCGGCAATACACTTACAACGGCCATTAATTTCCCTTTTTGCGTGTCGAGTACTATATTGCGTACTTGCACGAATTACTCAGTAGTAAAAATTCATAGAGCCTACCCCCCCCCCCTTTTGCGTGCGTGCATACTTTAGAAAAATACCCGCGAATAGCATTTTGTTAATATTATTTTTGTGCGACTACAAAACCGGTGGGACGGTTGTATTAATTAAGGAAAATCGAAATATCATATCCGATAATTTACTTAGTCAGACCGCGTGCGAGAAAATTCACGGTCATCCCCTCCCCTCCCCGCCTGGCCTGCCTGGCCAAGTTCCTTACTACGCACAAGCGACGGTTACCGTCGCGCGAAGCTCCCGCACCCGCCTACCCCCTTACCGCCCAACCGCCTCTAGTACCGTTACATTTTTCCCTTCTCCCCGCCTGCCCCTCTCCTGCGATCGACCGAACAATAAGACTGATCGCATAGCGGGAATATATATTTCTATTTTGAGTCTAGATATGAAGACTGAACAGTATTGTAAGTAAATCTTACCGAGATCGAATATATATATTTTTTTGTTATTATATTTTCTTGGTTATTCTATCGAGACTCGGCGCTGCGAAACTGCCGAATATCGCGAGTAAAGCATTGAGTATTAAATATTCTTCCCCTATACCCCTAGCCAGTGGTAATTATTAAGAGGCAATATAGAGTCGGAGAACCTCACCCTGAGATCCCGTCCGACCCTTCTCCTCCCATCAGCTAGCCTTTAAGCACACAGTTGTGATACATTATTTTGTTATTTCAATTATTTAAAATAACTGGCGCCCAAAAATTCACAGTATAAAATTGTTTTTTTTGTTGAATAGTATTTTTGTGAATATCGCCCCGGAGATAGTCCGCCGCTCATTTATTTTTTTTGTTATTGTTATTGGAGTATAGAATAAAACGTGCCATTTTTATTTTCATTTTTTTTTTGATATTGAACCCAATTATTATTTCCCCTCTTTCCCCAAATTCCCTCCCACCAGCGGCGTGACAATATATATATATAAACTTTTTCGGAGCATGTTGGTATGGTGGAGCGCTACTTACATTTCAACCATTTTTTTCTCGGAGCGTGTCGGTATGGTGGAGCGCTGCTTACATTTCCGCCATTTTTTATTTTTCAGAGCGTGTCGGTATGGTGACACGCTGCTTTTATTTACGCTATTTTTTCTTTTATAATTAAAAAAATCCGATGCAAGCGCGGAACTCGAACTCAAGACCCTCGGATTGCCAGCCTGAGCCGCTGTCTCTGCGCCAAGGATCGTTATGGTATTAAGCATATGGGGAAGATTCTTGTATGAGCGCGAGTGTGCACACCTTATACTCTCTCTCTCTCTCTCTCTCTCTCTCGCTCTCTCGCACGTCCACAAATTTACAATAAATATTCAAAACCAAGAATATATATATTATAACCGTTTTTATTAAATCTTATGACCTCATAAACTAGCATTATAAAGTTTTACGTATCGATATACACACACACATATATATATATATATATATATATATATATATATATATATATATGTAAGCTATTTTATATGGCGAGGAGGGCTCGACACGTGGAAGTCAGAACACAATTGAGTTTCTGTAACAAAAGTACGATATATTTTCATTATACAAAAATCTTAAAACTATTATTTACAAAGCGGACCTTACCTGTAACAAAAGAAACGACATTTAATGTTCGTTAACCACTATGTCTTAATCTCTCTATGTATGATTCTTTAACCAGCTGTCCTTCCGTTTTCAGGTTATCTTAACCGTAGTTGACCATGTGTCAGAATTGTGCCGTGTTTAAGAAACGTAAGTTCGCTAATGTACCGACGCACGACGCTCCGAAGAGCGCGGCAATATTTAAAGGACATATATTTCCTTTACATCACCCCTCCCGGGGAAGAAAATGTTTACATTTTTTTTTTTTTTTTTTGTTAATAATTCAACCGCTATCACTTTCTTCTGCGTCAGTATTGTCGATTTCTTCTTCAGACGCTGGGAGTGGGATTAGCTTAGATGCATGGAAAAGATTTGACTCTAATTTCTTGTGACCCGTATTTACCTTATAAATCGAGTTCGAAATTTTTTCAATTATTGCGTATGGTCCCATTCTTAGCTGATCGAGTTTTTTCCTATTCAGTTTGTTTCCGTGTTCTACGAAGACTTTGTCACCCACGTTGAGGTCTATGTCTTTCCGACGTTTATCGTAGATTATTTTATTGTAGTCATGTGACTTTCTTGAATTTTCCATAGCAATTTCCTTGTCTCTGATCCAATCTTGATCGGTGATTGTTTTTCTGAGTTCCTTCGGCACTATTGAAACATCTGTGCCGTTCATTAGGTATGATGGTGCGAATCCAGTGACACTATGATTTGTGTCGTTATATTTCTGTACACATTCATGTACTATAGTTGTCCACGCCACCTTTTTTTTGTTTTCGTTGGTCTTACATCTGATTTTGTTAATTAGTGTTTGATTTAGTCGTTCGTTTAGGCCGTTAGAGAAAGGGCAGTTTGTCGCTGTGAATATTATTTGAGTATTGCTCTTGTCCAAAAAGCTCTTAAATTCTTTTGAATTTAGGCCTGGGTATTGGTCCGACAGAATCATACCAATTTGTCTTGTGTCGGCTACGCGGTTTATTAGTTTAATAAAATCGGCTGCATTTTGCGTGTTAGACGTTAGAATATAGGCGTGTCTTGTAAAATGATCTACCAGTAAGTGGAGATATCTTTTTGTGGATCTTGAACCGCCGAACCCGCCCACAGTGTCTATTGACATGATTTCGAAAGGCCTCGTGGCTGGTCCTAGGTGCGACATTAGGCCATATTTTGGCCGCCCTCTTGTTTTATTTTGTATGCAGATTGTGCAGGTTTTGCATATTTTTTCGATATTTTTTATTAAATTTTTTGCTGTGTAGTGTGGGCATATAGTTTTCTGCATCTGTTTAATGCCTATGTGACACAGGTTTTCATGAATCTTGTTGAGAAATTTGATGCTGAATTCTTCTGACAATATTATCTTTTCTGTTTTCTTCATTTTCTTGTGTAAGATATTTTCTCTTGATATTAGATTGTCCTTTGTCGTTGGTATTTCTTCGTTCTTTTCTTGGTCTTTTAAGATGTCTTCCAGTGTTATGATATTTATAATTTTTAGCTGTTCGTCTATGTTTCCATCCGGATTCAGGACAGGGTTCCTGCTGAGGCAGTCAGCCTCGACATTATATTTTCCTGGTGCGTATTTAATTGTAAGATCGTATTGGGACAGGTAATATGTTAAATCCCCAAGTTCTTCGTCAGTTCTTGATTTGATGTTCAAGTTTTCTAACGGTTTGTGATCTGAGAAGACTGTAAATTTTCTTCCGATCAACAAATGTTGCCAATATTGTACGCACTCCTTTATTGCCAGGCATTCTAAGTATGTGGCTTTTTTCCTTTTTTGAGTTTCATTCAGTTTTTTCGAAAAGTATGCCACTGGTTTTTCTATTCTGTCTTCCTGTGGTTGTTTGAATACGGCTCCAACTCCTAGAAGGCTCGCGTCCGTGTAAATATGTATCGGTCGATTTGGGTCGAAAATCGTAAGTATGGGCTGAGTGCATAGTATTTGTTTCATTTCGTCAAAAGATCTTTGGCATTCTCTGGTCCAATTAAATTCTTGACCTTTTCTTAGTAGGTTATGTAATGGATCCAGTTTTATGGCTATTTTAGGCACATATTTATGATAAAAATTAAGCTTTCCTAAAAATTGTCGCACGTTTTTTTGTGTTTTCGGTGTTGGGAAGTTTTTTATTGAGATCAGGTTATCTTTTAGTGGTTTCACTGAATTATTTTGTAATATGTGACCTAAGTACTTTACTGAGTTCTCAGCGAAACTGCATTTTGAGAACTTCAGTCTGAAACCTTCTGTCTGTATAGCTTGGAATAGTTGTGTCAAGTGTTTTATGTGATCCTCGAATGATTTTGAGAATATCAGTATGTCATCTATGTAACTGACCGTGAAGTCTGCCAGTTTGTGTTTTCTTATTATGTTACACATTATTCTTTGGAATATAGCTGGCGCAGTTTTCAGGCCGAATGGTAAACAGGTCCACTGGAAGTGTCCTTCTTGCGTGACAAATGCTGTTTTTTGTCTGTCTGAAATTCTTAGGGGTATTGACCAAAATGCCGAATTTATGTCCAGCTTGGAGAAAAATTTACAGTCTCTTGTTTTTACCATAAGGTCTTCAATAAGTGGGAAAGGTTGTGATTGAGGCACTACAATTTTGTTCAGGTCCCGAAAATCTATGCACAGTCTTGATTTTTTATTTTCGTCTCGCTTGAATGCTAAAGTTACTGGAGCTGCAAATGGGCTGTACGACTCCTCAATTAGTTTTTTCTCCAATAACTTTGCAATTTGTGATTCAATTTCTTTTCTGTCTTCGAATGTGCATCGATACGGTCTTTTGCTGCAGTATTGTTCCATTAACAGGTCGATGCGGGCTTCATAGTCCGTCACTGTTCCGATGTCGTATTTGTCTTTTGCGAAGATGGTTGCATTTTCGTTTATTAATTCATTTATTTTAAATTGTTCTTCAGAGTCTAAGTGATGCATCTGAATGCTGAAATTTGTCTTTTCAAAATGTTCATTAAAGTTTACCGAATGTTTGGGAGTTTTAGTCGATCGATTTTCTTTTCTATGACCGTCCGCGACTTCTGAGTTACTATCGTTTGTATTCTCGGTAATCGGTTTCTTCCTCCTTTGTGTAGTGGTTTCATCTTTCAACTCATCAGTTTTTATCATCTTCGAAATCGTGTTATTCTTTTCTTGTGCTTTTTGACTGATGTTCAAGTTTTCATCTTGACTTAATTCGAATTCCTTTATGCAATCGAGTCCTATTAGAAAATCGTAATCAAAGTTCCTTTCATCTATCACAAACACATTAATTTTCTTTTCAATGTTGAGGATTTTTATGTCTATCTTTACCATGCCACTTGTTTTTTTAACGCCATTAATCGTCTTTAAATTAGTATTGTTTATAATTCCTGTTTCTCTATTGTTGATCATTAGCAATCTAGAATTTATTAGGGAAACGTTTGAGCCAGAGTCGTAAATCCCAAAAGTTTCAAGATTACCATTCAGTACTAATTTTATTTTAATTAATGGCGGCACAATCAGTTTTTTGAATCATTATCTTGTAACTCACATTCTAGCTGTGAGTTGTTGACGAGTCTTATTTGGTTTCTTCCTTCAATGATTTTTGTTTTGTTCTTGAACCAGCATGAATCCTCAGGGTGGTATCTATTCTTTTTCCCTATATTTTCACATGTTTTGCATGGTTCTTTACTGTTCGGTTTTTCTTTTGGATTTGTTGGTGCATTCTTCTTCCTTTCAGAAGTATTGTTCTTCACTAGGTATTCCAGGCTCCTGATTTCATTGAACATGTCCTTTGTTTCCTTCACAGACGATTTATTAATCCTGTTTGTCACAAAGTCTGGTAATCCTGCTGCGATCAAGTTTATCAGTATGTCTGGGTTTATAGACTTATTGATCTGCAGTAGTAATTTTTCTTTTTTTAGAGCGTAATCTAACAATGCTCCATTCATATATTTAAAGCCGATTGCGTATTTTACGGATGACCATCCCTTATCTGCATAGGTTTCGCAGAAGTTTCTTTTCCAGTCTGTCCACTCTGAATTAATTGTGAATTTTGTGAGCATTGAGCTGTACCAATCTGTGCAAGAGCCTTCTAAGAATAATCGTAAAACCTCTATCTTCTCCTCATCCTTTTGTAAACTTAAGCGCTCACATTCACTTTCAAATAGCTCCATCCATTGAATCACATTACCGTTTTTGTTGTTAAATTTTTCTAGTACGAATTTTTCCGCTAGCTTGTTCAGATTTTTGTTTGAGTCTGTTCCTGTTCTAGCGAATCTTTCTAAGATCATTGTTAATTCCTCTTTTGAGATCGCACCCATATTGTTTGCTCGTCCTGTAGCTTGTGGTTCTTCGAATCTTTCTTCCAATATGTGTTCAGCAAATTGTATATTTCCGCCGTCATCGATATAGGTCTCCCTCAATGAGTCATTTAATACAATCCAAACATTTCTTTTCTGGTGCCTTTTGGTGACTGCATTTTTCACTTTCTTAAAAGTGTCCGTTTTTATTAATCCCGTGTGTAGGCTCATATCTTGGAAGTCTGTTGGCATATCAAAGATCTCACCTTCGACTGTGCTGATTGAGGTTAGGTAGAGGCTGTTGGATTTTTCGTCTCCTTTTTTCCCTCTCATGGTGAATTCGAACTTTAGCTTTTCCATTGTTTAAGCTTTCTTTTTCAGATTTCGCAATAAATGTCGTTTTGTAAGCTATTTTATATGGCGAGGAGGGCTCGACACGTGGAAGTCAGAACACAATTGAGTTTCTGTAACAAAAGTACGATATATTTTCATTATACAAAAATCTTAAAACTATTATTTACAAAGCGGACCTTACCTGTAACAAAAGAAACGACATTTAATGTTCGTTAACCACTATGTCTTAATCTCTCTATGTATGATTCTTTAACCAGCTGTCCTTCCGTTTTCAGGTTATCTTAACCGTAGTTGACCATGTGTCAGAATTGTGCCGTGTTTAAGAAACGTAAGTTCGCTAATGTACCGACGCACGACGCTCCGAAGAGCGCGGCAATATTTAAAGGACATATATTTCCTTTACATATATATATATATATATATATATATATATATATATATATATATATATACATTTACAATAAATAGTGAATATTAGGATTTTTAATCGTTAGCTTCTTTTTCTTCTTCTTCTTTGGGTCCATACTCGTCACAGCTCTCTCTGACCCTCTCTCTCTCTCTCTCTCATCAGACACTGATTTAACTATGGAGGACAGAGATAAACACATGGTGTGAGAGAGACTCGTATATATGTGTAGTAACATAAACGTTTTATACAGAGTTTGAAGTACATACCTATTTATAATTATTCCTTAGCAGCTTTGAACTCGATCTTGTTGAATTTCGTGCCGTAGTACTGCATAAGTAAATTTTTACTATTCGCAGCCTGGCTCATTTGTTGAAACATCTCGTTCGCTTCTTCGAAAGCCTTGACGAACCTCGTTGGTAGATAGCATGTAAACGTACCGTCCACGTCCACGACAATTCGCGCGCCCCATTTCGTTTGGACAATTTTAATGTCGGTGATAAGGTAGTCTTTTTCGAGCTCCAGCTCGGCCAATCGTTTGACAGGGAGAAGCGTCTCGAGACGGCCCACTTGGTTGATTCGTGTGAAGTCCATTGTGCAACTTGAGTTTTTTCAGTTTTAGCGTTAAAGCACGAAATTCTGATATCGCGCGTATTTTTGCTTTAATCGTTGCAATATCTTGCAAAAGGCGTCTAAACGTACTTTCAGCTGGCGATGCTTACTTCTTTGAAGATTTGAGAACAATGTCTGTCTATCAAGGAGCGCAGATACAACGGACCCCCTACCAGGTAGACCCATTCCCCCTACTCTGTATGCAGTGAGAAGCATCCTGAATTTAATTGGTGCAACATTTGCTTACTTTGTAAAAAAGCTAGTAAGTCGCCTTGGGGATGTCACCTCAGAATTCTTCGAAAGCTTAGCTCAGCGTTTTTGCACGTGCGTTGAAATTAATATGACATAGTGATAGCAAGAAATAGGGGGATCACGTGAGAATGGTACGTGCCTATATCACGGCTATTTGAGACGGTGTTGAATTTTTCGCTGAAGGAGTCACGCTAAAGAATACACGTTTTTTTAAAAAAATATATATTTTTTATTTTTTAGCTCACAATTACAGTACAATTAGCGGCTGCGTGAACAACAGCCTTGCACGCACGACAAGGCGTTTTTATTACCAAAAATATTAAGATTATTGCAACGGTACCCACACCCTACAACGGCGCCCTTGTTGAGCACACTCTTCAAAGGAATAGATTTATTACACTTATTCATATACTCATTGTAGTAGCCAAGCACTATTTTATCGTTTCGTGTTAAATCGGTTGAAAACGCACTCCTAAACATATTAATACCAAGACCTGTAGACAAGAAATGCAAAAACATAACACAATAATGTCCACAAGTCTGTGATTCAGGACCCTGAAGCTGTATAGCGTTGTAGCTAAAGAACCTGCAGTTCTGCCGGAGACGCTGGAGATGCTGCGGGATGATTGGTGGTAGTCCGTAGCTGTCGAAATACCATCCGCGTCCATTTCGATCGACGTACATGGCGACCCAGTGGGCCCCGGGCTGCTTGTGGCCATCGGTATTGGCGACAATCGCTGCTGGTTTCGTCCACACCTTAGGGATGCGATCTGCTGGGTATACGCCTACAGTACGACTCTTTATACCGTGTAGGGCCCGCAGAAGCTGCTCGGTGTTCATAATAGACAACGATTATAGAGACACTAGAGCGTTTTTATATCGGTGGTTTTCTCCTCTTCGCGGCGGTCCACAGCTAGTAGGCCGATGTTCCAGGTTGTCGTGGTTCTGTATTCCCACAAGGAGCTGGAACGATCGTTATGAGAAAGCCACTTTTTGATTCTCACAGCGTTGTTGAGGGCACACGTGAACGAGCAATTTTTACGCAGCAAACCATGATATATACAACGGGTGTTGCTCTCGGGAAGATTACGGAACGACGAATCGTCGTCTTCATCTTCTTCTAGATTTATAACGTAGCAATCCGTTAGCTGTGTCAGATATGCCGCTTTATCAGCTCCTCGTGTAAACAGGCGAACAGACTGCACTGCAATTTTCTTCAACGAAGCCTCGACTGTGCGTAAATGCGTTTCGCCCTCGGACCACTCTATACCATGATGATTGGTTTGTAACCAGGTGTTTTGACGTTTTACACTAGGTGGTAGAACGTTATAAGTGTAGGGTGGTGATATAATCCAATGGGCTAGGTACGACGTCTTTATAGAGACCACGGCAACTTCTTTAGGTGTAAATGATTATATTTATCCTTCAGGCCCTGTATATCAATGACGATGTTCATGGTGCTTCTCAATCGTCGTAACACGTCGAGTTTTGAATACAGACTGACGACACATATTGCACGCTCTGTGGATATATGACACCTCCCCCTCTATAAGCCCTGCGATCTAGCCACTAAAATCCACAATTACTTGTCTGGAAGAGTCGATCTCCAACACATTATCATATTCCGCATACACAATGCAATTAATCGTTGATGTTAGGGCCGCTGCGAAACGTACTTCTATCCTCACACTACCGTGCCTCACAAGATTCCAATGGGTGCTACTATTGGCCGAGAGATCGGGTGTAAGATCAAATGCAAAGAGGCAATAACCAGACGGGTAGGTTGTACGCGCAATACAATTGCCCTCGTTGAGAAAGTGGATACCTGTACCGGAGAATAGTGTATGGTATGCATCCACATGCATATCAGAATCTGCGAAGTCTGGCTGTAGAGGTTTAGACGGTATTTGCAAGCCATCGGCGTACAAAGAAAAATAATTTATATTGTAATTCTGAAAATTGAAGGGGTTCATTTTACGATCGCCATTAAAAGCCTTATTATTGACAAAACCGACGATTATACGCTTAGGCAGTTGACCAAGTATGACATTATCAAGAGTATCACCGTGTATCCCTGCATGCAGCGATATCGCTTTAACCTCGACCCGCGTCAAAGGATATTTCGCTGTAGATTTCGACAGAGCTCTTGCATGGGCCAAAAGTATACCTGGTGCTATCTTAACACGTCGTACAAGTAGCGATGCTTCCGTAATACGTATGGTACAATCTTTCGAAGAGCTCATGAGACAAAAAGCGTTATTGGTCCGTACGAGACGTAGACGCATCTCAACACCGTTTAGCAAAAACCTCTCTTGTTTGAAGATATCGCAATGCAAATGACCAAGGAGATCGATCGTTCGATTCTTGCCTAATACGTTCCGCCGGCTTAGAAGCCCGGTATTATTATCTTCTGTATCATCCATTTTACCAGGCAAACCATTATACCACAGAGTACTCGTGAGATGCGAAGACTTAGCAGCAGGCCCGTAATTCAAAAGGGTTTCAATGTATGCCTTATAGGCATAAACATTATTGGGAGGTGACACAAGTTTCTGATTTAAAAATACATCGATCTTATTGAACATTGAGTGCAATAGATTATTGACTGGTCCTGCTTTAGGAGCCGGAGCATCCTTCGTGTCTGGACTTTCTATCTTAAGGCGTCTTCTCACTTTGGAAATTTAAAAAAATCGATTTTTTTTTTAATTTTGAAAGTACATATCTTCAAAAATGTCATCTCGAAATTTCATAAAGATCGGACGAGTCTAACTACATTTTTTGGCGACCGTTAGGTGACTACCTGAGAGTACCCGGCGATCCCTTTCACGCCGCTCGGACGGTCCCTGTATATCTGACTCTATACAATTGAATAGCCGTGTTCTTTTGTTAATGTAGTACCCCTTGCTTAGGTATATTCTGTTTTCGGGTCTATACTCATGTAATAAGACCTTAACACGTGCATTTTTCAAAAGAAAATCACTCGGCAACGATGCTAAACTGTTATTTCATCAGTCTAATTTGAAACTTCGTAACGGCAACATCTCTGCGCTCAGGATTGTTATAATGGATAAAAAGACTTCGCAACAAAGTGCCACGTGGCGACGTCCAAGTTCGAAATCTAAAAAAAGAAAATTTCGTGGAGTGCTTCCACACCAGTCTGAAGCAGATACGAGTCATGCTAGTGCGAGTGCAGCAAAATTAAAAAAATCGGACGATACAAGTTTCGATGTACACATCGATCCAACGGCTGGATATAGTATTATTCAGTTTTTTCTTGTTTTTTCTACATTACAACAATATGTGAAGTGTAAAGTTTGTAACAAAGATGTTTCTTTTACAAAGTACGGTCAGCGAGGACTCGGTTTCAAAATTTGTGTGACTTGTGATTGCGGAGAAAAATATATTAACTCATGCCCATTAATCTCAACTGGGTACGAAATCAATCGTCGTTTAGTGTACGTTATGCGTTTGATTGGTGTTGGATTGAGTGGTATCAATACGTTTTGTGGGCTCATGGAACTGGGACATGGAATCAATTCCACCGTTTATTATCAAATACTCAATTCGATCGCCATCGCAGTGCAAAGTGTGTTCGATATAGTGACGAGCAAGTCTGTCAAAGAAGAAAAACTGTTGAACGCTCAACACGGAGAACCCGAAGACGTTTTAACCGTTTCAGGTGACGGTTCCTGGCAGAAAAGAGGATTTTCTTCTCTTATTGGAATCGTGTCATTAATATATAAACACAGTAAAAAAATTGCAGACGTCGTTGTGAAGTCGAGTCACTGCAAAAGCTGTGAATCGAAAAAAGGTATGAAAGACACGATCGAATATGCACAGTGGTATGAAAAGCACAAACTAGTTTGTAGTGCTAATCATTCAGGTAGTTCTGGAAAAATGGAGGTTGACGGTATATGTGAGATGTTTTTGCGATCACTCGAAAAATTTGCTGTGCGCTACGGTTTTTACATCGGTGATGGCGACACTAAAACTTTTAAAATATTGTTCGATACAGCACCGTATGGTGAAGACTTTGTGGTTAAGAAGTTGGAGTGCGTATTACACGTTGCGAAAAGAATTTTCAAGCGTGCTAAGGACGCTAAGAAAATTCTTACACAAAAGAGAAAAGCTGCAAAGAAAGACGCTGGAAAACCTTCACCAAAGAAAAAAGCAGCCAAGAAAGTGGTAGTAAAAAAAAAAAAAGTTGTTATAAAAAAAGTTCCTGTCGTAAAAACCCAAGATTTAACAATAAAATTGATGACAGAATTATCAACAAATTACTCATTGGCAATTCGAAGAAACCTGAATTCTGTCGAAGATATGCGCAGGGAGATCTGGGCAGGATACTATCATAAAATTTCAACCGACAGCAACCCACAGCATACGTATTGTTCAGACTCATGGTGCAAGTACAAGAAAGCAGTGAAAAACAATCAGATAGAAACTTTTAAACATCCTCCTGCTCTAGCTGATGATGTTCAAGAGGTTTTGAAACCGATCTATGAAGAACTGACGAAGGACGAGTTACTGGAACGATGCCTCGGAGGAAATACCCAAAATAACAACGAGTGTTTCAACAGCTGTGTCTGGGCAATGGCGCCGAAACACGTTTTTACGGGAAGAAAAACCGTGGAAATTGCTTGCCAAACAGCGGCATGCATTTATAACGAAGGGCTACAACCTGTTTTAAAAATTTTTGGAGGTGATGGGTGTCAAACTAGGCCCTATCGCCGTTCAATACGCCGAGAAACGCGACAGTGATCGCGTACGCGTAGGGAACCGCCGCAGCTCTAACGCTTCAAAAGAGACTAGGTCGAGACGAAGGGAAGCTATTTTGGACGAACACACCTTCTACGAAGAATCGGAAGGTCCATTGTATGGAGCAGGCATCGCTGATTAACCCGAGGTAAGGTTTTTTCATGATTTTTCTGCAACCAAAACTTTAAACGCAGTTATCTCAAAACAAGGTTTTTCGGTGCTTTGTTGATGAAATTTCGGAAACTATCCGGCCGATTGTCATGAAATTTGAATGACATATGCTTCATAGTTATGGCTATAGCGCATATCATCAGATTTTTGAAATTTTGATTTTAAGAATTTTTTTTTTTACAAAAAACTGCAAAAAAATCGTGGTTTTTTTTTACTTTTTCGAAAAACGTGCGCCATTTTGTTATTTTCGCGAATATCAAAAATCTGATGATATGCGCTATAGCCACTGACATACTGAATCTAAAACAGTTTTATTTTTTTGTTTCAGACGACCCGTCTCGGAGATACCATCAACAAGCCACGACCATAACATTTTTACACGGGTTTTTCGATGCTACTGATGTATTATAATAATTGTTTAAAAAAATTAAAAAAAATTTTTTTCATGTACTTGAAAGATGTGTTTATTACATAGGATCCGTTTTATCCCATAATTTTAAGCAAAAATCCTCGAAAAAAAATCGCAAAAACAGCCTATTTTTGAGGCGCTTAAAGTGAGAAGATGCCTTAACACGCATACTCAGCATAGTGTGTGCAAGATCAATGTACTCATCCCCCTGACCCGGTATGACAAACTCTATCGGTGAATCATCCGTCAATGATGAGATTGGTTTGTAACACACTGTATGCGTTCCTTCGATTATTGTCTGGGTCGGTGGTAGTGTAAATAGCTCAAGCTCCGACTTAAGGCACTCACACGAGTGCGCGTGTAAGAAAGCCATTTTTTCCAAGATTGTGTTAGGCAAAAATATCCTCCACTGTTCTTGATTTCTTGTAACGATTCATAGTTGTCTGTTTTGTTGCTCTTCTTCTTTTCACAGTCTTCTTCTTTTTCTTACCCTGTCTCTTTGTCACAGCGCCCGAACGTTTTCGCGACTTCACGGTCTTATTTCGTTTTTTCACACCGGTACGCCGTGATGCGCTCCCGGCAAGAGAATGGAGCAATTTATTAATTTTACCGGCTTTATACCCCGAACCCTTCATGAGCGTACTAATTTTTTCTTCAGCCTTACGCTTCAGATTCTCCCCTGATTCGCGCAGACGTGTTTTGAATGCTTCTCGTGGGTGAATACCAGAATCCATGATATCCGTAGCCACGTTGATACCTGAGCGAAGAGCCTCTTTACCAACAGTCCGAGCGCCTTGTTTCAAGAGAGGTATTATTCGTCGAAAGAGCCCACCAAGGAAACTCCCAATACCATGACCCCTTTGATTCGGCGAACCTATATACACATGACTGATACCGATATAGCCGGTTCGACCTCCACCACCACCACCACCCGTTTGCGTATCAAAGTATTCGTCATAGTAAGCCATGTTAGATCTGTTCAGGTTAATCTGTACGTTTGAACTATAACGTCACTGTCAACGTCCCGTACTCGAATGGTATCGGCTGGCCAAACTCATCCCTTATATCAATCGTTATTGTTTGAAAACTCGTACGTAATAGGGGTATGTAGCGTGGGGGTGAGAAGCTTCTTATCTTCACCGAGCCGTAATTACGATTATCAGCGGCAACGATTGGGACGACACGTAGCAACGGGGTTTGCACATCTCCGGTGATATAGGACTCGCAGATATCCGTATAAACGTACATCATATTTGGGGTCCCATGGGCTAGGTTGGCAGGTCTCTGAGCAGTGTACACGCTCTGGACTACCACATCCTTAGGCTCGGTGAACCCTAAAATCTTGTTCAACACGTCGGAGAAGTAAAACGAGTGTTCCACATTCTTACACGATTCACAGATACGCGTGACCGCCACATATCCGTTGCGACAATGCTTAAATTTCAAATGGCCCACACCACACGATGTTTCGTTAATAGCCTCGAGTAATGTGTCTATGCTGAGGTATACACCTGGCGGCACACAGACGCGCTCTTCCTTAAAGTCGGTGCTTGCCATGCTACCTGGTGCTACTCGGTTTGTTATGACATTCATAAAGTTCCGCTCGCCTTCGGGTGGGACATGCAAAATCGTTGTGGGTATGTGTATTTCAGCTAGAGAAACAGCCCAGCTACCGTGAAGAGACATAAATTGTGGTAAATGCGTGGTATACCTAGTTGTCACATTATCAGGATAATAATTTATACTACTATTACTGGGTAAAACCATGTAAAATTCCTCCTTCATTTTGCCGACTGTTGCTCAGATGCCTTCGTTTGCACTCTCGATAACTCAGCCTCATAAAATATGCCGTCGATATCCTCGTCGTGGAGATCGCTCAGGATGTATGTCACAGGACAAATGCTGCGCGATACACGTATAATCTTAAATAACTCGCTGCTCCAACCACCCTCGTAACCTTTTACGAAGGCTGCCTTCGCACTACTGATGCGCACGATGTCGCCCACACTGTATTTGGGAGAGCAATTCTCGGTTCTTTTGTACCGCTGTATCAAGTTATTACGGGCCCTAGCCGCTGTAGCGTGTGTCACCGCGACAGGAGCCATTTTTATGCCGCTATGCGTGGTGTGATTGTACGCCGAAACGATGTTCTGTAGAACGTCTAGGTAACGTTTTTTTCTAGAATACGTAAAATACCGCCACATTCTTTCTTTCAATGTTCTATTGAATCTCTCGACAATAGCCGCTTTTATATCAGGGTTTCGAGCAACACGGAACTGTATGTTCTTTTTCTTTAAGAGAGCCGGGAATGTAGCACCGGTGAATTCTTTACCCCTGTCCGTCTGTAGGTAAATGGGTGATCGACCGTTACTATTTTTTTAGATAAAATGAGATCAAACGCATTAGCTACAGATGCAGCAGACTTGTCACGTAAAGGCTGAACCCATGCGAATTTACTAAGAACGTCTATAACGACTAAGAGATAAACATAACCATCATTATAATCTTTAATTGAGCGAAGATCCACGAGATCAGCCTCCCAGAAGTCATAAATGTTTCGGACATTATAAAAACGACGCGGATAATGACGCCGCAGAGGTCTGTGCTTTGTATAAGTATCCTGCGTTTCAAGCCACTGTATCGTCTTCACACGGGAGATTTTTTCTGGCGCGCCAGGCGTAACAATTTGGTAACACCTGAAAACGATGCTTCATGGGCGGGGTTAAAGTACACGTTTTCTAAGATTTTCATTATTATAATTTCAAGTTAGCCCAAGTTACACGTATTTTCTTATTATGATAGCCACCACCTCTCTGCTTATCTCCCTGTGTCTGCCGCACTGGCGATCTGTTCTCGGGACCACTGAAAAATGCTAACTGGTCCGTATCGGGTGATCTCTCGCTGTTTCTACTACTATCATCAGCCTGCGATTGACGCTGTGGTGTGATAGCTCTAGACTCCGCCCACAGCTCCTCGTTACTGATAAACTCCCGAGGTGTCTTGATCGCTCGTAGAACCCTGGCAAAGGCGTTGCGCCCAGCCGGATTAGGTATTTTCCTAGTCCTCATAGCATCGTTCACGAGATCAACAATATTTGAATCCTTTATTGGTTTCCCGCTGACCGACACGACACCGTCAGAATCCCAAGAAAAATTAGATCGCGGAGCCCTACGCAAACGGCGAAGCAGCAGTCTCGCTTTCGGGCGAAATTTAGCTGGTACGCTCTCAATTATGACGGTATCATTCACGCCGTCACTGGTTTCGCTTTCTTCTCTTTTTCTATCATAGGCAGCCTCTACATTGTGTTTATTCTTCATAAGGTCTCGGTACTGCTGAGCTCTCTCATCATCGATGAAGTGGAGATAACGTTGTAGTACAGTCACGTACGCAGCCCACTTTTCCCTCTCATCCTTGTATGCGCAGGAATGCAAAATTTCATTCATTTCCGCGTCTAATCGAGCCAGCGTAGTGTCAATACCCCGCACTGGCTGTGCTTGAGGCGCATCCACGTTAAAAACAGGCTGCGTATGACTTTGTGTGTTCAGGCGCGTTAGATGCTCCTCCGGCACGAGTACCATTTTTCTTGCGTGCTCCATTATCCACGACCGCCGATCAAACTTGATAGAACAGTACCTAGTATTGGTGCTAATAAGAGAGGCAGAAATCCACCGCTTTGAACAACAAACCGTTTTTTACTCTTCCAACAGCCTTTTTTTGAGGCTAAACGCCGGAGAACCGGTGCGTGTCGGCGTAATTTTTTTCTCTGGTCGGGCTTCAGTGGTACATTACCGCAGAGAACGTTCAACGCACACTCACAAATACAGCGGATAATGCTCGGATCCGCTTTGCGTAAAACAGCCTTGCGCTGCTCCTTATTCAGGTGTTGAAGAGCACGCAATATCGCAACGTGTTTTTTGCAGAGCGGTGAACCACCCTGCGCCATTACGTCTGATGAACTGCCGATCGTCCTGATGTATCACTCCTTTTTAAACCCTTTGCACGACATGTCTTTGGGGCTGTGGTCCCCCTAAGAATGTACCACACACACTGACAAACGGAGTGACTAGCACTTATTAGTTTTTTGTGCGTGTCAGATGTATTACGCGCTGTGTTGGGTTGTTGAAATACACTCAATATAGCTATACATTTTTTGTGACACGACGATGCTTTAGGCGCCATTACATGCGTTGAACTGGTAATTCGCTTGTACCCGAACTGCTTTTTAACTTTTTCCGCGGTATGTACACAAAATGATGGGTGTCGTCGGGAAAAATACAAGTACGGAATCTACAGTTATCAGGTGTTGATTGTTTCAAATCGAGTAACAAATAACCATGCGGTTTGGATGTTGCGTCATGATAGGCCTCTTGTAGAAACCGCGGGTTTTCCGGGCATACCTGGCGCGCGAAATGTTGAATTTGAGCACGATCACGAGGATTTTTGAAAATTACGATATAATTGGCGTTCAATAAAATATCGCGCTGACCGTGTCCTTGATGGAACAAGTTTTGGGTAATAAAAATAACACTCAGGTTTTTATGATGGCTACCTTTGGTGAAAAGATCTACAACGTTATTGTTCGATGCCTCGCGCATCAAATCGTCGATTATTATGAGTTTTGCACGAGGATCATTCGCGTAATCGGTGCTCTGAGGCAGACCTTCATGAAACTCTATTGATGCACCATACTCTGTGTATGCGGGCTGCCACTCGGAATAATAGAAAATAATTCTCTCGATTGACATGAGCTCTATGAACTTTAAAAACTTTTTTACGAAGTACGTTTTACCGCAGCCCGTGGGGCCGCAGATCATCGAGGTCCAGGGATGTTTCCACCGTGTATCCATCTGTACGAGTGAGCGTAAAGTTTTAAACGGGCCTGATCCGTTGTACAGGGTGGGCCATCTATTGGTACGTTTTTAAAAATGCGATCAAAAGAGTATGCATTGATATTTTTTATTAATTTTGTTGTTGTTGTAAAGCTAAAAGTATCCCCGTCAAGAATGAAAAACGATTTCGTTCATGTGGCTCCCTCTACTGGCCTTACAGTATGCCATTCGGTCACCCCAATTAGTGATGACATTTTGAACTACCTCGGCGCCAATTTCACTCAAAACAGTCGTAATGTTGTTTTTCAAAGCTGGAATTGTCTCTGGATTATCCGCATAACATCGGTCTTTAACGGCACCCCACAGGAAGAAGTCCAGCGGTGTCAAATCGCAGCTACGCGCAGGCCAATTGACATCTCCTGAACGGCTGATTATGCGGTTGTTAAACTTGGTGCGCAGAAGGTCGATCGTAAGTCGGCTTGTATGGCATGTGGCGCCATCTTGTTGAAACCAAAGGTCGTCCACATTCATAGCGTCGATTTTAGGCTATAAAAAATTGGTCAACGTGGCTCTGTAGCGTTCGCCATTGACGGTAACGGCGTTGCCAGCATCATTTTCGAAGAAAAATGGGCCAATTATGCCACCACGGCAAAATCCACACCAAACTGTGACTTTTGGAGGATGCATCGGTCTCTCTACGATTGCGTGTGGCTGTTCCGAACCCCAAATCCGGCAGTTTTGCTTGTTCACATATCCGCCGAGATGGAAATGCGCTTCGTCCGAAAAGATGATTTTTCGACCAAAATCGACGTCATTATTGAGCTGGTCTATGGCCCACACAGCGAACTGATATCGAAGCGGATGGTCATTTGCTTTCAACTCCTGAGTCATCTGGATCTTGTAGGCGAATAATCCGAGGTCTTTGTGCAATATTCTCCTCAGGCTGGTGCGACTAATGCTCAGTTGCTGCGATCGGCGTCGAGTTAAGGTCGTCGGATTCTGTCTCACACTTTGGGCCACAGCCTCAATATTCTCGGGTGTGCGCACTGTCCGAGCTCTGGGACCACTTCTGTCATCCACTAATATCCCTTTCTCACGAACTTTCTTCACCAATTTGCGTATAGCGCCTTCGGTGGGTGCTTTATCACGACCCATATTTCTTTTCAAAATTCGCACAGTTTCGGCGACACAGCACTGACTTTGAAAATAAGTTTTTTAAATTTCAAAACGCTCTTCAAGAGAAAACATGTTGTTTCGTGCCGCGGACAGTATGGCTAATGAACTGTAAAATTTTCGGGTCTGTAGCTCGTTTGCCGTTGTCATACGACGAAATTCAAAAACGGACCAACAGATAGCCCACCCTGTATATGCAGCAATTACGGCATTTGCTATATGAGATGGCACTACGGCGTCTTCGGTTTTTGTGTAATTAACGTATAATACTTGATTATTAACAGGTAGTATACCTGTGATATCGTGCTCGGGGCTGTTCAGTAGCTCCATAAGTTTTTTACGTGTTGATACTATTTCACTTTTGGGTAAATTCTCGCGCTGCCCAAATTTACCCCAAAACGAATTAAGACACAGTTTAGCTACTGAGCGCAGACCAGGGTTTTTTGCTATAGCACTACGACATAGTTCAATTCCCTCGGAAGTCTTGAAAGAAGCAATATAATTGTCTTGCTCTGTCTCGTCATCTAAACAGTTCGCGGGCCAGCCGCTGGCCTCTTATTTGATTTTAAGACAAGTGTTGATATATTCGACAAAAAGACCCCCCTCCTGGGTATCACGGTTATACTGCGTTATCCCATACTGCCAGATTTCACTCACGTTTAATACTTTATAACCACACATGACGGCTTTTCGCAGTTCATCTACCACCCAGGTACCTGTTAATGACCTCTCCGCAGGGTCTTCGTGGGGGCACGCATCTTGACCCATTGTTTCGCAACAGCTACGACACAAGCCGAATAATAAACGGTGGTGCATACGCAATGGTAGCACGGGATGGTAAAGATTTCGCGGGGGTAGTACCGTGCATCTAACAAGACCCTCGACGCGCGAAAGATCCGTGTTTTCGGGTCCGGTTAATTCCATACACTCGTCACCGACATACACTGTAGGGTGCCCTATAGGATATTTACCGTATTTGCAGACATACGGATACAATGAGCAGACGTCCACATACCGTATCTGCTCCCCGTCTTTTACGTCGTATAGAGTGACCATGTTTTCTGTGCGTCCACCGAAAAATGCATCGCGTGGATCGAGAGGATCTAATTTGACTAGAGCATGATCACGCACAAAATTACTCATTTCTGTATCTGCTTTTACCATGCGGTCATACGCGCACTCCCAAATTTCTGTCAGCGTATATCCGCTTGAGCGGATTCTGTGCGATATGGTGTTTGTTCGCTCGAGACGCTCGTCCATCGTCGCACCGTCACTCTGTTTACGATCCCTATTCACAGCGAAACAAGCGGTGCACCCGTGCCAATAACAACCGTGAAACTGTAACACATGAGTTGCGTCGTTTGTTTCATAGTAACCGTCTACCATTAAATTTTGGGGTAACTTAAATTCACGCGACCGCCCTGCATGGATAATATGATGGCCTAAAGAGTGCTCCATCCACACGTGCCACGAAATCGCTTTTTTTGATTGGTTATGAGCCCACCTGTACCCACCCGTAGGTATAATATCAATAGTGCTGCTTTTCAAGAAGTTTTTTCGAAAAATTTGAAAACATGCCGACGCTATTGTTGTATTTTCGCTAAACAGACAAACACGACCGCTGTCCATGAACATCTTTCGGAAAACGACACAAGCCTGTCGTAATATTGTGACATCGTTCTTACAGTAGCTTGTAATTTCTTTTGAAAAATCGAACACGTAATCGGCATTCTTTAGATCGTTATACCACACAGAAAAACGCTCGCGTTCTGCCACGCGCATCGTGTCAGGAGAATAGTGGTCTCTGGAGGGCAGTGGACCGATATAATTTTGATTTTCAGGTCTGTTAAATAAATAGGGAAAAGACCCTTTGGCAAGAGCGGTCCTCAGGCCGAAGGCTTTTGGTAATGCGCTCAGAAGCATGTGGAAGTAATGCAGACTATCGAGAAATACAACTTTGCCAATGCGCATCGTGATAATTTTAGTACCGTTCATTATTAACGACGGTAACTGTGTTTTTTTCTCTTCTATTAAATAGCGTAGGATGAACTGTGCGTCGAAGCCGCCCGCGTTATGAGCTATTAAAAATGTGTGTGAGAAACCGGGGATAGTTTTCATACCTAGCTCTACCAGTTGACACACAGGGTTCGTCCTAAATATAAATTCGTGAACACCGCAATACTCGCACGGCTCCTTGATGGATTCATTGTCGCAGCAGCGTGTGCAAACGCGTTGAGCCACACAGAGATTTGGCTCGTGAATACGTACGGAAGGATCGCCGTTTACAGGTGTACACTGCTGTGTTTCAAAATCATAAAAAATAAATATGTTCTCTTTTGATGTTTTAACAGAGCGAACAGGCATCATGAAACACAGATGATTATATGGCTGGCGAGATTTGCACGTTTTACAAAAGCCCACACCGCATATATGATTCTTCTTTTCCAAAGGTCTTATAGAACGGAAACAATTACGACAGCGTTTAAGAGACTCGCAAACAGTATTTACGTTGCGTCTACGCCTGATTGCGACAACTTTATGATTTTGTAGATACCTCTCGCCAAAGAAATCACGATTACAGAGCTCACACCTGATTGTACCGGTCGAGAGTGTTTCGCATGCCGGTGTTTGAAGACAGCGGGGGCATTTCTTTTTTAAACATCGATGGTTATAACGAAAACGAGCATTACAAGCTGCACAAAAGTTTAAACTACCTACAGCGCCCCGCAGGTTTAAAATGGGCTGAAAGTGGTGTGAGCGTTCGTAATACAAAATATATAATGTGTGACGAACCGAGCCAGCGATAGCCGTAACCACCCGTGTCCCGTCGAATAAGGGTGCCTCGCGTCGTCCCAATGTCAAAAATTCAAAAACTATGATTGCAACCCTCTTTTGAGCCAAATAATCCTGATACAAAGCAATTTCACGCATTGTACAACCAGCGCGTGGTATGTTAATACCGCCATTTCTCGTAAGCTCAAGCGCTGCCTCTTCTTGAGCTAACCCATTAATTTGTCTAATAATTTGCCACCTCTTGTGCAAAGCACCCGTACGTATTTCACCCCTCTCGACGTATGCCAGAGCTGCTGCTAGCGAGCGCGGTAAACACAGATTATCTGTGTTTTAATCGTTAAAATAGATTTTTTAGCAATACCCTCGTGTGTTAAACCCTTCCGCCCGCGGCCCTCCACACCTTTAACAATACACGCTTTGATATTAAAAGAGTCATCAATATTCATAGTCGCTGTACTTTGAGCGACACTTGTGATTAATTGCCATATATCCTCGAATGTATAGTCGCGAACCGGTCGAAATGAAAGCCAAACAGGGCCGTGTGCTAAACTATTCGCTGCGAACGAAATTCCTGCATAGTCGCAGCCCTCGCAGTATCTCGTGAGATGTGTTAAAAGATCGCGGAACGCTCCTTCGAGCCACGCTGTTACGCCCACTCCCGGGGGCGGCTGACGGATACGCATTGTCGTCTCACGGCCGCGTAGTTTAAAACGTTTAAAATAACGATCTGCGTCGTGTATGATAAGGATCCTATCCCCCGGTGGTTGCACATCTCCAAACACCTCGGTTCTCGGTGTTCTGCGCTTTCTCCCTGCACCCGTTTGTATATCTGTAATAAAAGGACCGTGTAAGACGTTGGCGTTTTATGCCTAAAAATATATATTGTAGCTTTAATGTACCTTGTTTTAATTTTGGTACCGTAAGAATGAGACGTCTGAAGAATATCCTATGACTGATAGAGCGGGTATCAGTAAGAACCACGTGGTGTGTCTTATACATTCTTACCTGACTCGGAGGAATCCATAAGGTGTTGAAACCAATCGTCATCAGCTCTTCGGATTGGCTGCTCGTCAACACCATTTAGCAAATCGTGCTCTACGTCGTATTCACCAAGCTGATTTCCGAGCTGGGCGTATATTCTGTCTTCTTCTTCTGGTGCCTGTCTGTAGGCGTGATTGCTGTTATCAGGAATAACATCGTCTGCGTCGCCCTCGTCGCTGCTATCGGTGTCATTTCCTTTAAGAAATCCGCTACCCGCGGGTCTTAGACATAGGCCTGAAGGGCCTGCAACTGATTCTCTTTCTTCTTCTTCTTCTTCTTCTTCTTCTTCTTCGTCTTCTTCGGTAGGGTATGGGCTTTGACATAGACCTGATCGGCCAGCGAGCTGCTCTCTTCCTCGAGCAGTGTGCGCTGTTTCTAAAAATAATATTTATAAATTTGAGAGAAATAAAAATAAGCTTTGAATTGGGAATTTCAATAAATAGAAAATTTCAATACTTACCATCGGCAGCGTTTTCCTCCTGATACTCTACAGCGCATGTAGCTTCTACGAGAGCGGCTTCTTCATCGCTCGACGCATCCAAAAATTGTTGATAACCTGTTGCATCGTTTTTATTATAAAAAATATAGCTCTTTTTTAAAACCCTTGCAAAAGAGTACTTACCCCTGATTTCATCTACAATGGCGCGGACGCTCTGAGATTCTTGAAGACCTCGTCTTTGTAACTCTTCATACACACATGTTAACACGCGCCACCCCTGTAGTATACCTCTGTTATAAGCTGTCACTATATTGCGCTGGGGTGCCCACCATATAAGATATTTCAAACGCTTAACGAGCCTATCGCCCGATAAATGTCTTAGCTCATAACACCACTCAGCGTCACAGCGGCGTCGTATCTACACACTATGTAATTTTACAAAACGTAAAAAAGCGCGAATACATTTGCGAAGGACACGATCTGCCATAGTTACACAATAAAATATAACGCACTGTTACACTGCTCGATCGAGGCTGTAACTTCTGTGTCAAAAGAGGAGCATAAAAGATGGTCTTATGCTCATATTTTGATTTGTATGCATTTTTGACCAAAGCAGCGAGACAAACGTCTTGTGTAAAATATGCAGGGGTATCGGTTTCACGAGGCGTTAGATCGTTCGTAAAGGCGACCCGTCTACCCAAGCCGTCTTTATACATACATAGGTGTACGAGTTTATTCATTATTTAAATAAATCTGTATCGAGCATCCTGTCTTAATTTAGCAAAATTTCGAATCGTATATCGAATATTTTTTCCGAGCATGTACCATATTCGGGTAGCAGAGGTTGTTAAATAATTGATTAATGTCGGTAAATACTATTGAAAATATTATATAAATAGTAATTTATTTAATATTTATTTAATATATAAAGAAAATAAAAAGAAACAGATAGAGAGGTTGCTATAGATCGTTCTCCCTCATATATATATATATATATATGCCGTTTAAAGAGACGGAGAACACGTGGTCTCTGTTTCAAAGCATAGGCGCGGTGGAGGTGAAAGGGAGAGGGGTATACGATCGACCGTATGTGGTATTAACGGCGTCTCCTCTTTGTGCGGCAGTCCGTTAGCTCGCTCGCCTTCTCTCTCTCTCGCACGTACTCTACGACTCTACAGCTGATCATATACCCTATTAACGGCGTCTCCTCTTTGTGCGGCTGTTCGTACAGAGCACGGTATGGTCTCTCTTGCACCTACAGTAATTTCTATAACTCTTTCTCTCTCGTTTTTTCACGTTAATTCAAATAAATTACCATACTATATGCAGCCGCTATTGCTCGCTGTTTTGTATATTGTATAATCGATGTACTTGAGAGTTTGGGTTCAAAATTTTGGGGTTCCCGAAAGGTCGACCCTTCATTGAAACATTTAACGTTAATAATACACGGGTCCTAGTGTATAATAGTATAACAATACCACGTTTCGCGTAAACGATTTTTCTCGTTTATAAAGTCTAGACAGTGTTTTGTTAACAGCTATAATATAGGCACGTTCAGTCATCGCATGATCGATCTGTCTCTGTGTCGCTATTTTTCTCATACCAATGCGTCATATGCACGTGCAAAAACGCTGAGGTAAGCTTCGGGATGATTCTGAGTTGCACCGCAGGCTGGTAGCAGGGTGTTCACGGCTCTCAACGGTCGTTAGAATTCAGTCATTCTTCGCGTAGCATGGCCCGCAGAGTGGGGGTTGGAATAGGCCAAGGAGTGGGTGTCGCCATAGTGCACACATACGGTAAAATATATATATATATCGAGCAGAAACAGGCATATATATATATACTACCCTGCGGGCCGTACTCGGTGACCACGGAGTAATAATATATAATAATATCGACAGGGTCCATCCCCACTCTATATTCTTGGTTTTGAATATTTAATGTAAATTTGTGGAAGTACGAGAGAGAGAGAGAGAGAGAGAGAATAAGGTGTGCACACTCGCGCTCGCTACAAGAGTCTTCCACATATGGTTAATACCATAACGATCCTTGGCGCATAGACAGCGGCTCAGGCTGGCAATCCGAGGGTCTCGAGTTCGAGTCCCGCGCTTGCATCGGATTTTTTTAATTATAAAAGAAAAAATAGCGAAAATAAAAACAGCGTGTCACCATACCGACACGCTCTGAAAAATAAAAAATGGCGGAAATGTAAGCAGCGCTCCACCATACCGACACGCTCCGAGAAAAAAATGGTTGAAATGTAAGTAGCGCTCCACCATACTAACATGCACCGAAAAAATTTATATAAATAAATAAAAATATATATATATATATAAAGTAGTGTGCCCTATGGCGACTCGCCCCACCCCCTCTCCTCCTCCTGCGCACCTCTTCCCCCCGCACCCACGACCGACCGAGCCACGGACTCGGAGGCCGCGGAGTGGGGGAAAAGGAGTGGGGATAGGAGTGGGGGTCGCCATAGTGCGCACCCTACTACTTATATATATATATATATATATATATATATATTGAAAAATGCAGTGCTGCCAGATCAACCTCTTTACCACACTACTTTCAAGAGCTTATATATATAGAGCTATCAACAGCTGATTATAACCGAGTCAAATCAGCAATCGTGAAATATTTCTAATCATAAATTATTAAATATGATCTCGTATAAATTTATACGAGTACAGTTTAAATTGCCCTAAGATTTATTCAATACAGAAAACCTTTCTACTAACCCTTTTTTATTTCGACGATTAATAAATAGTCATTTGACCATAGAGTGGCGCTACTCCTACCTTAAATAGTACTTTACCTCGAATCGCCCCTCGATTATTATCAAATAATTAATAATATACTGATGGCATAATGAAACAAACAAACAAGAAAACGGGAAATTTATTTAAAAATAGATAGAAAATTTATCGACCCTCGACGAAAATTCACTTTCTGTTGAATCTATTTGAAAATAAATTTTCTATCTATTTTTAAATAAATTTCCCGTTTTCTTATTTGTTTGTTTCATTATGCCATCAGTATAATATTAATTATTTGATAATAATCGAGGGGCGATTCGAGATAAAGTACTAGAAGGCAAATTATTTATTGCTGATTATATAACTAGCATGCATATTTTTTACATATTTATTGAATTTTCATCATTACACTATGCATACTTTGTTTTTATTAACCTTGCACCCGGTAGTTGCGTTGAACGCGGACGCGAACGCGAACATTTAACGCGGTATAACTTCAAAAATATTAATTTTAGAAAAAAAAGTTCAAAGTAAAAGTTGTAGAAAATTTGTCGCTTTAAAAGTTTGGTTACTAGTAGTTTATTGTTTAAACAATTATTAGAAGAGATATGAGTCAATAAAAAAGAAAAAGTCAGAAAACAAAAAGTAATAGTCATATAAGTCCTAAACGGTAAGTGATAGAAAAAAAATTATTTAACAAAAAAAGATAGAAAATTTCATTATGTACAATAAAGGCCATTGTCATTTTTGACCTCAAGTGCACGGTTACGGAGATATAGGCCGAGACGGTTTTTCGCAAAATGGCGGCACTTGCGTACACTTAATTTGTAAGTATTTTGTATATTTATATTCAGTAGGCCATACTGGACCTATCTAAACAATAAAATTACTCTTGGAATTTAGTGCAATGCGGACAAGAATAACGGGCTCCTCTATTGCCTGTACTATAATGCCCAAAAGTGTCGGGAGCATCGGCAGAACAAAAAATATGTGTGCAGTTCGCACACGGTAGAAGTGAAACTTGTAGAAAACTAAACTGCGAGAGAATGAGAGAAATGCAGTATGAGGAATAGAATATTTATTGAGTTTATTTATTATAATATTGGTACCAAGTTTAAAAGTTATTTTATATTTTATTATTGGAAAGTAGTATATCGGCCACTATGGCCACCCCCACTCCTATCCCCACTCCTACCCCCACTCCTTTTCCCCCACTCCGCGGCCGCCGAGTCCGTGGCTCGGTCGGTCGTGGGTGCGGGGGGAAGAGGTGCGCAGGGGCGGAGAGGGGGGTGGGGCGAGTCGCCATAGGGCACACTACTTTATATATATATATTTTTTTATTTTTTTATATAAATTTTTTCGGAGCATGTCGGTATGGTGGAGCGCTACTTACATTTCAACCGTTTTTTCTCGGAGCGTGTCGGTATGGCGGAGCGCTGCTTACATTTCCGCCATTTTTTTATTTTTCAGAGCGTGTCGGTATGGTGACACGCTGCTTTTATTTTCGCTATTTTTTCTTTTATAATTAAAAAAATCCGATGCAAGCGCGGGACTCGAACTCGAGACCCTCGGATTGCCAGCCTGAGCCTCTGTCTCTGCGCCAAGGATCGTTATGGTATTAAGCATATGTGGAAGACTCTTGTAGCGAGCGCGAGTGTGCACACCTTATTCTCTCTCTCTCTCTCTCTCTCTCTCTCTAGGGTGCGCACTATGGCCACCCCCACTTCTATCCCCACTCCTTTTCCCCCACTCCGCGGCCTCCGAGTCCGCGGCTCGGTCGGTCGTGGGTGCGGGGGTGAAGAGGCGCGCGGGGAGGAGGGGGGATGGGTCGAGTCGCTATAGTGCGCACACCTTTATATATATATATATATATATATAATTTTTCTGAGCGTGTCGGTATAGCGGAGCGCTGTTTTTATTTTTGACATTTTTATTTTTCCGGAGCGTGTCGGTATAGTGACACGCTGCTTTTATTTCCGCCATTTTTCCTTATATATATATATATATATATATGTGTTTATAAATGTGAATTTTATAATTAAAAAAAATTCGATGCCGGCGGTGAGACTCGAACCGTCGACCCTCGGACTACCAGTCTGAGTCGTTGCCTCTGCACCAAAGATCGATATGCATTTAAATGTACGTGGAAGACTCTTGTAGTGATTTTACCGTGTGTGAGCACTACGGCGACACCCACTCCTTGGCCCATTCCAGCCACCACTCTGCGGGCCATGCTACGCGAAGAATTACTGAATTCTAACGACCGTTGGGTTTGGGTTTGGGTCTCTCTCTGACTCTCTCTTATCAGGCACTGGTTTAACTATGGAGAACTGACATAAACACAACAACATAAAACCATGGCGGTTGTTTACGCAGAAGATGTATCGTGACGAGGAATACACACCTGGGGCCGTCACGTACTTACGACACAGCGTTTTACAAGGAATCGTTTACTAAGAGTCTCGCATAGGAGAGAGAGAGAGAGAGACGGCTCTGGATGAGAAGTCGCACCATGAAGACTAGAGTAAAGGAGCCCGAACGCAATGCTGGCGAATGGTCTGCGAAAGTGATGAACGATCCGCGCATTGTACCCGCGCGGTAGCGCCACCAGTACGCAATATATATAGTAATACAGTACGCTAATTTGAAATAGTCGATTCGTGATACAAACATGTGAAATCGAAAACGTATCAATAAACGAATAATAGCTCGATAAAACGCAAAACCAATAAAACCCGAATTGAAATTTTTAACCCAATTTGAGCGCAACTTGAAAGGGAAAAAACGCAAACCCAATAAAACCCGAATTGAAATTTTTAACCCCACTTGAACCCAACTCAAACCAACCCAACCCAACCCCATCCGGGGCAACAACTTAAATATTAAAAAACTCCATTATGTCATAATGGAAGTGTTAGCTCAATGTTTAGCGCGTTGGTATGACGTGCATGGAAGCCCGGGATCGAGTCCGCGTGGGAATTTTTGTTTCCAACTTCTCTCAAATTAAGCGCCAAAATGGAAAGATTATTTTTATTTTTAACCGAAATACAAGTAATTAAAACCCAACCCAACCCAACCCCATCCGGGGCAACAACTTAAATACTAAAAAACTCCAACATATCATAATTGAAGTGATAGCTCGATGGTTAGCGCGCTAGTATCACGTGCATGGAAGCCCGGGATCGAGTCCACGTGGAAATTTTTTTTGTCTAACTTCTCTCAAATTAAGCGCCAAAATGGAAAGATTATTTTTATTTTAACCGAAATACAAGTAATGAAGTGTTCCGTCGAGAGCTCGAGTTGGAGAACTTCGCTCCAACGCTGGACCATATGCTTTAAAAAAAACCCAAAATTTATGAATAAAAACAGAAATAAACGAAGATAGAGGATTTTTTAATTTTTATTTGACAAGTTACCTTCGGCACTTTGAGGACCGAAGCCTGTCTTTTTCCCAACCGCTTTCGCTGTGACCGGTCTGCGTCGCGCCCACTCCGACATGCTGAGAAATGACAATATTTCCCCATGTCGAGACTGAAAACAAAAAATAAATCTATTTGAATATTCCAGGGAATAAATAATAATGAAATGGGAGCAAGGAGTAGTGATATAAAAACATTTAAACAGGCTTTATCGGCGAACGTATATTTAACCTAAAAAACTTTGTTTTGTGCAAACATCATGCATGACACATTTTCTGCATGAAACAAATCTCCAATGGTATTGAAATTTATGCGAATTGTTGCATTCATTTATAAAAATTCGATGACGATAGCATGCAATGCCGAAAAAAAAGAAAACTATTTGTCAATGTGGTTTGCATGCCAATCTCGATGCTTGTCGGCAATATTTTCGCTAATTCGCGCATTAATGTCGTGAACATACTGTTTTCTTACCTTTATTCGATAGTAATTAGCTGTTTTTGTATTACAATACTCTTTTTAACACCACAATTCACAATATTACTCAACACGTCACTGTATATAAGTACGTGTGTCAGTACGTATGGCACTGACAACTGACATAAGCCAAAATTCTCGCGCGTCACGCATCTATCCTATCCACCACCTATCTTATTCCGTCCCAAGCGCTGGCATCGGTTGCGGATACATCTCGAACTATAATATCTTTCATCACTTTCGCGATCCATTTTTCGACGATTCCGCCATATGCGTTCGGGCTCCTTTACTCTAGTCTTCATGAGTCGCACGCTGTCTGTCTCTTACAGCAGCTGTGTGCGCGAGAGAGAAAGAACTATAGATGTGTCTATAGGAAGACAGTGACCATCCTACAGGCGGTGTCTTTTATTTTCTTTACACCAAATAAATATCAGTTTTCGTATATATACATTTGGTTATTAGCTCATAACTTTTCAATAGGGATCCAAACTGAAGCGAAATTTTTTCGTTTTTGAATGTACTTTTAAAAAATAGAGAAAAATTATTTGAGGTTTTTGAATGTAATTTTTAAGCTTAAATTAAAAATTTTTAATTTTACTAGCGAGGGTATTTTTTTTATTTTTAAAAATGAACGTATACCGCATGCCGTATATCGTAACATATTTGAAATTAATTTAATAATTTATAATTACTAGTATATCTGCATTATTATGTGTAAAAGCAATAACGTTTGTGCGCGATACGATACCTCCTAATTATATTAACAAATTAACTACCTGTAAACCTGCAAATACACCGATTATTTTATGTGCGAAAGAGAGCGCAATAGTGTTTTGTAAAGATAAGAGAGAGAGAGAGAGAGAGAGAGAGAGAGAGAGAAAGAGAGAAAGCATACAGAGCGTTGTACGAATAGATGCGCGCAGGGGAGAGCTCGATGCATGGTAGTGCTATGTGCAAGAGAGAGAGAGAGAGAGAGCCGCAGGTTGCGCATAAGAGCGAAAGAGACAGAGGGGCGAGCTCGCGAAGATGCCGTAGCATCCACGAGCTGTAGCGTACCTCCCCCCGTACCGTTCACCACCACCTCGCCTATACTATGGATGAGAAGTCGCGCGCTCTCTGTTTCTTACAGCAGCTGTGTGTGTGCGAGAGAGAAAGAACTATAAATGTCTCTATAGGAAGACAGAGACCGTGCTACAGCCTGCTTCTCTTATTATATATATGTATATATATATATATATATATATATATATTCACTATATTACACGCCAAACAGGATAGCTGTCAGAATTTTTATTTTCTCGATTTTTGAAATACGGCAAATTTTTAAATTTTTTGATTATCCTTTAAAAATATATCGTCTTTAAAAAACCGCTCTTTCTGACTATTTATTCATAACTTCTTTAATAGTAGTTCAAATTAAATCTTTATGGAAAATTTTCGTTTTTGAATGTGGTCTTAAAAAATATAGAAAAACCATTTGAGATGTTTTTATTTGTGCTTGTTACGTTCAAATTTTTAATCTTATATGTATAAAGACGTCCAGTCTACGCTAACGCCTCGTGAAACTGACACCCCTTGCATATTTTAAACAAGACGTGCCTTGTTGATTCGATCAAAAATGCCTGCAAATCAAACACGAGCGCGAGATCGTCTTTTATACACTTAAGATGATGCAAAAGTTACAGTCTTAATCGAACAGCGTAACAGTGCATTATATTTTATTGTGAGTGATGGCAGATCGGGCCCTTCGTAAATGTATTCGCGATTTTTTGCGTTTTGTACAACTGCACAGTGTACAGATACGGCGTCGTTGCGACAGTCAGTGGTGTTACGAATTAAAACATTTATCGGGTGATAAACTCATCAATCGATTGAAGTACCTTATATGGTGGGCGCCTTTGCGCAACATAGTGGCGGCGTATAACAGAGGTATATTGCGGGGTCAGAGGGTGTTAACGTGTGTGTATGAGGAGTTACAGAGAAGAGGCCTTCAAGGATCTCAGAGTGTTCGTGGTATTGTTGATGAAATCAGAAGTAAGAACTTTTTTACAAATTGTAAAAAATAATGAAAACGACATAATATGGCGGAAATGATATAATAGGTTATCGGCAACTTTGGGACGCATCGAGTGATGAAGAAGCTGCTCTTGCAGACGCTGTCTGCACTGTAGAAAATTTGGAGAAACATATCGTGAAACGTAAGTATTTAGATTAACTTATCTAAAATTTATAAATATTCATTCTTCGAACTACTACGTAACTGCACGGAAAGAATCTTTAAGTAATTTTTACTATGAAATTATAGTAGCCGAGCGACAAATGTGCAATTCTTCAAGTTTTAGGAAATAAATTATACATTTGACGGAAATGAATAAAAAATTTACTGTTCCATGACAGAAATTAAAAATATTTTCAAGAATTTTTACTGAAGTTAACAGTAAATTTTTAATGTAACGTACAAATTTTCATAATAAAAATTAATAAGAAATTCTTTTCGTGTAACAAAACCATTGATTTTTCAATATTGCGGGCTTAACTTTATTCTTATTCTCTTCTTTAGAAACACTGGTACAAACCTATGGAGAACAGCAAAGTGAGCCGATTGCAGGTCCTTCAGGACTATGCCAAAGATCAAAAAGCATCGGAAGATCTGAAATAATCGATACGGGTAGCAGCGACGAAGAAGAAGAAGAAGATACTTTCGCTAATATTCCTGACGATCGTAACGCCCCCGTTTTATCATCGCAAGAAGAAGGAGAAGAGGGTACTTACGCTGATATTTCTGACGATCGCAATGCCGTCGTTTTATCAGCGCAAGGAGATGAAGAAGAAGCGGTGGAAGAAGTGGTAGAAGATAATAGGGTTGTTCACCAGTATGAGAATCAGATATGGGAATACCCGATAGAGGGCAATATGATGAACAACGATGAAGAACCAATACCGTTAATTGATGATTGGTTTCAACATCTCTTGGATGACACCGACTCTGGTAAGCATAGCCTACTTTTATATCTAAAAAAGTAAAGCGCTTATTCTAGTGAGCAAATAAACGCAATGGCTAATCTATCGTAGGTTATTCAACACAGGGATTATTGTTTGATGAATAGCCGAATTCTATTATATAAAAGGTACCAATAATACTGATAATAGGCTTGAAAAATGTATGTATACGTTAACAATGTAAAGATAATCACCCGTATTTATTTTCAGAGACGCAGCTTGGCGCTGGGAAGAGGCGTACATACACTGGTACAGAGCCGTTCAGGGATGTTCAACCACCCGGAAACCGCTTCGAGATCATCAGGGATTTCACACGCTATTTTAAACGTTTCAAACTTCAAGGACGCGAAACTACTCTGCGTATCAGACCACCTCACGTAGGTTCGTCTGTAATAGATTGGCTCGGTGGTGCATTCCGTGATCTTCTGACACACATCACCAGCACCTGTGCCGGTAGTGACGATGTAGGAATGTCATTTACAGCAGATAGTTTAGCACACGGACCAGTATGGTTGTCCTTCCGACCTGCCAGAGACTATACGTTTGAAGATGTCTGGCAATTGATAACTAGCGTTGCTCAGCGTGCAGCATCTTTGAATATCGGTGATGTGTGCATTATAAAAACCTGTATAGTGAGAGGCGTCGAGGGTCGTGGTAGAAAAGGTCTGACCCACGAGGCTGTTACGAAAAAATCGATATTGACAATCCGTAATTTTGATAATTTATGCTTACCACGCTCACTGGTAGCAGCGCGCGCATATGCCGAGAGGGGTGAAATACGCTCGGGAGACTTACATACTAGATGGCAACGTATTAGGCGGATTAACGGTTCGTTGCAAAAAAACGAAGCTATTAATCTTACGAGAGCTGCTAATATCACTGTGCCTACAAACGGCTGCGGTGTATATGAGATCGCCCAATATCAAGATTATTTAATGCGCGATGGTATTGCTATTGTTGTATACGAGTTTCTAACTCTGGGACGTCGTCAAAAACCTTTATTCGATGGTAGAAAACGAATTTTGGCTTCTGTAGGCACGATAAAATACACGTTATAGATATTATATTACGAACGCACGCATCATTTTCAACCTATTTTGAATCTTCGAGGCGCTGTAGGCGGTAGAGCTTTTTGCTCGACTTGCAATGTAAGTAGTCGTCGAGATGATCACAGATGCTCAAACAAGAAATGCCCCCGGTGTTTTACGCTACCGCCCTGTAATCCTAATACAGATGATGCAATTAAATGTGCTGACTGTAATCGTATTTTTTTCGGAGATCAGTGTTTGCAAAAACACAAGACTGTCGCTGTAGTCAGGAACCGTCGAAGAGCGAGTGTGTGCGAAACTGTGAAACGCTGCCGTTGGTGTTTCCAAACGATAAGACCTTTAGAACGGAAGAAACATATATGCGGTGTGAAATACTGCAAGACGTGTAAATACAACGGACCGAATAATCATATGTGTTTCATGAAAAGTCTTCGTACATATAAAGACACGCGTAAAGCAGTTTTCATTTTCTATGACTTTGAAACACAGCAGTGCACACCTTTGAAGGGTGACACCTCTACTTTTGCTCATGAACCAAACCTTTGCGTAGCTCAACGACTCTGTACGTTTTGTTGTACTGATGATACCATAACAGAGCCGTGCGAATATTGCGGCGTGCACGAGTTTGTTTTCAAGCATAGTCCCGTAGCTCAGCTTGTAGAATTAGCTATGACGAGTATCAAGGGGTTTTCTCGTACAATTTGTATTGCTCATAACGCAGGGGGTTTTGATGCGCAGTTTATTCTGCGGTATTTAATCGAAGAAAAAAAGACACAGCTACCATCGCTAATCATGAACGGTACAAAAATAATTACGATGCGACTTGAAAATCTTGTGTTTCTCGATAGCCTACACTACTTTCATATGTCTTTAAGCGCTCTACCAAAAGCCTTTGGTCTCGCGAATACTGTAACAAAAGGCACTTTTCCTCATTTATTCAATAGACCTGAAAACCAAAATTATGAAGGTCCTCTACCAGGCCTGGAATATTATTCACCTGATACAATGCGTGCTGGCGAACGCGAACAATTTCTTGCGTGGTACCGGGCATTGAAAGATCGTAATTATCTGTTCAATTTTCAGAAAGAAATTGTTGATTATTGCACGACAGATGTTACGATATTAAGGCGTGCGTGTATGGCTTTTCGGAATATGTTTATTGCCAGCGGCAATGTCTGTCCGTTCGAAGAGTGTACAACAATAGCGTCAGCTTGTTTTCGCGTTTTTCGTAAAAACTTTTTGAAAGATAACACGATAGGTAATATTCCAACGAACGGCTACAGATGGGCTCATAACCAATCTAAAAAAGCAGTTTCATGGCTCGTGTGGATGGAGCACTCTCTAGGGCAACGAATTCTTCATGCAGGCCGGGGACGCGAATTTCAAATATTGCAAAATTTACTAGTAGACGGTTACTACAAAACAGACGATACCTCTCATGTATTACAATTTCACGGGTGTTATTGGCACGGTTGTCCGCGATGTTACCCTTTAAACAGGGATCGGCGACAGAGTGATGGTACATCGATGGACGAACGTCTCGAAAAAACTATAACTATATCGAATAGGATTCGAAAGGGAGGTCATGTATTAACAGAGATTTGGGAGTGCGAGTACGATCGCCTGTTAGAAACTGATGCAGAAATGCGTGTACTCATAAAGGACCATCCTTTAGTTGGTATAGAGCCTCTTAACCGACGCGATGCTTTCTTTGGGGGGCGTACAGAAAACATGGTTATGCTTTACGACGCCCAGAATTCGGAGCAAATACGTTATGTGGATGTCTGTTCTTTATATCCTTACATCTGTAAATTTGGTAAATACCCGATAGGACACCCCCGCGTATATACGGGCTCTGAATGTATGGAGCTGACAGGTCCAAATAATAACGATCTTTCACGCGTAGAGGGTCTTGTTAAATGCTGCGTATTACCACCTACGAATCTTTATCACCCCGTATTACCGGTGCGTATGCATCACCGCTTATTGTTTCCTCTATGCCGTAGCTGTTCCGAAAGTATGAACCCGGAAACATGTACGCATGAAGATCCTTCTGACCGTATGTTCGATGGTACATGGGTGGTCGATGAGCTACGCAAAGCTATCTCATGCGGTTATGTAGTTATCAAAGTATACGAAATTTGGCAGTATGAGATCACACAGTTCAATCGTGATACTCAAGAGGGGGGTCTCTTTGCTGCATATATAAATACCTTTTTGAAAATCAAACAGGAGGCGAGCGGTTGGCCCGAAAGTTGTTTGGAAGATGAAACGGCGCAAGAGCAATACATAACAGCTTTTGAGAGCTCTGAAGGTGTTAAGCTAGACCGCTGCAATATTAGAAAAAATCCCGGATTACGTTCTGTAGCTAAACTATGCCTTAATTCTTTTTGGGGTAAATTCGGTCAGCGTGAGAACTTACCGCAAACGATAATAATTTCGTCTCGTCAAAAGCTCATGGAATTATTGACCAGTCCTGAATATGAAATCACAGGTATTCTACCTGTTAATAACGAGATACTATATATTAATTACACGAAGATCGACACTGCTGTAATACCTTCTGATATAGCAAACGTTGTGATAGCAGCATATACAACAGCACAAGCGCGTTTGAAATTATATAGTTATCTCGAGCGCTTGGGTCCTCGTGCGCTATACTGTGATACAGACTCTGTAATATATGTATCGAAGAAGAATGACACCTGTGAATATGAGCCTCCGACCGGTCAACTTTTAGGGGATCTTACCGATGAGTTGTGCTCTTATGGTGAGGGTAGTTATATAAAAAGTTTTGTTTCAGGCGGTCCGAAATTTTATTCATTTATTGTGCAGTGCCCCGATGGTTCCGAAAATGAGGTGTGCAAGGTAAAGGGTATAACACTCAATTTGACCAACAACTCATTAATCAATTATAATTCTCTGCGCTCGTTTGTAACCGGTGAAAGAGAGGTACCTGTTGTATTACGCTACGACGATATTAGACGGACAGCATACCACCAGGTCGTTACGCGTCCTGAAACAAAAACCTGTATGCCATCGAGCGTCAAACGAAGGCGCCATGGCGAGTATGGTTCGCTCCCTTACGGTTACAGATCTTAGTTTATGAAAAATTATATTATAATTTTTTTGTAAATGCTGTAAATACTGTTAAACACTGTAAACCTTTATATTGTTACTGTAAAATAAAACTTTATACATATACCGAATATCTGAATACTTTATATATATATATATATATATATATATATATATATATATATATATATACTGTTGTATAGATAATACACTCATTCGTAGAGATGGATACGCGGTGGAAGCATCCCTGGACCTCGATGATATGTGGCCCCACGGGCTGTGGTAAAACGTACTTTGTAAACAAGTTTTTGAAGTTTATATCGCGAATGAACAGTGAGCCATTCGAGAGAATTATTTTCTATTATTCCGAGTGGCAACCAGCATACACAGAGTATGGTGCATCAATAGAATTTCATGAAGGCTTGCCTCAGAGTGCCGATTACGCGAACGATCCTCGTGCAAAACTCATAATAATCGACGATTTGATGCGCGAGGCGTCGAACAACAGCGTTGTAGATCTTTTCACCAAAGGTAGTCATCATAAAAACCTGAGTGTTATTTTTATTACCCAAAACTTGTTCCATCAAGGACACGGTCAGCGCGATATTTCATTGAATGCCAATTATATCGTAATTTTCAAAAATCCTCGTGATCGTGCTCAAATCCAATATCTCGCGCGCCAGGTATATCCGGAAAACCCGCGATTTCTACAAGAGGCCTATCACGATGCAACATCCAAACCGCATGGTTATTTGTTACTCGATTTGAAACAATCACCGCCTGATAACTGTAGATACCGTACTTGTATTTTCCCCGATGACACCCATCATTTTGTGTACATACCACGGAAAAAGTTAAAAAGCAATTCCGACACATGCGAATTACCAGTTCAGCGCATGTAATGGCGCCTAAAGCATCGTCGTGTCACGAAAAATGTATAGCTGTATTGAGTGTATTTCAACAACCCAACACAGTGCGTAATACATCTGACACGCACAAAAAACTAATAAGTGCTAGTCACTCCGTTTGTCAGTGTGTGTGGTACATTCTTAGGGGGACTACAGCCCCAAAGACATGTCATGCAAAGGGTTTAAAAAGGAGTGATACATCAGGACGGTCGGCAGTTCATCAGACGTAATGGCGCAGGGTGGTTCACCGCTCTGCAAAAAACACGTTGCGATATTGCGTGCTCTTCAACACCTGAATAAGGAGCAGCGCAAGGCTGTTTTACGCAAAGCGGATCCGAGCATTATCCGCTGTATTTGTGAGTGTGCGTTGAACGTTCTCTGCGGTAATGTACCACTGAAGCCCGACCAGAGAAAAAAATTACGCCGACACGCACCGGTTCTCCGGCGTTTAACCTCAAAAAAAGGCTGTTGGAAGAGTAAAAAACGGTTTGTTGTTCAAAGCGGTGGATTTCTACCTCTCTTATTAGCACCAATACTAGGTACTGTTCTATCAAGTTTGATCGGCGGTCGTGGATAATGGATCACGCAAGAAAAATGGTACTCGTGCCGGAGGAGCATCTAACGCGCCTGAACACACAAAGTCATACGCAGCCTGTTTTTAACGCGGATGCGCCTCAAGCACAGCCAGTGCGGGGTATTGACACTACGCTGGCTCGATTAGACGCGGAAATGAATGAAATTTTGCATTCCTGCACATACAAGGATGAGCGAGAAAAGTGGGCGGCGTACTTGACTGTACTACAGCGTTATCTCCACTTCATCGATGATGAGAGAGCTCAGCAGTACCGAGGCCTTATGAAGAATAAACACGCTGTAGAGTCTGACTATGATAGAAAAAGAGAAGAAGACGAAACCGGTGACGGTATGAGTGATGCCGTTATAATTGAGAGTGTACCAGCTAAATTTCGCGTGAAAGCGAAACTACTGCTTCGCCGTTTGCGTACTGCTCCACGATCTAATTTTTCTTGGGATTCTGACGGTGTCGTGTTGGTCAGCGGGAACCCGATAAAGGATTCAAATATTGTTGATCTCGTGAACGATGCTATGAGGGCTAGGAAAATACCTAATCCGGCTGGACGCGGTGCCTTTGCCAAAGTTCTCCGAACGATCAAGGCCCCTCGGGAATTTATTGGTAATGAGGAGTTGTGGGCGGAGTCTAGAGTTAATACACCACGGCGTCATTCGCAGTCTGGTGATAGTAGTACGAGCAGCGAGGGATCACCCGATACGGACCAGTTAGCGTTTTTCAGCGGTCCTGAGAGCAGATCACCAGCACGGCAAACACAGGGAGATAAGCAGAGAGGTGGTGGCTATCATAATAAGAAAAGACGTGTAACTTGGGCTAACCTGAAATTATAATCATGAAAATCTTAGAAAACGCGTACTTTAACCCCGTCCATGAAGCATCGTTTTCAGGTGCTACCAAATTGTTACGCCTGGCACGTCAGAAAAAAATTTCCCGTGTAAAGGCGTTACAGTGGCTTGAAGCACAGGATACGTATACAAAACACAGGCCCGTGCGCCGTCATTATCCACGTCGTTTTTATAATGTCCGAAACATTGATGACTTCTGGGAGGCTGATCTCGTGGATCTTCGCTCGATTAAAGATTATAATGATGGTTATGTTTATCTCCTGGTCGTTATAGACGTTCTTAGTAAATTTGCATGGGTTCAGCCTTTACGTGAAAAGTCTGCTGCATCTGTGGCTAACGCGTTTGATCTCATTTTATCTAAAAAATAGTAACGGTCGACTACCCGTTTACCTACAGACGGACAGAGGTAAAGAATTTACCGGTACTGCATTCCAGGCTCTCTTAAAGAAAAAGAACATACAGTTCCGTGTTGCGAGAAACCCTGATATAAAAGCGGCTATTGTCGAGAGATTCAATAGAACACTGAAAGAAAGAATGTGGCGTTATTTTACGTATTCTAGAAAAAAACGTTACCTAGACGTTCTGCAGAACATCGTTTCGGCGTACAATCACACCACGCATAGCGGTATAAAAATGGCTCCTGTCACGGTGAAACACGCTACAGCGGCTAAGGCCCGGAATAACCTAATACAGCGGTACAGAAGAACCGAAAACTGCTCTCCTAAATACAGTGTGGGCGACATCGTGCGCATCAGTAGCGCGAAGGCAGCCTTCGCAAAAGGTTACGAGGGTAGTTGGAGCAACGAGTTATTTAAGATCATACGTGTATCGCACAGCATTTGTCCGGTGACATACACCCTGCGTGATCTCCACGACGAGGATATCGACGGCATATTTTATGAGCCTGAGTTATCCAGAGTGCATACGAAGGCGTCTAAGCAACACTCGGCAAAATGAAGGAGGAATTTTACATGGTTTTACCCAGTAATAGTAGTATGAATTATTATCCTGATAATGTGACAACAAGGTATACCACGCATTTACCCCAATGTATGTCTCTTCACGGTAGCTGGGCTGTTTCTCTAGCTGAAATACACATACCCACGACAATTTTGCATGTGCCACCCGAGGGCGAGCGGAACTTTATGAATGTCATAACAAACACAGTAGCACCCGGTAGTATGACAACCGCCGACTTTAAGGAAGCCCGTGTCTGTGTACCTCCAGGTGTATACCTCAGCATAGACACATTACTCGAGACTATTAACGAGATATCGTGTGTTGCGGGTCATTTGAAATTTAAGCATGGCCGTAACGGATATGTGACGGTCACACGTATCTGTGGATCGTGTAAGAACGCGGAACACTCGTTCTACTTCTCCGACGTATTGAACAAGATTTTAGGATTCACCGAGGCCAAGGACGTGGTAGTTCAGAGTGAGTACACTGCTCAGAGACCTGCCAATCTAGCCCATGGGACCCCAAATATGATGTACGTTTATACGGATATCTGCGAGTCCTATATCACCGGAGATGTGCATACGCCGCTGCTACGTGTCGTGCCAATCGTTGCCGCTGATAATCGTAATTATGGATCGGTGAAGATAAGAAACTTCTCGCCACCACGCTATATTCCCCTATTACGCACTAGTTTTCAAACAATAACGATTGATATAAGGGATGAGTTTGGTAAGCCTATACCATTCGAGTACGGGACGTTGACGGTGACGCTACAGTTCAAACGTACAGATTAACCTGAACTAATCTAAAATGGCTTACTATGACGAATACTTTGATATGCAAACGGGCGGTGGTCGAACCGGTTATGGTGGTATCAGTCATGTGTATATAGGCTCACCAAATCAAAGGGGTCACGGTATTGGGAGCTTCCTCGGAGGTCTCTTCCGACGAATAATACCTCTCTTGAAACATGGCGCTCGGGCTGTTGGTAAAGAGGCTCTTCGCTCGGGTATCAACGTGGCCACCGATATCATGGATTCTGGTATTCACCCGCGAGAAGCATTCAAAACACGCCTGCGCGAATCAGGGGAGAATCTGAAGCGTAAGGCTGAAGAAAAAATTAGCACGCTCATGAAGGGTTCGGGATATAAAGCCTGTAAAATTAATAAACTGCTCCATTCTCTTGCCGGGAGCGCATCACGACGTACCGGTGTGAAAAAACGAAAGAAGGCTGTGAGGTCGCGAGAACGTTCGGGCTCTGTGAAAAAGAAACAGGGCAAGAAGACGAAGACTGTGAAAAGAAGAAGAGCAACAAAACAGACAGCTAAGAATCGTTACAAGAAATCAAGAACAGTGGCGGATATTTTTGCCCAACACAATCTTGGAAAAATGGCCTTCTTACACGCACACTCGTGTGAGTGCCTTAAGTCGGAGCTTGAGCTATTCACACTACCGCCGACCCAGACAACAATTGAGGGAGCACATATAGTGTGTTACAAGCCAATCTCATCATTGACGGATGATTCACGGATAGAGTTTGTCATACCTGGTCAGGGAGATGAGTACATTGATCTTGCACACACCATGCTGAGTATGCGTGTTAAGATAGAGAGTCCAGACACGAAGGATGCTACGGCTCCTAAAGTAGCCCCAGTCAATAATCTACTGCACTCAATGTTCAATCAGATCGATGTATTTTTAAATCAGAAACTTGTGTCACCTCCTAATAACGTTTATGCCTATAGGGCATACATTGAAACCCTCTTGAATTACGGGCCTGGTGCTAAGGCCTCGCATCTCACGAGTACTTTGTGGTATAATGACTCGGCTGGTAAAATGGATGATACAGAAGATAATAATGTCGGGTTTGCAAACCGTCGGACCATATTAGGTAAGAATAAAACGACCGATCTCATCGGCCATTTGCACTGCGATATCTTCAATCAAGAGAGGTTTTTGCTAAACGGTGTTGAGATGCGTCTGCGTCTCGTACGGACCAATAACGCTTTTTGTCTTATGAGCTCTTCGAAAGATTATACCATACGTATTACGGAAGCGTCGCTACTTGTACGACGTGTTAAGATAGCACCGGGTATACTTTTAGCCCATGCAAGAGCTCTGTCTAAATCTACAGCGAAATACCCTTTGACACGAGTTGAGATTAAAGCGATATCATTGCACGCCGGGGTGCATGGTGATACTCTTGATAATGTCATACTTGGCCAGCTGCCTAAACGTATAATTGTCGGTTTTGTCGATAATAAGGCCTTTAATGGGGATTGTAAAATCAATCCCTTCAATTTTCAGAATTACAATATTAATTATTTTTCTTTGTATGCCGATGGTTTGCAAATACCGTCAAAACCTCTACAACCAGACTTCGCAGATGGAGATATGTACGTGGATGCGTACCACACACTATTTTCTGGTACAGGTATCCATTTTCTCAACGAGGGCAATTCTATTACACGTACAAATTATCCGCAGGGTAATTGTCTCTTTGCATTTGATCTTACGCCTGATCTCTCGGCCAATTGTAGCACCCATTGGAATCTTGTGAGACACGGTAGTGTGAGGATAGAAGTACGTTTCGCAACAGCCCTAACGTCAACGATTAATTGTATTGTGTATGCTGAATATGATAATGTATTGGAGATCGACTCTTCCAGACAAGTAATTGTGGATTTTAGTGGCTAGATCGTAAGGTTTATAGAGGGGGAGTGTCATATATCCACAGAGAGCGCAATATTTGTCGTCAGTCTGTATTGAAAACTCGACGTGTTACGACGATTGAGAAGCACCATGAATATCGTCATTGATATACAAGGCCTGAAGGATAAATATAATCATTTTCTACCTAAAGAAGTTGCCGTGGTCTCTATAAAGACATCGTACCTAGCCCATTGGATTATATCACCACCCTACGCTTACAACGTTCTACCGCCTAGCGTAAAACGTCAAAACACCTGGTTACAAACCAATCATCATGGTATAGAGTGGTCCGAGGGCGAAACGCATTTACGCACAGTCGAGGCTTCGCTGAAGAAAATTGCAGTGCAGTGTGATCGCCTGTTTACACGAGGACCTGATAAAGCGGCATATCTGACACAGCTAACGGATTGCTACGTTATAAATCTAGAAGAAGATGAAGACGACGATTCCTCGTTCCGTAATCTTCCCGAGAGCAACACCCGCTGTATATATCATGGTTTACTGCGTAAAAACTGCTCGTTCACGTGCGCCCTCAACAATGCAGTGAGAATCAAAAAGTGGCTTTCTCATAGCGATCGCTCCAGCTCCTTGTGGGAATACAGAACAACGACAAGCTGGAACATCGGCCTACTAGCTGTGGAGCGCCGCGAAGAGGGGAAAACAACCGATATAAAGGCGCTCTAGTGTGTCTATAAGCGCTGTCTATTATGAACACCGAACAGCTTCTGCAGGCCCTACGCGGTATAAAGAGCCGTACTGTAGGCGTATACCCGGCAGATCGCATCCCTAAGGTGTGGGTGAAACCAGCAGCGCTTGTGGTCAATACCGATGGCCACAAGCAGCCCGGGGCCCACTGGGTCGCCATGTACGTCGATCGAGATGGACGCGGATGGTACTTCGACAGCTACGGACTGCCACCAATCATCCCTCAGCATCTCCAGCGTCTCCGGCAGAACTGCAAATTCTTTAGCTACAACGCTATACAGCTACGGGTCCTGAATCACAGACTTGTGGACATTATTGTGTTATGTTTCTGCATTTCATGTCTACAGGTCTTGGTATTAATATGTTTAGGAGTGCGTTTTCAACCGATTTAACACGAAACGATAAAATAGTGTATGACTATTACAAGGAGTATATGAATAAGTGTAATAAATCCAAATCCTTGAATAATGTGTTAAAGAGGGGAGCCGCTGTGGGTGGGGGGTACCATTATAATGACCTCATTACTTTATGTATGAAAACTTTTGGGTGTGTACAACGATGTTGTTCGCGCAGCCGCTAATTGTACGATAATTTTATGATAAAAAATAAAGTATATTTTTCAAAATCGTGTTTTTATTTAGGCACGTGCCATCTTCACATGATCATCTCCTATTTCCCCGCCATCGCTATGTCGTATTAATTTCAGCGCACGTGCAAAAGTGCTGACCTAATCTTTCGGAGAATTCAGAGGTGTCATGGCCAAGCGACTTGCTGGCTTTTACCACCACCACCGCCAAAGTGACTTACTGACTTTTTACAAAATAAGCAAATATTGCACCAATTAAATCCAGTCTACACTTCTCCGTATACGGAGTAGGGGAATGTCTCTGTTTGGTATGAGGTCCGAAGAATCTACGATCTGTGATAGGCAGCCATTGTCCTCGAGTCTTCAAAGAAGTAAGCAGCACCGAATAAAAATCCGCTTAGACGCTTTCCTGCAAGATATTGCTACGGTTAAAGGAAAAATACACGCAATATCGGAGTTTCGTAGTTTAACGGTAAAACTGAAAAAACTCAAGTTGCATAATGGATTTCACGCGAATCAATCAAGTGGGTCGGCTGGAGACGCTTCTCCCCGTCAAAAGATTATCGGAGTTGGAACTCCAAAAAGACTATAATATCACTGATATCAAAACAGTCCAAACCAAATGGGGTGCGCGAATCGTCGTGGATGTGAATGGTGAATTTACGTGTTATCTACCTACGAGATTCGTCAAGGCTTTCGAGGAGGCGGCCGAACTGTTTCAACAAATGAGCGAAGCTGCCAATAATAAAAACCTGATCATGCAATACCACGGCACGAAGTTCAATAAGTGGAGTTCAAACCTGCCAAGGAATCATCATAACCAGGTACGTACTAAAGACCTATATAAAGCATTTATGGAACTAATTGTATATACGATCCTCTCTCATACCGTGTGTCTATCTCTGTCTTTCATAGTTAAAGCATCGTCTGATCAGAGAGAGAGAGAGAGAGAGAGAGAGAGAGAGAGAGAGAGCTGTGACGAGTATAGGGCCAAAGAAGAAGAAGCTAATATCCGCTACTCACCGTACTACTTTTATTATAAAATATGCATTACCACCGAATATTTACTGTAAAATATATTTATAATTATAAAATTAACAAATGTAATAAAAAAAGAAAAATCTATATTGTTGGTTTTGAATATTTATTGTAAACTTGTGGAAGTACGAGAGAGAGAGAGAGAGAGAGAGAGAGAGAATAAGGTGTGCACACGCGCGTTCGCTACAAGAGTCTTCCACATATGCTTAATATCATAACGATCCTTGGCGCAGAGACAGCGGCTCACGCTGGCAATCCGAGGGTCTCGAGTTCGAGACCCGCGCTTGCTCGGATTTTTTTATTCTAAAAGAAAAAAATGGCGAAAATAAAAGCAGCGTGTCACCATACCGACACGCTCTGAAAAATAAAAAATGGCGGTAATGTAAGCAGCGCTCCACCATACCGACACGCTCCGAGAAAAAAAATGGTTGAAGTGTAAGTAGCGCACCACCATACCGACATGCTCCGAAAAAAATATAAAAAAATTAAAAAAATATATATATATATATAAAGTAGTGTGCCCTATGGCAACTCGCCCCATCCCCTCTCCTCCCCCCGCGCACCTCTTCCCCCCGCACCCACGACCGACTGAGCCACGGACTCGGCGGCCGCGGAGTGGGGGAAAAGGAGTGGGGGTAGGAGTGGGGGTGGCCATAGTGGCCGATATACTACTTTGGAACTTCATATTTTCAATTTTACCAAATGACATAAGTGTCTTATGGTAACTAAACTATGAAATAAATGCTTTGGTTTCGATTTTATAAATATATGTTTGAATGGATTGTCGATGAAATCATGATACTAGTTATTATTATGGCAATTTTCATTTCTCCAAACCAATCAATAAATACAATTATTGAATTCATCGACGAGAATTTAATAAAGTACACGTCAGTAGTATATCGGCCACTATGGCCACCCCCACTCCTACCCCCACTCCTTTTCCCCCACTCCGCGGCCGCCGAGTCCGTGGCTCGGTCGGTCGTGGGTGCGGTGGGGAAGAGTTGCGCGGGGGGAGGAGAGGGGATGGGGCGAGTTGCCATAGGGCACACTACTTTATATATATATATATATTTTTTTAATTATTTTATATTTGTTTCGGAGCATGTCGGTATGGTGGTGCGCTACTTACATTTCAACCATTTTTTTTCTCGGAGCGTGTCGGTATGGTGGAGCGCTGCTTACATTACCGCCATTTTTTATTTTTCAGAGCGTGTCGGTATGGTGACACGCTGCTTTTATTTTCGCCATTTTTTTCTTTTATAATAAAAAAATCCGAGCAAGCGCGGGTCTCGAACTCGAGACCCTCGGATTGCCAGCGTGAGCCGCTGTCTCTGCGCCAAGGATCGTTATGATATTAAGCATATGTGGAAGACTCTTGTAGCGAACGCGCGTGTGCACACCTTATTCTCTCTCTCTCTCTCTCTCTCTCTCTCTCTCTCTCGTACTTCCACAAGTTTACAATAAATATTCAAAACCAACAATATAGATTTTTCTTTTTTTATTACATTTGTTAATTTTATAATTATAAATATATTTTACAGTAAATATTCGGTGGTAATGCATATTTTATAATAAAAGTAGTACGGTGAGTAGCGGATATTAGCTTCTTCTTCTTTGGCCCTATACTCGTCACAGCTCTCTCTCTCTCTCTCTCTCTCTCTCTCTCTCTCTCTCTCTCTCTGATCAGACGATGCTTTAACTATGAAAGACAGAGATAGACACACGGTATGAGAGAGGATCGTATATACAATTAGTTCCATAAATGCTTTATATAGGTTTTTAGTACGTACCTGGTTATGATGATTCCTTAGCAGGTTTGAACTCCAGCTTATTGAACTTCGTGCCGTGGTATTGCATGATCAGGTTTTTATTATTGGCAGCTTCGCTCATTTGTTGAAACAGTTCGGCCGCCTCCTCGAAAGCCTTGACGAATCTCGTAGGTAGATAACACGTAAATTCACCATTCACATCCACGACGATTCGCGCACCCCATTTGGTTTGGACTGTTTTGATATCAGTGATATTATAGTCTTTTTGGAGTTCCAACTCCGATAATCTTTTGACGGGGAGAAGCGTCTCCAGCCGACCCACTTGATTGATTCGCGTGAAATCCATTATGCAACTTGAGTTTTTTCAGTTTTAGCGTTAAACTACGAAACTCCGATATTGCGTGTATTTTTCCTTTAACCGTAGCAATATCTTGCAGGAAAGCGTCTAAGCGGATTTTTATTCGGTGCTGCTTACTTCTTTGAAGACTCGAGGACAATGGCTGCCTATCACAGATCGTAGATTCTTCGGACCTCATACCAAACAGAGACATTCCCCTACTCCGTATACGGAGAAGTGTAGACTGGATTTAATTGGTGCAATATTTGCTTATTTTGTAAAAAGTCAGTAAGTCACTTTGGCGGTGGTGGTGGTAAAAGCCAGCAAGTCGCTTGGCCATGACACCTCTGAATTCTCCGAAAGATTAGGTCAGCACTTTTGCACGTGCGCTGAAATTAATACGACATAGCGATGGCGGGGAAATAGGAGATGATCATGTGAAGATGGCACGTGCCTAAATAAAAACACGATTTTGAAAAATATACTTTATTTTTTATCATAAAATTATCGTAGAATTAGCGGCTGCGCGAACAACATCCTTGTACACACCCAAAAGTTTTCATACATAAAGTAATGAGGTCATTATAATGGTACCACCCACCTACAGCGGCTCCCCTCTTTAACACATTATTCAAGGATTTGGATTTATTACACTTATTCATATACTCCTTGTAATAGTCATACACTATTTTATCGTTTCGTGTTAAATCGGTTGAAAACGCACTCCTAAATATATTAATACCAAGACCTGTAGACATGAAATGCAGAAACATAACACAATAATGTCCACAAGTCTGTGATTCAGGACCCTGTAGCTGTATAGCGTTGTAGCTAAAGAATTTGCAGTTCTGCCGGAGACGCTGGAGATGCTGAGGGATGATTGGTGGCAGTCCGTAGCTGTCGAAGTACCATCCGCGTCCATCTCGATCGACGTACATGGCGACCCAGTGGGCCCCGGGCTGCTTGTGGCCATCGGTATTGACCACAAGCGCTGCTGGTTTCACCCACACCTTAGGGATGCGATCTGCCGGGTATACGCCTACAGTACGGCTCTTTATACCGCGTAGGGCCTGCAGAAGCTGTTCGGTGTTCATAATAGACAGCGCTTATAGACACACTAAAGCGCCTTTATATCGGTTGTTTTCCCCTCTTCGCGGCGCTCCACAGCTAGTAGGCCGATGTTCCAGCTTGTCGTTGTTCTGTATTCCCACAAGGAGCTGGAGCGATCGCTATGAGAAAGCCACTTTTTGATTCTCACTGCATTGTTGAGGGCACACGTGAACGAGCAGTTTTTACGCAGTAAACCATGATATATACAGCGGGTGTTGCTCTCGGGAAGATTACGGAACGAGGAATCGTCGTCTTCATCTTCTTCTAGATTTATAACGTAGCAATCCGTTAGCTGTGTCAGATATGCCGCTTTATCAGCTCCTCGTGTAAACAGGCGATCACACTGCACTGCAATTTTCTTCAGCGAAGCCTCGACTGTGCGTAAATGCGTTTCGCCCTCGGACCACTCTATACCATGATGATTGGTTTGTAACCAGGTGTTTTGACGTTTTACGCTAGGCGGTAGAACGTTGTAAGCGTAGGGTGGTGATATAATCCAATGGGCTAGGTACGATGTCTTTATAGAGACCACGGCAACTTCTTTAGGTAGAAAATGATTATATTTATCCTTCAGGCCTTGTATATCAATGACGATATTCATGGTGCTTCTCAATCGTCGTAACACGTCGAGTTTTCAATACAGACTGACGACAAATATTGCGCTCTCTGTGGATATATGACACTCCCCCTCTATAAACCTTACGATCTAGCCACTAAAATCCACAATTACTTGTCTGGAAGAGTCGATCTCCAATACATTATCATATTCAGCATACACAATACAATTAATCGTTGACGTTAGGGCTGTTGCGAAACGTACTTCTATCCTCACACTACCGTGTCTCACAAGATTCCAATGGGTGCTACAATTGGCCGAGAGATCAGGCGTAAGATCAAATGCAAAGAGACAATTACCCTGCGGATAATTTGTACGTGTAATAGAATTGCCCTCGTTGAGAAAATGGATACCTGTACCAGAAAATAGTGTGTGGTACGCATCCACGTACATATCTCCATCTGCGAAGTATGGTTGTAGAGGTTTTGACGGTATTTGCAAACCATCGGCATACAAAGAAAAATAATTAATATTGTAATTCTGAAAATTGAAGGGATTGATTTTACAATCACCATTAAAGGCCTTATTATCGACAAAACCGACAATTATACGTTTAGGCAGCTGGCCAAGTATGACATTATCAAGAGTATCACCATGCACCCCGGCGTGCAATGATATCGCTTTAACCTCGATTCGTGTCAAAGGGTATTTCGCTGTAGATTTAGACAGAGCTCTTGCATGGGCTAAAAGTATACCCGGTGCTATCTTAACACGTCGTACAAGTAGCGACGCTTCCGTAATACGTATGGTATAATCTTTCGAAGAGCTCATAAGACAAAAAGCGTTATTGGTCCGTACGAGACGCAGACGCATCTTAACACCGTTTAGCAAAAACCTCTCTTGATTGAAGATATCGCAGTGCAAATGGCCGATGAGATCGGTCGTTTTATTCTTACCTAATATGGTCCGACGGTTTGCAAACCCGACATTATTATCTTCTGTATCATCCATTTTACCAGCCGAGTCATTATACCACAAAGTACTCGTGAGATGCGAGGCCTTAGCACCAGGCCCGTAATTCAAGAGGGTTTCAATGTATGCCCTATAGGCATAAACGTTATTAGGAGGTGACACAAGTTTCTGATTTAAAAATACATCGATCTGATTGAACATTGAGTGCAGTAGATTATTGACTGGGGCTACTTTAGGAGCCGTAGCATCCTTCGTGTCTGGACTCTCTATCTTAACACGCATACTCAGCATGGTGTGTGCAAGATCAATGTACTCATCTCCCTGACCAGGTATGACAAACTCTATCGGTGAATCATCCGTCAATGATGAGATTGGCTTGTAACACACTATATGTGCTCCCTCAATTGTTGTCTGGGTCGGCGGTAGTGTGAATAGCTCAAGCTCCGACTTAAGGCACTCACACGAGTGTGCGTGTAAGAAGGCCATTTTTCCAAGATTGTGTTAGGCAAAAATATCCGCCACTGTTCTTGATTTCTTGTAACGATTCTTAGCTGTCTGTGTTGTTGCTCTTCTTCTTTTCACAGTCTTCGTCTTCTTGCCCTGTTTCTTTTTCACAGAGCCCGAACGTTTTCGCGACCTCACAGCCTTCTTTCGTTTTTTCACACCGGTACGTCGTGATGCGCTCCCGGCAAGAGAATGGAGCAGTTTATTAATTTTACAGGCTTTATATCCCGAACCCTTCATGAGCGTGCTAATTTTTTCTTCAGCCTTACGCTTCAGATTCTCCCCTGATTCGCGCAGGCGTGTTTTGAATGCTTCTCGCGGGTGAATACCAGAATCCATGATATCGGTGGCCACGTTGATACCCGAGCGAAGAGCCTCTTTACCAACAGCCCGAGCGCCATGTTTCAAGAGAGGTATTATTCGTCGGAAGAGACCTCCGAGGAAGCTCCCAATACCGTGACCCCTTTGATTTGGTGAGCCTATATACACATGACTGATACCACCATAACCGGTTCGACCACCGCCCGTTTGCATATCAAAGTATTCGTCATAGTAAGCCATTTTAGATTAGTTCAGGTTAATCTGTACGTTTGAACTGTAGCGTCACCGTCAACGTCCCGTACTCGAATGGTATAGGCTTACCAAACTCATCCCTTATATCAATCGTTATTGTTTGAAAACTAGTGCGTAATAGGGGAATATAGCGTGGTGGCGAGAAGTTTCTTATCTTCACCGATCCATAATTACGATTATCAGCGGCAACGATTGGCACGGCACGTAGCAGCGGCGTATGCACATCTCCGGTGATATAGGACTCGCAGATATCCGTATAAACGTACATCATATTTGGGGTCCCATGGGCTAGATTGGCAGGTCTCTGAGCAGTGTACTCACTCTGAACTACCACGTCCTTGGCCTCGGTGAATCCTAAAATCTTGTTCAATACGTCGGAGAAGTAGAACGAGTGTTCCACGTTCTTACACGATCCACAGATACGTGTGACCGTCACATATCCGTTACGGCCATGCTTAAATTTCAAATGACCCGCAACACACGATATCTCGTTAATAGTCTCGAGTAATGTGTCTATGCTGAGGTATACACCTGGAGGTACACAGACACGGGCTTCCTTAAAGTCGGCGGTTGTCATACTACCGGGTGCTACTGTGTTTGTTATGACATTCATAAAGTTCCGCTCGCCCTCGGGTGGCACATGCAAAATTGTCGTGGGTATGTGTATTTCAGCTAGAGAAACAGCCCAGCTACCGTGAAGAGACATACATTGGGGTAAATGCGTGGTATACCTTGTTGTCACATTATCAGGATAATAATTCATACTACTATTACTGGGTAAAACCATGTAAAATTCCTCCTTCATTTTGCCGAGTGTTGCTTAGACGCCTTCGTATGCACTCTGGATAACTCAGGCTCATAAAATATGCCGTCGATATCCTCGTCGTGGAGATCACGCAGGGTGTATGTCACCGGACAAATGCTGTGCGATACACGTATGATCTTAAATAACTCGTTGCTCCAATTACCCTCGTAACCTTTTGCCAAGGCTGCCTTCGCGCTACTGATGCGCACGATGTCGCCCACACTGTATTTAGGAGAGCAGTTTTCGGTTCTTCTGTACCGCTGTATTAGGTTATTCCGGGCCTTAGCCGCTGTAGCGTGTGTCACCGTGACAGGAGCCATTTTTATACCGCTATGCGTGGTGTGATTGTACGCCGAAACGATGTTCTGCAGAACGTCTAGGTAACGTTTTTTTCTAGAATACGTAAAATAACGCCACATTCTTTCTTTCAGTGTTCTATTGAATCTCTCGACAATAGCCGCTTTTATATCAGGGTTTCTCGCAACACGGAACTGTATGTTCTTTTTCTTTAAGAGAGCCTGGAATGCAGTACCGGTAAATTCTTTACCTCTGTCCGTCTGTAGGTAAACGGGTAGTCGACCGTTACTATTTTTTAGATAAAATGAGATCAAACGCGTTAGCCACAGATGCAGCAGACTTGTCACGTAAAGGCTGAACCCATGCAAATTTACTAAGAACGTCTATAACGACCAGGAGATAAACATAACCATCATTATAATCTTTAATCGAGCGAAGATCCACGAGATCAGCCTCCCAGAAGTCATCAATGTTTCGGACATTATAAAAACGACGTGGATAATGACGGCGCACGGGCCTGTGTTTTGTATACGTATCCTGTGCTTCAAGCCACTGTAACGCCTTTACACGGGAAATTTTTTTCTGACGTGCCAGGCGTAACAATTTGGTAGCACCTGAAAACGATGCTTCATGGACGGGGTTAAAGTACGCGTTTTCTAAGATTTTCATGATTATAATTTCAGGTTAGCCCAAGTTACACGTCTTTTCTTATTATGATAGCCACCACCTCTCTGCTTATCTCCCTGTGTTTGCCGTGCTGGTGATCTGCTCTCAGAACCGCTGAAAAACGCTAACTGGTCCGTATCGGGTGATCCCTCGCTGCTCGTACTACTATCACCAGACTGCGAATGACGCCGTGGTGTATTAACTCTAGACTCCGCCCACAACTCCTCATTACCAATAAATTCCCGAGGGGCCTTGATCGTTCGGAGAACTTTGGCAAAGGCACCGCGTCCAGCCGGATTAGGTATTTTCCTAGCCCTCATAGCATCGTTCACGAGATCAACAATATTTGAATCCTTTATCGGTTTCCCGCTGACCAACACGACACCGTCAGAATCCCAAGAAAAATTAGATCGTGGAGCAGTACGCAACCGGCGAAGCAGTAGTTTCGCTTTCACGCGAAATTTAGCTGGTACACTCTCAATTATAACGGCATCACTCATACCGTCACCGGTTTCGTCTTCTTCTCTTTTTCTATCATAGTCAGACTCTACAGCGTGTTTATTCTTCATAAGGCCTCGGTACTGCTGAGCTCTCTCATCATCGATGAAGTGGAGATAACGCTGTAGTACAGTCAAGTACGCCGCCCACTTTTCTCGCTCATCCTTGTATGTGCAGGAATGCAAAATTTCATTCATTTCCGCGTCTAATCGAGCCAGCGTAGTGTCAATACCCCGCACTGGCTGTGCTTGAGGCGCATCCGCGTTAAAAACAGGCTGCGTATGACTTTGTGTGTTCAGGCGCGTTAGATGCTCCTCCGGCACGAGTACCATTTTTCTTGCGTGATCCATTATCCACGACCGCCGATCAAACTTGATAGAACAGTACCTAGTATTGGTGCTAATAAGAGAGGTAGAAATCCACCGCTTTGAACAACAAACCGTTTTTTACTCTTCCAACAGCCTTTTTTTGAGACTAAACGCCGGAGAACCGGTGCGTGTCGGCGTAATTTTTTTCTCTGGTCGGGCTTCAGTGGTACATTACCGCAGAGAACGTTCAACGCACACTCACAAATACAGCGGATAATGCTCGGATCCGCTTTGCGTAAAACAGCCTTGCGCTGCTCCTTATTCAGGTGTTGAAGAGCACGCAATATCGCAACGTGTTTTTTGCAGAGCGGTGAACCACCCTGCGCCATTACGTCTGATGAGCTGCCGACCGTCCTGATGTATCACTCCTTTTTAAACCCTTTGCATGACATGTCTTTGGGGCTGTGGTCCCCCTAAGAATGTACCACACACACTGACAAACGGAGTGACTAGCACTTATTAGTTTTTTGTGCGTGTCAGATATATTACGCACTGTGTTGGGTTGTTGAAATACACTCAATATAGCTATACATTTTTCGTGACACGACGATGCTTTAGGCGCCATTACATGCGCTGAACTGGTAATTCGCATGTGTCGGAATTGCTTTTTAACTTTTTCCGTGGTATGTACACAAAATGATGGGTGTCATCGGGGAAAATACAAGTACGGTATCTACAGTTATCAGGCGTTGATTGTTTCAAATCGAGTAACAAATAACCATGCGGTTTGGATGTTGCATCGTCATAGGCCTCTTGTAGAAATCGCGGGTTTTCCGGATATACCTGGCGCGCGAGATGTTGGATTTGAGCACGATCACGAGGATTTTTGAAAATTACGATATAATTGGCATTCAATGAAATATCGCGCTGACCGTGTCCTTGATGGAACAAGTTTTGGGTAATAAAAATAACACTCAGGTTTTTATGATGACTACCTTTGGTGAAAAGATCTACAACGCTGTTGTTCGACGCCTCGCGCATCAAATCGTCGATTATTATGAGTTTTGCACGAGGATCGTTCGCGTATTCGGCACTCTGAGGCAAGCCTTCATGAAATTCTATTGATGCACCATACTCTGTGTATGCTGGTTGCCACTCGGAATAATAGAAAATAATTCTCTCGAATGGCTCACTGTTCATTCGCGATATAAACTTCAAAAACTTGTTTACAAAGTACGTTTTACCACAGCCCGTGGGGCCACATATCATCGAGGTCCAGGGATGCTTCCACCGCGTATCCATCTCTACGAATGAGTGTATTTTCTATACAACAGTATATATAAAGTATTCAGATATTCGGAATATGTATAAAGTTTTATTTTACAGTAACAATATAAAGGTTTACAGTGTTTAACAGTATTTACAGCATTTACAAAAAATTTATAATATAATTTTTCATAAACTAAGATCTGTAACCGTAAGGGAGCGAACCATACTCGCCATGGCGCCTTCGTTTCACGCTCGATGGCATACAGGTTTTCGTTTCAGGACGCGTAACGACCTGGTGGTATGCTGTCCGTCTAATAGCGTCGTAGCGTAATACAACAGGTACCTCTCTTTCACCGGTTACAAACGAGCGCAGAGAATTATAATTGATTAATGAGTTGTTGGTAAAATTGAGTGTTATACCCTTTACCTTGCACACCTCGTTTTCGGAACCATCGGGGCACTGCACAATAAATGAATAAAATTTCGGACCGCCTGAAACAAAACTTTTTATATAACTACCCTCACCATAAGAGCACAACTCATCGGTAAGATCCCCTAAAAGTTGACCGGTCGGAGGCTCATATTCACAGGTGTCATTCTTCTTCGATACATATATTACAGAGTTTGTATCACAGTATAGCGCACGAGGACCCAAGCGCTCGAGATAACTATATAATTTCAAACGCGCTTGTGCTGTTGTATATGCTGCTATCACAACGTTTGCTATATCAGAAGGTATTACAGCAGTGTCGATCTTCGTGTAATTAATATATAGTATCTCGTTATTAACAGGTAGAATACCTGTGATTTCATATTCAGGACTGGTCAATAATTCCATGAGCTTTTCTCGAGACGAAATTATTGTCGTTTGCGGTAAGTTCTCACGCTGACCGAATTTACCCCAAAAAGAATTAAGGCATAGTTTAGCTACAGAACGTAAACCGGGATTTTTTCTAATATTGCAGCGGTCTAGCTTAACACCTTCAGAGCTCTCAAAAGCTGTTATGTATTGCTCTTGCGCCGTTTCATCTTCCAAACAACTTTCGGGCCAACCGCTTGCCTCCTGTTTGATTTTCAGAAAGGTATTTATATATGCAGCAAAGAGACCCCCCTCTTGAGTATCACGATTGAACTGTGTGATCTCATACTGCCAAATTTCGTATACTTTGATAACTATATAACCGCATGAGATAGCTTTGCGTAGCTCATCGACCACCCATGTACCATCGAACATACGGTCAGAAGGATCTTCATGCGTACATGTTTCCGGGTTCATACTTTCGGAACAGCTACGGCATAGAGGAAACAATAAGCGGTGATGCATACGCACCGGTAATACGGGGTGATAAAGATTCGTAGGTGGTAATACGCAGCATTTAACAAGACCCTCTACGCGTGAAAGATCGTTATTATTTGGACCTGTCAGCTCCATACATTCAGAGCCCGTATATACGCGGGGGTGTCCTATCGGGTATTTACCAAATTTACAGATGTAAGGATATAAAGAACAGACATCCACATAACGTATTTGCTCCGAATTCTGGGCGTCGTAAAGCGTAACCATGTTTTCTGTACGCCCCCCAAAGAAAGCATCGCGTGGGTTAAGAGGATCTATACCAACTAAAGGATGGTCCTTTATGAGTACACGCATTTCTGCATCAGTTTCTAACAGGCGATCGTACTCGCACTCCCAAATCTCTGTTAATACATGACCTCCCTCTCGAATCCTATTCGATATAGTTATAGTTTTTTCGAGACGTTCGTCCATCGATGTACCATCACTCTGTCGCCGATCCCTGTTTAAAGGGTAACATCGCGGACAACCGTGCCAATAACACCCGTGAAATTGTAATACATGAGAGGTATCGTCTGTTTTGTAGTAACCGTCTACTAGTAAATTTTGCAATATTTGAAATTCGCGTCCCCGGCCTGCATGAAGAATTCGTTGCCCTAGAGAGTGCTCCATCCACACGAGCCATGAAACTGCTTTTTTAGATTGGTTATGAGCCCATCTGTAGCCGTTCGTTGGAATAATACCTATCGTGTTATCTTTCAAAAAGTTTTTACGAAAAACGCGAAAACAAGCTGACGCTATTGTTGTACACTCTTCGAACGGACAGACATTGCCGCTGGCAATAAACATATTCCGAAAAGCCATACATGCACGCCTTAATATCGTAACATCTGTCGTGCAATAATCAACAATTTCTTTCTGAAAATTGAACAGATAATTACGATCTTTCAATGCCCGGTACCACGCAAGAAATTGTTCGCGTTCGCCAGCACGCATTGTATCAGGTGAATAATATTCCAGGCTTGGTAGAGGACCTTCATAATTTGGGTTTCAGGTCTATTGAATAAATGAGGAAAAGTGCCTTTTGTGACAGTATTCGCGAGACCAAAGGCTTTTGGTAGAGCGCTTAAAGACATATGAAAGTAGTGTAGGCTATCGAGAAACACAAGATTTTCAAGTCGTATCGTAATTATTTTTGTACCGTTCATGATTAGCGATGGTAGCTGTGTCTTTTTTTCTTCGATTAAATACCGCAGAATAAACTGCGCATCAAAACCCCCTGCGTTATGAGCAATACAAATTGTACGAGAAAACCCCTTGATACTCGTCATAGCTAATTCTACAAGCTGAGCTACGGGACTATGCTTGAAAACAAACTCGTGCACGCCGCAATATTCGCACGGCTCTGTTATGGTATCATCAGTACAACAAAACGTACAGAGTCGTTGAGCTACGCAAAGGTTTGGTTCATGAGCAAAAGTAGAGGTGTCACCCTTCAAAGGTGTGCACTGCTGTGTTTCAAAGTCATAGAAAATGAAAACTGCTTTACGCGTGTCTTTATATGTACGAAGACTTTTCATGAAACACATATGATTATTCGGTCCGTTGTATTTACACGTCTTGCAGTATTTCACACCGCATATATGTTTCTTCCGTTCTAAAGGTCTTATCGTTTGGAAACACCAACGACAGCGTTTCACAGTTTCGCACACACTCGCTCTTCGACGGTTCCTGACTACAGCGACAGTCTTGTGTTTTTGCAAACACTGATCTCCGAAAAAAATACGATTACAGTCAGCACATTTAATTGCATCATCTGTATTAGGATTACAGGGCGGTAGCGTAAAACACCGGGGGCATTTCTTTTTTGAGCATTTGTGATCATCTCGACGACTACTTACATTGCAAGTCGAGCAAAAAGCTCTACCGCCTACAGCGCCTCGAAGATTCAAAATAGGTTGAAAATGATGCGTGCGTTCGTAATATAATATATATAACGTGTATTTTATCGTGCCTACAGAAGCCAAAATTCGTTTTCTACCATCGAATAAAGGTTTTTGACGACGTCCCAGAGTTAGAAACTCGTATACAACAATAGCAATACCATCGCGCATTAAATGATCTTGATATTGGGCGATCTCATATACACCGCAGCCGTTTGTAGGCACAGTGATATTAGCAGCTCTCGTAAGATTAATAGCTTCGTTTTTTTGCAACGAACCGTTAATCCGCCTAATACGTTGCCATCTAGTATGTAAGTCTCCCGAGCGTATTTCACCCCTCTCGGCATATGCGCGCGCTGCTACCAGTGAGCGTGGTAAGCATAAATTATCAAAATTACGGATTGTCAATATCGATTTTTTCGTAACAGCCTCGTGGGTCAGACCTTTTCTACCACGACCCTCGACGCCTCTCACTATACAGGTTTTTATAATGCACACATCACCGATATTCAAAGATGCTGCACTCTGAGCAACGCTAGTTATCAATTGCCAGACATCTTCAAACGTATAGTCTCTGGCAGGTCGGAAGGACAACCATACTGGTCCGTGTGCTAAAGTATCTGCTGTAAATGACATTCCTACATAGTCACTACCGGCACAGGTGCTGGTGATGTGTGTCAGAAGATCACGGAATGCACCACCGAGCCAATCTATTACAGACGAACCTACGTGAGGTGGTCTGATACGCAGCGTAGTTTCGCGTCCTTGAAGTTTGAAACGTTTAAAATAGCGTGTGAAATCCCTGATGATCTCGAAGCGGTTTCCGGGTGGTTGAACATCCCTGAACGGCTCTGTACCAGTGTATGTACGCCTCTTCCCAGCGCCAAGCTGCGTCTCTGAAAATAAATACGGGTGATTATCTTTACATTGTTAACGTATACATACATTTTTCAAGCCTATTATCAGTATTATTGGTACCTTTTATATAATAGAATTCGGCTATTCATCAAACAATAATCCCTGTGTTGAATAACCTACGATAGATTAGCCATTGCGTTTATTTGCTCACTAGAATAAGCGCTTTACTTTTTTAGATATAAAAGTAGGCTATGCTTACCAGAGTCGGTGTCATCCAAGAGATGTTGAAACCAATCATCAATTAACGGTATTGGTTCTTCATCGTTGTTCATCATATTGCCCTCTATCGGGTATTCCCATATCTGATTCTCATACTGGTGAACAACCCTATTATCTTCTACCACTTCTTCCACCGCTTCTTCTTCATCTCCTTGCGCTGATAAAACGACGGCATTGCGATCGTCAGAAATATCAGCGTAAGTACCCTCTTCTCCTTCTTCTTGCGATGATAAAACGGGGGCGTTACGATCGTCAGGAATATTAGCGAAAGTATCTTCTTCTTCTTCTTCGTCCCTGCTACCTGTATCGATTATTTCAGATCTTCCGATGCTTTTTGATCTTTGGCATAGTCCTGAAGAACCTGCAATCGGCTCACTTTGCTGTTCTCCATAGGTTTGTACCAGTGTTTCTAAAGAAGAGAATAAGAATAAAGTTAAGCCCGCAATATTGAAAAATCAATGGTTTTGTTACACGAAAAGAATTTCTTATTAATTTTTATTATGAAAATTTGTACGTTACATTAAAAATTTACTGTTAACTTCAGTAAAAATTCTTGAAAATATTTTTAATTTCTGTCATGGAACAGTAAATTTTTTATTCATTTCCGTCAAATGTATAATTTATTTCCTAAAACTTGAAGAATTGCACATTTGTCGCTCGGCTACTATAATTTCATAGTAAAAATTACTTAAAGATTCTTTCCGTGCAGTTACGTAGTAGTTCGAAGAATGAATATTTATAAATTTTAGATAAGTTAATCTAAATACTTACGTTTCACGATATGTTTCTCCAAATTTTCTACAGTGCAGACAGCGTCTACAAGAGCAGCTTCTTCATCACTCGATGCGTCCCAAAGATGCCGATAACCTATTATATCATTTTCGCCATATTATGTCGTTTTCATTATTTTTTACAATTTGTAAAAAAGTACTTACTTCTGATTTCATCAGCAATACCACGAACACTCTGAGATCCTTGAAGACCTCTTCTCTGTAACTCCTCATACACACACGTTAACACCCTCTGACCCCGCAATATACCTCTGTTATACGCCGCCACTATGTTGCGCAAAGGCGCCCACCATATAAGGTACTTCAATCGATTGATGACTTTATCACCCGATAAATGTTTTAATTCGTAACACCACTGACTGTCGCAACGACGCCGTATCTGGACACTGTGCAGTTGTACAAAACGCAAAAAATCGCGAATACATTTACGAAGGGCGCGATCTGCCATCACTCACAATAAAATATAATGCACTGTTACGCTGTTCGATTAAGACTGTAACTTTTGCATCATCTTAAGTGTATAAAAGACGATCTCGCGCTCGTGTTTGATTTGCAGGCATTTTTGATCGAATCAACAAGGCACGTCTTGTTTAAAATATGCAAGGGGTGTCAGTTTCACGAGGCGTTAGCGTAGACTGGACGTCTTTATACATATAAGATTAAAAATTTGAACGTAACAAGCACATATAAAAACATCTCAAATGGTTTTTCTATATTTTTTAAGACCACATTCAAAAACGAAAATTTTCCATAAAGATTTAATTTGAACTACTATTAAAGAAGTTATGAATAAATAGTCAGAAAGAGCGGTTTTTTAAAGACGATATATTTTTAAAGGATAATCAAAAAATTTAAAAATTTGCCGTATTTCAAAAATCGAGAAAATAAAAATTCTGACAGCTATCCTGTTTGGCGTGTAATATAGTGAATATATATATATATATATATATATATATATATATATATATATATATATATATATATATATATATATATTGTGACGAGTTCTTTCGTATAAATTTCGCGAAAATACTAAAAGAACTTCCAGTTCACGATTTGTATTGACGCCCAAAATTTTATTATTATCTTCCTTCACTCTACGTGAACCTCACTGGTTAGGCGCCAGGTGTTTGAATCAACCCCGAAACACCAAGGGTAAATCTCTCTCCGATCCACTCCTTTTTCTTCCGCGGCTAGCAATCAGGGAATTGGGGATTCGAAGGGCGAGCATCGACTATATTCAACAATTTACCACATGAACGAATTTTACGTGCGAGTACTTTACAATAATGGCTGAGCCTTGCTTTATTAATTTTAGTCGCAGTTACAACAGCTTGACTTAATTATTCGGTACTATGCCCGGGGAGAGGGACCTTCGCGAGATAGACGACCCTGCGCGCCCGCGTGGCACGGTACTAGCGGACCCGTATTGGCCGAGAAAATTGTTGCATCAACGTGCGCCTACCTTTTTATCTTTCGCTCGCCGAAGTCCTCTCGCCGTCGCACAGCGGTCCTCGACGCGGTGTCGTCTTCCCTCTCGCTCCCTCTCGTACGCTACGTCCTCGCTCGTCCTCTCTCACTCTCGTCCTCGCTCGCTCTCACCTTCACTCGCACCGTACTCCTGTCTTTGCTTCTTTATTCCTTACTCTACCGTTCTCACTCACTCCTAACCACTCTATCCAACTCTATCTCCACTCTCTTCTCTCTCACTCGTCCACACTCTACTTTACTCCTCGTCTTTCTTCCTTTCGCGATATCTCCTTCTATAAATCTCTCGTCGTCTATCTCTCGTCTCTCCACTTTCCTCGCCAAACTCGAACTGTCGCCCTGCTCTCCTTACTTCTTTCCCTAAGTCTCATCTTAGCCTAGTTTAGGGGGGAAGGAGAGAGTTAGGGGAACTCCTCACGGCGATCGCTGTTCGATCACCGGCACGGCCATCCCTCTCTCTCGCTCCCGGGCGTCGTCCGTCGCTCGGCCGGCACTGCCTCTCTCTCTCGCTCTCGAGCGTCGCCCGTCGCTCGGCCGGCACTGCCTCTCTCTCTCGCTCTCGAGCGTCGCCCGTCGCTCTCGACCGGCACTGCCTCACTCTCTCGCTCTCGCGCGTCGTCCGTCGCCCTCGACCGGCAATGTTTACTCCTCGGCCCCGTGTCTCTGTAACTTAACGAAGTTTCGCCGACAGTGGCCGTTCTCGAACGCAAATTTCTTTTACCACGGGTGCGAGACGACGCGACTCTGCTCTTGCTGTCTCTTTCTAATATTCCTTAGGAATATTTCCCTTCACGCGATTGCGAGGAGTGCAGCGCCTCGTCACATCCCCCCACTAGGCTATTGTCTACCCCGCAAGGAGGTAGGCACACGCCGATATAATTCTCATCGCGTCGCAGCAGAGTCTTCGTCCATCTCGCTCCCGATCGATCCCATCACCAATCGAATCTCCCGGAGTTGGGCCGTCAGGTGTCGCCGGTTCCCTGTCATCTCGCACAGCGCTCTGTCTCGTCTTCTAATCAACCACAATCAAGCAAAATTTACTACCTACGTTCTTACCTTGTACTTCGGCGGGTCACCCCGAGCTCCCCGAAATTGGCTTATTTGCTATAAGCTTGAGGTCTTTAACATGCCACGTCCCCGCAGGTCGACCAGCCTTATCAGACAACTCGACTACGTTCGGCGATTTCATTAGCGTTATTACGAACGGTCCGGCGTACTTCTTCGCGAACTTGGAAGTCAAGTTGTTTGCGGCCTTTGACAATACGCGGTATCGGCGATAAACGCGGTCACCTACATGCACTGGGACATCCTTCCTACTTCGGTTATAATACTTTGCCTGTTTCATCGACGCTTCGCGGATATTACGCGTAACGAGATCTCTTAACTCGACCAATTTATTCATTCTCGCGACCCATTTTTCGCGATCCGGCACGTGTGGGATGTCTTCGTCTGCGAGTTGCTTCCAATATTGGGCGGGCTTAGGTTCCCTACCGAGGTTCAGGAACGCTGGGCTAACCCCCAACGACGAATGTACCGCGGTATTGTACGCGAACTGGAATTCTGCGAGGTGTAGGTCCCACTCGCGATGATCGGCGGAAACGTAACTCGCGATCATCGTTTTCAGATTTCGATTGACCCTTTCTACCGGATTGGCCTGGGCGTGATACGGTGGTGTCGTTACCCGTTCGATACCGTATTCGTCCGTCAACTTCTGCACTGTCTGATTCACGTACTCAGTCCCGTTGTCCGTCAACAGTCTACGCGGTGTTCCCCAACGACAAAGTATCCTCGCGCGAAAGGCGTCCATTATTGTCTTTCCCGTGGCTGCCGACGCTGGCACGCACTCGATCCAGCGGGTGAACATGTCTTCGAACACGATCAAGTATCGATTACCCGCCTTAGATCTTGGATACGGTCCCATTACATCAGATGCAACCGTATCCCACGGTTGTGCAATAATCCGCGGTCCCATCATCCCCATGGGCCTAGCTTGGTTCGCTTTGTGTAACGCGCATGTTACACACTTCCCTACGTATCGCTTCACGTCCCGGTACATCCCAGGCCAATAATAATGGGTAGCTAGTCGACGATACGTTCGGTCTACCCCGGGATGACCCGATTGCTCAGCATCATGCGATTGCGCCAACAACTTTTCGTGGTCTTCCGACGGCACTACAAGTTTCCACGCATCTATGTCCTCCCCTATCGCGCCTTTCATCGCATCTGGCCGATAGAAATAAATGGCACGGCCGTCCACCTGCCAGTCCGGAAACTCCCGAGGGTTTCTACGAATAGCGTTCAGCCTTTCCTGATACCAATCGATTTCGAAGCATTCTTCTACCGAATCGGCTTGCGCGTCGTAATTCAATTCTACGTCCTCAAACATCCGCGATAGCGCATCCGCGGCTTCGTTTTCCGTACCCTTTCATGTACTCGACTTTCATCTTGTACCCCGACAATTCAAAAGACCAACGCGCGAGCCTACCAATCGGGTCCGCAAGATTATACAGCCATCTTAGGCTGCTATGATCGGTTACGACTGTGAACTCGTACCCCTCCAAATAGGGTCTGAATTTTCGCACTGCCCATATGACCGCGAGACACTCTTTTTCCGTAACCGTGTAGCGCGTTTCCGGTCCTAGCATCGCGCGACTCGCACACTCGATCAATCTCTCCGTGTCTCCGTCCTTCTGCGTTAGCACCGCCCCGACCCCGCGATCGCTCGCGTCGGTGTACACGATGAATGGCAATTCGTAGTTCGGGTACGTCAATATCGCGGCCTTCACAATCTCGTCCTTGACTGCTCGGAACGCAGCCTCTTCGACGTCTGTCCAGTCCCAAGTCACTGTCTTACTGGTCAGTCTGTTCAACGGTCCGGCGACCCGCGAGATGTTTTTCAAGTGGCGATGGTACCAATTTACCATGCCATTGAATCGCCGTAACTCGGTCGCGTTTCGCGGTCGCGGATACTCGAGTATCGGCCGGATTTTCTCAGGGTCTGGGCGCAGCCCTTCGCTATTCACCAAAAACCCGAGATAACGTACCTCGTTCCGACAGAATTCGCTCTTCTCGTGATTTATTATGAGGCCGGCCTCCCGAATTATCCCGAGTATTTTCTCGATCCACTCGAGGTGTTCTCGGAACGTCCTATTCACGATGATAATATCATCCAGGTATGCAAACGCGTGTGGCTCGAGTGCTGGACCTATCAATCTATCCATCAGCCTTTGAAACGTGGCCGGCGCGTTGCACAGCCCATACGGCATTCTCCTAATCTGGAATAGACCCTTCCCTTCTACAATAAACGCCGTGAAATGTTTGCTGGTCTCTTCCATCATAATCTGGTGATACGCAGCGCTCATATCTATCGTGGTGATGTACACGGCCTCCTGTAGTTTACTCAGGATTGTGTCCATTCGCGGGAGGGGATACGCGTCTTTTCGCGTCACTTTATTCAGCTCCCGGTAGTCTACACAGAATCTCCACGTTCCGTTCGGTTTCGCGACCATTACCGGCGGACTAGCCCACTCGCTTTGCGACGGTTCCACGATGTTACCGGCTAACATCCTATCTACCTCGGCGTGCAAAGCGTCTACTACCACGGGCGAGCGTCGGTACATCCGTTGTTTCACGGCGCGATCGGTCGTCACCTCTATCACGTGTTGCGTGAGTGGCACAGCAACATTAAAATCTTTCGGCATGGTCGGGACCACCCTGGAGAGCATTTCGTCTAATTGCGCTTTCTCGTCGTGCACGAGCTCCTGTAGCCCGCAACATAGACCGATGGCTGCAAGCTCATCGTTCGGTTTCATTATCGGGTGCTCTATGCCGACCTCGTCTAGCGACCAAACCCCACGTCCAGCACAAACATTAACCCCGAACGTGTGCATGAAGTCCATGCCGAGCAAACAGTGCGACTTTAAATTGCGTACGATTATTGTGGGGAACCATTTTTGAACCCCATCCAGCGAAATCGGGAACAAAGCTTCCCCGACTACCCTTTCTACTGTGCCGTTCGCCATGGTCACACAGTCAAGTCTCGTCGCGGGGTACTGTCTGTACGGTATCCCTAATTCGTCCACGATTTGCTTGCCTACCCGTCCAAACACGGACGTTGTCGCGCCGCTATCGACCAATGCCTCGAGGTGCTTACCCCCGATCTCCAACAACACGAATACCCTCTGACGCCCCGGTTCGCGCTTCCATTCCTTCGGTGGCGCGGGAAATGCGAAAGGGAATGTCGCCTGGGTATCAGCAGGATCGACTACCTGGGACGGTTGACCACGCGCCGCGTTCTCGCGATCGTCGCTTTGTTCAACGTTGGGATCGCGGTCGGTTTCCATCGTTTCGCCGATAACGTGCGCGTCCCGGACCTCTTCGTCTGACTCACCCGATTCGTCGAGTGTCCAAATGCCAATCGACCCGTAGTGTGACTTACCTGCCTCTACTTCCTCGACGTTTGCCGGCGCAAAAGCGCACGGGGAGCTCGACGTACCTGCAATTGCCTTATCTCCTAACGCAGTACTCGCACGCTCTACCTGACCGATGCTCGGCAAATTGTGGATGGGGGAAAGGGGAGGGGGATTCGCTTGAGGCCCTCCGCCTCCGCTCGGCGGGCTTTCTACGCGGAGCGCTGGCTGTCCCGCTGTTGCCAGGCTCGATTCCCGTTTTTTGAGAAGGCACAGCCGCAGTTCTCGGCTGTCACCTCTCTCCTGCCGCACCCTGTGCACAATTGCACCTTCCCCTTCGTACAATCGCGGCTGAAATGGCCGGCGTCGCCGCAATTGAAACAGAAAAGGGGGGTTCTTCGTGGCGACCCTCCTGCCCCCCGTGAACCAACGTTTCCCGACGTGCGGTTATCGGGGTTCGTCCGGCCGCTGCCGCTGTTCCCCCCACCAGGCTGCGGTAGCGCCTGGGGATTTCCCGCTGACGTCGCCGGCGGTTTTGCTGCCGCCTCGGCGTACGAGATTGGCCGCTTCGCTGCTTCCGTCGCGGCCGCTTGTTCGTTGCTGTCTTCTCGCCTCTTCTTACCGCGTCTCTTCGGCGTAGTCCATTCCTCGGCACGGGCTGGTTCGACCTCGCTGTCCCGCACCGCGTCCACTTCGTATGCGCGGTACCGTCGGTCGGCCGGCCTCGTCGGCTCCTTCGCCGTTGCCGCGGCGGTGTTCTTAGCGACCCATGCGAACTCCTTCACATGGCATGCGCTCTTCGGTGGGGGTGGACGGCGCGTCCTCGCTCTGGTCCACCGTCGCTCAATCTGCGACGTTTGTTGGACGAGCTGCGCGTACGTCCTCACGTCCTCCCGGTCCAGCCTATCCCAGTACTCGGGCCTCAGTCCCGCGTACGCCCGATCGAGCTGGGTTCTCAGACTTTTCCGTTTTCGTAGCCGACCGTACAGTCCTTGGATACAGATTAGATAATCCTTGGCCGATTCGTCTGACCCTTGCGTCCGGGCTCGAATATCATCTTTCAGGCCCTGCTGATCGTAGTCGGCCCCGAACCATGCACGGAAATCCTTTAGGAAGTCTCGCCATCCCTCCCACTCGTAGCGGTTTGATCGGTACCACCGGATGGCACGGCCTTTCAACACCTCCGGTAATACCTGGAGACGTTCGCCGTACCGGATGTCCGCCGCAGCGATTTTTTCGTGGAGTTGCTCGACGAACTCCTCACATCCGAAATCTTCGTCTCCGGTAAACTTCAGCTGCCATTTCCGTGCCACTTCTCCAATATCTCGTGTGTGTCCGTGTGATCTCGGTCGTCTTCGACGATCATCGCTATCCGAGCCCCAGTGGCTCCTCCTCTCGTCGCTTCCGCGTGAGTTCGTACCTTTAATCCTTCTTGATACTCTGCGGTTCGGTACAACCAGCGAGTCGAGTGAGGACGACGACGACTCACTCGAAGACCCCTCGGTATCTGTCGCGCTGCGTGCCCGCGACCTTGCGCTCTTCTTCGGCCTCGCGCCGCGTTTCGGAGTCCGCTCTTCCTCCGTCGATTCTTCCGACGGACGTCTCCGCTGTTGCCTCTTCCTCCTCCTTGACAAGCGCCGCACGCTTGTCTCGCTGCTGTCGCTGTCGGTGTGCACGCCGAGATCACGGCGTTTTGGCGCAGGTGGCTTCATCGGCTTCGGTGCCGCCCGAATCTCGTCAGCAACCAGCATCCCCCCTGGCACGTCCGCCTGGACTTTTCTCGGGGCCTTGCTCTGCCCACGAGATTTGCGCGCACTTTGAACCGATGTCCATAGGTCCGCCACCATGCGCTGATCCGCGACGCTCGGTGCCACCGATCTCCGACCAAGACCTTCCCTTTTGGTCGACGTCCTTCCTGCATCCCCGAGCATGCCGGTGCTTCCCCCTATGGTCGCTCGTCCCTGACCAAGCATGGTGCTTCGGGCTCCGTCCGCGGGGCTTACCGGTCTTGAGCCGCCATCTTGGCTCGTGGCTCGTGATGCACTCGCCACCCACGCTCGTAGTCGGTTGCGAGTCACAGCCGGCACACCCGTCGGGTCGATGAACAACGCTCGGAGGATTTCCCGGATTTTTCCGGCATCGAAACTGTCGATTTGCGCGAGCTCCCTCGCGAAACCATCATCGGACAGCTGGTCGCACGCGCCCCACGTGATCGTAGTGTAACCCCGCCCGCGGAGCTTACACCTCCGAAGCCTATCGCGAAGCACTTCCCCGGTTCCCTCGGAGCTCGCACCCTCCACGCGTAGCAGTGCCCGAACGTCGCATTCTGGCATGGCGTCTATCCATTGCAGCGCGTCCGGCGCCCGCGACCCGCGTTCGCGCGTATTCACATTTCCCAGGTTAACATCGATGTTTGTGGCCAAACTGACGCTGCTTTCCTCTCCGACCGACGGGCTGGCATCGACCAGAGTCCGTTCTTCAGCCATTGTCCACAGTCCTCTCCGAGAGTTCGTAACTTATTGCCGTGAACTACCCCAACGGTTCAATTGTCGCGAATTTCACACAATATTGATTCTTCCGTCCCGGAATTCCTCGGATTACCCGCGGGAAATTTTGTCTCACCCTCGACTTAATTTTTGTCGATGCCACAGATTTTTTTCCCGCGAAATTCGTTTTCGTTAACGTCGAAAATGTTTTAGTACCGGGAGGATTATTTGCCTCGAGTCTTTAGCACGATTTATTTCCCCGCGAAATTATTCCTCGTCGATTCCCGAAAATGTTTGTTCACCGCGTCCTTGAACTTATTCCCAATGTCGAAAGTCCTGTATTTTCCGTGAGGTCTTTTTCCCACGAACACCCAACACTTTCTCCGCGTGAATCCTTATTCGTGAATTTCCAAAAATATTAATTTTCGGCCCTTATTATTTTCCCGATCTGATAATAATGACTTTTGTCGCGCCGAGTCCCGTCACTCCCGACGCCGACAGTTCACGAATACCACTTTCGTACGACGGTTAGTGTTGCTGGAAATAATGTTTCGTCAAACACTTCGAACATTGGAATACTGTTTCGTGCCACGGTTCTCCCAAACCGTAATACTATCTCGTGCAAGGTTTCGAAAATCGGAGAAAATTTTCCGTCCAACGCTTCGAGATTCGAGATAATGTTTCGCACAATGGTTAGTATTCCTGGAAATAATAGTTCATCGAACCCTTCGACATTCGAAATAATGTTCCATACACCGGTTAGTCCAATTCGAAATAATATTTTGTACCACGCTTCGAAACTCGAAATAATATTACGCACGACGGTTAGTACCATCCGACGTGCTATTCCTTCCAACGCTTCGAAAAATCGGAATAATATTTCGTACAACGGCTAGTACAATTCGAAATAATATTTCGTACAACGCTCCGAGAATCGCAATAATATTTCACACAACGCTTTGGAAAATCGAAATAATATTTCGTATACGGTTCATACAATTCGAAATAATATTTCGTACAACGCTTCGACAATTCCTCGTAGTCGTCCGCACAGCGTATCTCCTCGAAATATTATTCGCACTGTTATTATTTTTTTCTACCGGCCGGGCTAGCGAGCGTCGTGTTTACCTCGCGCGCGATACCTTAGCTCGACCGTCGTTACTCACACGAAATTTCGTTCGCGGCGTCCAGCACAGCCGCTCGAGTACACGTGTACTTACTACGAAATTTATTTGCCACCGCCCCACGTTGGGCGCCAGAAAATTGTGACGAGTTCTTTCGTATAAATTTCGCGAAAATACTAAAAGAACTTCCAGTTCACGATTTGTATTGACGCCCAAAATTTTATTATTATCTTCCTTCACTCTACGTGAACCTCACTGGTTAGGCGCCAGGTGTTTGAATCAACCCCGAAACACCAAGGGTAAATCTCTCTCCGATCCACTCCTTTTTCTTCCGCGGCTAGCAATCAGGGAATTGGGGATTCGAAGGGCGAGCATCGACTATATTCAACAATTTACCACATGAACGAATTTTACGTGCGAGTACTTTACAATAATGGCTGAGCCTTGCTTTATTAATTTTAGTCGCAGTTACAACAGCTTGACTTAATTATTCGGTACTATGCCCGGGGAGAGGGACCTTCGCGAGATAGACGACCCTGCGCGCCCGCGTGGCACGGTACTAGCGGACCCGTATTGGCCGAGAAAATTGTTGCATCAACGTGCGCCTACCTTTTTATCTTTCGCTCGCCGAAGTCCTCTCGCCGTCGCACAGCGGTCCTCGACGCGGTGTCGTCTTCCCTCTCGCTCCCTCTCGTACGCTACGTCCTCGCTCGTCCTCTCTCACTCTCGTCCTCGCTCGCTCTCGCCTTCACTCGCACCGTACTCCTGTCTTTGCTTCTTTATTCCTTACTCTACCGTTCTCACTCACTCCTAACCACTCTATCCAACTCTATCTCCACTCTCTTCTCTCTCACTCGTCCACACTCTACTTTACTCCTCGTCTTTCTTCCTTTCGCGATATCTCCTTCTATAAATCTCTCGTCGTCTATCTCTCGTCTCTCCACTTTCCTCGCCAAACTCGAACTGTCGCCCTGCTCTCCTTACTTCTTTCCCTAAGTCTCATCTTAGCCTAGTTTAGGGGGGAAGGAGAGAGTTAGGGGAACTCCTCACGGCGATCGCTGTTCGATCACCGGCACGGCCATCCCTCTCTCTCGCTCCCGGGCGTCGTCCGTCGCTCGGCCGGCACTGCCTCTCTCTCTCGCTCTCGAGCGTCGCCCGTCGCTCGGCCGGCACTGCCTCTCTCTCTCGCTCTCGAGCGTCGCCCGTCGCTCTCGACCGGCACTGCCTCACTCTCTCGCTCTCGCGCGTCGTCCGTCGCCCTCGACCGGCAATGTTTACTCCTCGGCCCCGTGTCTCTGTAACTTAACGAAGTTTCGCCGACAGTGGCCGTTCTCGAACGCAAATTTCTTTTACCACGGGTGCGAGACGACGCGACTCTGCTCTTGCTGTCTCTTTCTAATATTCCTTAGGAATATTTCCCTTCACGCGATTGCGAGGAGTGCAGCGCCTCGTCACAATATATATATATATATACATATATATAATAAGAGAAGCAGGCTGTAGCACGGTCTCTGTCTTCCTATAGAGACATTTATAGTTCTTTCTCTCTCGCACACACACAGCTGCTGTAAGAAACAGAGAGCGCGCGACTTCTCATCCATAGTATAGGCGAGGTGGTGGTGAACGGTACGGGGGGAGGTACGCTACAGCTCGTGGATGCTACGGCATCTTCGCGAGCTCGCCCCTCTGTCTCTTTCGCTCTTATGCGCAACCTGCGGCTCTCTCTCTCTCTCTCTCTTGCACATAGCACTACCATGCATCGAGCTCTCCCCTGCGCGCATCTATTCGTACAACGCTCTGTATGCTTTCTCTCTTTCTCTCTCTCTCTCTCTCTCTCTCTCTCTTATCTTTACAAATTACTATTGCGCTCTCTTTCGCACATAAAATAATCGGTGTATTTGCAGGTTTACAGGTAGTTAATTTGTTAATATAATTAGGAGGTATCGTATCGCGCACAAACGTTATTGCTTTTACACATAATAATGCAGATATACTAGTAATTATAAATTATTAAATTAATTTCAAATATGTTACGATATACGGCATGCGGTATACGTTCATTTTTAAAAATAAAAAATATACCCTCGCTAGTAAAATTAAAAATTTTTAATTTAAGCTTAAAAATTACATTCAAAAACCTCAAATAATTTTTCTCTATTTTTTAAAAGTACATTCAAAAACGAAAAAATTTCGCTTCAGTTTGGATCCCTATTGAAAAGTTATGAGCTAATAACCAAATGTATATATACGAAAACTGATATTTATTTGGTGTAAAGAAAATAAAAGACACCGCCTGTAGGATGGTCACTGTCTTCCTATAGACACATCTATAGTTCTTTCTCTCTCGCGCACACAGCTGCTGTAAGAGACAGACAGCGTGCGACTTCTCATCCAGAGCCGTCTCTCTCTCTCTCTCTCTCTCTCTCTCTCTCTCTCTCTCTCTCTCTCTCTCTCCTATGCGAGACTCTTAGTAAACGATTCCTTGTAAAACGCTGTGTCGTAAGTACGTGACGGCCCCAGGTGTGTATTCCTCGTCACGATACATCTTCTGCGTAAACAACCGCCATGGTTTTATGTTGTTGTGTTTATGTCAGTTCTCCATAGTTAAACCAGTGCCTGATAAGAGAGAGTCAGAGAGAGACCCAAACCCAAACCCAACGGTCGTTAGAATTCAGTAATTCTTCGCGTAGCATGGCCCACAGAGTGGGGGCTGGAATGGGCCAAGGAGTGGATGTCGCCGTAGTGCTCACACACGGTAAAATCACTACAAGAGTCTTCCACGTACATTTAAATGCATAGCGATCTTTGGTGCAGAGGCAACGACTCAGACTGGTAGTCCGAGGGTCGACGGTTCGAGTCTCACCGCCGGCATCAAATTTTTTTTAATTAAAAAATTCACATTTATAAACACATATATATATATATATATATAAGGAAAAATGGCGGAAATAAAAGCAGCGTGTCACTATACCGACACGCTCCGGAAAAATAAAAATGTCAAAAATAAAAACAGCGCTCCGCTATACCGACACGCTCAGAAAAATTATATATATATATATATATATATATAAAGGTGTGCGCACTATAGCGACTCGACCCATCCCCCCTCCTCCCCGCGCGCCTCTTCACCCCCGCACCCACGACCGACCGAGCCACGGACTCGGAGGCCGCGGAGTGGGGAAAAAGGAGTGGGGATAGGAGTGGGGATAGAAGTGGGGGTGGCCATAGTGCGCACCCTAGAGAGAGAGAGAGAGAGAGAATAAGGTGTGCACACTCGCGCTCGCTACAAGAGTCTTCCACATATGCTTAATACCATAACGATCCTTGGCGCAGAGACAGCGGCTCAGGCTGGCAATCCGAGGGTCTCGAGTTCGAGTCCCGCGCTTGCATCGGATTTTTTTAATTATAAAAGAAAAAATAGCGAAAATAAAAGCAGCGTGTCACCATACCGACACGCTCTGAAAAATAAAAAAATGGCGGAAATGTAAGCAGCGTCCACCATACCGACACGCTCCGAGAAAAAATGGTTGAAATGTAAGTAGCGCTCCACCATACCGACATGCTCCGAAAAAATTTATATAAAAAAATAAAAAAATATATATATATAAAGTAGTGTGCCCTATGGCGACTCGCCCCACCCCCCTCTCCTCCCCTGCGCACCTCTTCCCCCCGCACCCACGACCGACCGAGCCACGGACTCGGCGGCCACGGAGTGGGGGAAAAGGAGTGGGGGTAGGAGTGGGGATAGGAGTGGGGGTGGCCATAGTGGCCGATATACTACTCACGTCGGAAGTATCGCGGATTCTTAAAAAAGATTACGATAAAATTCCGATGATTTTAAGTGGGGATTTGCATTGGATACAGCGCTCCCTTTGATTAAGTTCCTCACCACCAAACTCAATTGAAAAATGTCCAGCAGTCTTACTAAAGCGACAACAAGATCAACAACAGTTATACAGGGTGGGCCATCTGTTGGTACGTTTTTGAATTTCGTCGTATGACAACGGCAAATGAGCTACAGACCCGAAATTTTTACAGTTCATTAGCCATACTGTCCGCGGCACGAAACAACATGTTTTCTCTTGAAGAGCGTTTTGAAATTTTAAAAACTTATTTTCAAAGTCAGTGCTGTGTCGCCGAAACTGTGCGAATTTTGAAAAGAAATATGGGTCGTGATAAAGTACCCACCGAAGGCGCTATACGCAAATTGGTGAAGAAAGTTCGTGAGAAAGGGATGTTAGTGGATGACAGAAGTGGTCCCAGAGCTCGGACAGTGCGCACACCCGAGAATATTGAGGCTGTGGCCCAAAGTGTGAGACAGAATCCGACGACCTCAACTCGACGCCGATCGCAGCAACTGAGCATTAGTCGCACCAGCCTGAGGAGAATACTGCACAAAGACCTCGGATTATTCGCCTACAAGATCCAGATGACTCAAGAGTTGAAAGCAAATGACCATCCGCTTCGATATCAGTTCGCTGTGTGGGCCATAGACCAGCTCAATAATGACGTCGATTTTGGTCGAAAAATCATCTTTTCGGACGAAGCGCATTTTCATCTCGGCGGATATGTGAACAAGCAAAACTGCCGGATTTGGGGTTCGGAACAGCCACACGCAATCGTAGAGAGACCAATGCATCCTCCAAGAGTCACAGTTTGGTGTGCATTTTGGAGTGGTGGCATAATTGGCCCATTTTTCTTCGAAAATGATGCTGGCAACGCCGTTACCGTCAATGGCGAACGCTACAGAGCCATGTTGACCAACTTTTTATGGCCTAATATCGACGCTATGAATGTGGACGACCTTTGGTTTCAACAAGATGGCGCCACATGCCATACAAGCCGACTTACGATCGACCTTCTGCGCACCAAGTTTAACAACCGCATAATCAGCCGTTCAGGAGATGTCGATTGGCCTGCGCGTAGCTGCGATTTGACACCGCTGGACTTCTTCCTGTGGGGTGCCGTTAAAGACTGATGTTATGCGGATAATCCAGAGACAATTCCAGCTTTGAAAAACAACATTACGACTGTTTTGAGTGAAATTGGCGCCGAGGTAGTTCAAAATGTCATCACTAATTGGGGTGACCGAATGGCATACTGTAAGGCCAGTAGAGGGAGCCACATGAACGAAATCGTTTTTCATTCTTGACGGGGATACTTTTAGCTTTACAACAACAAAATTAATAAAAAATATCAATGCATACTCTTTTGATCGCATTTTTAAAAACGTACCAATAGATGGCCCACCCTGTACATCATTCGCCTCGTTCTCGAGATTATGGTTGTAGTCCCCGCTTCGCGGCCCCGAAATCACAGCGTGTTTAGAGTGAGACAAAACTCCCGGCCTCCGCCGCCCGTGGCGCCACTACCCGGGTAGAAATTGCCTAAGGTTTGCCTTATTTCCTACTCGGCCGTGATCAGGTAGCGCTACGGCTTGCCATAACACGGCAAGCCTGAGAAGGTCCTGCAAAGGCCTGCCGTAAGACGGCCGTACTCACGCTTGCCTTTCACAGCGGCCTGCTATATTAGTTCACACATTGCCACACAGATGGACGCCGGTTCTCACAAGTGGAAAGGCGCGAGAGTAAGGATAAGTAGACGAGAGGAAATTGTTTTTTTCATAAGCATAAGACCGAAACATCATGAATAATAACATGAATGTTAATCGTAATTTGTCGATTTTTTAGCACTTTTCAATAGAGCTATCTTATTATTTTTTAATAGGTATTGGAAATTTGTTTACGATTTCGAAATGATCGTTTTTTCCATCGCTTTAAGTCGTATGTTCCACACTCATACACTTTGCAAAATCAATGGAGACCATTATATATTTTAATTTTTACGGGAAATCATTGCATCGTATCACCCGTATCACGCGATGACGAAAATGTATCTTTTGACAAGTTTTTATAGATTGTGTACAGATTTAGGTTATGTTACCCCGGAAAGAAATTCTAGTAGGGCACTATTATGGCATCCGTAAGGCAATCATTAGCGCCCTGATCAGGCAGCCTGATCAAGACCGTATCCGATTAAGCGTTAACACTTTCTAACGGGGCGCTGTCCGTCTGCCGTGCGAGGACCGTAATACGGCAGTCAGGCAGCCGGACAGCGCCCGAAGCGGAGCCGTACTACAATTTCTACCCGGGTAGCTTCGTGCCACTGCCGGGCAGAGCTGCCAGATCCCGCGCGAAGTTTACCCCCTCTCTAGCGTCCTGCGCGCCCATCACACAATCATAGTAGCGCGTGTCCGTGAGCGAGCGATGCTCGGACATCTTCGGAAAGAGCCGAGCGCGGTCGGGCAACTTCGACCGTGCCTTCGGCAGCTACACCAATACATGGACGCTGAGCCCGTTCATATGCGGCCAAGCCGAAACTGAGGCTTCGAGCGAAAAAGCAATCTGATGGCAAGACCAGAGGCCCAAATTTTGTTTATTTTTTTTAAATATTTATACGAAGTGAAGGTGACCATCCACACATTCATTTGCCAAAGTAGTACACGCGCAACTCTTAAGAACGTTCTAAAAAATCGACTTTTAAAAATTACCTAGCCGGGTAAAAGAAGTTCACGTTTAAAATTTGTTAACTGGTCGAGTGGTCGAGTGGTGAGCGTACTCGACTAATAACTGCTAGGTTGCTGGGTCGAATCTTGCCCGTGGGTACCTTTTTTCGATTTTTACCTTCATTTTGGCTTTTTTTTTAAAAAAAATCACGATTTTTTTTACAATGATCACACAGTTTTGAACACGACCATTATTTCTCGTTTTTTTGTTTTTTTTCGAGTGGACCTCGTTTGTGGTACAAAAATTTCTAACGTAAATGCGTTACAAATTTTCGTGAATTTTTTTTTAAGCCAAAATGATGGTAAATCCCTCCTCTTTAAAATGGGGTTGGTTAAATTGGCCGAGGGCAACTACCGGCGAAGTGGCATAAAAATCTGTTCCGGCACTGTTTTCAACTTTTGTCCGGAAATTTTTCGTCGGTAATATATGTATATATTATTTTGTATTTCATGTGCACCACCAATATATTTTATATAAAGAAATGCATTATTGAAATAAAAAAAGTGAATATTTGTTCTGTAGAAGTAGCGTTTCAATTATGATTATAAAATTAATTTATTGTTGGGTATAAAAATCGAAAAAAAGGTACCCACGGGCAAGATTCGACCCAGCAACCTAGCAGTTATTAGTCGAGTACGCTCACCACTCGACCACTCGACCAGTTAACAAATTTTAAATGTGAACTTCTTTTACCCGGCTAGGCAATTTTTAAAAGTCGATTTTTTAGAACGTTCTTAAGAGTTGCGCGCGTACTACTTTGGCAAATGAATGTGTGGGTGGTCACCTTCACTTCGTATAAATATAAAAAAAAATAAACAAAATTTGGGCCTCTGGTCTTCCCATCAGATTGCTTTTTCGCTCGAAGCCTCAGTTTCGGCTTGGCCGCACATGAACGGGCTCAGCGTCCATGTATTGGTGTAGCTGCCGAAGGCACGGTCGAAGTTGCCCGACCGCGCTCAGCTCTTTCCGAAGATGTCCGAGCATCGCTCGCTCACGGACACGCGCTACTATGATTGTGTGATGGGCGCGCAGGACGCTAGAGAGGGGGTAAATTTCGCGCGCGATCTGGCAGCTCTGCTGCCGGGTAGCTTCATTCCTTTTCGCTGTGCGCTGGAAGTCGCCCGAGTGAAAAAGTGAAAAAGAAATAAAAATGTCAAAACGAAAGATAAAGAAAGGGAAGGTAGAAGAACTGTTAAATCAGATGAAAAGACTAAAACAAGAAATTGATAATGCATTAGAAAATAAAAGTGATCATGAGGAATCTGACAAGGAATCCGACAAGGAGGAATCTGAAGATAGTGGAAGCAGAACCAGTGAAGAAGAAACGGTAGAAGGTATGTAAAAAATAACTAATATGAAAGCAGGATAATAAATAAACGGGCGCTTGCCGCTACAACCGTTTTGTTTCGCGAAAGAAAAAAGTGAACAAGCGGGCGCTTGCCGCTGTAACCGCTTCTCTTCACGACGAAAAGATGAACAAACGGGCGCCTGCCGCTATAACCGTTTTGTTTTGCAAAAGGGAAAAATGAACAAGCGGGCGCTTGCCGCTACAACAGCTTCTGCTAAAAAAGAGAATCACAATCAAACGTAAATGTAGGTAAAAGCGCTGGCAGATTAAAATACTTTATAGACAACTGGAAGAATATCACAAAAAATAAATTTGTATTAGAATCAATAACCGGTCATAAAATCAGGTTCATCACAGAGGTTCAGCAAAAGCGAAAGCCTAAAATAAAATTCGATTCAGAAAAGGAAATTTAAAATTTTTTAAAAATCATAGACGCACTACACAGTAAAGGTGTTATTAAGCGATGCAAGGAAAGTAAGAAGCAGTTCTTAGCTAGTTATTTCCTAAGACAAAAACCAAACGGTTCATTCAGATTCATACTAAATTAAAAAAACTAAAAGACTTCATAAAAACTGAACACTTTAAAATGGAAAATATTCAAACGGCGACGAACCTAATTTTCCCAGGTTATTATATGGGAAAGATAGACCTGAGAGATGCCTATTTTTAGTACCTATACACAAGTGTAGCAGGAAATACTTAAGATTTGACTTTTTGGGAAAAATATACGAATTTACATGCATGCCAAACGGATTAGCATCGTGCCCATTCACATTCACTAAAATATTAAAGCCGGTCATGACTTACTTACGAAAAAAGGGTTTTCTTTCTGTGATATACCTCGATGATATTCTATGTATTGGAGAAAATTACGAAAAGTGCATTGAAAACATTAATGCAACTTTACAACTATTATTAAAATTAGGGTTTCTTATAAACAAAGAAAAAAGTCAATTATTGCCTTCCACCATATGCCAATTTCTAGGATTCATCATAGACTCATCAAAATATACCATTGAAATAACAAAAGAAAAAAGAGTTAAAATTAGAGAGATAATAGAAAAGTTTCTAAGGCTAAAAACTTCCACAATACAGGAATTTGCAAAATTGATAGGCCTACTCATCTCGGCATGTCCGGGGTTTGAATATGGTATGCTGTATACAAAAATTATGGAAAGGGAAAAAATAAAAGCATTGATAAACAATAATTATAATTATAACAGTAATATGGAACTACCAAAAAGTATTCATGCTGAGTTAAGTTGGTGGAAAAAGGCAATAGATACGACAGTTAACCCTATAAAAACTGGAAATTTTAAGTTGGCAATATTTACCGACGCATCAGATACTGACTGGGGTGCAGTAAAAAATAATGATAGCGTTCGCGGGACATGGTCAACACAAGAAATGAAACACTCAATAAATTACCGAGAACTAAAAGCAGTGAAATTGGGGTTAGAACAATTAATAGATAAAGAGAGGAATTGTCAAATCCTGCTTAGGATTGACAACATTTCAGCAATATCGTATATCAATAAAATGGGGAGTGTACAATACGAGAAACATCATAAACTAGCAAAAGAAATATGGCAGTGGGCGGAAGCAAGGAACATTTTTCTATATGCCTCTTATATAACGTCGACAGAGAACAAAAAAGCAGACTGGTTATCCAGAATAGAAAGTAAAGACACAGAATGGGAATTAGAGAATGGTGCATTTGAAAAAATTGTTGAGAAATTTGGGCAACCAAATACAGATTTATTTGCAAATAAATATAACACAAAATGTGAAAAATTCTTCTCTTGGATGCCAGATAAACAAGCCTTAAAAGTAAATGCGTCTACAACAAAATGGGAAAAATTAAAATTTTACGCGTTCCCGCCGTTCAATCTGGTTTTGAAAACATTAGTAAAAATAAAACGAAAGAAAGCAACCGGAGTTATAGTAGTACCGGATTGGGCAACTCAGCCCTGGTATCCATTGTTCACTTCCATGTTAATGGAAGAACCATTAAAATTTAAGAAAGACAGCAAAATACTGATCTCTCCGTGCAGGACAAAACAACACCCCAGGTGGAAATCGCTATCATTAGTGGCAGGGACAGTATCAGGGAAGCCTTCAACAGGATGGGCGTACCACCGCAATCCATAAACATTCTGCTTTCGTCATTGACGAAATCAACAATAAAGCTATATGAAACCGGATTAAAGAAATGGCAAAAGTATTGTACACGTACAAATGACGAGGTATATGAGCCTATACGAGAAAGTCTGCTAGCTTTTCTAACGGAAAACTATGATGCTAGCGCATCATATGGCACTTTAAATACCTATAGATCGGCGATATCACTACTAAGTAAAGAAAAAAAAGGTAGTGATTCATTGATTAGCAGATTCTTCAAAGGAATAGCAAAGTTAAAACCGACAAAACCCAAGTATGATTTCACCTGGGATACATCAATAGTTTTAGAATTTTTGGAAAAGTATCAAACTGAAACACTAGATTCGTTAGCTAAAAAAACTGTAACGCTATTAGCATTAATAACGGCTCACAGAGCTCAAACTTTAAGTATTATTAATATAGATAATATCATAAGTAAAAAAGATAGATTGGAAATAAAGATTCCAGATGCAATAAAAACTTCTGGTCCGGGGCGATATCAGCCCTTATTAATCATACCAAAAAACAAGTACAATGCTAGCCTATGCGTAATGACTTGCATTTTAGAATACATGATAAAAACAAAAAACATTAGAGGAACAGAAAAGAAACTGTTCATATCAGTCAGAGAACCGTTTAAAGCCGTGGGATCGCAAACCTTAAGTAAATGGATAAAACAGATATTAGGAGAAGCCGGCGTTGACACAAATGTGTTTTCAGCCCACTCAACCAGACACGCAGCTACATCGGCGGCTCTGGCAAAAGGAGTGGATATTAATATAATAAAGCGAACGGCAAATTGGTCGGAAAACTCGCGTGTATTCGCACAGATTTACAACAAACCTATAACACAGGATAGACAAGATTTCGCTAGGGTAATATTAGAAAAATAAAACGTACTACATAAAAATAACATTTATACGAAATAGCAAAATAAAAATAATTGGAAGAAAATTTTGCTTCCTCTTAATAACTACAACCATAATCTCGAGAACGAGGCGAATGAAGTATAATTATACGATTAAACGAACTTACCTGTACGTAAAGTTCAATCGTAATTATACGAATGAAGCCTCGTTCGAAGAGATTAGCACCCACCCAAAAAAAAATCCTACCCTTGTATAAGAGCAAAACTTTCTTAAAAATCTTTGAAAAAATGAAGCTACCCGGCAGTGGCCCGAAGCTAGTGGCGCCACGGGCGGCGGAGGCCGGGAGTTTTGTCTCACTCTAAACACGCTGTGATTTCGGGGCCGCGAAGCGGGGACTACAACCATAATCTCTTCGAACGAGGCTTCATTCGTATAATTACGATTGAACTTTACGTACAGGTAAGTTCGTTTAATCGTATAATTATTAACGCGGTATTTCAAAGATATATTAATAGAATCGAAACCAAAGCATTTATTTCATATTTTAGTTACCATAAGACACTTGTGTCATTTGTTGAAATTGAAAACATGGAGTCGCAATAGTAAAATGTAAAATAACTTTTAAACTTGGTACCAATAGGGTAGAGCGGGAATAGTTGGGCAAGCGGGTAAGTTGGGCAATTGTAATATCTCGAAAACTAAGCATTGCACGCTGGTGCATCAAATGGACGAAAGAGAGGTATGGGGGAGGGGAATACTTCAAGCCATTGCCGGTAGCCACGTGGCGCACGAGACGATGACACGGGACGTTTTATTATTAGTGCACACAAAAGTAAAAAATACATGATTGAGTATTTTTCTTGTAGCATTGTGTGAAAAACCAGGGCAGCCACTAGAAGAGTACTAGGATTTAGTAAATTTAAGTGGCTATCGATATGTAATAGTTATTTTAATGCACGTGGTACGGATTTCATTATAAACTAACATTTGTTAAAAAATCTGAGAAGGGGCTAGTTGAGCAGTTTTCGATGGGGCTAGTTGAGCGCTGCTCAACTGTCTCCATCGGCTGGCACGCATCACATAGCAGAGGTGGTCATTTGGCAATGCCAGTCTTATAAGCAATGGGCTCACACTAACATAAGTGCAAGCCAAGTGTTTCTTTCTCATATATTTGCGTAAGGCCGGTAATGATGATTAACTGTGATTTGGAATAAAGAACTCACTTTAAAATGGAATTATCTTGATTTTTGTTTTTTTGAAGAAGAACAAGTAATTTCAGTTCATCTTTGTTGTTGTTTGGGTTGTTTGACTACATTTTCTTAATTTGTAATCTCTTACTAAGTAATGCTCAGATATCCGCTATTGTATACAGTCCAAATTACGTTCGAGTAGAAATTAGACCCACTATATATTTTATTATAACATCAACTAGATTTTTGTTTATTCAAGAAAAAACATTCCAAAGTTCGTTGCAGTTAATGTTAATGTTTCAAAATATAGTTAATTAACGCATAGGTATTGGTTCATTACTGCATTATATCAAATGGTCTTGAATGCGTCTGATTTTTTGATGGAATTCTTACCTTGCTCAATTTACCCCACCTATGGGGCAGGTTGAGCAGCTTTGCACTCTCTCACATTTATGATGATGACTCCTAAACCAGAGCTGAAGTGGATACTTTTTCTGAAGGCGTTTCGAGCAGGATAAATTGCGGATCTGACGGTGGAAGAATCAAGGAAATCGAATGCATTTTTTAAGAGTTATGATCGTTTAAGCCAAAAAGTGCCCAACTATCCCCGCTTTACCCTATTATAATAAATAAACCATATAAATATCTCACTCCTGATACTGCATTTGTCTCATTCCCTCGCAGTTCAGTTTTCGGGAAGTTTCACTTCTACCGTGTGTGAACTGCACACATATTTTTTTCATCTTAAGCGACGCGTACTTGTGATGGAATACATGTGAAGCTATTCGAGAAAAGGGACTACGAGCCAAAGTAGGAATTTTTCAGGTCAAGCGATAAGAAAAGTCAAAACCAATGCTCACGCTCGAGTAATAAAATTTTAAATATTCCATATCTTGCTATAAAAAATATTATGCTCTAAAAACTTATAGCATAACGCAAAATCCATCAATTGATTGAGGCTCCAAAATTTTTATCTGTTGGTTCGTTCGATCGATTTAAAAAGAAATTTTGGTTTTACGTACTTGTGAAAATGGACAACGAATTTTTTAATAATTCTGATAGTGAATATGAGGATGAAGTGGAAAGATTTGAGTGGGTGATTGTCAAAAGGTACATTCGTGATTGGGAAAATCCTATCGATTCATTTTTGGTTTCGCGTCAAACATAAAACAAAATTTCATAAGCACTACGTGAAATGAGTAGCAAACATTATAAAATGCTTTCGCCACTAGCAGATCACTAAAATCCCTATAAAACCGCTTCCTTCTCGGAGGAAGGTTTGAGGCTTCTCTAGGAACGACTATGAATACGGGTGTTACTCGACTAAAAAGAGAGGCAGTGGCGGCAGTGGCGGCTACAATAGAATTTTTCTATGTACTCTTCCTGCACTCTCATCGTCAGTCGTTTGGAATGAACTTAAAACTGTGATTCGAGAGGAAAAACAGAGTCTTTGGTAGTGACCAAAGAAAACAGTAAAGGAGGTGTCTCGGATTCGATTCCCGGTATCGTAGTCTCGCAAATGAAGGCAAATTGTTGCTCCTGATAATGGGACGTGCGAACCACGAGTATACAGGGTGATTCATGTAACCTGGAATTCTGTAATATCGCGAAAAATACGCATCGTACAGAAAAATTCGCCGAATAGAAACTTTAATATCAACGAAGGGGGCATCCATTGGTACTAAATTATACCCCCTACCCTCACCCACTGTGAGCGGGGCGGGTGGTAAATTTCAAATCTTAAACTGGACCTCATTTTTTATCACAAATTCGGATTCTACGTGGACATGTTTCTTTGATTCACGATACATGGCGCTGTAATCGTAAGAAATGGAACAGAAACCAAAAGAAGAAAAAAAACAGGGATACACGTACTTAATATTTTTTGACGGGCTATTCAATGAAGTAACAGTTTCTGTCTAACGTAAAACAGACATTAAAATAAAATATCTTTTTAAAAGCTAAGATTAGTTTAAACATTATAGTAGGGAAGTTTTGTATTTCTAAAAATTCAGTTCAATTTAATGTCGCTTACTAGAAACCACCTTTTTCGAGACCTTCTGGCAGTTTGCTCATGTGTCCAGGAGATTATTATGATTTCATTTGCAAATTCGTGTGTTTTATATTGAAACATGCATCTTACGAATAGAGACTTGTTGGTTTCTTAATATAGGTATGTATATGTTGATGTTTTCGTAGGATATGAGGAAGGATTCGTGCCACTCGTTGTATAACTAGGATAAACGATTTATTTCGATGATATAAAGGCTATATATTCAGATACTACACTTCTTACTTTCCGTACACGCTCTATTCTATTTCGTCTTTCTATCGGAAGTGTCGCGCTCCACATGCTCTCTCTACACGCCCGTCTTCTTCACACAAACGCTCCACTCGTCGCTCAGCTGAACTACCTTTTCTCCTAGATCGACGCACGCAGGCGCGGGAGATACAAATACGGCAAACTCCTATTTTTCCAACAGTATAAATGGAACGTAGAAAAATAATCGTGAAAAAATCCCGAAATCGACATAAGAATTGAAAATTTTATTTATGCAAATATTCAATGAAAAATGGTTCGTTTTTATTCCCGTTTGGGGAAGACAATGAAGGACATACGGTATAAAAACATCAATATTTCGAATTATTTAAATTATTTTGTAAACTTACAACTGTTTGAAAAGTTTATAAACAACAAGCCATTTTTTTAAATTTTAGGTTACTTCGAACAATATCGTTGGAGTTATAGAATAATAACCCTTAGTCCCTCCAACGGCTGTATTCCGTTTCAAGTACGTTTCGTTGAGGACACGGACTTGAAACATGCTTTTGGTGCACTTTTTCACATTTAAAGCGCGTTTCGAAACGCATTTTTCACATGCTTTCCGAAACTGCATTGAACGTGGTTTGCACTTGGTTAAAACGTGTATTAGTTGGTTGAAACGTTCTTTTTCGCGTGCCGTGGACACGGACTTTTCCCACAGAATAGTGTATATTAAGCGCGTTTTGTTACGCGGTTGAACCGTTCTTTTTCGCGTGCCGTCGACATGGACTTTTCTCACAGAATAGTACGATTCAAGCGCGTTTTGAAACGCGTTTGGCACGGCGGCAGGTAGCGTATGATCATCCCGCGTTTCTCGTGAGCAAAGCAACGCTCTACTGGGATTATAAACGTGAGCGCTTGGCCGAAAAAATCAGTCTCTCCACCGCGAAGAGAAGCACGAGTGAATTCACTATCCCGATAAAAATGAAGTCTCTACGGCTGATGTGTATCTCATATCTATTGAGACGATATCACCTCATGGGCGCTCAAACTTTCCCGCCGTTGGGAAAACGACGGATACCACCACAGCTGGCAACGCTGTGGGTCAGCTGTTATGTCCAAACAATGGCAACCTGGGGAGGAAAACAGTATAAAAGGGCGAGAAAATACACAGAAGCATGATAAATCAGCGGGTTACTCACCTGGTCAGAGCTCTGAAGAAGAGTTAAGCCCGGTGGGGACGAAGACGCTCTGGAGAAGAGCAGGAGGCCGAGCACGATCGAAACTCTGTAAAGAATGCGATCGGTGATATCTCCTATCGGCGTCACATGACGATATCCGAGGGAAACCACTTGGCGGGCGAACTGTCAAAAGTAAAAATATTATTGTTTGGCTCGACGGAGACGGGGACGGAAGACAGCACACGAAGGGAGTCACGACGACGGCAGCGTGGACGAGGGGGGAGAAGGGAGCGCGAGAGGACGAACCGTATGAAAGCAGCGACGGTCGAGCGAGAGATAAGGCGAAGGACGAGGAGTGGGGGAAATCACTCGAATTCGCTAACGGGAAAAAGACGAAGTCTTTTCCCGAGCGAAACGAAGAACTTCGTCGCCGGTAATAGAAAGATCTCGCCAAGTGGAGGATCCTCCCTACAGGAGCACTGCGTGGATCGCTGCGTCAGAAATTGCACTACACATCCCCGATCAGCACGAACACTTGAGCACGAGGGAGATTTCGAAAACCGGCACCACGCGACACTCGTCATAACTCACGCCTTTACTGGGTGTGCAAAAGGATCTAGGAGGAGGGGGAAGACATCGAGAGTTCGGCACGCATCGATAGAGGCAGATCGAGCGGAGATCAACCACCCGCGCCACCTAGGACGATCGAGCGGGAGATTCAACAGTCCTAGAAGACCACACCGGGGACCCTCGTCAGATTACACGGACGAAACTGCGAGAATATCTCGTAGACAACCGTCTCCGATACTATCACATTTCTTAAGATTTGGGTCTCCTCCGCGGGGAATCGCTGTAACAGATGATTTTACACAGTTCCAATAAAGGCCAGGGAGCCACACACACACACGAACATTAGGTTAGGCACAGTGCAATAGCGCAAAATAAACGAAGTAAAATCAAAGATTCATCTACTATTTTACTTACCTCACCACTCAACCTTCATACACAATACGATCCTCGAGGCACATGAACAAACAAATATTTAATGAAACGTTCTGCTGTTTCACTATATTATATGTATTTATAGCTTATTAATTTATAGTATTTTATTGTACTATTATCTCGAGGATAACTCTTATTGAAGAGTAGTATGGTTAACACGTTATGTGGTTTACATGGTTCAGACCGCGTTTTGAAGTACTTGTAGCCGTGTACAAAACATGTGGCAAACCTATTTCAGACGAGGCAATACTACGCGCTTTGCGCGGAGTCGAAACGGACTCGAAACGTATATGGTACAGGTAGATGATATGGGCAAATGATTTTGTGTATGTAATTTAATGCATTGTCGTAATCCATAACAACTGGGCTTGAAATGTTAAACCTTTTTTATGCTTAAAAAAGTAGTGCTTAGTGGAATAATTATAAGTTTGAATATACATTTTTTTAATATACGAAAAACGTGCATTTTTCCTTGAACCCTTTACGGCATACAATGCCATATATGCTCACTAAAGTTTCTTTTTTTTCCGTATGTTAAAGCATTTTTTTATTGCTTTACTTTGCGACGACTAAATATACGTTCCGTTACACAATGAAATGTACAACTAGAATTCAAAGGTGGTTTTCAAAAAAAGATTTATAACATACTTAAAAAAATGGCAACTTTCTATTCCAGATCCTTTACAATTTGTTGCAATAAGGTGTTAAAATGCATAAAATGACCTTCAGCAACCACAATTTTTTTAACAATGAGTGCCGATTGAACACTATATAAACTATTAAGCTAATAAACTTTTTGTTTCCATTGATTCTAGATGAACCAGTTAAAAGTAGTCCCCGTAAGGCAGTGTTTGAAAAAGGCCTTCCACGCAACTACATATAACCTTGTCCAGGGTTCATATTGTTTATGATGTTTCTACCTAACATTGTTCGTCTATATAACGTACATATAAGTTTGTCCAGGGTTCATATCTGTTTATGATGTTTCTACCTAACGTTGTTCAATTTTTATATAATCACTCAATTAAAATTTTATAAAAAATAACTAAATATTTATAGACGTTTTTAAAAATCGCGCAAAAATGTTTGTTTTGTTCTCTGAATACTCCTTACCCCCCAAGCTTCAATCATTAAATTTTACAGGTATGGTAGCATTAGTATCGAATGTTTTACTCATCATTCATAAGCTTGTACAGGGTGTTCATTTTTTGTCTTATCAGATAAAAATCTTGAAGGGATTCTAAAATCAAGAAAGAAGTTTCAATACGTCTTTTATGATGTAGCACTGAAATTTTGTTTATCAAAGTTCGTTTAATTGAATATCAAAATTATACAAAATATTGATCACTTTTTAGTTTTAAGCCTTAATATCGTCAAAATATTAAATTGTTCAAAAAAATGTTTCCTACATTGCCTTATTTTTTTTGTAGAACATGATTGTGCAATACAAATCTGGGTTTTCATTAAAACTCTTTTTTCGCTTTTCCAATCCCTGCAAGATTTTTGTCCACTAATCTTATAAGCACCCTGTATATTAAAAAAAATATTCTCGTTACGGAGAAGTGTGTATTGTTCGAACCGGTTTTTGGTAATTATTTCTATCTGTTTTGGTCTCTATTGTTTCTCGTATTTGCTCGTGTCCTATGGAGTTACGGATTTATGAAAGCTAATCACTTACAGGTGAAATGCCGAACAATTAAATCCGAATGACCTATCTGCTAATACAAAGATGTAGCTGCAACCTTCAATCGCCCATGTATTAGCCAGTGGATGGAGTAACTGTCGATCTTTTCCGTCCGGATTCTTCGACAAAGAGTTTTATGAGTTTATATGATTGCCATTGGAATTTGAATTTGATCAACTCTCAGGGGTCATATATCTTTACGTGCGGCGAAATCATATCCAAATTAGACCATTTTTACGAAAGCTCAAATAAAGTTTTATTCGAAAAATCATTTACAATATAAGTATCATAACTGTCGAAAAAAAAATCTGGAAAAATGGTACATTGATGATATATTGGGGAATATTGATACATCAAAATGAGGACGATGATAAAACTTCTCCTGAAACGTCTTTATAAACACACCGTTTGCAGTACTAGAACTATCTCTGGCTTCTCTTATTTGGGGTTTTGTTTGTTAAAGTAGCTAAATAAGCTCGTACTTTTCATCGCCCACTTTAGAACTATGAAAATGAAGGTGCTTAGAGAAAATTACATTTAAATTTTGAAACGAATCGCATATCTGCAAGTCAGGTACTGGTCGGTGGCACTCGAGCGCTTACCTTTTTCAGGTTCAAACTTTCTTATTGCTTATTATTATAATAATAGATTATTACAGAATACTCTTGAAAGATAGCGATATCGAAAGAAAATATTATTAAAAAAGCGATTGTTTCAAATTTACAAAGGTATGTAAACGCTTAATACAAACTATGCTCTAACTGGCCTCTAATGCCCATACTTACAATTAGTAATATTTAATAGCATAGAGACGATCGCAATTACTCGTTCGCAAAAACATACTCGTTACGAATCTGATCCGCTTATTGTATGTTCACTAATTCGTTTTTTCTCCCTCTCTCATTTACGTTTTGTCGTGTAGGGTAAGTGTGACACTCTCATGTACGTGACGCTTTTTTTATTATACATCGAAAATGTTTTGTATAATCGTTTATTATTTTCCTTTCTAATCAACCTTAATACTTTAGTGCCATTATAGACCACTGCGTGAGTTGATACTTTCGGTGCTTTGTTGTCGAAATATGAAATGTACTCATGTTCTTGAGAAGTGCATCGACGTAACGACTATTTCCATTTCCAATACTTTTTGAAGTGAAACTTCTTTAGCACCGTAGTGATTTGGAATTGATGAAACGAAAAAGTGTCGACACCACGAAGGAATAGTAAGGAGACGGCACTCTGTATCCAAAAAGTGGCAGCAATTTCTGAGCCGTAACGAGGCGATCCGCTGAAAGGAACAGCCCAAAACGGCTTGCCCATGCGCAGTATGCATTGCAGCGGTCCTTGTCTTTCTTACGCAAAGTTCGAGATCATACGAAATACGAGTGACAGGTGACAGACAGTAACAATCTAACCTCAATCTAGCACCAAAGCCTGCTAGGCAGTTAAATCGTAAGATTTTAGAAGATATGACCAATCTCGCTGTATAAAGAATTATTATTTTTTTTTGTTCATTAAGTACAAAAATAAAACATTTAGAATTAAACACGTATATTTGTTTCCTTGACTACATTACAAATTACCAAATAATAATGGTAGTACAGTTTGTAAAAAGTTTGGTGAATCATTCCCATTTGGTACAAAAAAATGTGTACACAATATATTGCAGATGTATGTATAGGTACATTAATAGAAAAAACAAATATATACAATTATTATGTCAACGATTGTAACAATTGTTGAACATTTCAATCGCTTCATACTGGCATTTCATCAATGCTTTCCAGAAGAGCGATAAACTGCTCCATACTCTCAAGAGTTATAAATTGTGTAAGTGGCACAATTTGGTTATGAAAATATATTTCAACGTGCATGTTTGGTAAGACAGCAACTCTCTTTCTGACACTGCGATTGTTTTCGATCTTTTGTAGGCCTATGAACTCCTTATATCCTTTTGTGTAACTCCACTGCGATGAAGGTACAATTGACGAGTTGAGTTTCCTCTTCAAATACTTGAAATCGAATTCCGGGCTACTCTTCTTTAATTCTCGATTCACGTCTGAAATATTAATCCATAATTATTTTCAGACTGTTAGATAATATTTTATTGTTGCAAATATCATAACCTTTAATAATTTTATTCCCATACATTTCATCTTTTGCTAGGAATTCACTCTTATTCCATACGTTCTACTTCCCCCCGATTTATTTTATTAGTTACTTACCCCCTTTTGGACTGCACATTTTATCAAACTTTATTTATGGAGCTTCAAAAGCAAATGCGTTTACGTATTTTAATAGTACTCATAATTTTCACAACATCAGCATAACCTCATTATCTCATTTCACTGTTCAAAACATATAGTCGCTCTCAGTCGTATTTTCAGTGAGAAAGACAAGGACAGCTACAATGCATACTGCGCATGGGCAAGTCGTTTTGGGCTGTTTCTTTCAGCGGATCGCCTCGTTTCGGCTCAGAAATTGATGCCATTTTTGAATCAAGGAGCCTATAAGAGTTCCGTCTCCTTACTATTCCTTCGTGGTCGACACTAAGGTAAATGTCCCAATTGTTGAACAGGTCCCAATTATTGATCACTGTCTTGTATTTTTATTATGCCTCATTCACCTGCATGCATTTACTTATTTATAAAAATTTCATTACATATATGGAATATTTAGCTATCGAAATGTTACCTTGCTTGTGCAAAAAAAGCCTTATTTAATAGAGAAAACAATTATTTAATTAGCAACGGTGACCCGATTTGACGACTCATAGTAACTGCTTATCGTTTTTGCTAAGACGCGCCGCTTCATGCATAAGGGCACAACGAGATTCAAGAACTGTCGTATCTCAAAAAGTAAAGGCGTTTCAGGTTCCTCAGAAAATTTCTTACAAATAACAATTTTAAAAAGATTTTTTAAATTAATTATTTATTAAAAAATACGGTGTTCAATCATTGGGACATAGAAAATGAAGTGTGTCCCAATTATTGAACACTTGAATTCTCCAAGATGGCATCATATAACCCATCAAAACATCGAGGCAGTTAACGTGTGACAGATCGTGTGAATCGGATTTATTAAAACAAAAACATTCAAACAAACGTAAGTTCCTGAATACACTTACCGTTATTGTTTTAATAATAACTCTAAGATCGTCAAATATATTTGTTTTGTATTTCCATGCAATAAACATAAAAATAAAAATAAAACGAGAATATAACCTAAAAATATGAATGTAATGTTCAATATTTTTTGCTCTCCAATATTTCAGGGACCAATTTTTCTCAATAAAACGCCATAAACATGGCGACAAAAAGACGTCGTTCTGCATATAGTGCGGAAGATGTCAAAACCGCATTGGATGCGGTAGAAAATGGAATTTCTTTGCGGGAGGCCAGCTGAACGTAGGGCATTCCCGTGGCAACTTTGTCACTCAAGAGGAGAAGAAAAGTGCCGATGGAAAAGAAACCAGGACCACCGACGATTTTAACACCGCATGAAGAGGAGCAATTAGTTCGCTGGATACTTTTTCTCGGAGGAAGAGGCTTCCCAGTGATGAAAACCCAGTTGCTCGACAGCGTACAATTATTGGTTTTAAAAACGAAGAGATCAGCGCTGTTCACGAACGGGTGACCAGGGAGGCACTGGTACGAAGGATTCCTCCGGCGACACCACAATTTAACTATTCGCACGGCGCAAAATCTCTCCAACACTCGAGCTTCTGTCACCGAAGGACAAATTCGGAATTGGTTCGATGAAGTGAAACAGCACTTGGAGAAATTGAATCTGACGGAAATAGAACCGAGCAGGGTTTTTAATTGTGACGAGAGCCCGTTTATGCTTTGTCCAAAACCGGACCAAGTCATTGCACAGCGAGGGAGCAAAGCTGTCTACAAACTTGTCACCGCCGACGAAAAAGAGTGTTTGACAACGCTGTTCATGGTCAATACTGCTGGTACCACGGTTCCTCCCATGGTGATGTATGCGTATAAGCGCATACCATACACCATCGTACAAAATTTTCCAAAAGATTGGCAGATAGGAGTGTCCGACAAAGGGTGGATGACGGCGGAAACTTTTTTTGAATATATTTCGAATTGTTTCTATCCATGGCTGGTAAAAAAACTCAATACAGTTTCCGGTCATATTGTATGTCGATGGATATTCATCCCATCTGACCCTACCGGTGGTGGAATTTTGTCGCAGTGTAAAAATTGAGCTTATCGCACTGTTACCAAATTCAACTCACATTCTCCAGCCGTTAGATGTGGCAATTTTTCACCCTCTAAAAAACGCATGGAGAAATACCGTAAATAACTGGCGACTCAAAAACTGCGGAGAGAAACTCAAGAAAGAGCACTTTGCCCCGTTGCTCAAAGAATCTCTAGATTCCACTAATATCGAGGAGAGCATCAGAAACGGTTTCAGGATTTGTGATTTACACTCATTTTCACCTGATGCAGTCTCATACGATGTTTTAAACCGAGGGAATAAAAATCCAGTTGTCGAAGCTGAACCGGAGCCAAATCGATCAGACACCCATCTGCGACTCTTCGAAGAAAATTTGGATGAAGAAACACTCCAGCTGTTCAAAGCGGCGAAAGGATCAGCTGAAAAGATTCAGCTGACTGATAGAGGCTTATTCGCTTATTGGTTGAAATTGAAAGAGCAGAGTGGTATTTAATGTGCTATAATTAACATTATTCATTTTTTTCGTCACGTTTCGTGTAGAATAGTTTCGAACATGTATTTTTAGTGCTTCGCTAGATTTATAGGATTTTTGGGATTGGTCATTTGTGTAAGTAGGTGAAAAAATTGTCAGAGACAAAGAGAGAGGAGAAATTATAGACAGCGAAGAGACTCAAAGAACAAGCGCAGTCAACATCCAACAAAATTTCATCGAAGAGCCTTCACTAACAGATGAAATCCGGGAACTGGATACAAACACAGTCAACATTCAACAGGATTTCTTCGAAGAACAATTACAAACAGATGAGAATATAATTTTCGAATTCATTGACGATTCTCCAACTGAGAGCAACTCTGAAGTTTCATAAGTTTTTTATTCTTTTCTTGTTTAACGAAATTGGTACAACATTTAAATAAATTGTCATTTTTTATTTTTTAAATTTAGGCATTACTGAGTTAATAGTTCCCCAGATCCTCGAAAATAATAATAACGATATCACCAGCAACAACCTGAATTGCAGCAATCAAACATTGAGCAGCAATAAAGAAAACGAGAACAAAACGACATTAGATCAAGAAAAACCAGGTAATTGAATCACTGATCACATATGTTTTTAATGGTCTTATTTTGATAATTAATTACCCTTATTTTTATTTATTTTTCAGAAAAATCGATGATTTCTGTGCCGAGCAATGCTCCAGATATCTTCAAAGAAATTTTGTTCTGGCCGAAAAAAGAAGAAAAAGCAACGAAAAGAAAGAGAAAGGAAAAAGTCCCATCAGTTGCGACAAGCAATCAATGGTTGGCCTTTCATAAGAACAACGAAAAAATTAAAAAAGAAAAGGACGATGCAATTGAAGAAAAGCGCAAAAGAAGAGAAGAAATAAAAAAACATCAAAAAAAAGGAAGCTGAAAATAAAAAAAAAGCAAAGTTGAAGACAAAAAACAAGAAAGCTGTGACAAAATTAAACAAAAAACAGGATATAAAGACGCGGAAGCTGAAAATATCAATAAAATAAAGTTGAAGTTGAAAAGCAAAAAAAAGCAAATGCGAATGAACCAAAAACCTGTCAAAAGAGACTAAATATATATTTTTGTATTTTTACATGATGAATAAAACATTATTTAAGTGTTTGATTTTGCTTTTGATTCTTAATATTGTACCCAAGATAATATTTTCATAACGGAAAAAGCATTCTCGAGAGTGTTCAATAACTGGGACATGCCTGTTCAATATTAGGGACATAGGTACTAGCAGTGTTCAATAATTGGGACATTTGCATGCTTCATATTTTTTTTTTCATTTGAAATCATTTAAAAATAATTTAAACTGTGATTTTTCGAAAGTAAAAATATCAAAGTATGATTTGAACATGAAAGCGGTGGTTTTTTTCTTGATTTTATATTTTTTCTCACCGAATTTAATCCCCCAGATTCTTAGCTGTTCAATAATTGGGACATTTACCTTAATAAGAAACAAAAATATTAGTCTATGGCGAGAGAATGAGATAGAGCCTATACTAGGTCTCCTATGCTTCCCATGATCGTCGTCTCCTCTTTGTGCGGTGCTTCGTAGCCTCCCCGCTCTTACTACCAAGCATTGTACATGCCATGGTTGTGTGCTTGTGTGCGCCTGCGTATTGCCGAGCTGAACCGAGAGAAAAGGCGTCGTACTATATTGCACTGCCTAATACTTCCTTGGTCGGTTCTATGTGTGTGTAGTGTACATGTGTTAGTACGTGTGTGTGCGCCTGCGTACTACGAAGCCTTCGGAAAAGACGCCACAGCCAATGTCATAGCCAGTTCATGTATTTCGTTGTTGTGAATATTTTTATAATTTCAATAAATATTTTTAAAGTATGCCGAAAACTAATGCCCAAAGGGTCGGGAGCATCGGCAGAAAAAATAAAATATGTGTGCAGTTCGCACACGGTAGAAGTGAATCTTCTAGAATACTGAACTGCGAGAGAATGAGAGAAATGCAGTATGAGGAATGGGATATTTATAGAGTTTGTTTATTATAATATTGGTACCAAGTTTAAAAGTAATTTTACATTTTATTATTGCGGCTTCATGTTTTCAATTTTACCAAATTCAATATGTGTTTGAATGGATTATCAATGAAATCATGATACTTCAGTTATTATTATGGCAATTTTCATTTCTCCAAACCAATCAATAAATACAATTATTGAATTCATCGACGAGAATTTAATAAAGTACACGTCGGAAGTATCGCGGCTTCTTAAAAAAGATTACGATAAAATTCCGATGATTTTAACTGGGGATTTTAATCCAAATTTTGCATTGGATACAGCACTCCCTTTGATTGAGTTCCTCATTAACAAACTCAATTGAAAAATATCCAGCAGTCTTACTAAAGCGACAACAATGCTTGTGTCATTTGTTGAAATTGAAATTGAAAACATGGAGTCGCAATAATGAAATGTAAAATAACTTTTAAACTTGATACCAATATTATAATAAATAAACCATATAAATATCCCACTCCTGATACTGCATTTGTCTCATTCCCCCGCAGTTCAGTTTTCGGGAAGTTTCACTTCTACCGTGTGTGAACTGCACACATATTTTTAAATTAATTTATCGTAAGTAAATTGTCTCCCTAGGCGTTCCTCGAATTGTGCTTAGGTTGTGAATGTGACCCACATCAGCCGAGCCAATAGATTTATTAAGGTGATGTGATAGCTCTTCTTTACCGTCCCTGCGGCCCATACATTTGGTGGACAAATGCCATTCCTAAACTAATGAACGGAATGAGCTGAAATTTGAGTATGTTATATAGTTGATAGTCCTACGTGGCCTAAAGGTCGCAGAATTTCGAAAATCGCTAAAAAATTCACAGATTTCGATACCACGTGGTAATTTTGGCTGCAGATTTGCATTTACTGACTTATTAATGGTTCGAATAAAAAAACTGTGGTCTTTACGCACTAGACGACAAAAATGCGACACAATGAGTACCCGCACGTTTCTACACGTGCAATATTACATAAATGCAACGAAGTCAGACGCCTATAGAAGGAATATGCCTATCCTTAAATTGAAGCGAGGAATGGTGTACCCCAACGTAGTTGTGCACCCCATTGTCTGGCGTCGCTAGTGTCACTATAAGAATGTGTTAAGTCACACGGACACGCTCTCGTATATCCCACATAACCTCATGGCGTAGCTCCGCCTCCTTTCTCACCAATCAGGTACGAGAAAGCACGTCTTGCAATCTATCTCGCTTTTTCTAGTGCGAGGTATAGGTTGGGGTACACATGCCGTCGCTTTCTTTTCAATGGGAGGTATAGGTTGGGGTACACATGCCGTCTCTCTTTTTCCAATGCGAGGTATAGGCTGGGGTACACATGCCGTCTCTCTCTTTCCAATGCGAGGTATAGGCTGGGGTACACATGCCGTCTCTCTCTTTCCAATGCGAGGTATAGGCTGGGGTACACATGCCGTCTCTCTCTTTTTCTGTACTGCTATTGCCGTACCCCAATGAGTCGACGTATATAATATCGACGCTCAGAACGTTAATAACCACATAATATAATTTCAAATAATTGTAAATAATAGATTATCTTTTATATTTGCATTATAAATTAATAAATCATAAAAAATCGTTTTTTATTGATAAAAAAAAGAGTGATTAAAAGATTTGATCGCCCGATCTTGCGGTTTCAAACCGAGACCATACCAACTCCGTCAACATTTTCTATGTGCAAAATGATTCCATTTAGGTATAATTCATGATACGCTTTAGCCCCTTAGAACCTTTAGAAAAATTTGATTGTTTTTTATGTCAAATGGAAAACAAAATCCGTTTTCAGTTCCAATGAAATCGTTCAAATGCTGTTTTAGTTTCATTCTCGTTTTCTTTTAAATATCTGTAAGCCTATTTTTTCAGATCACTAGATTAGACAGTTAAGCTAAACTCACAATTAGCGAAGAAAATGTAAAGTTGTTTCCATTATTTTTTGGCATACTATGTAGAATCTCAATGAAAAAAAATCCCTCAAAGAATATTGAGGGGATTCGACATATTCGGAAGCCTCTATCTGATCTTCTTTATTTAAAAAAGATTTCTTCAAAACTATTCAATATTTTTCAACGATTTTTTTTATTTTTGTTCAGAAAGACTGTATTGATAATTATATGTAGGGTTTTAGACGATATAAGAAATAGAACATTTTTTGAATCAATTGAAAGTCGATGAACATTGTTTCGAAAAATGCCTATTGCAGTCGAGAATTCAGAGACGACAGGGCGTTTACGTTCTCGTGACTCCGCCCACAGGAGCGAGTACAGTATCGGCGTGACGTCACAATCAACTGCCGCGACACCAAGTGGCAGTTTTTGGCGGAAAAAACTTTGCTTCAATTTAAGGATATGCATATTCCTTCTATAGGCGTCTGACTTCGTTGATAAATGGCATTTGTCCGCAAATAACATGGGGAAGGCCGATAATAGCAATTGGTATAGGAGAGCGGGGTTGTGCACGCAGTTCGCGCATATCCCGCTTCTCCCTCGCGAAACTTCGAGCGCTGATAGCGCTTTTTCGCGCCGAGCGAAACTATGGGAAACATGAGATGCACCACGTGGTCGCAAATTTCACCCCGTATTATTATGTACACGTTTTGACACATGTGCATTTGACTGAAGGGAGGCGCTTCATGAATGCAACTAGCCGAGTCGAAACTCGATCGAGAATTATCGATTCTTAGTCGACCATATCAAACTTAAATTAAAGGGGGCCACGACGTACGGATTATGGATGTTCTTCAAACTTTTTGTACATTCAGAAGTTCATTAGGACAACATAATGTGCAAGCGATAATGCCTACTTATTGTTAGGCGTTTTCGGAAAAATAGCAAGATAAATCTTACGCGTCTAATATATACCGGTGCGTTGCAAGTGTAAAGCCGGCTCTGCACACTCGCCGAGACATAACGAATGTTGGCCAATACGAGAGTGTGAGGGCTGGCTCGTCTCACCTCTCGCCGTCTCGTGTCGTCTCGGTCCGTTGTCGTTCTTTTTTTACACGAGTCAAAGGGATCTCGGGTGTCTCGTGTCCATAGACAAGATCGGTCTCCACACTTATAACGAATAAAAAAAGATGAGGCATCAACTGAGCAACAAAAGAGTGCGGAGGGGCATATTTTTCATGTCTCGTGAGAGGCGAGTCCCGCCCGAGACATTCGGCGAGACGTCTCGGCCAATGTGTAGAGCAGGCTTAGATGGTGGTGGTCGAGTTGTTTCGCAATTGTTGGATCGAGTTCCGATCATTTTTTTGCCAATTTTATCTTTTTTTTCCACTCTAGTCATATTTGTTTATATACATTAAAATTCAAAGGCGATATAATGAAAAAATACGTGTATTTCGAAGCCTGGTTTGGAAGAGATTTCTCATTTTCAAGAAAACTACATGCGTTTGATCGTTTATTTCTCGATAATAATAAATATGATATTTGTTCTAATAATAAAATTTAGTAAACAGCAAAATAACAACGGCAATTCAATACATGTTCATACAAATACACATATTTTTTTCATTGTATTACGTTTGAGTCGTAATATATACGAAAGAATATGACCAATGTTGTAAAAAATATATAAATTTAAAAAAAATGAAAGCTGGACTCGATCCAGTGACCCAGTGATTACGGAACACGAATGCTAACCACTCGGCCGTCACCACTTATCGACTAACGTGGCAACGCACCGGTATATATTGAACGCGGAAGACTTCTCTTGCGATTTTCTCGAAAACGCTTGAGTAGTACGCCTTACTACTTGCACATTATGTTGTTCTAATGGACGACTAAAAGTGTGCAAAGTTTGGAGAAAATCCATGATCCATCCTGATCCCGTCTATTTCGCGGCGCAATACTTGCATTTGGCTCGAGATTATCGTTTCTTGCCGAGGCTTCGCTCTTTGGGCCATGCACTGCCATCTAGCGGTGTTGTGTAGCGCGCAAGTTCACTACTATGCCGACGTCGTCGGAGTTCGTCCGGGCCTTTCACATCACCTTAAGAGGCAGTGTAACACCCTAAGGAATGTCGACGGCTTCGCCTTCCCAGCGGTAGTGCAGAGCTCGCAGCATTTGACTACGAGCCGCTGCGGACTACCGCTAGATGTCACGGCGCGTATCTGCTACGAAGCCCCGGCACATCGTGGCGGGCCGAAGACCGAGGCGTCGTAGCAGGGCCAGCCGCGACCCGTCCCCTTCGAAAATCTTATGCCGGTTGTACACTCTCGCGCGAGTGCTCTCACGATGGCTCGTCGAGAGCTCTCGCGCGAGAGGTCGAGGGACGAGCGCGACCCTGTACACTCTCGTTTATTTAGTACGCTTTGCGAACGCCAAGATGGACGGTTAGAAAGCTTGCCATCAACTGAATGACGCAAGAGTGTACAGTGATGCACTTGCGCCGTCTCGCGAGGGTAAGCGAGACCCTTTGACTCGCGCTCAAAAAACCGACTCGGAATGGAGAGCACACGAGTGACTGCGAGGCATCGCGAGTGTACCCTGTACACTCTCGCACTCGTCCAGCCTCGCCGTCCCTCGATGAGAGTCGACAGCCGGAATAATATAGTGCGTATGGCCCTCGCCGCCCGCCGTAAAGCGTTCGCTCCATGCTCGCCGAGACCGAAAAACTCAGCGGCAAGTCGAAGACAAAATCCCTAATTTCTCCGACACTAATCATCCGATCGGATTGAAATTTGGAGGTGAGCTAGAGAATGATGGTACGGGGTACCTGACACCCAATTTTTTTAAATGTCGAAAGCGGAACCGCTTTTTTTTATGAAAATGATAAAATTTTCATAGTTGCACGATGTTTCGCGTCGCATTGATGTTAAAATTTCGTGCTCCATAGAAGTATTCACACTTTGGACTTTGTTTTATATCATTTGATAAAAAAATGACCGAAATATAGCAATTTGAGTTTTTATGCAACGCGAGTCTAGCGTCGGCAAGTTTGGCGGCCTGCGCGGCGAGAGGGGTACCCACGAGAGTCGAAGGCATAGGCAGTCCTCGTGTACACGTTGGCCTCTGTACGGAAACCTAACGCGTCGCGCGGACAATTATAGGAGATCAGTCACCTCTGAGAAATCAGTCAAATTTTGCATATCGTTAGTTCCTGACAAGATAACATATCGTGTCAAATATTTTTTTTTATTTGCCAAATTTTTCGAGTAATGAATATTGGAACATTTTCCGACTTTTTAATCAATAAGTAATTACATACCTTCTTTCCTTTAATTTTTGTTTAATTACAGTTTTGACAAAAGGACTATATTTTATCATAAAAATATTTACAACATAAAAGAAATTATTTGGTACTATTTATTTAACAAATGATTTTTCAATAATTTTTTTAACTGTCGGGGATACGTTGAACGAATTAAAAAAAGACCTGTGTGTGTGTTCTTCACACATGTAAGCAGTGAATACTTCTGATATCCAGCCTTTCGCCTGAATGAAAAATTAAAAATATAATCATTAAAATAATCGTTAAGATTATTAAAAACAATCATTTAAAAAAATTGAAAAAACTGTGTTGCGGAGCCTGATGAGACTAACTCAAAGACCTGCGGAGCTTATTGAAGGCTCTCGGATAGCCTACAGAGTCTTTTAGAGACCCTGCGGAGACCACACAAGAACAACAAAAATAATTTTCATGGAAATAATTACAATTTCAAAGAATAATTAACATAATAATTTAAAACAATTATCTAAATAATAATTTATTCTATTCGAAGGCCCAGCAGTGCTTTCGAAATAATACCAAATAGTTTTTTTAATGTTGTAAATATTTTTATGATAAAATATAGTCCTTTTGTCACAACTTTAATTTAAAAAAAAATTGAAGGAAGGATGGTATGTAATTACTTATTGATTAAAAAGTCGGAAAAAGTTCCAATATTCATAACACGACAAATTTTGCAAATAAAAAAAATATTTGACACGATATGTTATCTCATCAGGAACTAACGATATGCAAAATTTGACTGATTTCTCAGAGCTGACTGATCTATATATATATATGCGGGACGCGTTAGGTTTCCGTGCAGAGGCCAACGTGTCCACGAGGACTGCCTATGCCTTCGACTCTCGTGGCTACCCCTCCCGCCGCGCGGGCCAGCGAACTTGCCGTCGCTAGACCCGCGTTGCATAAAAACTCAAATTGCTATATTTCGGTCATTTTTTTATCAAATGATATAAAACAAAGTCCAAAATATGCATATTTCCATGGAGCACGAAATTTTTACATCACCGCGACGAGAAACATCGTGCTACGATGAAAAATTTATCGTTTTTATTAAAAAAAAGCGGTTCCGCTGTCGCCAATAAAAAAAAACGAGTCTCAGGTACCCCGTGCCATCATTCTCTAGCTCACCTCCAAATTTCAATGCGATCGGATGATTAGTGCCGGAGTAATTAGGGATTTCGTTTTCGAGTTGCCGCCGAGTTTTTCGGTCTCGGCGAGCATGGAGCGAACACTCTACAGTGCGCAGCGAGGGCCTTACCTATGATTCGCACTTTACTCATTTCATGTGACCGGCGGCGACGGAGAGGGCCGGGAGGGGTAGCTACGAGAGCCGAAGGCATAGGCACGCCTCGTGCCTATGCCTCACGCCTACCGCGCGACGCATTAGGTCTCCGTGCAGGGCAAAGTCCAACGGGTACACGAGGCGCGGCTATGCCTTGGTCTCTCACGGCTGCCCCTTCCGTCGCGCGGGCCACAGCACTTACCGACCTCGTGAGAATGTTGCGTCAGCGCTTCGCGCAGAATTTCGTCGCACTATTTTCTCGTTACGCTGACAAAAATCTCGCTGTTTTCTTTCATGAAACGGCATCCCTATTTTTGAAGCCAATTTTGCATCAAATTTAATGAAACAAAGCTCAAAATGTGCGTTTGTTGATGCTTTAGTGAGTGAGAGTCGGGAAATTTCGATCGAATCGGCGTACTATGAAGAATTCTCTCATTTCTCCAATGATAAGTAGAATCTGCAAATTTTTTTTCAAAATTTCGAAAAAAACGCGACTCTCATGTACCGTGTGCCATAATTATCTATGTACTGACCAAATTTTAACCCGATCGGTTGCTCAGTGCTCGTATAAATAAGGATGCCGTTTTCGAAGCGCTCGTCGGCTGTTACACTGCCTCTTAAGAGGCAGTGTAACACACAGGAAAATTTCGACGGCTTCGCTCTCTCCGCGGTAGTGCAGACCTCGCAGCATTTCACTACGAGCCGCTGCGGACTACCGCTAGATGCACGGCGCGCGTCTGATACGAAGCCCCGGCACATCGACGCGGGCCGAAGGCCGAGGCGTCGTAGCAGAGCCAGCCGTGACCCGCCCCGTTCGAAAATCTTATACTAACGCTCGGCCATATATATGTAACGTACACTCGTGTACGTACACTGCGAGAATTTATTTCTCGCCACAGTGTATAGCCGAGCATGCCAAACATTCAAGTTTGGTTTTGCTGCAATAACAGCAACAGAATTATAATAATTGTGAATATAACATCTCTGCCCATTTTTGCAGGCGGAAGTGAACAACGGCAAACGCCGTTGGCATCTCGCTCTTTGGCAGAGCGAGTTTATTAATTAACGTATTTGTTAATTAACATTTATTAATAATTAAAATTATCTCCGTTCATTTTCGCGAACAGAAATAATAGACACGACAAATGTCGTTGGCATCTCGCTCTTTGGCAGAGTGAGTTAATTAATTAACATATTTGTTAATTAACAATTATTAATAATTAACATTATCTCCGTTCATTTTCGCGAACGGAGATAATACACGACAAACGTCGTGGCACCTCGCTCTTTGGCAGAGCGAGTTTATTAATTAACATATTTGTTAATTAACATTTATTAATAATTGAAATTATCTCCGTTCATTTTCGCGAACGGAGATAATACACGACAAACGTTGTGGCACCTCGCTCTTTGGCAGAGCGAGATTATTAATTAACATATTTCTTAATTAACATTTATTAACAATTGAAATTATCTCCGTTCATTTTCGCGAACGGAGATAATACACGACAAACGTCGTTGGCATCGCGCTCTTTGGCAGAGTGAGTTAATTAATTAACATATTTGTTAATTAACAATTATTAACAATTAAAATTATCTCCGTTCATTTTCGCGAACGGAGATAATACACGACAAACGTCGTGGCACCTCGCTCTTTGGCAGAGCGAGTTTATTAATTAACATATCTGTTAATTAACATTTATTAACAATTACAATTATCTCCGTTCATTTTCGCGAACGGAGATAATACACGACAAACGTCGTGGCATCTCGCTCTTTGGCAGAGCGAGTTTATTAACTAATATATCTTATAATTAAGCTTATAATAATTATACAAATATTTTCTGAAAATAAAATGTTTGTAAAAATTAGTTTATGGCAAGATGCCATATCCCTCGGGCCCCGTGGATGATCCGGGCCTCGTGACGCGCGCACGATATGCGGCTACTCGTATTCCCCTCCGCCGGTCTCTGTAGAGAGAAGCGAAGAGTAAACACAGGCCGTGCCGAGAGCCGAGTACAATGCTCCGGCTATATATATCCGTCTGGGTAATATACCCCCAGTCAGTAGTAGGGTGCGCACTATGGCCACCCCCACTCCTATCCCCACTCCTATCCCCACTCCTTTTCCCCCACTCCGCGGCCTCCGAGTCCGTGGCTCGGTCGGTCGTGGGTGCGGGGGTGAAGAGGCGCGGGGGGAGAAGGGGGGATGGGTCGAGTCGCTATAGTGCGCACGCCTTTATATATATATATAATTTTTCTGAGCGTGTCGGTATAGCGGAGCGCTGTTTTTATTTTCGACATTTTTATTTTTCCGGAGCGTGTTGGTATAGTGGCACGCTGCTTTTGTTTCCGCCGTTTTTCTTTTATATATATATATATGTGTGTGTGTGTGTGTGTGTTTATAAATGTGAATTTTATAATTAAAAAAATTCGATGCCGGCGGTGAGACTCGAACCGTCGACCCTCGGACTACCAGTCTGAGTCGTTGCCTCTGCACCAAAGATCGCTATGCATTTAAATGTACGTGGAAGACTCTTGTAGCGATCGCGAGCACGCGTATCCCCACCCCGTGGTCGCCGAGTACGGCCCGCAGGGTAGTATATATATATGCCTGTTTCTGCCCGATATATATATATATTTTACCGTGTGTGAGCACTATGGCGACACCCACTCCTGGACCCACTGCTACCCCTACTCTGCGGGTCGACCGCGGCCCGCAGAGTATTATATCTATATACCTATCTGTACTCGATATATATATATTTTACCGTGTGTGAGCACTATGGCGACACCCACTCCTGGACCCATTGCTATCCCTACTCTGCGGGTCGACCGCGGCCTGCAGAGTATTATATATATATATACCTGTTTGTACTCGATATATATATATTTTACCGTGTGTGAGCACTATGGCGCCACCCACTCCTTGACCCATTCCAGCCCCCCACTCTGCGGGACATGCTACGCGAAGAATGACTGAATTCTAACGACCGTTGAGAGCCGTGAACACCCTGCTACCAGCCTGCGGTGCAACTCAGAATCATCCCGAAGCTTACCTCAGCGTTTTTGCACGTGCATATGACGCATTGGTATGAGAAAAATAGCGACACAGAGACAGATAGATCATGCGACGACGGAACGTGCCTATATTATAGCTGCTAACAAAACACTGTCTAGACTTTATAAACAAGAAAAATCGTTTACGCGAAACGTGGTATTGTTATACTATTATACACTAGGACGCGTGTATTATTAAAGTTAAATGTTTCAATGAAGGGTCGACCTTTCGGAAACCCCAAAATTTTGAACCCAAACTCTCAAGTACATCGATTATACAATGTAAAAAACAGCGAGCAATAGTGGCTGCATATAGTATGGTAATTTATTTGAATTAACATGAAAAAACGAGAGAGAAAGAGTTATAGAAATTACTGTAGGTGCAAGAGAGAGCATACCGCGCTCTGTACGAACAGCCGCACAAAGAGGAGGTGCCGTTAATAGGGTATATGATCAGCTGTAGAGTCGTAGAGTACGTGCGAGAGAGAGAGAAAGCGAGCGAGCTAACGAACAGCCGCACAAAGAGGAGACGCCGTGAATAGCACGCGCGGCCTGTAGTGCGCCCCTCTCCCTTTCGCCACCACCGCGCCTACGCTTTAAAGCAATGGTCGTGCGTTCTCTGTTTTTTAATCAGCTGTGTGTATACGAGCGAGAAAGAGCTATAGTAGCCTCTCTAGAAAGATAGAACGCCTGCTACAGGCTGCTTTTTATTCTCTTTTTATTTTCGTAATTTTTTTTCGGAGCATGTCGGTATGGTGGAGCGCTGCTTACATTGCCACAATTTTTTATTTTTCAGAGCGTGCCAACCCCGAGAGCCTGCCGATAACTTACTATGTTAAAAGAGCGATAAGTATTAAGCGCGAGCTCCTTTTCCACGGATAGGCAATTTTCAATGTGGATTTTTTCAAAAATTCTTAAGAGTTGCGCGCTACTACATTGGCAAATGAATATGTGGGTGGTCACCCTCACCTGGTATAAATATAAAAAACTAAAACCCGCCCGTCTGATATTCCCCTTGTAAGAAAGAGCGCTCTATACGAACAGCCGCACAAAGAGGGGACACCGTTAATAGCATATAGAACACAGCAGCTGTAGGTCCATAGGTCCCGCGTAAGAGAGAGAGAGAGAGAGAGATCGAGTGTGTTCACGAAGATCCGCACAAAGAGGAGAGCCCGCTAATGGCATATATGGTCTGTAGCATACCCCTCTTACCGTTCACCAACACCTCGTCTATACTTTGAATCAGAGACCATGTGCTCTCTGCCTTTTTAAATCGCTGTATGCGCAAGAGAGAGAAAGAGCTATAGCTGTCTATCGAGAAAGATAGATAGATAGATAGAGAGAGAGAGAGAGAGAGAGAGAGAGAGAGAGAGAGAGAGAGAGAGAGAGAAAGAGAGAGAGAGCTTCCTTTACCATAAGACAGTTTTTATATTTTTTCATAATTTTACTTTTAACGATAATAAAAAATTTCTTTCTTTATTGTTTTCTATTTTTTTCCAAACTCGATTCGATTTTCAGTGCTACAGGCCGCTTCTTCCATTTTCGAATGATATAAAATTTTCCTTCAACGCTATAATTTGAAAAGTCTAAAATTGTTCAGTCAACATCGTTAAAATTTTAATCGCCAGTAGTTAACAAATGTTCTCCTTGGCCCGTTAAACAGCTCGGCGTTTAAAATTAAATTGTCAGAAAAACTTTCCAGCAGCGAAATAATTTCAACAATCTGTGCGAGATGATTACACAAAAGGAAATTTTCTGTAAGGGTGAGGGTGTGGCTACAGTCGATTTCTTTTATTTTATTTTTCTTACGTTATCACTCTTTATTTAAAAACGATTCGCCCTTATCAAGGCAAAAATATTTATAGGAACTTTTCTTAAGCCGAAATAATTTCAACGCTCTGACCTTTTATTCAACTAATATTTACTACCTGTAAAATTTTAAATACATCGATGGTCTTATGTCTAAAAGAGCGCGCGGCGTTTTTCGAATTTAAATTTTAGCTGGTACATCTCTGAATCATATAAAAGTTTATTTCAGCGTTTTACATGCACATAATACGAGAGAGAGTATACAGCTCGCTCTGCTCAAGAGAGCGAACTATAGGCGATGCATAAGAGCGAAAGAGACAGAGGGGCGAGCTTGCGAAGACGGCGCGGCGTATACGTCCCGCAGCGTACCCTTCCCCGTACCGTTCACCGCCATCTCGTCTATACTCTAGATCAGAATGAGCGCGCTCGCTCTATCTCTTAAAGGCGTTGCATGTATTAGAGAGAAAGAGCTCTAGAGGTCTCCTTAGGACGACAGAGACCATTCTATCGCCTGCTTGTTTTATTTTAAAAAACATAGCACGCACACTTTTTTTTACCGTCTTTTACTTCAGAATATTATTAATGTTATTATACCCGAGGAACCGTGTATGAGAGAGAGAGAGTAGCATGCCCCTCTTTCTCTTTAGGAAGGCATGCTATAGCCTGTATACATTGCACGTTCAGCCCTTGAAACCTCTGCATGTGTGTGAGAGAAAGCGCTACAGTGAGCTCTGAAAAATTATTTTCACCTAGCACAATTTTTAATATCCAACACCAAAAAAGTGTCTTACGTTATAGCACTCTATTAAAAAAAAAAATGATTCATCCTTATCGAGAGAAAAATTATTTTTATTTATAGAAAACTTTTCTTAAGCGAAATAATTTCAACGTTCTGACTTTTTATTCAACTAATATTTTAGTACAATTTTTCACTCCGGCCCGTTAAACAATCTGATGTTAAAAAATAAATTGTAAAAACTTTTGTCAAACGAAATAATTTCAAAACCTACCATTTCTCTTCCGAGGCTATCATAATCGCGATGACTTACTACGAATTGAGCTTCGGTGAGGAATTTATATAAGAAAGTCAAGGTAAATTGAATACATCACTGATCTTTTACTCTTATTTAATGATCATTATTGAATAAATATTCAAATTCTTTAAATAAATATCAATTTTCGTTCATATATATATTTCGTCATTTGCTCATAATTTCTTTAATAGTAGCCCGAAATGAATCGAAATTTTTTCGTTCTTCAATGCGCTTTTCAAAAAACAGCGAAAAATTATTTGAGGTGTATAGAGGCCTCTCTAGGAACACAGAGACAGTGCTACAGCATGCTTCTTTTTATTTTTTTTACACCCGAATAAATATCGTCAAGATTTTTCATCTAACAGTGATGTATGAAAAAGCGCACGATAGCGCTTTGTAAAAAGATACGAGAGAGAGAGAGAGAGAGAGAGAGAGTATACAGATCGCCCTGCTCAAGAGAGAGAGAGAGAGAACTATAGGTAGTGCATAAGAGAGAAAGAGATAGAGTTAGTTAGTTATTAGTAAGAGCGAAAGAGATAAGTTTCGAAATTATTTCGTTTAAGAAAAGTTTTTCACAATTTACTTTTTAACATTAGACACCTTAAGACAGAGACCATGCTATCGCCTGCTTCTTTTTATTTCAAACAAGATTGGCGCATACTTTTCTTTCTCACCGTCTTTAACTTCAGAATATTATTAATGTTATTATTTTTAGCATAGTACGTGCGTTTTTTTAAATATTATACCCGAGAAACCGCGGGAGAGACAGAGAGAAAGAGAGAGAGTACCAAGCGTCTCTTTCTCTCGAGGAAGCCATGCTATAGACTGTATACCATGCACACTCTGCTTCCTCCGAAGAAAAAATGTAGAAAAAAAATGGTAAGTTTCGAAATTATTTCGTTTAAGAAAAGTTTTTCATAATTTACTTTTTAACATTAGACACCTTAACGACTCGCGGAGAAAAAATTGTACCAAAGCAATAGTTGAATAAAAAAGTTTCAACGTTCTGACTTTCTAATCAACTAATATTTTGACACAATATTTCTCCCCAGCCTGTTAAACAATCCAATGTTAAAAATTAAATTATCAAAAACTTTTACTTAAACGCAATAATTCCAAGCCTCTTCTTCTTCTTCATCGGCCACATAATTGCATCGGCTTATCGTAAGCTCTCTGATGAGCGAGGACAAACATGCACAGAGTGAGAGTTTTTTCGTATCGCCGAATGAGAGAGAGCGAGAGAGAAAAGGTTTTGCTTTTTTAGCTTTAATAATTTCAAAACCTACCATTTTCCATAATTTGTGTTTACGGTTAAAAATAATTTGTCTTTCTTCATCGTTTTCTATTTTTCCAGCCTCGATTCTAGAGTCAACATTTGTTTATTCGTATCATCGAATGAGAGAGAAGAGAGAAGGTTTTACTTTTCATCTTCCTCCGAAGAAAAAATAGTAGAACAAACTGGTAAATATCGAACTTATTTCGTTTAAGAAAAGTTTTTGACAATTTATTTTTTCACATTAGATTCCTAACTTAAAATTGTACCAAAGTATTTGTTGAATAAAAAAGTCAGAATTTCAACGTTCTGACTTTCCAATCAGCTAATATTATGGCATAATTTTTCTTCCCAACCCGTTGAACAATCTGATGTTAAAAATGGAATTATCAAAAACTTTTCTTAAACGCAATAATTTCAAACCATTTTTTTCTTCATGGACCACATAATTGCGTCGGCTTATCGTTAGTTCTCTGCTGAGCGACAAACCCGTGAGGGCATACACGGAAATAAAGTCGTTATCTATCTATCTATGTTATCTATTTTTTTCTTCAGGGGCTACAAAATCGCGATGATTTATCGTTAGCTCTCTGATGAATGAGGACAAACATGCACAGAGTGAGAGAGAGTTTTTCTTTTTCATCTCTCGTCAAAGAATCATTTCACCTAAGACAATTATTAATAAGCGACATCAGGTTTTCTTTATTTCCAAAACTAATAACAATTTTATACACAAAGTGCTATTTTTTTAATTATATAATCACGATGTCTTATAATTAGTTCTCTGATGAGCAAACCGTGAGCGAAGTCTGTTAACACCCAGGGGGTACACTCTGCCTAGTTGTTGTTGTACATCCGCGCATATTTTACGACGTTTCGTTGGAACGACACGACGTACACTGATTATGGATAATTTCGGTACTGCTGATGATATTGATGTTAAGAGAAACTCTCTACATATCTCTACCTCCCCGCAGACGCGGCAAAGACGCGCCAGCAAGGATAATTTAATGAACTCTTCTACGCTTACAAATCCAAATCCATTTCTACTTCTTGATCTCCCTGAAGATATTCTGCGACGGTTGTGATGTTTTACCGTAAACTCTTCATGACCGATTCGATTGTAGTGTGGAATCTTTTTAAATTCAGATGGTGAATTTATTGACGATTCATTAATTGCGACTGGTAGCAATTGTATCAATAATATTAAATGATTTGATATCATCTATGAATCTTGCATATTCAAGAAGATCAGCTTCATCATTGTGACCTGTTTGACGTAATGCCTGTATAAATTTTTCGTATGCGTACGGTCCTCGTGTCTTTATCGTTAGTACGATATCTTGCGCTATATCTTTACAATGTATCCTCCTCTGAAAAACAAATATAATATATAACAAAGAAAATCTTGAAATAAAGGAGAATATTATTTATACTTACTCTCCAACTCGGTAAGTTGACATCATCGTCATTGAAAACCTTCAGTTTAATTAAAACTGGTAACACTGCACACATTCGTATTTTAAAAATAATATTTTGGCAAAAAACATCAATTATATTACGATCGCGCATATCCATTATTAATGCTCTCCTTCAATCTTCTTGCGATGCTTCCCCACACACTGCTTCCAATACAATAAAATTATTTCTAAGGAGGGCGCTGCTCCTGCATTTAGTACTCCTAAAGCAAAAAATGATGACAGAGGGGAGAGAGTATAAATACATTTGACGAATGTTTTTTCTTTAGAAATACTAAATATAGGAGCAACTTCCACTTAGAAATAATTGTATTGTATTGGAAGCAGTGTGTGGGGAAGCATCGCAAGAAGATTGGAGGAGAGCGTTAATAACGGACGGAGAGCAGAAGATATAATTTTTAAAGAAAATCTTGAATTAAGGAGAATTTTATTTATACTTACTCTCCAACTCGGTTTGGGTTTGAGACCCACCGCTCGCGATATCGATCGATCAACTTTTTATGTATATTATATTTTTTTATTTTTTTGTTATAAGCATCCCGAGTTTTCCAAATCTGACACGGTGTTGAAAGTTCTTAATCACCCTCATCGTTGCTAAAGTAATCAAAAACTGCGCTATGCGCGAGCGAGTCTTCTCGCATCTTTTGTAGATGTCTAGACAATGTTTTGACATAATATATACACGCGCTGTAGCCCTCGTGTTTATTGCTCATAACGAGGGGTCAGATGCTTCTGCAAAAATGCTGAGACATAAGGCCGTGACAATCACCGTTGCTTTTTCTCTTGTATCGCTGCGTTATATGCGTGTAAAATGCAGGGGTGATGATGATCTCTCGCTGCCTTTAGAAACCAGTTATCATTCTACAGAGCAGCCGCGAACATGAAGGACATTTATACCCCATCGGTTTTACCAGACACATTCCTGTGTGAGGTGGTCGGTTCTTTCGGGTTTGATGAGGTGTACATTCGTACACCTCTAATTACAGAGGCGTATATGCAGCTGCGCGCTGCGTTAGAAAAATATTATATCGACGAGCAGCACGGTGTGATAGTGGCATCCTTCGTTATTAAGGTGGGGTTAGAGTGTGTTGTTCGGCTGAGCTCCCGCGTGTGTCGTGCCGTTGTTCAACAAACATCGTGTAATGGGTTAACGGGGGTGTGTGTTATCGACGAGGGCTTTGATGCAGTTGTGAAGGCGACACAAATTTATGAAATTACGCCGTCGTTTAAAACACCACCAGCCTTAGTAGTGGCTTGTATGGTACACGGTGTGGAGGAGGGGTGCATCGATGATTCACCCCTGAGCATGGATGCGTGATATTTCCTTGAGAACCGCTACTTTACAGCGACAGTTGTTAGTCGCGAGGGACAAGGCGCGGTCCATTTGACAGTTAGTGAAGATGTCGATGTGGCCCGCCATTTCGAAACCACCGATCACGCATCAACCAAGTAGGCCGGCTGGAGACACTTCTCCCTGTCAAAAGACTAGCCGAGTTGGAGCTCCAAAAAGACTTCTATATAACCGGTATCAAAATCGTACAAACGAAATGGGGCGCGCGTATTGTCGTGGACGTGGATAATGAATTTACGTGCTACCTATCAACGAGGTTCGTCAAGGCTTTCGAAGAAGCGGCCGAGCAATTTCAACAAATGTGCAAGGCCTCAAACAACAAAAATCTAATTATGCAGTATTACGGCACGAAGTTCAATAAGCTAGAATTTAAAGCTGTTAAGGAGTAATGATAAACAGGTATGTACTAAAAATCATGTATAAAGTACCTATGTTACGATACGTATATACGATATTCTCTCACGCCATATTTCTCTGTCTTCCATAGTTGAAACGTCGAAGAAGAAGAAGAAGAAGAAGAAGAAGAAGAAGGTGCTAACGATTAAAATTCTAATATACATTACCACTTGATTGAATATCTTCAGGGAGATCAAGAAGTAGAAATGGATTTGGATTTGTAAGCGTAGAAGAGTTCATTAAATTATCCTTGCTGGCGCGTCTTTGCCGCGTCTGCGGGGAGGTAGAGATATGTAGAGAGTTTCTCTTAACATCAATATCATCAGCAGTACCGAAATTATCCATAATCAGTGTACGTCGTGTCGTTCCAACGAAACGTCGTAAAATATGCGCGGATGTACAACAACAACTAGGCAGAGTGTACCCCCTGGGTGTTAACAGACTTCGCTCACGGTTTGCTCATCAGAGAACTAATTATAAGACATCGTGATTATATAATTAAAAAAATAGCACTTTGTGTATAAAATTGTTATTAGTTTTGGAAATAAAGAAAACCTGATGTCGCTTATTAATAATTGTCTTAGGTGAAATGATTCTTTGACGAGAGATGAAAAAGAAAAACTCTCTCTCACTCTGTGCATGTTTGTCCTCATTCATCAGAGAGCTAACGATAAATCATCGCGATTTTGTAGCCCCTGAAGAAAAAAATAGATAACATAGATAGATAGATAACGACTTTATTTCCGTGTATGCCCTCACGGGTTTGTCGCTCAGCAGAGAACTAACGATAAGCCGACGCAATTATGTGGTCCATGAAGAAAAAAATGGTTTGAAATTATTGCGTTTAAGAAAAGTTTTTGATAATTCCATTTTTAACATCAGATTGTTCAACGGGTTGGGAAGAAAAATTATGCCATAATATTAGCTGATTGGAAAGTCAGAACGTTGAAATTCTGACTTTTTTATTCAACAAATACTTTGGTACAATTTTAAGTTAGGAATCTAATGTGAAAAAATAAATTGTCAAAAACTTTTCTTAAACGAAATAAGTTCGAAATTTACCAGTTTGTTCTACTATTTTTTCTTCGGAGGAAGATGAAAAGTAAAACCTTCTCTCTTCTCTCTCATTCGATGATACGAATAAACAAATGTTGACTCTAGAATCGAGGCTGGAAAAATAGAAAACGATGAAGAAAGACAAATTATTTTTAACCGTAAACACAAATTATGGAAAATGGTAGGTTTTGAAATTATTAAAGCTAAAAAAGCAAAACCTTTTCTCTCTCGCTCTCTCTCATTCGGCGATACGAAAAAACTCTCACTCTGTGCATGTTTGTCCTCGCTCATCAGAGAGCTTACGATAAGCCGATGCAATTATGTGGCCGATGAAGAAGAAGAAGAGGCTTGGAATTATTGCGTTTAAGTAAAAGTTTTTGATAATTTAATTTTTAACATTGGATTGTTTAACAGGCTGGGGAGAAATATTGTGTCAAAATATTAGTTGATTAGAAAGTCAGAACGTTGAAACTTTTTTATTCAACTATTGCTTTGGTACAATTTTTTCTCCGCGAGTCGTTAAGGTGTCTAATGTTAAAAAGTAAATTATGAAAAACTTTTCTTAAACGAAATAATTTCGAAACTTACCATTTTTTTTCTACATTTTTTCTTCGGAGGAAGCAGAGTGTGCATGGTATACAGTCTATAGCATGGCTTCCTCGAGAGAAAGAGACGCTTGGTACTCTCTCTCTTTCTCTCTGTCTCTCCCGCGGTTTCTCGGGTATAATATTTAAAAAAACGCACGTACTATGCTAAAAATAATAACATTAATAATATTCTGAAGTTAAAGACGGTGAGAAAGAAAAGTATGCGCCAATCTTGTTTGAAATAAAAAGAAGCAGGCGATAGCATGGTCTCTGTCTTAAGGTGTCTAATGTTAAAAAGTAAATTGTGAAAAACTTTTCTTAAACGAAATAATTTCGAAACTTCGAAACGAATCTCTTTCGCTCTTACTAATAACTAACTAACTCTATCTCTTTCTCTCTTATGCACTACCTATAGTTCTCTCTCTCTCTCTCTTGAGCAGGGCGATCTGTATACTCTCTCTCTCTCTCTCTCTCTCTCTCGTATCTTTTTACAAAGCGCTATCGTGCGCTTTTTCATACATCACTGTTAGATGAAAAATCTTGACGATATTTATTCGGGTGTAAAAAAAATAAAAAGAAGCATGCTGTAGCACTGTCTCTGTGTTCCTAGAGAGGCCTCTATACACCTCAAATAATTTTTCGCTGTTTTTTGAAAAGCGCATTGAAGAACGAAAAAATTTCGATTCATTTCGGGCTACTATTAAAGAAATTATGAGCAAATGACGAAATATATATATGAACGAAAATTGATATTTATTTAAAGAATTTGAATATTTATTCAATAATGATCATTAAATAAGAGTAAAAGATCAGTGATGTATTCAATTTACCTTGACTTTCTTATATAAATTCCTCACCGAAGCTCAATTCGTAGTAAGTCATCGCGATTATGATAGCCTCGGAAGAGAAATGGTAGGTTTTGAAATTATTTCGTTTGACAAAAGTTTTTACAATTTATTTTTTAACATCAGATTGTTTAACGGGCCGGAGTGAAAAATTGTACTAAAATATTAGTTGAATAAAAAGTCAGAACGTTGAAATTATTTCGCTTAAGAAAAGTTTTCTATAAATAAAAATAATTTTTCTCTCGATAAGGATGAATCATTTTTTTTTTTAATAGAGTGCTATAACGTAAGACACTTTTTTGGTGTTGGATATTAAAAATTGTGCTAGGTGAAAATAATTTTTCAGAGCTCACTGTAGCGCTTTCTCTCACACACATGCAGAGGTTTCAAGGGCTGAACGTGCAATGTATACAGGCTATAGCATGCCTTCCTAAAGAGAAAGAGGGGCATGCTACTCTCTCTCTCTCATACACGGTTCCTCGGGTATAATAACATTAATAATATTCTGAAGTAAAAGACGGTAAAAAAAAGTGTGCGTGCTATGTTTTTTAAAATAAAACAAGCAGGCGATAGAATGGTCTCTGTCGTCCTAAGGAGACCTCTAGAGCTCTTTCTCTCTAATACATGCAACGCCTTTAAGAGATAGAGCGAGCGCGCTCATTCTGATCTAGAGTATAGACGAGATGGCGGTGAACGGTACGGGGAAGGGTACGCTGCGGGACGTATACGCCGCGCCGTCTTCGCAAGCTCGCCCCTCTGTCTCTTTCGCTCTTATGCATCGCCTATAGTTCGCTCTCTTGAGCAGAGCGAGCTGTATACTCTCTCTCGTATTATGTGCATGTAAAACGCTGAAATAAACTTTTATATGATTCAGAGATGTACCAGCTAAAATTTAAATTCGAAAAACGCCGCGCGCTCTTTTAGACATAAGACCATCGATGTATTTAAAATTTTACAGGTAGTAAATATTAGTTGAATAAAAGGTCAGAGCGTTGAAATTATTTCGGCTTAAGAAAAGTTCCTATAAATATTTTTGCCTTGATAAGGGCGAATCGTTTTTAAATAAAGAGTGATAACGTAAGAAAAATAAAATAAAAGAAATCGACTGTAGCCACACCCTCACCCTTACAGAAAATTTCCTTTTGTGTAATCATCTCGCACAGATTGTTGAAATTATTTCGCTGCTGGAAAGTTTTTCTGACAATTTAATTTTAAACGCCGAGCTGTTTAACGGGCCAAGGAGAACATTTGTTAACTACTGGCGATTAAAATTTTAACGATGTTGACTGAACAATTTTAGACTTTTCAAATTATAGCGTTGAAGGAAAATTTTATATCATTCGAAAATGGAAGAAGCGGCCTGTAGCACTGAAAATCGAATCGAGTTTGGAAAAAAATAGAAAACAATAAAGAAAGAAATTTTTTATTATCGTTAAAAGTAAAATTATGAAAAAATATAAAAACTGTCTTATGGTAAAGGAAGCTCTCTCTCTCTTTCTCTCTCTCTCTCTCTCTCTCTCTCTCTCTCTCTCTCTCTCTCTCTCTCTCTATCTATCTATCTATCTTTCTCGATAGACAGCTATAGCTCTTTCTCTCTCTTGCGCATACAGCGATTTAAAAAGGCAGAGAGCACATGGTCTCTGATTCAAAGTATAGACGAGGTGTTGGTGAACGGTAAGAGGGGTATGCTACAGACCATATATGCCATTAGCGGGCTCTCCTCTTTGTGCGGATCTTCGTGAACACACTCGATCTCTCTCTCTCTCTCTCTCTTACGCGGGACCTATGGACCTACAGCTGCTGTGTTCTATATGCTATTAACGGTGTCCCCTCTTTGTGCGGCTGTTCGTATAGAGCGCTCTTTCTTACAAGGGGAATATCAGACGGGCGGGTTTTAGTTTTTTATATTTATACCAGGTGAGGGTGACCACCCACATATTCATTTGCCAATGTAGTAGCGCGCAACTCTTAAGAATTTTTGAAAAAATCCACATTGAAAATTGCCTATCCGTGGAAAAGGAGCTCGCGCTTAATACTTATCGCTCTTTTAACATAGTAAGTTATCGGCAGGCTCTCGGGGTTGGCACGCTCTGAAAAATAAAAAATTGTGGCAATGTAAGCAGCGCTCCACCATACCGACATGCTCCGAAAAAAAATTACGAAAATAAAAAGAGAATAAAAAGCAGCCTGTAGCAGGCGTTCTATCTTTCTAGAGAGGCTACTATAGCTCTTTCTCGCTCGTATACACACAGCTGATTAAAAAACAGAGAACGCACGACCATTGCTTTAAAGCGTAGGCGCGGTGGTGGCGAAAGGGAGAGGGGCGCACTACAGGCCGCGCGTGCTATTCACGGCGTCTCCTCTTTGTGCGGCTGTTCGTTAGCTCGCTCGCTTTCTCTCTCTCTCGCACGTACTCTACGACTCTACAGCTGATCATATACCCTATTAACGGCACCTCCTCTTTGTGCGGCTGTTCGTACAGAGCGCGGTATGCTCTCTCTTGCACCTACAGTAATTTCTATAACTCTTTCTCTCTCGTTTTTTCATGTTAATTCAAATAAATTACCATACTATATGCAGCCACTATTGCTCGCTGTTTTTTACATTGTATAATCGATGTACTTGAGAGTTTGGGTTCAAAATTTTGGGGTTTCCGAAAGGTCGACCCTTCATTGAAACATTTAACTTTAATAATACACGCGTCCTAGTGTATAATAGTATAACAATACCACGTTTCGCGTAAACGATTTTTCTTGTTTATAAAGTCTAGACAGTGTTTTGTTAGCAGCTATAATATAGGCACGTTCCGTCGTCGCATGATCTATCTGTCTCTGTGTCGCTATTTTTCTCATACCAATGCGTCATATGCACGTGCAAAAACGCTGAGGTAAGCTTCGGGATGATTCTGAGTTGCACCGCAGGCTGGTAGCAGGGTGTTCACGGCTCTCAACGGTCGTTAGAATTCAGTCATTCTTCGCGTAGCATGTCCCGCAGAGTGGGGGGGCTGGAATGGGCCAAGGAGTGGGTGGCGCCATAGTGCTCACACACGGTAAAATATATATATATCGAGTACAAACAGGTATATATATATATAATACTCTGCAGGCCGCGGTCGACCCGCAGAGTAGGGATAGCAATGGGTCCAGGAGTGGGTGTCGCCATAGTGCTCACACACGGTAAAATATATATATATCGAGTACAGATAGGTATATAGATATAATACTCTGCGGGCCGCGGTCGACCCGCAGAGTAGGGGTAGCAGTGGGTCCAGGAGTGGGTGTCGCCATAGTGCTCACACACGGTAAAATATATATATATATCGGGCAGAAACAGGCATATATATATACTACCCTGCGGGCCGTACTCGGCGACCACGGGGTGGGGATACGCGTGCTCGCGATCGCTACAAGAGTCTTCCACGTACATTTAAATGCATAGCGATCTTTGGTGCAGAGGCAACGACTCAGACTGGTAGTCCGAGGGTCGACGGTTCGAGTCTCACCGCCGGCATCGAATTTTTTTAATTATAAAATTCACATTTATAAACACACACACACACACACACATATATATATATATAAAAGAAAAACGGCGGAAACAAAAGCAGCGTGCCACTATACCGACACGCTCCGGAAAAATAAAAATGTCAAAAATAAAATAGCGCTCCGCTATACCGACACGCTCAGAAAAATTATATATATATATAAAGGCGTGCGCACTATAGCGACTCGACCCATCCCCCCTTCTCCCCCCGCGCCTCTTCACCCCCGCACCCACGACCGACCGAGCCACGGACTCGGAGGCCGCGGAGTGGGGGAAAAGGAGTGGGGATAGGAGTGGGGGTGGCCATAGTGCGCACCCTACTACTCCAGTCATCTGTGAAGAAATATGTATTATAGAACAATGTATTTCTCGTAATCATATAATATGACAATCGGTTCTTGTAAACTGATACTCTCTCCGTTCGTTTTAGCGGACGGAGGAGAACAGCAACATACGTCGCTGTGACATCGCTCTTTACCAAGGTAGTTATTAATTAACATTTCTGTTAATTAATAATTCTTATAAACTATAATTCTCCCCGTCCATTGTAGCGGACGGAGGAGAACAGCGACAAATGTCGCTGTATCCTCGCTCTTTAGCAAAGTACATATTAATTAACATGTCTGTTAATTAATAATTCTTAGAGGTAAACTAAAAATTTTTCATCTGCAAAAAAAATATTTATTATTCAAGAATTGAATTCTTGCAATCATATTATATGACTAACAGTCCTTATGCACTGATACTCTCTCCGCCCGTGTTAGCGGTGGGAAGAGAACAGCGAAAGACATCGCTAACACTCACTCTTTAGCAGAGCGGTGTTTATAAATTAACGTACTTATTAATTAAACTTATTGTAATTCCGAAAATAAAACATTATTAAAAATGAATATATGGCAAGATGCCATATATTTCGGGTCGTGCGGACGACCCGGGCCTCGTGCCACGCGCACGCTGGACGGAACCTCGTGTTCCCCCTCCGCCGCTCCCCTCAGAGAGTCAATGTCTTGACGCAGGCAGTGCCGAGACCCGATCTCAAAGCTCCGGCCGGGCATATATATATGTATATATATATATAGGCCCAGTCATCTGTAAAGAAACGTGTATTATACAAGAATATACTTCTTGCAATCATTATTACATGATAATCAGTTATTCTGAACTGATACTCTCTCCATCCGTTTTAGTGGACGAAGGAGAACAGCGACAAGCGTCGCTGCACCCTCGCTTTTCAACAAGGCAAATATTAATTAACAAGTCTGTTAATTTAATAATTCTTATAAACTGAAATTGCCTCATCTGGAAAGAAATTTCTATTATTCAAGAAAATAACTTATTTATTAACTAAACTTATTCTAATGCTGAAAATAAAACATTACTAAAAATTAGTATATGGCAAGATGCCATAGATATCGGGTCGCGTGAACGACCCGGGCCTCGTGCCGCGCGCACGATGTGTGGCTACTCGTTCCCCCCACCGCCTCTCACCGCAGAGAGAGGGAAGGAGTAAACACCAGCAGTCGCGAGAGCCGAGCACGAGGCTTCGGCTATATGATTCTTGCAATCATATTATAATATGACAATCAGTTCTTGTAAACTGATACTTTCTCCGTCCGTTTTAGCGGACGGAGGAGAACAGCGACAGACGTCGCTGGCACCTCGCTCTTTAACTGAGCGAGTTTATTAACTAATATATTTTATAATTAAACTTATAATAATTTTGCAAATATTTTCTGAAAGTAAAATGTTGTATACAAATTATTTTATGGCAAGTAACCATATCCTTCAAGTCGCGTGGAATGCTCCATGTATATATATATATATATGTGAGTGGAGCATTCCATTTGCGATTCAAATATATATACAGCACGACTGGACTGCATAGCAATGTATACTATAATAATAATACATATAATTATTTTATGAACGACAACCGACAGTTTTTATTTGAAGATACCTGAGTATAGTATCACGAATGTAATATATTAATGATATATTGTGGTATCTTCAAATAAAAATTGCGGATCGTCGTTCATAACATAATTAAGAAATATCCATTTCATTTAAAAACAAATTCAATGAACGTAGCTGTGGTATTGTGGTATCTTCAAATAAAAATTGCGGATCGTCGTTCATAACATAATTAAGAAATATCCATTTCATTTAAAAACAAATTCAATGAACGTAGCTGTTCGAAATTCGAAAAAAAATCATCTCATTATCTGTCCATTATTAGACCGATCTAAAAAACTGTTAAACGACGAACAGTCTTGTACAAAAAAATTGTAAAGAGAATCGCTCAGTGAAAATCGATCACGGAAAAAGAAAAAAAAATGTTCGTGGAAAACGAGAATGATACATTTTTTTTACAAAATTGTAAACTTACCGAATAAAATAAGTCCGTTTCCGTGTAAGTCTTTTCTGTTTGTTTCGGCTATTTCCCATGGAAATCCTCTCTCGTTACTGTCACACACACACATCACATCACTTTCACTGATATTCCCTGGTTCACTAAACACACCACGACTCAATAAATGAGAGAAAACTCGTTATAACTCGCGACGAATTAAAAATAAAACACGTCGCGAACTGCCGTAAGACATTCGCGTGCCCGGCGAGCTGAGCGACTAACATACGTCACGCGGCTCTCGGGCGACAGTCGAGAGCGTCCAATGTTTACATTTTTAAAGTCCCTTGTTCTCGACGTGTTAGATCGCGTCGTGGATACGTCTCTCATAATAATGCCGGCTGTACACTCTCGTCGAGGGACGGCGAGGCTGGACGAGTGCGAGAGCGTACAGGGTACACTCGCTCCGTCTCGCGATGCCTCGCAGTCACTCGTGGGCTCTCCATTCCGAGTCGGTTTTTGAGCGCGAGTCAAAGGGCGCGGGAGCGCGAGCGCGAGAGCTCTCGACGAGACATCGTGAAAGCACTCGCGCGAGCGTGTACAGCCGGCATAAAGTCGAACAGAGAGACACCTCATGTACACGTTCGACTCTGCTCCGTACGTAGCCCCAATGCGACGCATATCTATATATGTACTGTCGCCGCAAGTATATGGCTCGCCCGATCGAGCTATAGGCAGATCTATAGGCTTATATAGAGCTATAGGCTTATCGTCGCTTTTTCTAGCATCTATAAAAATTTTATATTGCGTCTATGTTTTATAATAAAATTATTTACAACATCAAACGAAATTGTTTGGTACTATTTATTTAACAAATTATTTTTCAATAATTTTTTTTACTGTCAGGGATATGATGCAGGAATTTAAAAAAAATTCTTCAAAAACTTTAAATCCTCCAATATGCTACAAAAAATGTTCATCGATGTGTTTTGTTTCGTTATGGAGAAAATAATTGTTCAATTTCTATACGCGTGAAGAATCGGTACTCGGTGTGGCAGCCACGGGTATTCATCGCACCGGACGTTACGCGTATATAAATGGAATTTAATTTTCTCAAAACAGGAATAAATAGCATCGTTCTGAATTTTTTATAATGCATATAATGGTTAAAAATGGACGACAGTGATGTTTGAATTTGTTTTTAATTGTATCATCGACGTGAATGATGTGGGTCTTATTGTTGGTCGTGTTAGTTCGAGAGTAATCGGTAAATATTATAGTTATATCAGTCGGTATTTTGCCATTTTCGTAGCAAAAATGTATGAAATTGTTATAACGAAAAAAAAAAATTGTCGTAGGGATGAATCGAACCATCGAATCCGCTGATGACGAGTCGAGCTTATAACGCCTTAGCCCGCTCAACCGCCGCCGTTCATTTGAAGCGTATATAGTGCGGATCGTAGTAGTCCAGTCACCTTAGGCCATATTTTACGAAGTTCTATTCAAGAGGGGCACCCTCTCGCCAATTTTTTTATAGGTTGTTTAAACCTACAAGAATATATCCTGAAGTTTTCCAACTTTTCCGAGGTATATTTTGGCAATGAAAAATTATTAAAAATTAAAAAACCGATATTTTTGAGATAATGTTTTTGGAACGCGTCCTATCGAAAAAAGTTTCGAATAAAATTTGTTCATCATAACGTCCTCTTTAAAAAAGGTCCTGAAAAAAAGTGCTAACACTATTAATTAAGCGGTGATGGGGCAAATGAAAATGAAAATGTCAATTTCGTTTTTGCAACCGCAATGGATTGTTTATCAACATGTCGGTTTGAAACTCGTACATATTGTAAAGGAGCCAACCCCCAAGAGAATCATGCAAGATTGATCGATCTGCGGGATACAGTTTAGCAACAATCAGCGATCATCGAAAAATCTTTCCCCTTCAATAGATTTTCCCGACAAAAGTCCACAGGGTTGAAAACAATCAAGGAGCTTCCTATCATTATACACAAGCGATTTGGGGGAAAAAAATACGGTTTGTTGAAAATGAATACTGTTTTTCGTCGATTTTAGATTTTCCCTTATAAACAAATAACAATTCTGACCAAAGTTGCAAAGATATCTGAAAAATTCTTGGACCATCTAACGCGTCTTAAGAAAACGAACAATGGAGAAAAAAAAATTTGCGATATCTTGATTACAGCCCGAGATATGAAAGTGTTTACGTTTGCTCAATTTGCTATTGTTGTAATCAAGATTTTTGCAAAATTCGAGTTCCTTAGCAATCCCTACGCTTCCGGCCATAGGATTCAATAAAATTATTCCCTTGACGAGGAATTATGCCATCAAAGTTATCGATGTATTTCGATCGACGGCTCGCCGCCGAGCGCGCGGTGCCGACCGCTCGGCCGGGCGTCGCGGTGGGGATGCCCCCTCTCACTCCGCAGCCTGGAGGGAGCGGCTAAGTTAACAAATGTAATAACTTACTTAAAAATGGTCGTAGAACAATTTTTTTTTTTTCATTTTACGTGATTTTTTCTCACGAACGCGATGGTGTTCTTGAAAATTATGTTCACCCCATAGCCGATCCATGCCCAAGTTTTTTACGAATTTTACATTTAAACATGCTTTAAAATTATTCAACTGTGGATGGGAAAGGGTATCATAAATAAATCTTTTTTAGACACTGTTTTATTCATTATAATAGTTTTATTAATGAACATGAAGAAACAAAATTTGTCAGAAAAATTATTCAAAAAAATTCCCTTTTCGGTCTTTTTTCGACGGGCTCATAATTGGTATCATTATCGACAACGTTCGGAGCCGCCATTATAGGACACTCCAACTCAATTTCGTCGTCAATTTCGTCGTCAATTGCTTCGGGGAATTGAATGAAATCTTCCTCGGCTTCATCATCGCTTAAAATGATTTCTCGTTCAACAGCGTTCGCACAACTGCTGCCGTTACATTTTTTACAAAGAATCGTACATTTTAATCCTAATTTCCGACATGTACACGACGAGGATGTGCAGCCACTTTTCTCGCAACCGCACCTTATTATTTCTAACAAATCGGACGGAATAGGATCTTTCCTACACGTTATCGGCTCTAACATATCTCTACTTTTTTTCCACCCGAACTGCATCGGGTTCTTTGAACAGTCGCCTTGCCATTGACAAACTTGTAAAAAAGTGCGAAGCGAATGTTCATTACAAGCCTCAGCAGTTGGAGGAAGAGAACTTAAATTAAAAGTGTTTTTGAAGCTCGATTTTGTGAAACAGATGTATCGGAATTTGTCGTAAATCATTGTATCCCAATCACGTGCACCATACATGGCCATTATGATTTTTTGCCCAGATGCTTGGATAGAGCTTTTCAACGATGTCGGATTAGTGAAAAGCTCAGCTTCTTTCCGAAGGTTATGGTCATTGTTTAATAATTTTATTAATTTCGCTTTTCCCTGCTTGTACAGCGGAGATGTTGTATCGCAGCCTGTGAAAGCGTGAATAAATCCGATAAGATATTGAATGCCGGGATATTGGAAGCTACTTGTGCAAAACAATTTTTCCTCGACGCTTTGACGGCTCGGCTTCAGCAAATAAATATTTTCCTTGGCCTGCGCAATGGATAATATAACGAGTAAATCGGTGTCTTCGCCTACAATATATACTGACTCGTAACTATCGCTAACGGAGATTGCTGTCTTTATTATCAAGTAATCAGCATCTTCGATTGCTTATTCCACACCAAAGCCCTCATCGCGCAATTTCGGAGATAGCATTTGAATAAAATTTCGCTTATTTTTTTCATTAGATAAAAATTTTTCTTGTCGTAATTTCGACACGATATTCATGTCACAAACGACTTCAGGCGCAGAATTGAGACAACTCCTTCGATGTCTCTCAGCACTTTTGGTATACATTTCTTCGCTATTATCGGGATAGCCATCGAAAACGATTATGCAATTAGGCGAATAATGGTGTCTGAGATACTTAACGTAGCTTGCTACAATGTCACCGAATTTATCATTTTGACGCCATACAACCTTGTGCAATAAAAATCCGCCGTCGACAACATAAATGTCACTACGTTTTATTGGCCACTCAACGGGCTTGAAAAAATCGAAGAGCTTCGCTTTCGGAGTTTTTCTCATTCCTTTCTCGTCAAAGAGAGATAATGGATACGGTGCCAGTTCGAAATTGAAATATTTTTCCAATTCTTCATCAGTTTTTTTAAAAATGCTAATTCGTTGGAATAATAGCGATGGATCAATTGTAACAGTTTTATCTGATGATTGAATTGTTGAAGTCAACGCCTTAAGTGGGGATAGACCCGCGTTGCATAAAAACTCAAATGCCATATTTCGGTCATTTTTTTATCAAATGATATAAAACAAAATCCAAAATGTGCATATTTCCATGGAGCACGAAATTTTTACATCAACGCGACGAGAAACATCGTGCTTATATGAAAATTTTATCGTTTTTATAAAAAAAAGCGGTTCCGCGTTTGATATTAAAAAAAGACGAGTCTCAGGTACCCCGTGCCATCATTCTCTAGCTCACCTCCAAATTTCAATCCGATCGGATGATTAGTGCCGGAGTAATTAGGGATTTCGTTTTCGAGTTGCCGCCGAGTTTTTCGGTCTCGGCGAGCATGGAGCGAACGCTCTACAGTGCGCAGCGAGGGCCTACCTATAGTCCAGTCACCTTAGCATAAGACCTATTCAAGAGGGGCACCCTCTCGCCAATTTTTTTATAAGTTGTTTAAACCTACAAGAATATATCCTGAAGTTTTCCAACTTTTCCGAGGTATATTTTGGCAATGAAAAATTATTAAAAATTAAAAAACCGATATTTTTGAGATAATGTTTTTGGAACGCGTCCTATCGAAAAAAGTTTCGAATAAAATTTGTTCATCATAACGTCCTCTTTAAAAAAGGTCCTGAAAAAAAAGTGCTAACACTATTAATTAAGCGGTGATGGGGCAAATGAAAATGAAAATGTCAATTTCGTTTTTGCAACCGCAATGGATTGTTTATCAACATGTCGGTTTGAAACTCGTACATATTGTAAAGGAGCCAAACCCCAAGAGAATCATGCAAGATTGATCGATCTGCGGGATACAGTTTAGCAACAATCAGCGATCATCGAAAAATCTTTCCCCTTCAATAGATTTTCCCGACAAAAGTCCACAGGGTTGAACAAAATCAAGGAGCTTCCTATCATTATACACAAGCGATTTGGGGGAAAAAATACGGTTTGTTGAAAATGAATACTGTTTTTCGTCGATTTTAGATTTTCCCTTATAAACAAATAACAATTCTGACCAAAGTTGCAAAGATATGTGAAAAATTCTTGGACCATCTAACGCGTCTTAAGAAAACGAACAATGGAGAGAAAAAAATTTGCGATATCTTGATTACAGCCCGAGATATGAAAGTGTTTACGTTTGCTCAATTTGCTATTGTTGTAATCAAGATTTTTGCAAAATTCGAGTTCCTTAGCAATCCCTACGCTTCCGGCCATAGGATTCAATAAAATTATTCCCTTGACGAGGAATTATGCCATCAAAGTTATCGATGTATTTCGATCGACGGCTCGCCGCCGAGCGCGCGGTGCCGACCGCTCGGCCGGGCGTCGCGGTGGGGATGCCCCCTCTCACTCCGCAGCCTGGAGGGAGCGGCTAAGTTAACAAATGTAATAACTTACTTAAAAATGGTCGTAGAACAATTTTTTTTTTTTCATTTTACGTGATTTTTTCTCACGAACGCGATGGTGTTCTTGAAAATTATGTTCACCCCATAGCCGATCCATGCCCAAGTTTTTTACGAATTTTACATTTAAACATGCTTTAAAATTATTCAACTGTGGATGGGAAAGGGTATCATAAATAAATCTTTTTTAGACACTGTTTTATTCATTATAATAGTTTTATTAATGAACATGAAGAAAAAAAATTTGTCAGAAAAATTATTCAAAAAAATTCCCTTTTCGGTCTTTTTTCGACGGGCTCATAATTGGTATCATTATCGACAACGTTCGGAGCCGCCATTATAGGACACTCCAACTCAATTTCGTCGTCAATTTCGTCGTCAATTGCTTCGGGGAATTGAATGAAATCTTCCTCGGCTTCATCATCGCTTAAAATGATTTCTCGTTCAACAGCGTTCGCACAACTGCTGCCGTTACATTTTTTACAAAGAATCGTACATTTTAATCCTAATTTCCGACATGTACACGACGAGGATGTGCAGCCACTTTTCTCGCAACCGCACCTTATTATTTCTAACAAATCGGACGGAATAGGATCTTTCCTACACGTTATCGGCTCTAACATATCTCTACTTTTTTTCCACCCGAACTGCATCGGGTTCTTTGAACAGTCGCCTTGCCATTGACAAACTTGTAAAAAAGTGCGAAGCGAATGTTCATTACAAGCCTCAGCAGTTGGAGGAAGAGAACTTAAATTAAAAGTGTTTTTGAAGCTCGATTTTGTGAAACAGATGTATCGGAATTTGTCGTAAATCATTGTATCCCAATCACGTGCACCATACATGGCCATTATGATTTTTTGCCCAGATGCTTGGATAGAGCTTTTCAACGATGTCGGATTAGTGAAAAGCTCAGCTTCTTTCCGAAGGTTATGGTCATTGTTTAATAATTTTATTAATTTCGCTTTTCCCTGCTTGTACAGCGGAGATGTTGTATCGCAGCCTGTGAAAGCGTGAATAAATCCGATAAGATATTGAATGCCGGGATATTGGAAGCTACTTGTGCAAAACAATTTTTCCTCGACGCTTTGACGGCTCGGCTTCAGCAAATAAATATTTTCCTTGGCCTGCGCAATGGATAATATAACGAGTAAATCGGTGTCTTCGCCTACAATATATACTGACTCGTAACTATCGCTAACGGAGATTGCTGTCTTTATTATCAAGTAATCAGCATCTTCGATTGCTTATTCCACACCAAAGCCCTCATCGCGCAATTTCGGAGATAGCATTTGAATAAAATTTCGCTTATTTTTTTCATTAGATAAAAATTTTTCTTGTCGTAATTTCGACACGATATTCATGTCACAAACGACTTCAGGCGCAGAATTGAGACAACTCCTTCGATGTCTCTCAGCACTTTTGGTATACATTTCTTCGCTATTATCGGGATAGCCATCGAAAACGATTATGCAATTAGGCGAATAATGGTGTCTGAGATACTTAACGTAGCTTGCTACAATGTCACCGAATTTATCATTTTGACGCCATACAACCTTGTGCAATAAAAATCCGCCGTCGACAACATAAATGTCACTACGTTTTATTGGCCACTCAACGGGCTTGAAAAAATCGAAGAGCTTCGCTTTCGGAGTTTTTCTCATTCCTTTCTCGTCAAAGAGAGATAATGGATACGGTGCCAGTTCGAAATTGAAATATTTTTCCAATTCTTCATCAGTTTTTTTAAAAATGCTAATTCGTTGGAATAATAGCGATGGATCAATTGTAACAGTTTTATCTGATGATTGAATTGTTGAAGTCAACGCCTTAAGTGGGGATAGACCCGCGTTGCATAAAAACTCAAATGCCATATTTCGGTCATTTTTTTATCAAATGATATAAAACAAAATCCAAAATGTGCATATTTCCATGGAGCACGAAATTTTTACATCAACGCGACGAGAAACATCGTGCTACTATGAAAAATTTATCGTTTTTATACAAAAAAAAAGCGGTTCCGCTTTTGCCATTAAAAAAAACGAGTCTCAGGTACCCCGTGCCATCATTCTCTAGCTCACCTCCAAATTTCAATCCGATCGGATGATTAGTGCCGGAGTAATTAGGGATTTCGTTTTCGAGTTGCCGCCGAGTTTTTCGGTCTCGGCGAGCATGGAGCGAACGCTCTACAGTGCGCAGCGAGGGCCTACCTATAGTCCAGTCACCTTAGCATAAGACCTATTCAAGAGGGGCACCCTCTCGCCAATTTTTTTATAAGTTGTTTAAACCTACAAGAATATATCCTGAAGTTTTCCAACTTTTCCGAGGTATATTTTGGCAATGAAAAATTATTAAAAATTAAAAAACCGATATTTTTGAGATAATGTTTTTGGAACGCGTCCTATCGAAAAAAGTTTCGAATAAAATTTGTTCATCATAACGTCCTCTTTAAAAAAGGTCCTGAAAAAAAAGTGCTAACACTATTAATTAAGCGGTGATGGGGCAAATGAAAATGAAAATGTCAATTTCGTTTTTGCAACCGCAATGGATTGTTTATCAACATGTCGGTTTGAAACTCGTACATATTGTAAAGGAGCCAAACCCCAAGAGAATCATGCAAGATTGATCGATCTGCGGGATACAGTTTAGCAACAATCAGCGATCATCGAAAAATCTTTCCCCTTCAATAGATTTTCCCGACAAAAGTCCACAGGGTTGAACAAAATCAAGGAGCTTCCTATCATTATACACAAGCGATTTGGGGGAAAAAATACGGTTTGTTGAAAATGAATACTGTTTTTCGTCGATTTTAGATTTTCCCTTATAAACAAATAACAATTCTGACCAAAGTTGCAAAGATATCTGAAAAATTCTTGGACCATCTAACGCGTCTTAAGAAAACGAACAATGGAGAAAAAAAATTTGCGATATCTTGATTACAGCCCGAGATATGAAAGTGTTTACGTTTGCTCAATTTGCTATTGTTGTAATCAAGATTTTTGCAAAATTCGAGTTCCTTAGCAATCCCTACGCTTCCGGCCATAGGATTCAATAAAATTATTCCCTTGACGAGGAATTATGCCATCAAAGTTATCGATGTATTTCGATCGACGGCTCGCCGCCGAGCCCGCTCGGCCGGGCGTCGCGGTGGGGATGCCCCCTCTCACTCCGCAGCCTGGCGGGAGCGGCTAAGTTAACAAATGTAATAACTTACTTAAAAATGGTCGTAGAACAATTTTTTTTTTTTCATTTTACGTGATTTTTTCTCACGAACGCGATGGTGTTCTTGAAAAATATGTTCACCCCATAGCCGATCCATGCCCAAGTTTTTTACGAATTTTACATTTAAACATGCTTTAAAATTATTCAACTGTGGATGGGAAAGGGTATCATAAATAAGTCTTCCCTCAGACACTGTTTTATTCGCAACAATAAGCTAGCAATGCATTTAAAATGTAGTTTGGACGAAATTAATGATTATTTCCAATTTCCTTTTCTGAGCAAAAGCAATAAATTAAAAAAATTTGTTGAAAATGCATCAATTAAGAGTGTAATTCCTGGAAAAACCCGCCGGACTGTCGCCACCCATACGCAGGTGAGAACCTGCTTGGCCGTGGAATAACGGTCACGATCAGGCGGACTGATAAATTTTGGAGTGGCATGTGGTCTGATATGACCATAGAGCAAGCACTGATGCGAACCATGAAAGATATCGGAGGCCCGACACGGGGTAGAGGAATGTCTGACAGTGTTCTTGCTAAATGGGTTCTAACAACGCCAGCGTTAGTTGAATTAACTGATTCCCTCACAGATTTTTGCAATGTTTATTTAACTACAACTGAACAACATGTTGATTCACGAGCAACGCGAATTGCGAGAGACATTGCCGATATGGAAAAATTAAAATCGTGGTTCGAAAATCATAACCCATTTCCCGACACAGACGGTATTATCTCGTTAAGTACTGGTTTAAAGGGGGCGAGAAGCGATAAAATAAATTGTCACGAAGCCTTAGAAGTAGGACTACGGTGCTTGAACGAAATGTGGAAAGAAAATGATAATGGCACTCTGAAAACATTCAATGACGTAAAATACAAAAGAAAAAAGAAAATAACCCCACTTAAGGCGTTGACTTCAACAATTCAATCATCAGATAAAACTGTTACAATTGATCCATCGCTATTATTCCAACGAATTAGCATTTTTAAAAAAACTGATGAAGAATTGGAAAAATATTTCAATTTCGAACTGGCACCGTATCCATTATCTCTCTTTGACGAGAAAGGAATGAGAAAAACTCCGAAAGCGAAGCTCTTCGATTTTTTCAAGCCCGTTGAGTGGCCAATAAAACGTAGTGACATTTATGTTGTCGACGGCGGATTTTTATTGCACAAGGTTGTATGGCGTCAAAATGATAAATTCGGTGACATTGTAGCAAGCTACGTTAAGTATCTCAGACACCATTATTCGCCTAATTGCATAATCGTTTTCGATGGCTATCCCGATAATAGCGAAGAAATGTATACCAAAAGTGCTGAGAGACATCGAAGGAGTTGTCTCAATTCTGCGCCTGAAGTCGTTTGTGACATGAATATCGTGTCGAAATTACGACAAGAAAAATTTTTATCTAATGAAAAAAATAAGCGAAATTTTATTCAAATGCTATCTCCGAAATTGCGCGATGAGGGCTTTGGTGTGGAATAAGCAATCGAAGATGCTGATTACTTGATAATAAAGACAGCAATCTCCGTTAGCGATAGTTACGAGTCAGTATATATTGTAGGCGAAGACACCGATTTACTCGTTATATTATCCATTGCGCAGGCCAAGGAAAATATTTATTTGCTGAAGCCGAGCCGTCAAAGCGTCGAGGAAAAATTGTTTTGCACAAGTAGCTTCCAATATCCCGGCATTCAATATCTTATCGGATTTATTCACGCTTTCACAGGCTGCGATACAACATCTCCGCTGTACAAGCAGGGAAAAGCGAAATTAATAAAATTATTAAACAATGACCATAACCTTCGGAAAGAAGCTGAGCTTTTCACTAATCCGACATCGTTGAAAAGCTCTATCCAAGCATCTGGGCAAAAAATCATAATGGCCATGTATGGTGCACGTGATTGGGATACAATGATTTACGACAAATTCCGATACATCTGTTTCACAAAATCGAGCTTCAAAAACACTTTTAATTTAAGTTCTCTTCCTCCAACTGCTGAGGCTTGTAATGAACATTCGCTTCGCACTTTTTTACAAGTTTGTCAATGGCAAGGCGACTGTTCAAAGAACCCGATGCAGTTCGGGTGGAAAAAAAGTAGAGATATGTTAGAGCCGATAACGTGTAGGAAAGATCCTATTCCGTCCGATTTGTTAGAAATAATAAGGTGCGGTTGCGAGAAAAGTGGCTGCACATCCTCGTCGTGTACATGTCGGAAATTAGGATTAAAATGTACGATTCTTTGTAAAAAATGTAACGGCAGCAGTTGTGCGAACGCTGTTGAACGAGAAATCATTTTAAGCGATGATGAAGCCGAGGAAGATTTCATTCAATTCCCCGAAGCAATTGACGACGAAATTGACGACGAAATTGAGTTGGAGTGTCCTATAATGGCGGCTCCGAACGTTGTCGATAATGATACCAATTATGAGCCCGTCGAAAAAAGACCGAAAAGGGAATTTTTTTGAATAATTTTTCTGACAAATTTTTTTTCTTCATGTTCATTAATAAAACTATTATAATGAATAAAACAGTGTCTAAAAAAGATTTATTTATGATACCCTTTCCCATCCACAGTTGAATAATTTTAAAGCATGTTTAAATGTAAAATTCGTAAAAAACTTGGGCATGGATCGGCTATGGGGTGAACATAATTTTCAAGAACACCATCGCGTTCGTGAGAAAAAATCACGTAAAATGAAAAAAAAAAAATTGTTCTACGACCATTTTTAAGTAAGTTATTACATTTGTTAACTTAGCCGCTCCCTCCAGGCTGCGGAGTGAGAGGGGGCATCCCCACCGCGACGCCCGGCCGAGCGGTCGGCACCGCGCGCTCGGCGGCGAGCCGTCGATCGAAATACATCGATAACTTTGATGGCATAATTCCTCGTCAAGGGAATAATTTTATTGAATCCTATGGCCGGAAGCGTAGGGATTGCTAAGGAACTCGAATTTTGCAAAAATCTTGATTACAACAATAGCAAATTGAGCAAACGTAAACACTTTCATATCTCGGGCTGTAATCAAGATATCGCAAATTTTTTTCTCTCCATTGTTCGTTTTCTTAAGACGCGTTAGATGGTCCAAGAATTTTTCACATATCTTTGCAACTTTGGTCAGAATTGTTATTTGTTTATAAGGGAAAATCTAAAATCGACGAAAAACAGTATTCATTTTCAACAAACCGTATTTTTTCCCCCAAATCGCTTGTGTATAATGATAGGAAGCTCCTTGATTTTGTTCAACCCTGTGGACTTTTGTCGGGAAAATCTATTGAAGGGGAAAGATTTTTCGATGATCGCTGATTGTTGCTAAACTGTATCCCGCAGATCGATCAATCTTGCATGATTCTCTTGGGGTTTGGCTCCTTTACAATATGTACGAGTTTCAAACCGACATGTTGATAAACAATCCATTGCGGTTGCAAAAACGAAATTGACATTTTCATTTTCATTTGCCCCATCACCGCTTAATTAATAGTGTTAGCACTTTTTTTTCAGGACCTTTTTTAAAGAGGACGTTATGATGAACAAATTTTATTCGAAACTTTTTTCGATAGGACGCGTTCCAAAAACATTATCTCAAAAATATCGGTTTTTTAATTTTTAATAATTTTTCATTGCCAAAATATACCTCGGAAAAGTTGGAAAACTTCAGGATATATTCTTGTAGGTTTAAACAACTTATAAAAAAATTGGCGAGAGGGTGCCCCTCTTGAATAGGTCTTATGCTAAGGTGACTGGACTATAGGTAGGCCCTCGCTGCGCACTGTAGAGCGTTCGCTCCATGCTCGCCGAGACCGAAAAACTCGGCGGCAACTCGAAAACGAAATCCCTAATTACTCCGGCACTAATCATCCGATCGGATTGAAATTTGGAGGTGAGCTAGAGAATGATGGCACGGGGTACCTGAGACTCGTCTTTTTTTAATATCAAACGCGGAACCGCTTTTTTTAATAAAAACGATAAAATTTTCATATAAGCACGATGTTTCTCGTCGCGTTGATGTAAAAATTTCGTGCTCCATGGAAATATGCACATTTTGGATTTTGTTTTATATCATTTGATAAAAAAATGACCGAAATATGGCATTTGAGTTTTTATGCAACGCGGGTCTATCCCCACTTAAGGCGTTGACTTCAACAATTCAATCATCAGATAAAACTGTTACAATTGATCCATCGCTATTATTCCAACGAATTAGCATTTTTAAAAAAACTGATGAAGAATTGGAAAAATATTTCAATTTCGAACTGGCACCGTATCCATTATCTCTCTTTGACGAGAAAGGAATGAGAAAAACTCCGAAAGCGAAGCTCTTCGATTTTTTCAAGCCCGTTGAGTGGCCAATAAAACGTAGTGACATTTATGTTGTCGACGGCGGATTTTTATTGCACAAGGTTGTATGGCGTCAAAATGATAAATTCGGTGACATTGTAGCAAGCTACGTTAAGTATCTCAGACACCATTATTCGCCTAATTGCATAATCGTTTTCGATGGCTATCCCGATAATAGCGAAGAAATGTATACCAAAAGTGCTGAGAGACATCGAAGGAGTTGTCTCAATTCTGCGCCTGAAGTCGTTTGTGACATGAATATCGTGTCGAAATTACGACAAGAAAAATTTTTATCTAATGAAAAAAATAAGCGAAATTTTATTCAAATGCTATCTCCGAAATTGCGCGATGAGGGCTTTGGTGTGGAATAAGCAATCGAAGATGCTGATTACTTGATAATAAAGACAGCAATCTCCGTTAGCGATAGTTACGAGTCAGTATATATTGTAGGCGAAGACACCGATTTACTCGTTATATTATCCATTGCGCAGGCCAAGGAAAATATTTATTTGCTGAAGCCGAGCCGTCAAAGCGTCGAGGAAAAATTGTTTTGCACAAGTAGCTTCCAATATCCCGGCATTCAATATCTTATCGGATTTATTCACGCTTTCACAGGCTGCGATACAACATCTCCGCTGTACAAGCAGGGAAAAGCGAAATTAATAAAATTATTAAACAATGACCATAACCTTCGGAAAGAAGCTGAGCTTTTCACTAATCCGACATCGTTGAAAAGCTCTATCCAAGCATCTGGGCAAAAAATCATAATGGCCATGTATGGTGCACGTGATTGGGATACAATGATTTACGACAAATTCCGATACATCTGTTTCACAAAATCGAGCTTCAAAAACACTTTTAATTTAAGTTCTCTTCCTCCAACTGCTGAGGCTTGTAATGAACATTCGCTTCGCACTTTTTTACAAGTTTGTCAATGGCAAGGCGACTGTTCAAAGAACCCGATGCAGTTCGGGTGGAAAAAAAGTAGAGATATGTTAGAGCCGATAACGTGTAGGAAAGATCCTATTCCGTCCGATTTGTTAGAAATAATAAGGTGCGGTTGCGAGAAAAGTGGCTGCACATCCTCGTCGTGTACATGTCGGAAATTAGGATTAAAATGTACGATTCTTTGTAAAAAATGTAACGGCAGCAGTTGTGCGAACGCTGTTGAACGAGAAATCATTTTAAGCGATGATGAAGCCGAGGAAGATTTCATTCAATTCCCCGAAGCAATTGACGACGAAATTGACGACGAAATTGAGTTGGAGTGTCCTATAATGGCGGCTCCGAACGTTGTCGATAATGATACCAATTATGAGCCCGTCGAAAAAAGACCGAAAAGGGAATTTTTTTGAATAATTTTTCTGACAAATTTTTTTTCTTCATGTTCATTAATAAAACTATTATAATGAATAAAACAGTGTCTAAAAAAGATTTATTTATGATACCCTTTCCCATCCACAGTTGAATAATTTTAAAGCATGTTTAAATGTAAAATTCGTAAAAAACTTGGGCATGGATCGGCTATGGGGTGAACATAATTTTCAAGAACACCATCGCGTTCGTGAGAAAAAATCACGTAAAATGAAAAAAAAAAATTGTTCTACGACCATTTTTAAGTAAGTTATTACATTTGTTAACTTAGCCGCTCCCTCCAGGCTGCGGAGTGAGAGGGGGCATCCCCACCGCGACGCCCGGCCGAGCGGTCGGCACCGCGCGCTCGGCGGCGAGCCGTCGATCGAAATACATCGATAACTTTGATGGCATAATTCCTCGTCAAGGGAATAATTTTATTGAATCCTATGGCCGGAAGCGTAGGGATTGCTAAGGAACTCGAATTTTGCAAAAATCTTGATTACAACAATAGCAAATTGAGCAAACGTAAACACTTTCATATCTCGGGCTGTAATCAAGATATCGCAAATTTTTTTCTCTCCATTGTTCGTTTTCTTAAGACGCGTTAGATGGTCCAAGAATTTTTCACATATCTTTGCAACTTTGGTCAGAATTGTTATTTGTTTATAAGGGAAAATCTAAAATCGACGAAAAACAGTATTCATTTTCAACAAACCGTATTTTTTCCCCCAAATCGCTTGTGTATAATGATAGGAAGCTCCTTGATTTTGTTCAACCCTGTGGACTTTTGTCGGGAAAATCTATTGAAGGGGAAAGATTTTTCGATGATCGCTGATTGTTGCTAAACTGTATCCCGCAGATCGATCAATCTTGCATGATTCTCTTGGGGTTTGGCTCCTTTACAATATGTACGAGTTTCAAACCGACATGTTGATAAACAATCCATTGCGGTTGCAAAAACGAAATTGACATTTTCATTTTCATTTGCCCCATCACCGCTTAATTAATAGTGTTAGCACTTTTTTTTCAGGACCTTTTTTAAAGAGGACGTTATGATGAACAAATTTTATTCGAAACTTTTTTCGATAGGACGCGTTCCAAAAACATTATCTCAAAAATATCGGTTTTTTAATTTTTAATAATTTTTCATTGCCAAAATATACCTCGGAAAAGTTGGAAAACTTCAGGATATATTCTTGTAGGTTTAAACAACTTATAAAAAAATTGGCGAGAGGGTGCCCCTCTTGAATAGGTCTTATGCTAAGGTGACTGGACTATAGGTAGGCCCTCGCTGCGCACTGTAGAGCGTTCGCTCCATGCTCGCCGAGACCGAAAAACTCGGCGGCAACTCGAAAACGAAATCCCTAATTACTCCGGCACTAATCATCCGATCGGATTGAAATTTGGAGGTGAGCTAGAGAATGATGGCACGGGGTACCTGAGACTCGTCTTTTTTTAATATCAAACGCGGAACCGCTTTTTTTAATAAAAACGATAAAATTTTCATATAAGCACGATGTTTCTCGTCGCGTTGATGTAAAAATTTCGTGCTCCATGGAAATATGCACATTTTGGATTTTGTTTTATATCATTTGATAAAAAAATGACCGAAATATGGCATTTGAGTTTTTATGCAACGCGGGTCTATCCCCACTTAAGGCGTTGACTTCAACAATTCAATCATCAGATAAAACTGTTACAATTGATCCATCGCTATTATTCCAACGAATTAGCATTTTTAAAAAAACTGATGAAGAATTGGAAAAATATTTCAATTTCGAACTGGCACCGTATCCATTATCTCTCTTTGACGAGAAAGGAATGAGAAAAACTCCGAAAGCGAAGCTCTTCGATTTTTTCAAGCCCGTTGAGTGGCCAATAAAACGTAGTGACATTTATGTTGTCGACGGCGGATTTTTATTGCACAAGGTTGTATGGCGTCAAAATGATAAATTCGGTGACATTGTAGCAAGCTACGTTAAGTATCTCAGACACCATTATTCGCCTAATTGCATAATCGTTTTCGATGGCTATCCCGATAATAGCGAAGAAATGTATACCAAAAGTGCTGAGAGACATCGAAGGAGTTGTCTCAATTCTGCGCCTGAAGTCGTTTGTGACATGAATATCGTGTCGAAATTACGACAAGAAAAATTTTTATCTAATGAAAAAAATAAGCGAAATTTTATTCAAATGCTATCTCCGAAATTGCGCGATGAGGGCTTTGGTGTGGAATAAGCAATCGAAGATGCTGATTACTTGATAATAAAGACAGCAATCTCCGTTAGCGATAGTTACGAGTCAGTATATATTGTAGGCGAAGACACCGATTTACTCGTTATATTATCCATTGCGCAGGCCAAGGAAAATATTTATTTGCTGAAGCCGAGCCGTCAAAGCGTCGAGGAAAAATTGTTTTGCACAAGTAGCTTCCAATATCCCGGCATTCAATATCTTATCGGATTTATTCACGCTTTCACAGGCTGCGATACAACATCTCCGCTGTACAAGCAGGGAAAAGCGAAATTAATAAAATTATTAAACAATGACCATAACCTTCGGAAAGAAGCTGAGCTTTTCACTAATCCGACATCGTTGAAAAGCTCTATCCAAGCATCTGGGCAAAAAATCATAATGGCCATGTATGGTGCACGTGATTGGGATACAATGATTTACGACAAATTCCGATACATCTGTTTCACAAAATCGAGCTTCAAAAACACTTTTAATTTAAGTTCTCTTCCTCCAACTGCTGAGGCTTGTAATGAACATTCGCTTCGCACTTTTTTACAAGTTTGTCAATGGCAAGGCGACTGTTCAAAGAACCCGATGCAGTTCGGGTGGAAAAAAAGTAGAGATATGTTAGAGCCATTAACGTGTAGGAAAGATCCTATTCCGTCCGATTTGTTAGAAATAATAAGGTGCGGTTGCGAGAAAAGTGGCTGCACATCCTCGTCGTGTACATGTCGGAAATTAGGATTAAAATGTACGATTCTTTGTAAAAAATGTAACGGCAGCAGTTGTGCGAACGCTGTTGAACGAGAAATCATTTTAAGCGATGATGAAGCCGAGGAAGATTTCATTCAATTCCCCGAAGCAATTGACGACGAAATTGACGACGAAATTGAGTTGGAGTGTCCTATAATGGCGGCTCCGAACGTTGTCGATAATGATACCAATTATGAGCCCGTCGAAAAAAGACCGAAAAGGGAATTTTTTTGAATAATTTTTCTGACAAATTTTTTTTCTTCATGTTCATTAATAAAACTATTATAATGAATAAAACAGTGTCTAAAAAAGATTTATTTATGATACCCTTTCCCATCCACAGTTGAATAATTTTAAAGCATGTTTAAATGTAAAATTCGTAAAAAACTTGGGCATGGATCGGCTATGGGGTGAACATAATTTTCAAGAACACCATCGCGTTCGTGAGAAAAAATCACGTAAAATGAAAAAAAAAAATTGTTCTACGACCATTTTTAAGTAAGTTATTACATTTGTTAACTTAGCCGCTCCCTCCAGGCTGCGGAGTGAGAGGGGGCATCCCCACCGCGACGCCCGGCCGAGCGGTCGGCACCGCGCGCTCGGCGGCGAGCCGTCGATCGAAATACATCGATAACTTTGATGGCATAATTCCTCGTCAAGGGAATAATTTTATTGAATCCTATGGCCGGAAGCGTAGGGATTGCTAAGGAACTCGAATTTTGCAAAAATCTTGATTACAACAATAGCAAATTGAGCAAACGTAAACACTTTCATATCTCGGGCTGTAATCAAGATATCGCAAATTTTTTTTCTCCATTGTTCGTTTTCTTAAGACGCGTTAGATGGTCCAAGAATTTTTCAGATATCTTTGCAACTTTGGTCAGAATTGTTATTTGTTTATAAGGGAAAATCTAAAATCGACGAAAAACAGTATTCATTTTCAACAAACCGTATTTTTTCCCCCAAATCGCTTGTGTATAATGATAGGAAGCTCCTTGATTTTGTTCAACCCTGTGGACTTTTGTCGGGAAAATCTATTGAAGGGGAAAGATTTTTCGATGATCGCTGATTGTTGCTAAACTGTATCCCGCAGATCGATCAATCTTGCATGATTCTCTTGGGGTTTGGCTCCTTTACAATATGTACGAGTTTCAAACCGACATGTTGATAAACAATCCATTGCGGTTGCAAAAACGAAATTGACATTTTCATTTTCATTTGCCCCATCACCGCTTAATTAATAGTGTTAGCACTTTTTTTTCAGGACCTTTTTTAAAGAGGACGTTATGATGAACAAATTTTATTCGAAACTTTTTTCGATAGGACGCGTTCCAAAAACATTATCTCAAAAATATCGGTTTTTTAATTTTTAATAATTTTTCATTGCCAAAATATACCTCGGAAAAGTTGGAAAACTTCAGGATATATTCTTGTAGCTTTAAACAACTTATAAAAAAATTGGCGAGAGGGTGCCCCTCTTGAATAGGTCTTATGCTAAGGTGACTGGACTATAGGTAGGCCCTCGCTGCGCACTGTAGAGCGTTCGCTCCATGCTCGCCGAGACCAAAAAACTCGGCGGCAACTCGAAAACGAAACCCTTAATTACTCCGGCACTAATCATCCGATCGGATTGAAATTTGGAGGTGAGCTAGAGAATGATGGCACGGGGTACCTGAGACTCGTCTTTTTTTAATATCAAACGCGGAACCGCTTTTTTTTATAAAAACGATAAAATTTTCATATAAGCACGATGTTTCTCGTCGCGTTGATGTAAAAATTTCGTGCTCCATGGAAATATGCACATTTTGGATTTTGTTTTATATCATTTGATAAAAAAATGACCGAAATATGGCATTTGAGTTTTTATGCAACGCGGGTCTAGCATCGGCAAGTTCGACGGCCCGCGCGGCGGGAGGGGTAGCCACGAGAGTCGAAGGCATAGGCGCAGTCCTCGTGTACACGTTGGCCTCTGCACGGAAACCTGACGCGTCGCGCGTATATATATAGATCAGTCGACTCTGAAAAATCAGTCAGATTTTGCATATCGTTAATTCCTGACGAGATTACATATCGCGTCAAATATTTTTTTTAATTGCAAAATTTTTCGTTTTATGAATATTGGAATATTTTCCGACTTTTTAATCAATAAGTAATTACATACCTTCTTGCCTTTAATTTTTTTTTTAATTAATGTTGTGACAAAAGGAGTATATTTTATCATAAAAATATTTACAACATTAAAAAAACTATTTGGTACTATTTATTTAACAAATGATTTTTCAATAATTTTTTTAACTGTTAGGGATACGATGAACAATTTAAAAAAAAACCTGTGTGTGTGTTCTTCACACATGCAAGAAGTGAATACTTCTGGTATCCGGCCTTTCGCCGGAATGAAAAACTAAAAATATAATCATTAAAATAATCGTTAAGATCATTAAAAACAATCATTTAAAAAATTGAAAAAACTGTGTTGCGGAGCCTGATGAGGCTAACTCAGAGACCTGCGGAGCCTATTGAAGGCGCTCGGACAGAATACAGAGTCTTTCAGAAACCCTGCAGAGACCTATATAAGAACAGCAGAAATAATTTTCATGAAAATAATTACAATTACAAAGATTCATTAAAATAACAATTTAAAACAATCATCTAAATAATAATATATTATATCCGAAGGCCCTGCAGCGCTTTCAAAGGACTGTGCAGGGCTTTAGAAGGCCTCCTACAGCCTCCGCAGGCCTTCTGCAACTCTGTGCAGCACTTTCGAAGGACTGCGCTGGGCTTTAGAAGGTCTCCTACAGCCTCCGCGGGCCTTGTACAACCCTGCGCAGTGCTTTCGGATATAATAGATAATTATTTAGATGATTCTTTTAAATTGTTATTTTAATGAATCTTTGTAATTGTAATTATTTTCATGAAAATTATTTTTGCTGTTCTTATATATGTCTCCGCAGGGTTTCTGAAAGACTCTGTATTCTGTCCGAGCGCCTTCAATAGCCTCCGCAAGTCTCTGAGTTAGCCTCATCAGGCTCCGCAACCCAGTTTTTTCAATTTTTTAAAATGATTGTTTTTAATAATCTTAACGATTATTTTAATGATTATATTTTGAATTTTTCATTCAAGCGAAAGGCTGGATACCAAAAGCATTCACTTCTCACGTGTGTGAAGAACACACACACACGTTTTTTTTTAATTGTTCATCGTATCCCTGACAGGTAAAAAAATTATTGAAAAATTATTTGTTATATAAATAATACCAAATAGTTTTTTTAATGTTGTAAATATTTTTATGATAAAATATAGTCGTTTTGTCACAACTTTAATGAAAAAAATTAAAGGAAAGAAGGTATGTAATTGCTTATTGATTAAAAAGTCGAAAAATGTTCCTATATTCATAAATCGAAAAATTTTGCAATTAAAAAAAGATATTTGACACAATCCGTTATCTCGTCAGGAACTAACGATATGCAAAATCTGCCAGATTTTTCAGAGATGACTGATCCATATATATGCGCGCGACGCGTTAGGTTTCCGTGCAGAGGCCAACGTGTACACGAGGACTGCGCCTATGCCTTCGACTCTCGTGGCTACCCCTCCTGCCGCGCGGGCCGCCGAACTTGTCGATGCTAGACCCGCGTTGCACAAAAACTCAAATTGCTATATTTCGGTCATTTTTTTATCAAATGATATAAAACAAAATCCAAAATGTGCATATTTCCATGGAGCACGAAATTTTTACATCAACGCGACGAGAAACATCGTGCTACTATGAAAAATTTATCGTTTTTATACAAAAAAAAAGCGGTTCCGCTTTTGCCATTAAAAAAAACGAGTCTCAGGTACCCCGTGCCATCATTCTCTAGCTCACCTCCAAATGTCATTGCGATCGGATGATTAGTGCCGGAGTAATTAGGGATTTCGTTTTCGAGTTGCCGCCGAGTTTTTCGGTCTCGGCGAGCATGGAGCGCAGTGTAGAGCAGAGCTCTACAGTGCGCAGCGAGGGCCTTACCTATGCTTCGCACTGTACTCATTTTATGTGACCGGTGGCGGCGGAGAGGGCCGGGAGGGGTAGCTACGAGAGTCGAAGGCATAGGCACGCCTCGTGCCTATGCCTCACGCCGAACGCGCGGCGCATTAGGTCTCCGTGCAGGGCAAAGTCCAACGGGTACACGAGGCGCGGCTATGCCTTGCTCTCTCGCGGCTGCCCTTTCCATCGCGCGGGCCACAGCACTTACCGACCTCGTGAGAATGTTGCGTCAGCGCTTCGCGCGGAATGTCGTCACGCTATTTTCTCGTTACGCTGACAAAAATCTCGCTTTTTTCTTTCATGAAACGGCATCCCTATTTTTGAAGCCAATTTTGCATCAAATTTAATGAAACAAAGCTCAAAATGTGCGTTTGTTGATGCTTTAGTGAGTGAGAGTCGGGAAATTTCGATCGAATCGGTGTACTATGAAGAATTGTCTCATTTCTCCAATGATAAGTAGAATCTGCAATTTTTTTTCAAAATTTCGAGAAAACGCGACTCTCATGTACCGTGTGCCATAATTATCTATGTACTGGCCAAATTTTAACCCGATCGGTTGTTCAGTGCTCGTATAAATAGGGATGCCGTTTTCGAAGCGCTCGTCGGCTGTTACACTGCCTCTTAAGGGCCGCGGTAGCGAACGTAGATGAATATATCTGAAGTGCATATTCAAATGATATTAACATGTTTCTTATGTTCTAGTGAAAAATATAAGTTTCACCGCATTCGATATGTCTGGCCATGATCGGTATAGATCGCTATGGGAACATTATTACAAGGATTGCCATGGAATAATATTTATTACGGATAGTAGCGATAAATTGCGGTTGGTCGTCGCAAAAGAAGAGCTGGACATGCTTCTTCAGCATCCCGATATAGCTGGTATTGAAATATGCTTTACTCTTCTATCATTTATAGTAGCTAATATTTGCTCAATCTTTATGTCCTATTAATACGTAGAACGGCATGTAGAATCCACATCATTTTAAATCGGTTTCAGGTCGTAAACTACCTATCCTATTCCTAGCGAATAAAATGGATTTACCGGACTCGCTCACATCCGTGAAATTAGTAGCTGGACTGGGACTCGAGCGAATTCAAAATAAACCATGGCATATTAAGGCAACGAATGCTGTAACTGGCGAAGGATTACAGTCTGCGATAGAATGGTTGACGGATCAAATACGGGATATTCACATTAACAAACGATAATGCAAAAAGTGATGAAGCGAAAAAGCGAATGAACTCTACCATCGCCACATTCCATTTAACTCTCCCGGTTATATGATCATTATTAGGTATAGAACTATATGAATAAAGAATAATAAGTATAAGGAAACGTTGGAATCGGCAGTCATTAATTTTACCTGTGACCTATTTTTTCGAGATATGCAGACTGGAAAGAAAGACAGTTTTGTAAAGCCATTGAATCGAACAATCTAATATAATCTGCCAAAATTCGTTCGGATAATACTGTAAGCTGGCAATGTGTAGAAGGTTTCTTAGGCCGGGTTATTCCAACCTCGACGTAAAGTATCCGGTAACTAACTGTCGGGTACAATTTACCCATCCGTTAAATGCGTGAGCGTTGTTCTACCGTTCCTTATCCTACTGTTAGTTACTTAGCGATATATATCGATTCTAATTTCCGGAAATATTGATGACAATGTTCAAACGTAATCAGTTTTTCGAAAACAACAAAAATTTTGCACAGTAATATACTCCTATACCGTAAACAAGAGCATATTTTGTTTTATTAAACATTATTGACGAGATTGAAAGTTTCTTTTGTCTGGATAACGGCAAGTGTGATGGTCGAGGGTAGAAATGATAATAAAGGAGATGAATAGAACGATTGTAGTTTATTGGTGAACTGTGTAAGAGACGACTGGAGGAGTGCACTGGGATTATTGATGGGAGGAAGTTGTAGCGTGTGAGCTGTTGAAATGTTGGCGATGAACTAAAGCGTCTTGAGACGTTCTCGAGGCCCGTGAGTCTAGGCCCTTTGTCTTGGGCCTGGGCGAAACGGTCAACTGCACGCGTCATGTGAAACGTCTCGCGTTGACCTTGAGACGCTGACTCAGGGTGATAAGGGCGTATATCTGTGACCGTGTGAGTGTGGTGTAGGATTAGCGTGTGGGAATAGATTGATATGGGGTGTATGATGGACTGTGAGAATGGTGTGATAAAGATGCGTGGGAATGAAAGTAATGTGGATACGTTACACAAGTATTGTACTTTTTATAATTCAGACATAGGTGAAATATGTCATAATTTCTTTATTATATCGTAATTAGATGACTAATAATCCAAAAAGGGCAAGAGGCGCAAATTTCTCGGCTGAGAAAACAAACACGCTCGTTACAATAATTTCAGAAAACAAAGAAATTATTGAATGTAAGAAAACCGATGCTACAACGTGGCGAATGAAAAATGAGGCATGGAATATTATCACCGAATCTTTTAATTCATGCTCTGCAATTCCTCGCTCTACAAAGGCATTAAGGTATAAATATGAGGATATGAAAAAAAATCCGTCAAAAGACTGCTCACAATAAAATAGAGCTATTTAAAACTCGCGGTAGAGTTTCCGATATACAAACCCTAACAGTCAATCAAGAACTTATCGCCGAAATTATGCGGTCGACATTAGATGGACAACCATCTATTTGGGACAGGGGCAAAATGCCGGGTAAGTGAAATTTTATTTGGTTTTATCAGGCTTCAGAGTAATCACTGTTGTTATTGAATAAAAGTGTTGAAATATTTCACAGTTGAAGTATCTCAGAGGAACAAAACGCTTCAGAGATTGAACATGAGAATATAAATTATATTAGATCACGAAAATCAGGAGATGCAGGTATGTATAAAATAAATGAAAATGCACAGAACATAATGTAGAAATCACATGAAGAAAATTATACTCATTGTCAGTTGAACAGAACGACTTGACTCCATTGGACTTATTCGAAAACGTAGAATTTCTCCAAGACTACGAAAACGTCGAAGCTCCAAGCAACAAAAGGGGGATTGATATGACTACGAATAGGTCTGAAAAAGGTGTTCAAGTCTTAAAAAGACCTACAGCGCCCGAGATAAGGCCAGTCATTAAAAAAAGAGGTTCCGAGCAGGTCAAGAAGCAGACAGCGAAGCAAGTAAAAAAGAAGAACTTCATGCCTTGCGCATGGAGATACTTCGCAAGGAACTGGAAGTCAATGAGGCTCGGTTATTAGCTGCTCAGCTTGATGCGAAATTAAAGAAATACAAAAAAACATTGAAGTCAGGCGTCTCAAAAATCTATTACGATAAGATTTTCTTACTATCATATTTAATATTTATTATATTAATATTTTCTTTCTACACACCAAGTAGTAACATAGTTGCAATAACAACTGTGATAAAGTCATTCCATTAAATAAAAATGTATTACGATGTCGAAATTTTACAATTTTTGTATGTACATAGACAATTTTTACGACAATCCGTTACTATTTAGTGACTATGATGACGATGATGTTGAAATCGAAGTGATATTGCGAGTTCGAAAACCATACACAATACAACCACGTCCAGATTTATTTAACAGTTATGGCGACGAAAGGTTCTTGCGACGATTTCGATTTTGGAAAAGAACGTTTGACACAATACTCGACATGGTTGAAGAAAGAATTAAAAACGGAATTGGTAAGTAAGCACGAATTTTGATTTTGTAGATTGTTAGGTGTAAGTTTTTACTTGCCTGCTACACAACGACTATCGAACCAACATGTAAAAGAATACCAAAAGAAATGTTTATCAGACAATTGTAGAATGCACTTTACTTTTTAATAGAGATAAAACGTTACCTCGAAAAATGGTTTTCAATGAACCGCGCACATTGGCATTCTCAGCTGCATTGCGAATATTTTCTCTATGCATCTCCAATGCTTGAACAGCATTTGCAATTTCCATGTCAATGGGTGGTTCAGGTTCTGCCATACTCAGGGCAATATTATGAAGTACTGATGTTGCGACTATTACCGCTTGAGCAATTTCGGGCCGCATTCTTAATCCGAACGGCAAAGCTGGAAATCTACGGTTCTACACTCCAAAAGCTCTTTCGACGACGTTTCGTGTGTGAATGTGCGATTCATTGTACAATGCTTTAGCTCGAGTATTTGTTTGTAGCAGTGGAGTCAACATAATGTTCGAACATGCATATCCACTGTCACCGAGCAATACTCCACGCTCCATTTGTCCGTCAAAGAATCGCCGCCGTACTCGACTGGCATTAAGAGGCAGTGATACCCAGCGGAAAATTCAGACGGTTTCGCTTTCGTCGCGGTAGTGCAGAGCTCGTAGCATTTGGCTAAGAGCCACTGCTAATTACCGCTAGATGGCATGGCGCGCGTATGCTTGTGGCGTCCAATGTACCACTCACGAGGCCGGTCGGTATTACCGACAGCGGTCACGCGACACCAGCGCGCCGTCGGCCGAGGAAACAAACCCTCGTGCCACGCGTCGCATACTGATCTCTCTCTCACAGAGACCTAGTCTATGTTCTCTACGACGTGTAGAAGCTTGGCGTCCCGCCTTTATTCTTATCTCATCTTCCTGGCAAGATGGCCGCTAGTATACACTACACGTGCTAATTATTCTTTTATAAAACTGACTGTAACAAATCTGTGATACACACTCAATAAATATATTATTCTAACGGTGCTTGTAAAGACTCGAACTTAATACATAGTACCTAGAGTGCTATAAATGGTGACCCCGACGTGATTTCCGTAGATTGCATACGCGGGAATCACGGAACACGTTTCGACGCATAAAGTGCCGTGCAGTGTGTATCGCCTGTTTTTGTTCTCAAGTGTCTCTGCTGTGCATAATGGCTACACAACATTCTCCAGCCAACAAACTGTTGAACGCTAGCCGTGACGGCGATAAATCGAGTGCGACGACTTTGGACTTTGCTGTGCCATCGGCGACAAGCCATGCTGACTATAACCTAAGTGCATCGACCAGCTCGTTCGTGCCGCGTGCTCCGTCGATCGAGTCAGTGCAGGGCTGTAAACTGCCTTCTTTCTGGAAAACAAACCCGGAGATGTGGTTCCTACAGGTTGAATCTGTCTTCCAGTCAAATAGTGTCCGGTCAGATGCCAACAAATACCACCTGGCTGTCAGCGCCTTGACGCCTGACGCTCTCACCGCAGTCGCGGACATTCTTAAGTCGCCGCCGGCCATTAACAGGTACGACAATTTAAAAACGCATTTAATCAGCCGACTCTCTGATTCTGCAGATCGGCAGTTACACAAATGCCTCGCTGAGCTTGAGCTAGGTTGTAAGAAACCGTCAGAGCTCCTGAGAGAAATGCGATCTCTCGCCGGCGATCGTGCATCGGAGGACGTTTTGAGAGTGCGATGGCTGGCACTCCTCCCATCGACCTTGCAGAGTCTTCTGCGCGTCTTCCAGGCGACCTCTCCGCTCGATGAGCTCGCCAAGGGTGCCGACACATTCCTCGAGAGCGGTTTTAATCATACCGTAATGGCTGCGTCGACGCATTCACGATTCAGCCACTCTCCAGTGCGTGAGCCCTCGTCTCCGTCAGATGCGGCGACTTTTGAGTTGAGGGAGATCAGAGAGCTTCTCTCGCAGTTGCTCACCCTGAACAAGAGCGTTCTCACCGCCGTCAACAAGACTCAGCATCGAGGTCGTAGTCGAAGCAACTCCAGGGCACGCTCCGCAACCCCTGCTGCTGTGACCTCGGCCAACAATGGCATGTGTTTCTATCATGCCAAGTTTGGCACCAACGCACATCGATGCCAGGCACCATGCAACTATTCGACCTCTGCAGCACTCCCGCAGGGAAACTAGCTGTGCTGTCTTCTATTCAGGCGGTAGGGGATGGCAACAATAACGTACAGCCAACTGAGTGCCGCCTGCTCATCTACGACAGATCGCTCAACCTCGAATTTCTGATCGACTCTGGATCGATCATCTCCGTCATGCCACGACTTGGTCAGTTTCGCCTGGCGAAACCCACTGAGTTCACACTCTACGCAGCCAACAACACGGCCATAAATACATATGGTCAACAAACGTTGAAACTCAACTTAGGTCTGCGACGCGAGTTCCGTTGGACTTTCACTGTTGCCAACGTTTCCACAGCAATCATAGGAGCTGATCTTCTCGCCCATTATGGATTGCTGATCGATCTCAAGGGGCGCTGCCTTACTGATCGTGAGACGATGCTTGCAGCAAAATGCAACGCAGCACAGGCAGCGATCCACTCTATCTCGACTGTGTCATCCACGGATACCTGCTCTCCGGCGCTGCAGCCTGCCTACAGGCAATTACTTGGTGAGTACATTGTAACCACCAAGCCAGCGCCAATTTCGACACGAGCAGATAACCCTGTCGCACACCACATTCTAACGACAGGTCCACCAGTCGCTGAGCGTCCTCGCCGTCTGGCGGGTGACAAGTTGCACGCCGCAAGAGCTGACTTTGAGGAGCTCCTGCACCATGGCGTAATACAGCCGTCTAGCAGCCAATGGGCCAGTCCCATACATATGGTTCCCAAGAAACTTGGTGGCTGGCGAACGACTGGCGACTACCGCAAGCTCAACCATCAGACAGTGCCTGATCGATATCCAGTTCCGCACATAGAGGACATACTCCATCGCTGTCATGGTTGCAAAATTTTCTCCACCATCGATCTGGTGCGAGCTTACCACCAAATCCCCGTCGCTGCAGACGACATTGCCAAGACCGCGGTCACGACGCCGTTCGGACTCTTCGAATTTCGAGGAATGCCACCAGGTCTTCGCAACGCGACACAGACGTTTCAGCGCCATATGGACAACCTTCTGCGTAGTGTCGACTTCGCAGCATGCTTCATTGACGACCTAATCATCTACTCGGACAACGAGGAGGATCATCTGCAGCATCTGAGGCAGATATTCGAGATCCTGCGCAAAAACAACCTAACAATCAACCCGGTGAAGTGCCAATTCGGCAGGACTGAGGTTGTTTACCTTGGTTATGCACTAGACGCCAATGGTTTCACACCACCAGCTAACAAGGTTGACGCAATCCTGTCATTTCCGAAGCCCGAGACAATTTCCGATGTTCGGCGCTTCCTGGGGATGGTCAACTACTACCGCCGTTGCATACCGCATGCAGCTGAGCTTCAAGCTCCCCTGAATGAGTTCTTGAAGAACGCCAGGAAACGCGACAAGCGTAAGGTTCCCTGGTGTCCCGAGTCGGAGCGGGCTTTTGAGCGATGCAAGCAGGGCATCACATCTGCGATCAGGACAGCCTTCCTCTCACCTTCCGCACCGTTCGCGCTCTCGACTGACGCATCCGATTTCGCCATCGGCGCCTCTCTAGAACAGTTCGAGAATGGCACCTGGAGGCCACTCGGATTTTTCTCGCGCAAACTCTCTCCCGCTGAAACCAAGTACAGCGCGTATGACAGAGAGCTCCTCGCAATTTTTGCGAGCATCAAATTCTTCCGTCACATATTGGAAGGACGCGAATTCATCACCAAGACGGATCATCGACTACTCATCACGGTGTTCTCGCAGAGGATGGACAAGGCATCGCCTCGTCAACTTCGCCAGCTGGACTACATCTCGCAATTCAACACCACCATCACGCATATCAAGGGCGAAGAGAACGTGGTGGCCGATGCTCTCTCACGCATAAACGTCGTGAACATGCCCAGCGTTTTGGATGCAGACACCATCCGACAGGCGCAGATCACCGACAGCGAGCTCGAAGCATTGCTCGAGCATTCATCGCTGGACCTGCAATCCGTCGCCGTTGAAGGGCATGACATCTATTGCGACGTGTCAATGGATAGGCTGCGCCCATACCTGCCCGTCAGTCTCCGCAGACGTGCCTTCGACATCGTACATGGTCTGGCACATCCAGGAGGCCGAGTGACTTCCCGTCAACTTCGGGAAAAGTTCGTGTGGCCGGGGATCAAACGAGATGCTGTGCAATGGTCGCGGGAATGCATTCCCTGCCAGCAGTCCAAGGTTGCACGCCACAACCGCATAAATCCCAAACACATCGACGTGCCGGACAATCGCTTTGACCATGTTCACCTCGATCTCATCGAGCTACCGCAGGTGAAGGGTCTACGTTATTGTCTAACTATGATAGACCGCTTCTCACGCTGGCCAGTCGCCGTTCCACTCGCCGACATGGAGGCGGACACGTGTGCCACCGCATTCTTCACTCATTGGATTGCGCAGTTTGGTACTCCGCTCACTATCACAACGGACCAAGGAAGCCAATTTGAGTCGCGTCTGTTCACAGCTCTAGCCCGCATGGTTGGAGCTAACAAAATCCATACGACGCCGTATCATCCTCAGTCAAACGGCTTAATCGAGAGGTGGCACCGCACCGTAAAAGCTGCGCTAATGTGCAACTCGCCAACACCTTGGCCGGAATTACTTCCGTCTGTACTCCTGGGACTCCGCACCTGTGTGAAGGAGGATCTCAACGCTTCGCCAGCCCAGCTGCTGTACGGCACTGAGCTTAGGATTCCGGGAGAATTTTTTCTCACCTCCGATCTGCCTGCTAATCCAAACTTCTTCTTAGAAAAGTTTCGTGAGCACATTCGACAGATTCGCCCGACGCCTACAGCTCACCACACCAAGTCGCGATGTTTCATCCTCAAGGAACTATATACCTGCTCGCACGTCTTCGTTCGCGTGGATGCAGTGAAGCGACCACTCGACCCACCTTACTCTGGTCCTCACGAGGTCATAGACCGAATGGACGACCGAGTCTTCATCATACGATTGAACGGAGCGGAAAAAGCTATCCCCGTCGACAGGCTCAAGCCAGCGTTCGTCGCTAAAACGGACCGACAAGGGACTTCTCACCCTCTGGACGAATCCCAGCCTGCGGCATCATCACTGCCATCGTCGTCATCCCAGCCTGCGGCATCATCACTGCCACCGTCGTCAGCCCAGCCTGCGGCATCAACACGGCCGTCGCCGTCAACGCAGCCTGGACCCCAGGACGTAGCGGAGTACCGCTCAACAACAATGGACCGACCGACCAAAACTTATGCTAAAGCTTGTAAAAAGGTGTCGTTCCCTTCCTTGCCCAGTCAGGGTACTGAAGGGGGGGTAGATGTGGCGTCCAATGTACCACTCACGAGGCCGGTCGGTATTACCGACAGCGGTCACGCGACACCAGCGCGCCGTCGGCCGAGGAAACAAACCCTCGTGCCACGCGTCGCATACTGATCTCTCTCTCACAGAGACCTAGTCTATGTTCTCTACGACGTGTAGAAGCTTGGCGTCCCGCCTTTATTCTTATCTCATCTTCCTGGCAAGATGGCCGCTAGTATACACTACACGTGCTAATTATTCTTTTATAAAACTGACTGTAACAAATCTGTGATACACACTCAATAAATATATTATTCTAACGGTGCTTGTAAAGACTCGAACTTAATACATAGTACCTAGAGTGCTATATGCTACGAGGCTCCGATACGTCAAGGCGAACCACGCGCCGAGGCCTCGTAGCGATATGCGATCGCCCGCGTTTTTCCCCGCCGCTCCCCTCAGAGAGAAAGAGGCGAAGCTAAACAACCGAGTCGCGCAAACCGATCTCGCAGCTTCGACCACATGTATATATTGTCAGCCGATGGGCGGGGAGGAATTCGGTGGAACCGGGGAAAGGGGGAAAATAATGATTTTGGTAATTACCCAAAAATACGAGAAAACAAAGTTAACAAAGGTTTATTCAGTTATACTCCAAAAACAAAATCCAAAAAAAAAACTAAATGATCGGCGGGCGATCTCCGGGAAAAATGTCTATACAAAACAAAATTTGAACACTTGGACGTTTTGGGCGCCAGTTATTTTATATAAAACAAAATAACAAAATACTGCGTCGTAACGCTTTCCGTAATGACTAGCTGAGGGGAGGGGAAGGGTCGAACGGGATCTCAGGCGGATGTTCTCCGACTCTATATTGCCTCTTATTAATTACCACTGGCAGGAAATATCGGGACGAATATTTAATATTGGAGACTTTACCCGTGATATTCGGGCAATCGCTCAGCACCGTATCGCGCTATAATAACAACAACAACAACAAAATATATTCGCTCTCGATAATATTTTCTTACAATAATAGTTCAGTCCTCGTATCTTGGTTCTAAATAGAAATATATATTTTCGCTATTCGATCAGTCTTATTATTCGGTCGATCAGTGGAGAAGGGCAGGCGGGTAGAAGGGAAAACTGTAACGGTAGGCTGTCGTTGGGTGGTAAGGGGGTAGGTGGGTGCGGGGGCGTCGTGCGACTGTAACCGTCGCTCGACTTGTGCGTATGAGGTGATTTGGCCAGACGGGTGGGGAGGGGATGACCGTGAAATTTTCTTATACGCGGACTGACTAGATGATTTATCGCTTCTCTTATTTCGATTTTCCTTAATTATTACAACCGTCCCACCGGTTATGTAATTCGTAACAAAAAATGTAGCCGAGATACGATGCAATCGTAATTTACAATGATCTGCACGCACGCATGGAGGGGGGGAGTCTCTATAATTTTTGATACAAAAGAAATTCGAGGAAGGTACGCACTATAATAATCGAACGCAAAAAGGGGAATTAATGACCGACGTAAGTGTAATGCCGGGGGACCTGTGCAAACACTTACCGGTCGGCGGCTCTCTCTATCCTTTTCCTTTCCTCGAAATTTCCTCGTTTGTTCCTTGTTCGTTCCTTGCTTTCCGGAATTTTTCCTCAATCCTTTTCGCAATCCTGGCCTGTCTTACCTCGCTCTCACTCTTCACACACTCACACTCTATAATAATTCTTTCAACTCTTCGTTGAATATGCTCAACTTTCTCTGTATTAAATTTTCGTCTAATCTTTTCTATCCTCTCTCTTCACCAGCTCGTCACAAAGTGTCGGCCTCGTCGCCGGCCGGAAGCTCGCGAATTTTTCTCGGCCGCTAATTGGGCGAGCTTACCGGCATCGACCACGGGTTACTTGATCCTTCGGCAGCAGCGTCACGGGTCGATAGAGGGGCCAGGCGTATGATCGATTACGTGCCTGACAGTAGCGGGATCTATTGGGGAAAGGTAGGTAAGTAGGGCGGTCGATAATTCAGGGACATTTGCATAGGGAATATTAAATTGCGGGTATTGGGGAATACGGAGGATCGCCGCGCTGCTGCCATCTTCGCTTCCTTGTCGCCGCCCAGCCGATAGATGGCTGGGGTGCGGGGACGGACGGGTGCATAGCGTTTGACAGTTCGTGATTTTGTCGAGTGTGAGTTGTGCGTTTTACGTGATTCGGGATGATTTCTTCGGGATTATTTTCGATGGTCCAGGTGAGTAATTTTTCAGTTCAATATTTGTTATTTTCTCGCAATTAAGCTTCCTTTGTTTTTGTTTTAGGTTATTTCTGCTACCGATGACGACGACGGTGACGACGACGAGGATGACGGCGACGACGAGGACGACGATGACGACGATGTTGACGACGACGACGCCGACGATACCGGCGATGACGAGGATGACGACGACGACGACGACGACGACGACGACGATGTTGACGACGACGACGACGACGATGCCGACGATGACGACGACGGGGATGATAAGGACTGCCGGGGTCAGTCCTGCGAGTGGCTGGCCTCCCGGGTAAGTCTCTGCACAGGTCTTACAAACTAATTTTTAGTGCGTAAGTAATACTTATCTGTTTATTCGCAGGTTACGTGGGACGGTTGCCTTTGGACGGGCCGGGCGCAGAGAGGGTTATTTGTGTAATGTCACAATATATACATTCATATTTCTGAATGAGTATATCTATACCCGGATATCTGCAAAGATATATGCGGAAGAATTTCTTTTTTTCAAGCAGCTTATTTTTTTGTGAATAATTTTTATAAACTGCAATTCTGTCCGATATGTGTCAAAAAAATATGCAGAATGCTGTCGAGTTGCGGATGTGCGACCGAGAAACAAAGAATCTCGATCGTGTCTCGACGCGGTTCTTTGCATTGGTCAAACAGCTCTCTTGAGCCAAATGCATATTTGCGTCAAACAATCGAAAATTTTCGGTCGATTTTCGGCTCGAATATTTTTATCCGTCGAACGATGCCCGTTACGCATCGTCGATCACGCATTGTCGACGTCGGGCGAGAAAGTACGATCTCGGCGACGGACGACTCTCGTCAGCGAGAGTCAGCCATACGGGCGCCAAACAATCTACAGAATATTCCGAGTCTGAAACTCACGATCGAGAATGGAAAATTCTCGGTAGAGTTTCGTCGCCAATATTTTTATGCAAGCATAGACGCGTCAAAAAATCTGCAGAATATTAGTCCAGGAACTTTAGACTTTTTGTAAGCAAAAAATCCTAGCACGCAATTTTATGATTGGATTATGTTAGAGGGTGTCCCCTAAGTATAAAACCAAGTTTGTGTAGTTCTCACCCTTGTGCGTTAGCCGCCATCTTGGAAAACGCCTGTTAGCAAATATCTCGGAAACGGTGAGATTTACGTTAAAAATTGTAAGGACCTTTTTTGTAGAGGATAATATTTCCCATCTTTTTCATCTGAAACCTTTTTCTCTATTGTTAATATTTTCCGAGATATAGTCGATTAAAAAAATAAAATTTTTGTTTTTGGAAAATATCTCGATAGTTTTTGGAAATACGAACAAAAATGTAATATTCAAAATTGTAGAGGATGAAATTTGTGACAATTTTTGTATTAAATTTTTTTTTGTAAAATCAATAGGTGCTGAGTTCTAGAGCAATGAAAGTTGCTGTCAGGGAAAGAACAACAGCGATTAGCGGCAATACGTTACTCTAGCATGCCAGAAAAAGAGCAAGGAGACGCGACGTCTCGGCGGCAAGTATTGCAGGAGGTTATTAATGCACGTCGGTGCGTACTTTACCAATAACGGTATATCTTTAACAATAAGGGTTTAGGCGCGTCAACGTCGCTGGATTCGGCGCGACATAGTTATAAATCGATAAATATATATACCTCTATTATTTGAATATACGATATGTTCAGGAAAAATATACCGTTGGGTTTTTCTAAGTGGCATTTTTCCCATGAGGAGCCTTGAATGATTAAAAAATTTCAAAATTAAAACAGGGTACCCTATACACATTTATAGACATTCGGAGGTATTAAAACGAGTCAGATCCGTACACCTATAATTCTTTATATATTTAAACACAGTCTGGCTACGCTAGCTTCTCGCGAAGCCGACACCCCTACACATTCCACACAAGACGTTTGGATTGTTGATTTAATCAAAAAATGCATGCAAATCGAACACGGGTATGAGACTGTCTTTTATACTCCTCTTTTGGCACATAAGTTACAGTCTCAAGCGAGCAGCGTAACAGCTCGTTATATTTTATTGTATAATGATGGGTTTGGGTAAACCCACCCGATCTTTTACTGATAAATATAAACCCAAACCCACCCGATCTTTTACTGATAAATATATTCTATCTTTCTATCTGAATTATAATTACTAATTGTAACCTCTGAAGTATATTGACTAACTTATTTACGAAATAGTTATCAATAACGTTCACATGTAGTAATTAATTTGAATTGCTGTGAAATAATGAGAGAAAAGTATAGGGTATCTGCAGTGTAAAAGAGAGAGGCTACGCGAGCTCGTAAAGATATAAGCCCTCGCATAAGAGAGAGAGAGAGAGAGAGAGAGAGAGAGAGAGAGAGAGAGAGAGAGAGAGAGAGAGAGAGAGAGAGAGAGAGAGAGAGAGAGAGAGAGAGAGAGAGCGAGAGAGAGAGCGCGTGAGCTCGCGAAGATCCGCACAAAGAGGAGGCTCCGTTAACAGCATATACGACTTGTAGCGTACCTCGCCCCGTACCGTTCACCACCGCCACGCCTATACTTTGGATCAGAACTCGTGCACTCTCTATCTCTTAAAGCAGTTGTATATGCGAGAGAAAAGATGCTATAGAGATCTCTCTAGGCAGATAGAGATCGAGCTACAGTCTGCTTCTTTTATTTTCCTTGTACCTAATAAGCATCGTTTTTGTTTTTGTTTTATATATATATATATATATATATATATATGTCAACCGGTTGATATCAGGACTTTTTCTGTGCTCTACTGGTTGTTGTCAGGACAGTTGGTGCATATCGAGACTGTCCTGACAATTTTTCCTTAGTAACGTATATTATCAGGACATGTCTCCATAACAACCATACGCTACTTAGGGCTTCATTTTCCCACAACCAGGTTATTCTCAGGACCGTCCTGACAACTGTAATGGACAGTTCTTTTATTCTTCTGTCATAAACGTGCAATGTCAGGACATGCCTCGACAAACACCTATACGACTCAGGATATTTATACTACTTTAAATGTTCTGACAATTTTTCCTTAGTAACGTATATCATTAGGACATGTCTCCATAACGACCATACCCTACTCAGGGTTTCTTTTTCCCATAAGCTGGTTGCTCTCAGGACAGAACTGATGACAGTTCTGCCGGAACGTTACCTTTTCAATTTTTAGTTCTTAAGGTTTTCTCATTTTTTTTATAGTTTCCAATTGTGTTAGTTTTTTTAAATATTGTGATTTTTTTCGAATAGCTACAGTTGTGTTTCCCCTTTTTTATAATGAATAATTTTTTGGGCGTTTTTAGATATATTTCTATGGTTTTTTATTCTTCGAATATGTCGTATTTTTATTCCCCAACTCTTGCGGAAGGCTGCTATGTGATCGGCTCCTTCACTTACGGCCATAAGTGTGCTTTATATCCGTTAACGTATCGGAAAATATATCTTTTTTCGAACTTTTTACGCGACGTTGTCAGAGAAATTTGCACATGTGGTCGCCTATTGCACTCAGAGAAACGCCGCGTCGGGTTACTTCATGGCGCGTCCCCATCAGCCCAACATTTCTAATTAGAAATCAGTGATGCGGCCTAACATATCCAATCATTTTTCGAACTACCCGACGGTAGTAACAGTAGAGAGCAAATATAATTAATTGTTTAAATTGCTTGTTATCCGTCACCGATTTCATCCAGATTCATAGTACATATCTTGACAGGGCTTGACTAGAAATAAAAGTGACCCAAGTGGGAGCTCTAGATATCCAACTGGTAATTAAAATTGTTGTCGCGAATCGATCATACATAAGTCTTATATGTTAATTAAATTTTCAAGAAGTGGTTAGCCCTGCGGTAAGACTTTGCATTCGTAATTTGTGGGTCGTCGGTTCGAACACCTCGTGCAGGAACTTTTTTTTTCTTTGACGTCTTTAAATTTTTTTCAATTATTTATATTTTCACAAAAGGTACAGGGAGTCATTATTTTAATAGGCGTATAATCATGAAAAATTTGGGATTGCAAATGACTTTCCAAAAAGGAATTGTAATCATAAAAGTATCTCATTTTACATACTAACAATAAGTCCTTATGTACGCTTTAATACAATTCTTTCTTAGAGTTATTCGGCATCCGAAATCGTCCATGATTATATGCCTGTTAAAATAATGACCGCCTGTGCTTTTTGTGAAAATATAAATAAATTGACAAAAAAGAAAAGGCGCAAAAAAAGCTTCTCCACGACGAGGATCGAACCCCGGACCCTCGGATTATGAGTCCTAACTGCTACCGCTGGGCCAACCACGGCTTGAAATTTATTTTGACATATAGGATTTATGTACGCCCGATCTGCGACAACAATGTTAATAACTAACATTGTATTATGAGTTTATAGTTTCGCTCGCGGCCGACAAGTGGTGCACGGTCTAACGCTTTCTCGCAAGAGTAGTTGTCAGCCACAGGCATCATAAGTGGATGAACCGCGCGAAAAAAATATTCTCGTCTTCGGATTCCGCTGTCAAGCCAAATCTTATAGACTATCCTGAACAGGAATTTTCCTACCATCCATACAAGTTCAGTCGTAATTTTTTGAAGTTTGATGACTAATAAACGACCCCCGTCCTATTGGCGTCGACAGAACCGGCGTCGTGCTGCTAAGCAAGAACTGCCAATCACGCCGCCTCCACACCCAGAGATCCTCGAAAATCTACCACCCGTAGATCCTCGCCTCACTGCCAAATTTGGCGATTACCCTACGTGGTTCCAGCGCTTCAACCGCATTCCCTACGTTCCCGAATCTATCACCCCTCCTTATCAAACTGCGATAGAAGAATTTGAAACCCTTTGGGAAACTACCAAATCTCTCTCTCCGCAAAAAATCTGCTTCCGTCCCAAAGTCCGCGAAATCATTCCCATTTATATTCCCACCCGAATTCCCACTAGACCTTCACCACCTATCACTCCAGCCAAAAGACTTCCTCTAGCCGAATCTCCTCAACGTCCCTCTCTAACAGCTCCCTCTCCTGGTGTCGCCTAAACCCGTCGCCCCTCCGCTTCACAAATCAGTCCTTATCAGGACTACCATAATTAAAAAACACAAATAAATACCGACTTACCGAAAGGTACGTGCAAGTAAGTACGAGATACGGGAAACGTATCACGTACTGTGGGTTCCCACTAAAAAGCTTACCGAAAGGTAGACGAAAGTAGGCCAACTAAAAATCACGACCTAAATAAAATACAAATTCTGGGAAAATGTTCGTTCTTGCACAGTTCGAAGACGAGACGTTTTATATCTGCACGAAAAAAAATGTAACATATGTGCAAGGAACAAGATGTATTATAAAGTACAAAAACGGTGGTCGATATCACGCGCAAATTATCGCAGAGAACGGTAAGTAAATTTAAAAATAATTCATCTGTTTCCCGACAAATTTCGTTGCTATATTTTGAGCTATTCGAATAACGTTTATAAGCAATGGCTTTATTCCTTTTTTATGCATTACAGGAAAAACGTTTATTATCGGGACAATTATTTCTTTATTCGTGTGTTCCCTTAACAGCTACTAGATATATTCAAAAAATCATAATGTAGTTTTCGATTAAATGTTCTCGTATCACAAAGATTGAGTGGTTAAATTAATGGAAAATGTATTTCATGCTGCCATCGCCGAAAGATCAGTTGTCAATGAATTTAAAAAAGCTTTTATATTTTTGGTGCCGTATGCTAGTTTGTAAAGATCAATCTATAAAAATGTCCTGATACAAACCGTTTCCTCTATGGCAGATGTTTTGATAATTTCTTCGTCATAAAAAACTCGTTATTGATATTTATTTTTATAATTGAAAGTATGAATGTATGGAAAACGTTATAAAATATTGTATCGATGTAATTTCGCAGCCGATATACACGTCCTCGAAAAGATACAAGCTGAAAAATATATGGAGCTTGAATTCGAAGAGAATAACAATGATGTTACCGACCAAGCGGACAAAAAAAAGGACCTGTCGCCACACGAGAGCCCATTATCCCAATGTGATGAAGACTGTCATCCTAATGACACGTGTGCTACATACACGGTGTATGACAATTCTTCGACAAATACAATGGAAAATAACTCGGTGCTGATGGAACTCTTAGAAGAAATTGTACCAAGAGCCATGGCTGATGATGCCTCGTTCCCTGCAACTGAATTCTTGATAGAATCTATAAAAGATATAGAAATTTCAACCAATCCTGATGATTTATCCAAAGCTCTGGCGGAGCCCTTACTATTTAGTACGCCGATTGAAGAAGCACGCGGCGAACCAGGTATTGCTACTCGAACTTCAAAACGATTAATTATTCGTTTTTAATTATTGTATTACTTTATTGTTTTTACTTTCTTGGAACTCCCGTCGTTAGATGTATCAGTGTCAGATCAGCTAAAAGAAAACCCCTTACAGCCACGAAATTTACAATATTCACCACAAGGAGACGAATATGGTATGGTCCCTATCAAAATAAAATATGTAAAGAGCGCATAATTATAAATGGATTACTTTATATGCGACTTTCTGTTATAGCTGATTCCATTCAAGATGATTCTCAAGACCTCGATTATCAACCTTCAGAAATTTATTCTGACATGAACTCAGGCAAAAATGCCCTCGATGGAAATAGGACATATGTAAAGTCGATAGCGCCACAAGCAGAGAAGAGTCCTGAGAGCAATTTGTTGAATGTTAATATACCGGGAAAATCGACGCGCGATGACGCTGAAATGTTTGTACGCATGGCAACGGGAAAGAAGGCACAGGACCGAAAATCGTATTGCATGTATTGCAAAACAATGCAAAGTAAATTCGTTCGACATTTAGAAAATAAGCATAAAGATATTGAGAGCGTTAAAAATTTCTCGACACTTCCAAAGGGGAATCCAGAGAGATTAAACATTATTGACGCTATCCGTAAAAAATGCATGTTCGACTTTAATACCAATAATCTCGTCAATGATGGTGAGTTATTGGTTTGCCGAAGACCAAGCGCCCACGCACCACAACCAGCCTCTCACTTCGTGGTGTGTCAAAACTGTAAAGGCTTTTTCTCAAAAAATAATATCCGTCATCACGCAAAGCGATGTTTTTCCTACGAAGGCAAGCAGAATAGGAAGCTGCTCGTGCGAAGTCGTGAGATCCTCGGCCGTATTCATGCAGAAGCCTGTAGTATATTACGGAAAGACATTTTTCCTGTGTTGAGAGAAGATGACATCGTTCGTCTCATTCGCTATGACCGACTGGTCATTCTGTATGGAAATAAACTCTGCGCAAAGCACGGCAACCTTCAGCACCAGCATGACTTAATTCGGGCAGATCTGCGTCTAATGGGTCGATTTTTGAAATCGGTGAAATTAATGAATCCAGAAATCACTGATTTTGCCTCCATTTATCGCGCAAAGTTTTACGACAGTGTGATTTTGGCAGTTCGGAACGTAGGAGGATATGATGAGAAAACAAAAAAGTATGCTGCTCCGTCAACAGCGTACGCAATGGGGTCCATTCTCAAAAAAGTAGCGCACTGCTTCATTTGTGACTGCATCAAGCGCGAAGACGTTCTCCAGAAAGGCCGCGTTGAAGACTTCTTGAAACTTTTGGAAGTAGATCTGGGTACGGACATTAATAAAGCCGTCATCGAGTCGCAAACACAACAGCGCCGAAGAAAAAAAGTCGAACTCCCACCAGTGTCGGATATCCAGAAACTACACGATTATTTGGCAAAGCAACGTGAAAATGCATTAAAGGAATTAACTAATAAGTTTAATTATGATGCATGGGTGAAGCTCGCAGAGAGTACACTCACAGCGACACAATTATTCAATCGTCGTCGGGCCGGAGAAATTGAAAGAGTTTTGATTGAAGATTTCCATAATCATGAATGCGTGATGGACGACGAATTAAAAAACATGTCACTGGAGAGTCAGACAATTGCAAAAAATTATGTAAGATTTACGATCCGGGGAAAACTAAATCGTACTGTGCCCGTCCTCTTGTCGATTGATTTGACTAGATCCATTCAAATGATCTTGAAACATCGGCAAGAAGCTGGTGTCCCACCGGAAAATCCGTACATATTTGGGCTTCCCGGCTTCGATAAGATTCGATACAAATATCTCAGAGCATGTATACTTATGCGAAAATTCGCTAATGAGTCGAAAGTGGCATTTCCCTACAAGTTAACGGGGACCGCTCTACGCAAACATGTTGCTACAGCATGCATCAATTTGAATTTATCGGAAAATGAGGTCTCTGACGTCGCCGAATTTATGGGGCATGCCGAAAAAATTCATCGGTCTCATTATCGGCAACCAATTGTCAGTCGCGAAATTATGAAGATGTCGAAAATTCTCGAAATGGCCCAACAGAATCCGAACGCGAACAAGAATGCAGAAAGCGAAAGCGACGATGAAGAGGGTAACTTGGACTCAGATACAGGTCGGTAGCGAAATAATAGCGCTGACAAATTCAGATAATTGAGGAGTATTTTAGTTTATATTAACTGTTTTATAATGGCATTTGTTATATTAATATATAATTGATTACTTTAGGCGATGAGATACTCAATACAGATAATTTGCAAATTCGGAACGTCGCAATAGATCCAAAGCCATCGACATCTAAAGAAAGGCCACCAAAGAGGATAAACGAGAGCAATGGTACAAAAGGAGACGATATAATGCAAGAATGCTCGACCAGAAAATTAAAGAAACGCTCCAGTTCGTACCGTTTTACTGTAGCGGCTTTACTATTAAATATATTATTGCCTAAATATTGAAATTAATGTTGTATTATACATAGCTTCACCATATGGGCACGTGGGGCCAAAGAAACGTTGGAGTACGGAAGAAAAAAAAGCTGCTTTTGATTTATACGCACATCATATTTCCAGTGGAACATATCCGTCTCTGAAACACATTCAAAGTGAATGCAGTCGTCATCCTACTCTACAAGCGCGGAACCCGTGTGTAATCAAAACCTGGATTTCGAATCAAATTAAAAAAAGAAATCAACAACGGTTTTAAAGCGAAAATCCCGAGTGTGGAATTTTTCGAAGTTGTTTAAAGATAAATATTTTGAATAAAAGTATTATTAAAGATGCCTTTATTGATAGAAATACAAATTCCACGTACCACAAAACATTGTAACCTTTGTTGAACTGAACTTTCATTAAAACATTATCGATATGTTTATGCGATTATCATCACTAACATTATCCCGACAACACCAGATTTTCTACCAAAAAGAGTCCTGAGAAATACCATTCGAAGAAATTTGATAACTGTCCTGATAAAGCCCAATTACTTGGCAAAAAGAGTCCTGAGAAATGCCATTCCGAAAAATTCGATAGCTGTCCTGATAAAGCGCAATTACTTGCCAAAAAGAGTCCTGAGAAACTCCAGTCGAAGAAATTCGATAACTGTCCTGATAAAGCCCAATTACTTGCCAAAAAGAGTCCTGAGAAATACCAGTCGAAGAAGTTCGAAAGCTGTCCTGATAAAACACGATCACTTACCAAAAAGAGTCCTGACATGTACCATTTGAAGAAATTCTAACGCTTGGCCTCATAAAACCTGATGAGCACACCGAAACAAGTCCCGACAATAACCATTATTAATCTTTATTTTTTAATGTCCTGATATCTACCGTTACAAACTGTATTCACTCTATCATTTTCAAAAATGCACTTACACTAAATTTCGATAAAGATTACGCTTCAGCAGCATTAATATTGTTATTTTCAATAGTAAAAAATAGGCCTTACAAAAGTCCCCACAACAACCTTTTGACATATATATATATATATATATATATATATATATATATATATATATATATATATATATATATGTATGCACATCATACATGGTATCCACTAGAATTTTTAATTTTCGCAGTTTTGATATTTTTCAGTATAAACAATAACGTTTGTGCGCGATACGGTTCCTCCTAATTATATTAACTACCTGTAAACCCGCAAATACACCGGTTATCTTATGTACGAAAGAGAGAGCAATAGCGATTTGTAAAGATAAGAGACAGAGAGAGAGAGAGAGAAAGCATACAGAGCGTTGTGCGAATAGCTGCGCCTCTTCCGTGCGACGTTGCCGTTACCGTTGCCGCTTACTCGACAGATCGATCGTTCTTGATACTTTAATAATTTTTCAACAAAATTGCGACTCCTAATCTTTTTAAAATTTGACACACATCATCTTTAACAACTGAAGAATTGATCGTCCGATTTTTAATCAATTCTCTCTGTTGCATCCACATAAATTTTGCATTCTTCTGTTGCGATACCATGAAATTTGAGGTAACCTCATAAGAACACATGTTAATTTGGAAATTGAATAACTTCTAAACGATTCTCCTAAATGTATTGAAATTTGGTAAGCATTTTTTTTCCATAAAGATGTAGTTGCTTGCCAAATTTCATTAAATTCTCTCTATTTCGATGTAACGAGTCAACTCCCTTAAAGCAGCTGTATATGCGAGAGAAAAGATGCTATAGAGATCTCTCTAGACAGACAGAGATCGCGCTACAGTCTGCTTCTTTGATTTTCTTTATAACTAATAAACATCGTTTTTTGTTTTCTATATATATACAGCCCGTTGCACATCATACATGGTAACCACTAGAATTTTTAATTTTCGCAATTTTGATATTTTTCAGTATAAACAATAACGTTTGTGCGCGATACGATTCCTCCTAATTATATTAACTATTACTAATTGTAAGCTCTCAAGTGTAGTGACTAATTTATGTACGAAATAGTTATCAATAATGTTCACATACAGTAATTTAATTTATTTGAATTGCCGTGAAAGGGAGAAGCTACGCGAGCTCGTAAAGATATAAGCCTTCGCATCGCGCAAAGAGGAGAGACCACTAGCAGCATATACACTCAGCTGTAAAGACATAGACCTCGCGGCATATACGGCATGTAATATATCCCTCTTACCGTTCACCACCACCTCGCCTATGCTTTGGATGTGAAGGCGCGTGCTCTCTAGCTCTTACAACAGCTGAGTGTGCAAGAAACAAAGAACGATAGAGCTCTCTATAGGTAGACAGAGATCGTGCTACAGACGGTTTCTTTTATTTTCTTTATACGAAATAGAACGAAACACCGCCGTCACATGTATTTATACTCTCCCCCCTCACCATAGAGAGAGAGAGAGAGAGAGATTGATTGATTGATTTATTGAGTTATGCCCTAGCAAAGCTATGGGGCAATACAGGAGTAGAGGAGAAGATACAGTTCAGTTGGTACTAATACTTAAATTAATCATTTAGAATACAAAACAAAATATTTAGAATCGAAGAAAAGTTACGACAAAAACAGTATACACAAGCATTTTGCTCCCTACTCTGAACGATGGATGAAAGAGAGAATAACTGTAACGTTGAGTACGTTTAGGTCCGGTCTTGAAAAGCCAGTAGGCACGTGTGCAAAGAAATCGCCTGATATGTCTACCGATGAATTTGACAATTCAAATCATCATAGCGAGATCATCGGCCGAGTGCAGAGTGATCAACGGCTGCCCATTGTCCTTCCTCGCAAATACCGTCGAGTGTTTCGTCCAAACGTACTTATACGACATTACAGCGGCCTGAGCTTTCGCTCGACGAAATAGTTTGTAGCACTCTGCTGGTAGGAGCTCATTGACATATATATTGCCTTCGAGATTATTATCGAAAACTTCGCTGACCTTGAGGTCTCGCTTGGATCTTTTAGCGGCAATGATAATGTCCCGAACAGCGGTAGATGATAGAGAGAGAGAGAGAGAGAGAGAGAGAGAAAGAAGGTTTCGCTTTTTACATCTTTCACCGAAAAATTATTTTCACCTAGCACAATTTTTAATATTCAATACCAAAAAAGTTTCTTACGTTATTGCTGTCTATTTAAAAAAACGATTCGTCCTAATCGGGACAAAATTTTTATTTATAGAAAACTGTTCTTAAGCAAAATAATTTCAAAACCTACCATTTTTTTCTTCAGGGGCTACAAAATCGCGATGGTTTATCGTTAGCTCTCTGATGAGCGAGGACAAACATGCACAGAGTGAGAGAGAGAGAGAGAGAGAGAGTTTTTCTTTTTCATCTCTCGTCAAAAAATTGTTTTACCTAAGACAATTATTAATAAGCGACATCAGTTTTTCTTTATTTCCAAAACTAATAATAATTTTATACACAAAGTGCTATTTTTTTAATTATATAATCACGATGTCTTATAATTAGGTCTCTGATGAGCAAACCGTGAGCGAAGTCTGTTAATACCCAGGGCGGTACACGCTGCCTAGTTGTTGTTGTACATCCGCGCATATTTTACGACGTTTCGTTGGAACGGCACGCCGTACACTGTTTATGGATAATTTCGGTACTGCTGATGATATTGATGTTAAGAGAAAATCTCTGCCTATCTCTACCTCCCCGCAGACGCGGCAAAGACGCGCCAGCGAGGATAATTTAATGAACTCTTCTACGCTTACAAATCCAAATCCATTTCTACTTCTTGATCTCCCTGATAAATATTCAATCAAGTGGTAATGTATATTAGAATTTTAATCGTTAGCACCTTCTTCTTCTTCTTCTTCTTCTTCTTCGACGTTTCAACTATGGAAGACAGAGACATATGGCGTGAGAGAATATCGTATATACGTATCGTAACATAGGTACTTTATACATGATTTTTAGTACATACCTGTTTATCATTACTCCTTAACAGCTTTAAATTCTAGCTTATTGAACTTCGTGCCGTAATACTGCATAATTAGATTTTTGTTGTTTGAGGCCTTACACATTTGTTGAAATTGCTCGGCCGCTTCTTCGAAAGCCTTGACGAACCTCGTTGATAGGTAGCACGTAAATTCATTATCCACGTCCACGACAATACGCGCGCCCCATTTCGTTTGTACGATTTTGATACCGGTTATATAGTAGTCTTTTTGGAGCTCCAACTCGGCTAGTCTTTTGACAGGGAGAAGTGTCTCCAGCCGGCCTACTTGGTTGATGCGTGATCGGTGGTTTCGAAATGGCGGGCCACATCGACATCTTCACTAACTGTCAAATGGATCGCGCCTTGTCCCTCGCGACTAACAACTGTCACTGTAAAGTAGCGGTTCTCAAGGAAATACCACGCATCCATGCTCAGGGGTGAATCATCGATGCACCCCTCCTCCACACCGTGTACCATACAAGCCACTACTAAGGCTGGTGGTGTTTTAAACGACGGCGCAATTTCATAAATTTGTGTCGCCTTCACAACTGCATCAAAACCCTCGTCGATAACACACACCCCCGTAAACCCATTACACGACGTTTGTTGAACAACGGCACGACACACGCGGGAGCTTAGCCGAACAACACACTCTAACCCCACCTTAATAACGGAGGATGCCACTATCACACCGTGCTGCTCGTCGATATAATATTTTTCTAACGCAGCGCGCAGCTGCGTATACGCCTCTGTAATTAGAGGTGTACGAATGTACACCTCATCAAACCCGAAAGAACCGACCATCTCACACAGGAATGTGTCTGGTAAAACCGATGGGGTATAAATGTCCTTCATGTTCGCGGCTGCTCTGTAGAATGATAACTGGTTTCTAAAGGCAGCGAGAGATCATCATCACCCCTGCATTTTACACGCATATAACGCAGCGATGCAAGAGAAAAAGCAACGGTGATTGTCACGGCCTTATGTCTCAGCATTTTTGCAGAAGCATTTGACCCCTCGTTATGAGAAATAAACACGAGGGCTACAGCGCGTGTATATATTATGGCAAAACATTGTCTAGACATCTACAAAAGATGCGAGAAGACTCGCTGGCGCATAGCGCAGTTTTTGATTACTTTAGCAACGATGAGGGTGATTAAGAACTTTCAACACCGTGTCAGATTTGGAAAACTCGGGATGCTTATAACAAAAAAATAAAAAAATATAATATACATAAAAAGTTCATCGATCGATATCGCGAGCGGCGGGTCTCAAACCCAAACCGAGTTGGAGAGTAAGTATAAGTAAAATTCTCCTTTATTTCAAGATTTTCTTTAAAAATTATATCCTCTGCTCTCCGTCCGTTATTAACGCTCTCCTCCAATCTTCTTGCGATGCTTCCCCACACACTGCTTCCGATACAATAAAATTATTTCTAAGTGGAAGTTGCTCCTACGTTTAGTATTTCTGAAGAAAAAACATTCGTCAAATGTATTTATACTCTCTCCCCTTCCATCATCATTTTTATTTAGTAAGCGAGAAGTTGCTCCTGCATTTAGTATTTCTAAAGAAAAACCCTCCGTCAAATGTGTTGATACTCTCTCCCCTCCATCATCATTTTTTCTTTAGGAATACTAAATGCAGGAGCAGCGCCCTACTTAGAAATAATTTTATTGTATTGGGAGAAGTGCGTGGGGAAACATCGCAAGAAGATCGAAGGAGAGCATTAATAATGGATATGCGCGATCGTAATATAATTGATGTTTTTTGTCAAAATATTATTTTTAAAATACGAATGTGTGCAGTGTTACCAGTTTTAATTAAACTGAAGGTTTTCAATGACGATGATGTCAACTTACCGAGTTGGAGGGTAAGTGTAAATAATATTCTCCTTTATTTCAAGATTTTCTTTGTTAAATATTATATTTGTTTTTCAGAGGAGGATACATTGTAAAGATATAGCGCAAGATATCGTACTAACGATAAAGACACGAGGACCGTACGCATACGAAAAATTTATACAGGCATTACGTCAAACAGGTCACAATGATGAAGCTGATCTTCTTGAATATGCAAGATTCATAGATGATATCAAATCATTTAATATTATTGATACAATTGCTACCAGTCGCAATTAATGAATCGTCAATAAATTCACCATCTGAATTTAAAAAGATTCCACACTACAATCGAATCGGTCATGAAGAGTTTACGGTAAAACATCACAACCATCGCAGAATATCTTCAGGGAGATCAAGAAGTAGAAATGGATTTGGATTTGTAAGCGTAGAAGAGTTCATTAAATTATCCTCGCTGGCGCGTCTTTGCCGCGTCTGCGGGGAGGTAGAGATAGGCAGAGATTTTCTCTTAACATCAATATCATCAGCAGTACCGAAATTATCCATAAACAGTGTACGGCGTGCCGTTCCAACGAAACGTCGTAAAATATGCGCGGATGTACAACAACAACTAGGCAGCGTGTACCGCCCTGGGTATTAACAGACTTCGCTCACGGTTTGCTCATCAGAGAACTAATTATAAGACATCGTGATTATATAATTAAAAAAATAGCACTTTGTGTATAAAATTATTATTAGTTTTGGAAATAAAGAAAAACTGATGTCGCTTATTAATAATTGTCTTAGGTAAAACAATTTTTTGACGAGAGATGAAAAAGAAAAACTCTCTCTCTCTCTCTCTCTCTCACTCTGTGCATGTTTGTCCTCGCTCATCAGAGAGCTAACGATAAACCATCGCGATTTTGTAGCCCCTGAAGAAAAAAATGGTAGGTTTTGAAATTATTTTGCTTAAGAACAGTTTTCTATAAATAAAAATTTTGTCCCGATTAGGACGAATCGTTTTTTTAAATAGACAGCAATAACGTAAGAAACTTTTTTGGTATTGTGACAGGAAAATAGAATTCGTCTATTCCCTCGACGTCACCGCTCGACGCACTCCTCGAGCATCGAAATTGTCAATAATAATTGACCAGATCTGTATCGAAGCGTATATTTTAGATTATAAGTTCCATATAATTCGCCGAATATATAGGGATATCTGGAAGGCTCTGTCGAATATTCGAGAAACGTGACCGCGTATCGTCAATGCGTGCGACAAAGACAATTGCGGTCGAAGAGCGCATACGCCGACCATCGACAAAGTATTGGTCATAGGTCCCTAAAACCCCGTGACCCCTCCAGCGAAGTTAGGAGAGAACCGGTGAAGCGCTCAAGCGACACTTCTAATTTTGCCTTCGAGAGGCAAGCGCTCAATTCTCGAGGTGTCTGAACCTGAACCCAATTGTAACGAAATTGTACAGACCTGTATTATCGTATATTTGATTGTCAAAGAATATCGTAAAAGAGTATCGTCAAATAGTATTGTAAGGTGTGTGAGAACCACTAATCGGGAAGTTGTCTGCCGATCGTCAGGATCCATTATTATTGTCGGATAATTCGACAAAACTAAGGTAAAATATTAAAATTTATATATCTTCATTGGAAACGCCATCTTATCGCCTTGCTTATCCTTGTCTTTTGGTCCTCCAACTGAACCACCCTGTGATCGTCTCTTATTTATAAAAATTTTATACGATCGTCTAAAGTTTATCAGTTTTCTGAAAACTGATTGGCGCTCAACAATAGTATTAAAATAACACATAGGTCAATAGAGCCCTGCCAGCCGAAGGACCACGGCCGCGGCAGGTGTCGGTATAATTTATTGGAAATAATAAATACCGGTCTCATTTGGCGCCCAACGTGGGGCTCGAGTTGGAAAATTGTATTAATTTATTCAATTCAGCGTAAAATTTGTGATAGATGTTCGTGTAGCCAAACCTTGTCAGGTCTAATATTGTAAAAGTGCCAAGTGAAACTTCGTTCACGTATGAAAATTTGCGTAACGTGCAAAAAATTCGTAAAATTTGTTGTCAATAGCAGGGTAATAGTGAAATTGTAAGATTATAGTCAAATTTTGAAAAATAGCATTTGAAAAGTCTCAGAAAAGTATAATAACTGTGAATATTTGAGAAAGAAAATCGTTAGAATTCGTATAACGAAATAACACGAGCCGTATAGCAGCGTCCAGTCACAGCTATCCTTTGTCTCTCGAGTCACATATAAACACGAGCGAAGTAAACAAAGCGAGACCCTACGATCACACGCTTACAATCTTTCTCTCTAAACGTCTTTGCTATGTATTTCCAAATAATATCTCGCGGCATGAATTATTTCATCCATTGTATTGACTAAACTTCTTCTACGCTATATTATTCTGTGTATACCATATTTATTTCGTACTGCTGTATATCATATTTATTTCGTACTGCTGTATATTATATTTATTTCGAACCGTTGTATATTATATTTATCTCGAAATGTTAGATGTGTGTATATTGAACTGCTATTTATTTATCGGTATTAATCTGTCGCAATATAAATCGAACAATCATTGGCACAATTATAAATCGTCCTTATAAATTTTGGACGCCTGTAAGAACGCAGTATAAAATCCTGATAATCTCTGCAAATAATAAATCAAAATTTTCGCAAAGGATTATTTAAAGAAAACTTTGAAAATTATCTCACCGAAACTTGTTCCGTCAAAGAAAAACTTTTGTCGAATTAAAGTAAAATAGAATCATGACTTCGATGTTTATCTCACCACCTAAGAGAACCACCAGGTCACAAAAAGGAAACGCTAATATGCCAAATATTGAAAACCCGTCAACCGCTCCGGCTGCGGCTATACCACCGGACGACGCGGTCCTTGTCCCGTCTGTAGAGGGGGGCGCGTCGGGTGGGGATACATCGGCCGAGTTTATTCCCGAACAATTTATTGATAGTGCTGGGACTTGAAATATTACTTTCTTTCAAGACGCGGGAAGAACGAGTTTGACGGGAGAATCGAATGCATATCCTTTCACGCGCAATTGCCGAAACTCAATAGGAAGGGGAAGGGGATCGCGTGCCGCAACCCCAAACCCAGGTGATAAAAGTAGAGCGTCGCCAGTAGAAACAACGCTCGAAATCATGATGAGAAGAATGGTAACGTTTGAGACGACAGTTACTCAGGTTCAGGCCTTCGAGAATAAATTAGATAAAGTATTAGAATGCCTATCCCGCCTCAACTATGCGTCTGAAAGAGGGGGCGAGATAGGCGGCACTAGGAATGTGCCGCAAAATTATTATCGAAGTATAGGAGAAACAGTATTAAATTCTTCTGGAGCTTTTGTGCCGTATCGGCAAGAAAACGTATTTAGCGAAAACCCACTAGACGCTAGAACGTCGAACAGTTTAACTCAAACCGAGCGGCCTCGGAGATTCATTGACGCTGGTTCGTCAAATATAACAGACGCTGGTTCGTCAAATATATTAACGCGACCTGAACTGTCTCGGCCGTATGATACCAGGCAGAGAGGGGAGAGATTTTCAGAAAATTTATTAGACGCTAGATCGTCAAATAGATCAGTCGAATACGACTCACAAAACTTAGAATCGTCCGCAATGTATGAAACTGGACGAAGGAGGGAGAGATTCATTGACGCTGGTTCGTCAAATATAACAGACGCTGGTTCGTCAAATATATTACCTCGACCCGAACTGTCCCGGACATATGATACCGGGCAGCGAGGGGAGGGATTCTTGGAAAACTTAACTGGCGCTGGATCGTCAAGCTCTTTAACTCGAACTGAGCTGCCTCGGACGTCTGTTACCGAACAACGAAGGGAGAGATTCATTGACGCTGGTTCGTCAAATATAACAGACGCTGGTTCGTCAAATATATTAACTCGACCTGAACTGTCTCGGCCGTATGATACCAGGCAGAGAGGGGAGAGATTTTCAGAAAATTTATTAGACGCTAGATCGTCAAATAGATCAGTCGAATACGACTCACAAAACTTAGAATCGTCCGCAATGTATGAAACTGGACGAAGGAGGGGGAATGCCCCCAGAGGTGAGGAAGGCTCGCTTGAAGGAGAAATTCGACGAGTTCACTTCCAGGAAATAGGCAATAGAAATATTCCGAACATTGATCGAAGGGAAATGCCGAATGAAATTCGACAAAATTCACAACCAACAAGTTTATCAGATTTAGAGGTAGAAGGGGTAAATCAGCAATTAAGTGAATTGCCAAACAATTGCGTCAAATTAACGATGACACGAATAACGCCCAATGGCGAATTAGCAAGAATTGAAAACTTAATAACACCGGAAGAGTGCAGTCGTATATTAGGAAATCAAAGTGAGTCAAGACGTCATGAAGATTCAATCCCCGGTCACCGACAAAGGCGTGACGAGCGTTCCGCAACACCTAGGAGGGGAGTCTTAGCATGGCAAAGCGATGAATCAAGTGACAACGACGATGACGACCCCACACGACAAACAAGACCGAATAGAGAAAATAGGGAGGGATATAGCCCACCAACCATTTACGATCGCGAACTTGATTCAGCAATAAAAATAGGACGAATCGTAAGCAATTGGAAACTAATCTTTCCTAAAACCGAAAAGGACCCCGATCAATTTCTGCTCATTTTAGAAGACCGATTGAGAGCGAGTGGTATAAATAAAAATTTATTCGTCCCGTGCTTGTCAAATATTTTTGAAGGTCCCTATAGAGCATGGTACCTGCTTAGCAAACAAGACTGGCGGACATGGAGAGATTTTGCTCAAGCCTTTCGCTTTCAATGGGGAGTTAAAAAGGAGGACGGGGTATTATTCCTCGAAGTCCGAGATTTAAAATTTGAAAAAGGAGAAACGCTAGCCGAATTCGCTTGTCGAGCGCGACTTATTTTTGAGCGTATGCAACACTCCCCGCCATTTCGCGAGCAATTAAAACAAATCTTAGTCAAATTCAATCCGCGACTAACTTTTGAAATATTAAATTTGCAACTTAATAATTATAAAGAATTCTTGCACTACATCAACGAGAGGAGTTGCCTATATCGTAGGTCGGTCGAAGCTCAAAAAGAACCTCGTGACAAACCAGCGAAAATAGGACTGAAAACGTTACGTGACAACAGCGAAGATGAATACGATCCTCTCGAGAGCGAAAACAGCGAAACGGAATTGACGGATCTAAATGTTTTCGAGCCTAAATCGAAACGCGTAGGAAAAGGGAAACCCACGCATAGGCAGCCAAACAACTCGAAAACACTCGTGAGACAGAGACTCGAGAATAATCTGTCACAATTTGAAAAATTTAATAAAGGTTCGACAACCCCGTCGACCAATCAAACCGACGGGTTAAAACCAAAGTTTATTCCAGATACGAGCAAAATGTTCTGTTTTAATTGCGGAATAATGGGACATAGTGCACGCAGATGCACAGCAGCTCCTGAACTCGTTTGTTGTCTTTGTCGAACAAGGGGGCACATAAATCGCGACTGTTCTACCCGTCAGGGAAACGCCGAAGCCCGGCAGTAACCGAACCTCAGGTTACAGTGACGAAGGGCATGGGCGAGGTAAAGAACCAACAGATTAAAATAGAACAGACGAAAACGCTAGACAAAACGGACGTTAGCGAGTCACGTTGCTCTCAAACCGAGAAATTTCCTTCTGAAAATCCCCCGTCAGAGCTAGACATCATAGACACAGCAAGCGACTCAGAAATGTCAGATGATGAGATCGATTCCATAAAATCTAACATATCGGAAGAATACGGCGAGGAAACAATACAGTTGACAATGCTTACATCAAAACCGACAACTGATATGACCGACGAAGACACATGGGATAATAGAACAGCAATCGAAAACTTAAGAACTTGGAAGCCAATTGGGTTACCAGCATCGATTATCCATCGCCTATCTCAACGACGAATCTTTTGTGCAAACGACGCGCTTACAGAACCAAAAAGAGTCATTCGAATACCCGTAGAAATATCGATTTTCGGAGAAAAAATTCGCGGCATATTAGACAGTGGCAGTGAGAGATCTTATTTAAGTCAAGATACATATGCGCGAGTAAAAAACTTTCAGATTAAAGAACTCTCCGCTGATGCGACCTCGAAAAATGGAGTTCGGTTAGGGGACAAATCGGTAGTCAAAACGGACGGCGGTACATGTTTCGTTATTGACGTAGGAGATATCTATGGCCCACAGTGGTTTAGCGTACTTCCGAAATTGTCGAACGATGTAATTCTCGGTATGGATTTTTGGATGGGTTTCAAGGTTAAAATCAACCCCAACACAGAGGCGTGGACATTAGACGGGAGCAAATATTCTTACCCGGTTTTACACCGCCGCGTAACTCGAGCGGAACTGAAGACTTTGACAACTGATCAAACAGATACACTGAGAAATTTCCTCGACAGAGAATTTAAAAAATTAGACAGAGAATCTACCGGGATGACTGATTTAATTACCCACGTCATTGAGCTAAACGATCCAATACCGCACCGACAGAAACCGTATCGGCGTAGCGAAATTGTCCGTGAATTCTTAAACAAAGAAGTTGACAGATTGCTAGAAAAGGGTTATGTGACGTGGAGTAACAGCGACTGGGCTTGTTCACCGGTTGTAGCCCCGAAGGCTAACGGGGGGCTGCGATTTTGTATAGATTATCGTCCAGTAAATCGACAGACAGTCAAGCCTGCCTATCCGCTGCAACATATGAAATCAATTTTGTCGCAATTACATCAAGCCAAGGTTATATCAACCCTAGACATGAGCGAAGCTTTCCACCAAATCCCTATGGATAAAGAAAGCTAAAAATACACCGCGTTTGCTGTCGAAGGAAAGGGTTTATTAGAATGGGTCAGAATGCCATATGGCCTAACAGGAGCTCCTTCGACTTTTCAATGTTTGATGGACAAATTGAAACGACGAGTTAAAGAACTAATTACCGAAAGAAATCTCCCGAATAAATGGATAGATCAAATGTTCGCCTACCTGGACGACTGGATAGTAGTTAGCCAAAACCTCGACGAACACTTGGCCATACTGGCTTTGCTTTTTGAAGTGCTACGCGAGGCTAAATTGATCGTCAATCGGGAGAAAAGTAGTTTCGCCTGTCGGGAGGTAAAATTCCTAGGGTATATTGTTGACGAGTTTGGTATGAGACCAAACCCGGAGAAAATACAACCTATTCTTGACTTTCCGGTACCAAAAGATAGAACTCAATTGAGACAGTTCAACGGTCTAGTAAATTGGTATCATAGACATCTGAAAAATATCGCAAAGGTACAGGGCCCATTAAACAAATTAACAAGCCCGAAAGTTCCATGGAAATGGACGGAAGTCGAGCAAAATTCTTTCCTCGAAATTAAACACGCACTAGCTGAGGCACCGCGATTATGTACGCCAATACCCGGTCAACCCCTTATATTATATACAGATGCCAGTGACTTTGGCCTTGGTGCGATTCTAGTACAACGAGGATCAGACAACAACGAAGAAAATCTAATAGAAGTTTTGAGTCGACCATTGAGAGGCGCGGAGTTGCATTACACGACAACTGAAAAAGAGTGTCTTGCTGTTGTATGGGCAGTAGAAAAGTTACGTTGTTACTTAGAGGGAATGCCATTCAACGTAGTTACAGACCATCAAGCTTTACAATGGCTACATGGATTAAAAAACCCCGTAGGTCGTCTAGCAAGATGGGCGATTTATTTACTCCAACATAATATGACAGTAGAATACAGGCGGGGAACAACGAATAAAGCTGCCGATGCACTTTCGCGCATTCATGACATCGACGTCGACCCACAAGGGTGGAACGATCTTGTCGAAGAGACAATTCAGGGCAGAATCAAGTTGACAACAGTAAGCGACAAAGACTGGTGCGAAACTAAACGTGATCTTGTCAGTAAACAACCAGATAGATTCCCTGACTGGAAAATCGAAAATGACGAACTTTATTACCACAGACCAGATTATGGGAAAACCCTTATTGACGATGAACACCCCTGGAAGAGAGTAGTTAGGCCGAATGAAATAATCAAATTCCTGCAAGAAAATCATGAAACACCACAAGCGGGTCATTTAGGAAGAGACAACACCTACGAACGGATACGACGGCATTATTATTGGCCAGGTATGTCACAGGATATCAAATCTTACGTTGAGGAGTGTGAAACGTGTCTCAAAGTCAAATTTAATCAACACCCCGCGAAAGGACCCCTACTAACAAGACCGTTATTGAAACCGTGGGCACAGTTGTCAGTAGATACGGTAGGGCCCCTCACCCGATCAAAAAGGGATAACGTATACATTATCGTAGTGCTGGATCTATATACAAAATTTGTCGAACTATTCCCGGTACGCCTTCAGACCGGTAAGACCGTAGTAAAAGTATTAGACTCTGTGCTCGATAAATGGGGAACCATCCCAGAATCAATTATTACCGATAACGGAACGGAATACGTGAATAAAGAAGTCAAAGCATTTTTCACAGCCCATAAAATACGCCATATTACCACCGCGTTGGCGCACCCACAGGCAAATCCTGTAGAACGCGTCAATAGAACAATAAAACCAATGATAGCCGCGTTCATAAAAAATAGCCAAAGTGAATGGGATGAAAATTTGTCGAAGCTTCAACTCGCGTACAATACGGTACCGCACTCAGGTAGTAGAGTTAGCCCATTTTACCTAAACCACGCACGTGAAGCTAACGTTTATTCACGGGAACGCATCGTCGATGGTGAGTCAGTAATAACGGATGAGCTGGTGCATAGTTGGGTTAAGAGATTAACAAAGTTCGACGAAATCCGACATAAGGTCGAAAATCAGTTAAAGAATTATTCGGACAAGCGTATGGCGAAAGCTAATTCGAAATTGACTGAACAAGTAACTATAAAACCCGGAATGGAAGTTTACTACCCAAACAAAAAATTAAGCAACAAAACCGAGGGTTACTCTGCTAAATTAGCCCATCGCTATGCGGGCCCGGCAACTGTAAAACGAATAATTGGGCCAATGATTGTTGAACTAGCTGATAAGGATGACATTATTGTCGGAAAGTACTATATAACGGATTTAAAATTTCCTCGTCGAAGCTTACGAAAATCCTAACGTTTCACATACAACTGACCCGACAATTCCGGTCGACTTTCCAGCAATCGGAACTTCACCGTCAATAAAACCAACATGGAACAACAGCCGAGCTCATCGTCAAACGGAGACAGTCACCTTGACAAGCTACTTCGACAACAGGAGAAGATCGAACAGGAACACAAGGCGCTGCGGGCGGAGATAGAAGCACTACGTTGCAAAGATGGAGTCGACAAATGTACTTCCGCTGTGGAAACCAACTTGGACTACGACTCAGAAGATTCGTCAGACGACTCGGACAGCTCCCAGCTAACGGCTATCGAAACAACGAAAAGAGCATCACAGCCCTCGGACGAACAATTGTCGAAACCACGCGACAACGAGCCTAGCGTCGAAGCGATGCAACTCTTGAACGAGATTCGAGACCTTCCACCACCAAAACTAAAGCTGACCAAGCCGACTAGGGCTACGCCCGAGCAAGTGCACTACGAAAACGTTAAACGGAACCGAATACCATCGGGGTGCCCGCGCAGGACATATAGTAAGGGCGGGAAAGTATACAGAAGCACCGACATCCCAAATGCATTGACCGCCCCGTCAGTTATGGTCAAACCACTGCCATTGGGAAAAGCACCACTGCTTTCGACAATTCTGAAAGAGTTGAATGTACCTCCAGTTGCCGATTTGGAGAAAGAAACAAAGCCACTCTATTATGCCGACTGCCGAATTTTGAGTCAGACCTTAGTCAAAGATCTGGTCAAAAAGCGTGCCGAACGTCACGTCAGCGAAATGGAGGCGACAAAAGTCGATCGTGGCACTCAAACTTTCGTTAGCTTTGTCGGAAAACAATATGTTGCCGGATGCGTCAACTGCAGATCCCGAGAACATCATTTCAAGGACTGCAACCTTCCGTACCGTCCAGGATTTTGTCAAGTCTGCGGAGCAGACGGCTTTGATACAACGGACTGCATATACCCGCACGGTATCGAGCACGAGTATGCACTGGGAAGATGTCCCGGATGCTCCAGGGACACAAGTCTTTATTGTCCGGAGTGTCCAGACTGCAATATTCGCTACGCGGACATTGTCGACTGGCTACGGCTAAATTACGCCACCTGGCCGACGACTCTAATTCCTGAAGACCATCGATATCTTGTCAACGAAGGTGGGGAAACTCTGAAAAGAAAAGTTAAAGCAAACTTCGCCGACCCGCAGGACTATCCAAACCGCGTACGCGCATTTTTGATTCGAGAGAATGCACTCGCCCAGGCTCCTCCCGTCAATCCAGCCGCTAAGTCAGCAAAAGCCTTGTCAACGGAAAAAAGAGAGAACGCAATCCGAGCAATGTACGCTCCACGCACGGACCGGACCCTTGACAAAATAATGATCGAAAGACCAGAGCTGAATGACGGAGATGAAGTTCGAGTTATCGTTCCAACAAAATATAAAAAATAAAGTCGACCGTTCACTTCGACGGATCATCCAACCTAAAGTGCCACAACTACGGCTGTCTCGTAAAATTAGAGTATTACATAATGTTAATTCTTATTTTGGTTGCTATTTTGTTGACTGAAGTCGATTCCGTAACCCTATTGCTTCTATTATTTTGTATCCATTTAAGTAATAACATCCAAAGACTACAAGTAAGACCGTATAGCCCAGCTGTTAATCCTTGTTTGTAACACCTGTAATAAACCAGATCCATCCATTGTCAGTTTGACCACCTCATGTTTATTGGTGCATCGCCTCCCGACCTTATTAACCTACCAGGGCAGCAAGGTGGTGTTTCGGGTGGAGACTATAAATTTTCAGGTTGGCAAAAAGACGCCCAAGCCTTACTGACGAGCGGCACGAACATCTCGCTGGTGACGTCAAGGTCTGAGAGGGGAGAGTGTGACAGGAAAATAGAATTCGTCTATTCCCTCGACGTCACCGCTCGACGCACTCCTCGAGCATCGAAATTGTCAATAATAATTGACCAGATCTGTATCGAAGCCTATATTTTAGATTATAAGTTCCATATAATTCGCCGAATATATAGGGATATCTGGAAGGCTCTGTCGAATATTCGAGAAACGTGACCGCGTATCGTCAATGCGTGCGACAAAGACAATTGCGGTCGAAGAGCGCATGCGCCGACCATCGACAAAGTATTGGTCATAGGTCCCTAAAACTCCGTGACCCCTCCAGCGAAGTTAGGAGAGAACCGGTGAAGCGCTCAAGCGACACTTCTAATTTTGCCTTCGAGAAGCAAGCGCTCAATTCTCGAGGTGTCTGAACCTGAACCCAATTGTAACGAAATTGTACAGACCTGTATTATCGTATATTTGATTGTCAAAGAATATCGTAAAAGAGTATCGTCAAATAGTATTGTAAGGTGTGTGAGAACCACTAATCGGGAAGTTGCCTGCCGATCGTCAGGATCCATTATTATTGTCGGATAATTCGACAAAACTAAGGTAAAATATTAAAATTTATATATCTTCATTGGAAACGCCATCTTATCGCCTTGCTTATCCTTGTCTTTTGGTCCTCCAACTGAACCACCCTGTGATCGTCTCTTATTTATAAAAATTTTATACGATCGTCTAAAGTTTATCAGTTTTCTGAAAACTGATTGGCGCTCAACAATAGTATTAAAATAAAACATAAGTCAATAGAGCCCTGCCAGCCGAAGGACCACGGCCGCGGCAGGTGTCGGTATAATTTATTGGAAATAATAAATACCGGTCTCAGTATTGAATATTAAAAATTGTGCTAGGTGAAAATAATTTTTCGGTGAAAGATGTAAAAAGCGAAACCTTCTTTCTCTCTCTCTCTCTCTCTCTCTCTCTCTCTCTCTCTCTCTCTCTCTATGGTGAGGGGGGAGAGTATAAATACATGTGACGGCGGTGTTTCATTCTATTTCGTATAAAGAAAATAAAAGAAACCGTCTGTAGCACGATCTCTGTCTACCTATAGAGAGCTCTATCGTTCTTTGTTTCTTGCACACTCAGCTGTTGTAAGAGCTAGAGAGCACGCGCCTTCACATCCAAAGCATAGGCGAGGTGGTGGTGAACGGTAAGAGGGATATATTGCATGCCGTATATGCCGCGAGGTCTATGTCTTTACAGCTGAGTGTATATGCTGCTAGTGGTCTCTCCTCTTTGCGCGATGCGAAGGCTTATATCTTTACGAGCTCGCGTAGCTTCTCTCTTTCACGGCAATTCAAATAAATTAAATTACTGTATGTGAACATTATTGATAACTATTTCGTACATAAATTAGTCACTACACTTGAGAGCTTACAATTAGTAATAGTTAATATAATTAGGAGGAATCGTATCGCGCACAAACGTTATTGTTTATACTGAAAAATATCAAAATTGCGAAAATTAAAAATTCTAGTGGTTACCATGTATGATGTGCAACGGGCCGTATATATATAGAAAACAAAAAACGATGTTTATTAGTTATAAAGAAAATCAAAGAAGCAGACTGTAGCGCGATCTCTGTCTGTCTAGAGAGATCTCTATAGCATCTTTTCTCTCGCATATACAGCTGCTTTAAGGGAGTGGACTCGTTACATCGAAATAGAGAGAATTTAATGAAATTTGGCAAGCAACTACATCTTTATGGAAAAAAAATGCTTACCAAATTTCAATACATTTAGGAGAATCGTTTAGAAGTTATTCAATTTCCAAATTAACATGTGTTCTTATGAGGTTACCTCAAATTTCATGGTATCGCAACAGAAGAATGCAAAATTTATGTGGATGCAACAGAGAGAATTGATTAAAAATCGGACGATCAATTCTTCAGTTGTTAAAGATGATGTGTGTCAAATTTTAAAAAGATTAGGAGTCGCAATTTTGTTGAAAAATTATTAAAGTATCAAGAACGATCGATCTGTCGAGTAAGCGGCAACGGTAATGGCAACGTCGCACGGAAGAGGCGCAGCTATTCGCACAACGCTCTGTATGCGTTCTCTCTCTCTCTCTCTCTCTCTTATCTTTACAAAACGCTATTGCTCTCTCTTTCGTACATAAGATAACCGGTGTATTTGCGGGTTTACAGGTAGTTAATATAATTAGGAGGAACCGTATCGCGCACAAACGTTATTGTTTATACTGAAAAATATCAAAACTGCGAAAATTAAAAATTCTAGTGGATACCATGTATGATGTGCATACATATATATATATATATATATATATATATAAAACAAAAACAAAAACGATGCTTATTAGGTACAAGGAAAATAAAAGAAGCAGACTGTAGCTCGATCTCTATCTGCCTAGAGAGATCTCTATAGCATCTTTTCTCTCGCATATACAACTGCTTTAAGAGATAGAGAGTGCACGAGTTCTGATCCAAAGTATAGGCGTGGCGGTGGTGAACGGTACGGGGCGAGGTACGCTACAAGTCGTATATGCTGTTAACGGAGCCTCCTCTTTGTGCGGATCTTCGCGAGCTCACGCGCTCTCTCTCTCGCTCTCTCTCTCTCTCTCTCTCTCTCTCTCTCTCTCTCTCTCTCTCTCTCTCTCTCTCTCTCTCTCTCTCTTATGCGAGGGCTTATATCTTTACGAGCTCGCGTAGCCTCTCTCTTTTACACTGCAGATACCCTATACTTTTCTCTCATTATTTCACAGCAATTCAAATTAATTACTACATGTGAACGTTATTGATAACTATTTCGTAAATAAGTTAGTCAATATACTTCAGAGGTTACAATTAGTAATTATAATTCAGATAGAAAGATAGAATATATTTATCAGTAAAAGATCGGGTGGGTTTGGGTTTATATTTATCAGTAAAAGATCGGGTGGGTTTACCCAAACCCATCATTATACAATAAAATATAACGAGCTGTTACGCTGCTCGCTTGAGACTGTAACTTATGTGCCAAAAGAGGAGTATAAAAGACAGTCTCATACCCGTGTTCGATTTGCATGCATTTTTTGATTAAATCAACAATCCAAACGTCTTGTGTGGAATGTGTAGGGGTGTCGGCTTCGCGAGAAGCTAGCGTAGCCAGACTGTGTTTAAATATTGTCACGCCGATGGTGGGAGGGGATTTGGGGGAAAAAAAAAGGGGAAAAGGGGGAGAATAATAATTATGTTCACTACTCGAAACTAAAATAAACGTAACAAAGTTTATTCAGGTTCATAAAGAAAAACAAAATTAAAAAGAAATAAATGATCGGCGGACTATCTCCGGGGCGATGAAAAAAAATATTATTCCAAAACAAACAGTTTTATACTTTGTAATTTTTGGGCGCCAGTTATTTTAAATAATTAAATAACAAAATAATGTATCACAACTGTGCTTAACGGCTAGCTGATGGGAGGGGAAGGGTCGGACGGGATCTCAGGGGAAGGTTCTCCGACTCTATATGGCCTCTTAATAATTACCACTGGCTTCTGTGTTAGGGAAATAATATTTGAGAGAGGCGAATTTATTCGCGATATTCGGGCGATCGCTTCTCGCCGAACGCCGCTTACAAAAAAAATAATAATACAGTCTCGACACTCTCGATACAGAAAAAGAAAAATACCTATTCTCACAAATATTCGCTCGGTCTTACGATCTATTATTTCGGTCGATCTTAGGAGAGGGGCAGGCGGGGAGAAGGGAAAATGTAACGGTACGCGAGGCGATTGGGTGGTAAGGGGGTAGGCGGGTGCGGGAGCGTCGCTCGACGGTAGCCGTCGCTCGACTTGTGCGTATGAGGGAGATGGCCAGGCGGGCCAGGCGGGGAGAGGAGGGAATGACCGTGAAATTTTCTTACACGCGGACTGACTAGATAAATTATGGCGTATATTATTTCGCTTTTCCTTAATTACTACAACCGTCCCACCGGTTTCGCAATATCACAAATTATTTTATTTACTCTTTTATGCAAGGGTATTTGCCTAGATCTGCACGCACGCAACGGGGGAGGGAAGATAACTTTTATGCGCAACCCCAGATTTGGGGAAAATAACTCGTTATTAATTTCGACTCGACAAAAAGAAAGAAAAAAAAAAAAAAAAAAAATAGTAACAAATACAAGACTCGGGAAAATTATTCGGTATGATTTATGCACGCTCGGGGGGGGATAATAGCCGTCGTAAGTGTAATGCCGGGGGAACTGTGCAAACACTCACCGGTCGGCTGTCTCTCTCGATTTTCTCCGTTCTCTCGGATCCTTTTTCGTCAGCCTGGTCGTCCTGGTAATTCCCGATATCAATGTCCGTACTCGTTATCCGTATTCGCTTTCCAGTTCGTCTTACAATTTTCTTCTCGCACTCTCCTTCGCTCTCTCACACACTCTAATCTCGCCTCACTCTACACTCTTTATACTTTCTCTAATTTCCCTCCAATCTCTCACTCTCGCTCCTATCTAATCGCCGGCTCGTCGCAAAGTGACGGCCTCGTGGCCTGCCGGAAGCTCGATAATTTTCTCGGCCGTTGATTGGCCGAGCTTACCGGCATCGACCACGGGTCGCTCGATCCTTCGGCAGCAGCGTCACGGGTCGATAGATGGGTCAGGCGTATGATTGATTACGTGCCTGACGGTAGCGGGATCTATCGGGGATGGGTTGGTAAGTAGGGCGGTCGATATGTCAGGGATATTTGCATAGGGAAATATGTAATTGCTGGTAATGGGGATTTTCGGGATCGCCGTGCGCTGCTGCCATCTTCGCTTCGTTCTCCGCTCAGCCGATGGATGGCTGGGGTGCGGGGACGGACGGTTGCGTCGTTTGACAGGTGGCTGGTGTTCTCGAGTGCGACGTGTGTGTTTTCGGTGTTTTGTGAATTTTCTTTCCGTTCTTCTTGGGATTTCTTTCTTCGGGGATTTATGTGTGACGTCGGTGTTCGGGCTGACTCGTCGGATGATTCTCGCGTGTTCCAGGTGAGTGTTTTTCCGATGTGGGGTATTCTTGGTTTCCGTAGAATTAATTTCTTTATCCTTTTTCAGGTTATGGCTGCGGTCGACGACGACGACGATGACGACGGGGAACTGCCGGCGACGACGACGACGACGACGACGACGACATTGACGACGACGACGACGACGATGACGGGGATGATACGGACTGCCGGGGTCAGTCCTGCGAGCGACTGGCCTCCCGGGTAAGTCTTTGCACAGTTCTTATTACTAGGTTACAATGTATAATTTATACTTAGCTTTTATTTGCAGATTTCGGGGGACGGTTGCCTTTGGGACGAGGCCGGCCGGAGGGTATATTGTGCAACGTCACAACACCCCCCTGCTGAAACGAAAGTACGCCGTTTGACGTACTTGAGCTAGCTAATTACAATTTTAATATTGACTCATTCATTCCTCATTCACTCCGGAGACTGCGGTCAGTGTTTCCACAGCTCCCCCCAGAACACTCCTCGGCTGATTGGGTTGTCAGGATCGGTCCCCGTGCATGTGTGCAGTCTTCTCCTCTCTCTAGTTTGACTTGTGTCCGTGGCTCCCTGTGTACTATTCGTTTTTCCAGGTCGGTCAATTTTATGGCAGACGGCGAGCAGTTTAGGGGCCTTGTGGGTGGGTATGAAGGTTCATTTCTGGCTGGCGGGGTTAGGTCGGACAGAACTGGGAGCAGTCTTGAGATTCTCTCTCTATTATACCCTGTAGTGGGCCTATGCCCTAAGTCTTATACTCCTTAGGAGTGTTGCCTCCACTTTTGGAGGTGACTGATTAAGGGTTCTTCCCCCTTAAGAAACGAAATGATGCTGGACGCAGCCATCATGATGATAAATAATAAATAATAAATGGTCAAGCCAGAGTGGGGGCAGGGAAATCATAACGAACGAAAAAAAAAACGTGGACGGGCCAAAAAGAAAAATCATAATAATAATGGAAAAAAAACGTGGACGAGGCCAGAAAGGAAAAATCATAACAATAGTAAAAAAAAACGTGGGCGAGGCCAAAAAGGAAAAATCATGATAATAGTAAAAAAAAACGTGGACGAGGCCAAAAAGTTCCGCAGACAAGGCATGTCCGGGGGAATTTGCCATGGTCGGGATTAGGGGTGCCGGGGATTATGGGGGGATAGGGGGGTTAGCGGGGTCTTGGGCGGTTCTCGAGCCGATTGGGGCAGGCGGTGGAGAGATGCCCCGTCCCGCTGCACGACCAACACCGTTTCGGCGTGGGTGCGCGGGGCAGGTCGGGGTGTCGGACGGGGAGGGACATTAGGGCGGGTATGGGGGCCGTGGAGGAAGGGGGAGTTGTGGCGAGGGACATGAGGGCGGGGATTTTGGATTTTGGGGGAGTGGGACGGGTGTGGGTGTGGGTTGAGGTGGTGTGGGTTGGGGGTTTTGGTTTCGGAGTCCGGGGGGTTGTCGGACAGGGTCGGGGTTGGAAAGTTGGAGGGGAGGGGGGGCTGACTGGTTGGCGGTTGGGACCGGGTTTTGGGGAAGTGCCCTGCCGTTGTACGGCGGGGGTGGGGCGGGATTGGCGTTGGGGGGTTTTGGGTCGAGGGAGGTTTAACTGGGGATGTATTGGGTTGGGTTTGGGGGGAGTGGGGATGTGTGGGTTGGTGGGGGTATGGGTGGTGGAGGATCGGAGGAAGGCCTCGAGTGTCGCCATACCGAAGTGGCGGCGTTTGGTTTCCCCTTGCCAGAGGGGCGGGGAAGGTTGCGGCGGGGAGATGGGCGCGAGGCGCCCGGGTATTGGGGGGGAGGGAGGTCGGCGTTGTCTCCGGACTGGGTCCGGAGAGAAAGGACCGGGTCTTGGGGGGGGAGTTGGGGGAGGGGTTGTTGGGGGAGTGGAAGGGGGAGTTCCGGCGGTGGGGTTTAGCGGGAAGACCAGCCACGGGACTGGGGGAAGGGCAGGGGTAGGTTCGTAGAGGGACCCGATCGGGAGCCTATAGGCACCCCGGTCGGAAAGTCGCCCAACTGGTCGCCGTCTCATCATTTCCCTCCTTCTGAAATTTGCAAAGAGACAAGTCAGGTTATTAGGGCTTTGTGGTCTATCATTGGTCTAGCACTACCTAGTTAGGGGTTGGGGGGGTTGATACGCTTTTAAGTCGCTGACGTGTACTCGAGGATTTTTCCTCGAGTTCGGATCCTTTAATTCATATACAACGGGGGAGGGAACGCTTAAAATTTCAAATGGCCCCGTAAACCGGGGGGCGAGTTTCGCGGCGAAGTTTTGCGGGCCCGAAGACAACACACGGTTTCGTCGCAACACCAAGTCTCCTACTTGGAACCGTGTGTCTCTCCGTCCCTTATTGTGGTATTTGGCCTGTCTTTTGTGAGCTTGCTCCAGTTGTTTGCGCACCCAGTCGTGGATTAAGGGCAGTCGTTTGAGGCGGTCGGTCCAGATTTGTTGGTCGAGCGGGTCTAGTGTTGGAGGAACAGGAACATTATCGCGAATACTTTTGGCCGGACGGGGATTTCGGCCAAAGTTGAGGAATGCGGGGGTCATGTGTGTGGAGGATTGTACGGCGGTGTTTAACGCAAAACATAGCTCCGGGAGATGTTCGTCCCAGAGTCTATGGTCCTGCTCGACGTACGGGGAGATCATGGTTTTTAATGTCCTGTTCACTCGTTCAACGGGATTGGCTTGAGGGTGGTAGGGGGGAACGGTCGTTTGGTGTATGCCGTATTGGGAAAGGTGTTGCGTCACATGGGTGTTGAGAAATTCTGTGCCATTGTCAGTCAAGAGGAATTGTGGACAGCCCCAACGGTTCAGGACTAATGTATTAAGGGCGGTCATAATGTTGGGACCGTTGGCGGTGCGGAGGGCTTTTGCTTCTATGAATTTTGTGAAGAGGTCCTGAAACACAACGACATATCTGTTTTGTGCCTTACTAGGGGGGAAGGGGCCCATGACGTCCGCGGCAACTACGCACCACGGTCCTTCGGTCGTGCGCTCTCTCATAAGGCCGCCAGGGGCTGCCTGGGAGACCTTATGGAGTTGGCACTCCCGGCACCGGGTGACGTAGTGCGCGACGTCCTGGAATACCCCGGGCCAAAAGAAATCTTGTATGACCCGGTGGTATGTTTTGTCAATCCCAAGATGGCCGGACTGGGGATTATTATGTGCTTCTTTTAAGGCATCGGGACGGGAGTTTTGAGGTAGGACAAGTTTCCAAGCATCGAGGTCGGTCATGGTGGGATCGATGATGGAATGGGGTTTATGATAGTATAGCTTACCGTCGTCTATTCTCCAATTCGGGTATTTTCGGGGGAATTCCCGAACATTTTCAAGTTTCTCCTCGTACCATGAGTCGACCGTATCTCCAATGTCTGACAACGTGGCTATCTGGCTTTCGTACATTCGGGATAAGGCGTCTGGAACTACGTTTAGAGCTCCCTTTCGGTGGACAATGGTCATGTTGTATGCCTGCATGGCCAATGCCCACCTCGCTAGTCGGCCTGTAGGGTCACGCAGGTTTTTCAGCCATTGTAGGCTGCTGTGGTCCGTGATGACCGTGAAAGCTGTGCCCTCCACGTAGGGTCGCAGCTTCTTCACGGCCCACAGCACCGCCAAACATTCCTTCTCCGTCACGGTGTATTTTTGTTCCGCACGGGTTAGGACTCGACTAGCGAAAAGGATCGGGTGTTCTTCACCCTCCATATTTTGGGTGAGTACCGCGCCTACGGCGAGGTCGCTGGCATCGGTATGGATGGTGAAGGGGAGGGTGAAGTCTGGTCGGGCGAGGACGGGCGTGCGGGTGAGGGCTTCGCGGAGGGCTTGAAATGCGGTGTCTTGCGCAGTCCCCCAATTCCAGGGAGCGTCCTTGTGCAGCAGCTCGGTCAAGGGGGTTTTATCTCTCGAGATATCCCCCATGAACCGAGCGTACCATCCGACCATTCCCAGGAATCGGCGGAGCTGCTTAACATTCGTCGGGGCGGGGTAGTCCAGTATGGGCGCAATTTTGTCGGGGTCCGTCTTTAGTCCGTCCGGTCCGATTACATATCCGAGGTATTTAACCTCGTTGCAGAAAAATTCGCTCTTGTCTCTGTTAATTTCCAGTCCGGCGTCCTTGAAAACTGTCAGTACGTTCGTCAAGTACGTGAAATGGTCGTCCTCTGTGTTTGTAGCTATTATCACGTCGTCTAAGTATGCGAACACGTGTGGTTCCCATGCGGGGTCGATCAGTTGGTCCATAAGTCGTTGGAAAGTCGCGGGAGCGTTCGTCAGTCCGAAGGGCATTCGTTTAAACTGGAAAAGTCCTCTGCCGGGAACAGCAAAGGCGGTAATAGAACGACTGTCGGGGTGTACGGGGATTTGGAAATACGCTTGGCTCAGGTCTAACTTTGAAATATATTTGGCCTGTCGTAGGCCTGCCAAAATTCTATCCATATTAGGGAGAGGATAAGCGTCCTTTTTCGTTACCTTATTAACGTCCCGGTAGTCCACACAGAAGCGGTGTTTTCCACCGGGCTTCGGGACTATCACGGGATTGCTGAGCCAAGCGCTTTTTGATCTCTCGATAACTCCTTCTCTCCACATCTTGTCGACCTCCTCCTGGGCGATCTTCAGAAGATGCGGAGAGATTACTCGGGCTCGTTGACGTATAGGGGGGTGGTCTTGTACGTCTATTTCGTGTTCGGTAATGTGTGTCATGCGTAACTCGGGTGAGGGGTTGGGGAGGATGTACTTGGTCAGTATCTGGTCTAGCCTCCGTCGGGCTCGGTCGTCAGGGACTACAAGACCAGCGCAGTCTTGCAGAGGACGGGCTGTCACGGAAGTTTGGGTTGTATGGAAGGTCTGAGGGGTATTGTATTTCGTCTGCCACGTCTCGTCTCGGTAATTCAGTATTAGTCCAAATTGTCGGAGAAAATCGAGCCCGAGTATGCAAGGGCAATTAATGGCCGCTACTCGTACCATAATTGCTCCCTGCTCACCACCTATTTCTATTTGAAGGTGCAAGGCGCCGTCGACGTCCATGACGTGGCCGTTGGCAACCTTGACACCTTCCTCGAGGGGGGTGAGGGGAAGGTTTAATTTAGAGGTCAAGCCGGGGCTGAGATACGATCGACACGAGCCAGGGTCTACCAATCCTGGGAATTTATATTCCCCCAGGAGGACCCATAGGAAATGGCGTCGGTCCCCGTCGATCATTTCAAGGGGTTGGTCGATCGTTTCGAAGGGTTGGTCGGTCATTTTGGGGATATATTCGGGTTGGGGGGAGGAGGTGTGTTGAGAGGGGGTATGATAGCGTCGCGAGGGTTTGGGGGTGAGTTTTGGGGTTGGGTGTTGGGTATTGACGCGTTTTAGGGGTTGTTGGTATGGCCGAGGGGAGGTATTTTGTCTGTTCGGGAGGGGCAGTATTTTCTCGACCGAGTCGAGAGCGTGGAGTTGGGCCGAAGGACTAGCATAAGCTAGGGGAGGCGGGGGATTTACTGCCTCCCCCCGGGGTAGTTTCCCGACCGCTTCCACGAGCAAGCGGGGCAGGACTGGGTGTCCGTGCCACGCTGCCCGCACAGCCGACAAAAATACCCGAGGGGGTGAGTGCAGTCCCGGTACCGATGTCCAACCTGCCCGCAGTTGAAGCATGGTCCGGGGGGGTAGTAAGGGGTATTTGGGGTAAAATTCGGGGGAGGGTGTTTGGGAGCTACGTCTGCTAGACGCGGGAGGTTTGAGGCGGGAGTTTTGGTCTGTTGTGGCGATGGGCGGGAAGTTCCAGAGTATCTGGTGGGTTTGGATGGGGGGGGAGGTGCTGTCGCGGCTACGTCGCGATAGCTGCGGTCAGGGCTGGGGTTTTTGGGAAGTGTTTGCGACTTCCTTGGTGCCGGACGGGGTTGGGGAGGGGGTAGTGCGGGAGGTAGGGGTGCGGCTTCCAGGGCGGCCGTTCGCCGTACCTCTGGTTTCGCCGGGGGTTTGTATGCGACATAGGGGTCGCAGGTGGGGAATGAGGTGGGAGGGGGGCGGTAAGATTTCCTTCTCTCTCGTATTATTTCCCTCTGACGGCAGGCTTGCAATAATTCGCGAAATGTCGCGATGCCGTCTCGGGGAATATTCTCCTGAAAATCGGGGTGGAGGTTAGCGTGACATATGTCTAGCTGGCTTTCAAGGGAGGGGGGAGGGGTTAGTTTGCGGATGAGGGTGCGGATCTTGTCTAAATAGACCCCACACGGCTCATCGGGTCCTTGAGTCCTCAAACTTATTTCCTGCCGGATTCTCTCCTGACTAATTTCCGTCCCGAAACGTTCTCGGAAACAGGAGAGAAATCCGGCGTAGGAGTCCCACGACTCCTCCCCCAGACGATGCCACCTCAGGGCATCGCCGGTAAGGGCTTCGGGGAGGGAGAGGAGTAGGTCGGCCTCGGTGTAGTCTCGAGACCGACAGTACTCGTGGAGTGAGCGGAGGAACTCCTCCGGATCCTCGCCGCTCTTTCCTCCGAATTTGGGACTATTTCTTCTCCAAGCGTCGCCCCGTCGGGCATCCCGCGATCCATATGATTCGTGGAGTCCCGAGGGGACGAACGCTTGGGACTCAGCTGGTCTGGCAGGCGTGCGCGTCGGGGGAACAGAGGGTGGGGGAGCGTTCCTCGTGCTATGTAGCGCGGGACCGTTTTGGGAGGGGTATTGGTGGTGGGGAGTCCATGGATGGTCGGACTCGAAATCCATGGGTTCGGGATGGGTCCGGTGTTCCCGGCCCGTGGAAGGGGGTGGTTGGTACGGGGGAAGGCGGGGAAGAGAGGACTGTGCAAACGTAACCGCTTGCGTTGACCTTCTCGGGGGTTGTGGGGGTGAGGGGGGTGAAAAGGCGGTTCGCACATCTCCTCCGACCGTCGTTAGGAGGTTTTGAACCCTCCGAGATGTGCGAGGAGAGACTTGGGGAGGTCGAGCGTCCCGCTCGCGGGGATAGGGACGTTCGGGGCGGGGATTGGTGTGATAGGGAAGTAAGGGGGCAATGTAGTGGGATATTTCGGATTCCGGCATGGTCCGATGGGGGTAGGTGGGGAATGTTAGGTGGCGATGTGGTGGTGGTTGGGTGATTTCGCCATCGAGAGAGAAGGGGGGTGAAAGTGCCGATTCATCTTCCACGGGGTTCCATAGAACGGGGGAGGAAGGGTGTAAAAGGCGAGTCTCGTGTCGGATCAGCCGATCACGGAGAGCGTTGAGGTTTCCGCGAGAGCTTATCCGGGCGACTATGCACATCCGGATAAGATCGCGGACTTCCTCGACACCGTATATCCGATCCCGTATTTCGGAGAAGGGATCACGGCATTCGAGGGTAAGGGGGTGGTGAGGGGAAGAGGGGGAAAGGCTTGGGGCGGTGCGGGTTATTGGGGAGGTGACTGTCGTGACCGTCGTAGTCACGGTTGTCGTGGGAAGCGTCGTCTGGGTGCGCTCCATCATTACCTCTTGGGGGGAGTGGGGATGAGATATTTAACCGATACACAATAATAAACGAAATCAACAAGATAACAATTCTTAGGGCTATATTCGCAGCGGTTTCACACAGGGAGACCTACTTGATCCGTGTGGGACGGTGTATCAGCGCGCAATCTCCTACGCAAAAAAAAACTTTCAAATTCACAAGAACACAGGGAAAGAAAAAAAAAAAAAAAAAAATAGTTCGGGTGTAGCTGCCGGACGGTGTACAGTCGGCGCTAATGAAAAGGTATATTTGGGGAAGGGGGTTAAATTTCCCTAATGCCAGTGGTGGGCACTAAAAGTAAAAAAAAAGAAAGGGGAAAAGAATCAGTATAAGGGGGTAGAGCTGCGAGGCGGAAGCTCGGCGCAAATCCAAAAAAAAACGAAAAGAATTCTAATCGGGGGGGGGGGGGGGGGGGGTGAGAGAACAAAAAAAAACTTTGTGAAAGGGAATGGAACCAAAAAAAAATGAGTTCTCGCTTGAGAATGCGAAACTAAACAAAGAAGGAAAAAAAAAGAAAAGAAAAAAAAAAGGGGGGGGGGGAAGGTACTGTTCTCGCACAATACTATAACTTTCTCTTATTATCTCAAAGCAGTAATCAAAAAAAAAATTTTTTTTTTTTTTTATCTCAAATACACAGGAATTTTCATACGGGTATAAAACAAAAGAATTTGATATCACGGGGGGGATTATTCAAAAAAAAATCTTATTTTCCAAACTTCAGAAAAAAAAAAAGAAATTTGTAACTTCAAAGAAAAATATTAAATATTATGCGGCCGGTTGCTTCCGTTCGCGCTATTTGTTCGGGGGGGGAGTTATTTTTCGGGCCCCACGTTGGGCGCCAATTTGTCACGCCGATGGTGGGAGGGGATTTGGGGGAAAAAAAAAGGGGAAAAGGGGGAGAATAATAATTATGTTCACTACTCGAAACTAAAATAAACGTAACAAAGTTTATTCAGGTTCATAAAGAAAAACAAAATTAAAAAGAAATAAATGATCGGCGGACTATCTCCGGGGCGATGAAAAAAAATATTATTCCAAAACAAACAGTTTTATACTTTGTAATTTTTGGGCGCCAGTTATTTTAAATAATTAAATAACAAAATAATGTATCACAACTGTGCTTAACGGCTAGCTGATGGGAGGGGAAGGGTCGGACGGGATCTCAGGGGAAGGTTCTCCGACTCTATATGGCCTCTTAATAATTACCACTGGCTTCTGTGTTAGGGAAATAATATTTGAGAGAGGCGAATTTATTCGCGATATTCGGGCGATCGCTTCTCGCCGAACGCCGCTTACAAAAAAAATAATAATACAGTCTCGACACTCTCGATACAGAAAAAGAAAAATACCTATTCTCACAAATATTCGCTCGGTCTTACGATCTATTATTTCGGTCGATCTTAGGAGAGGGGCAGGCGGGGAGAAGGGAAAATGTAACGGTACGCGAGGCGATTGGGTGGTAAGGGGGTAGGCGGGTGCGGGAGCGTCGCTCGACGGTAGCCGTCGCTCGACTTGTGCGTATGAGGGAGATGGCCAGGCGGGCCAGGCGGGGAGAGGAGGGAATGACCGTGAAATTTTCTTACACGCGGACTGACTAGATAAATTATGGCGTATATTATTTCGCTTTTCCTTAATTACTACAACCGTCCCACCGGTTTCGCAATATCACAAATTATTTTATTTACTCTTTTATGCAAGGGTATTTGCCTAGATCTGCACGCACGCAACGGGGGAGGGAAGATAACTTTTATGCGCAACCCCAGATTTGGGGAAAATAACTCGTTATTAATTTCGACTCGACAAAAAGAAAGAAAAAAAAAAAAAAAAAAATAGTAACAAATACAAGACTCGGGAAAATTATTCGGTATGATTTATGCACGCTCGGGGGGGGATAATAGCCGTCGTAAGTGTAATGCCGGGGGAACTGTGCAAACACTCACCGGTCGGCTGTCTCTCTCGATTTTCTCCGTTCTCTCGGATCCTTTTTCGTCAGCCTGGTCGTCCTGGTAATTCCCGATATCAATGTCCGTACTCGTTATCCGTATTCGCTTTCCAGTTCGTCTTACAATTTTCTTCTCGCACTCTCCTTCGCTCTCTCACACACTCTAATCTCGCCTCACTCTACACTCTTTATACTTTCTCTAATTTCCCTCCAATCTCTCACTCTCGCTCCTATCTAATCGCCGGCTCGTCGCAAAGTGACGGCCTCGTGGCCTGCCGGAAGCTCGATAATTTTCTCGGCCGTTGATTGGCCGAGCTTACCGGCATCGACCACGGGTCGCTCGATCCTTCGGCAGCAGCGTCACGGGTCGATAGATGGGTCAGGCGTATGATTGATTACGTGCCTGACGGTAGCGGGATCTATCGGGGATGGGTTGGTAAGTAGGGCGGTCGATATGTCAGGGATATTTGCATAGGGAAATATGTAATTGCTGGTAATGGGGATTTTCGGGATCGCCGTGCGCTGCTGCCATCTTCGCTTCGTTCTCCGCTCAGCCGATGGATGGCTGGGGTGCGGGGACGGACGGTTGCGTCGTTTGACAGGTGGCTGGTGTTCTCGAGTGCGACGTGTGTGTTTTCGGTGTTTTGTGAATTTTCTTTCCGTTCTTCTTGGGATTTCTTTCTTCGGGGATTTATGTGTGACGTCGGTGTTCGGGCTGACTCGTCGGATGATTCTCGCGTGTTCCAGGTGAGTGTTTTTCCGATGTGGGGTATTCTTGGTTTCCGTAGAATTAATTTCTTTATCCTTTTTCAGGTTATGGCTGCGGTCGACGACGACGACGATGACGACGGGGAACTGCCGGCGACGACGACGACGACGACGACGACGACATTGACGACGACGACGACGACGATGACGGGGATGATACGGACTGCCGGGGTCAGTCCTGCGAGCGACTGGCCTCCCGGGTAAGTCTTTGCACAGTTCTTATTACTAGGTTACAATGTATAATTTATACTTAGCTTTTATTTGCAGATTTCGGGGGACGGTTGCCTTTGGGACGAGGCCGGCCGGAGGGTATATTGTGCAACGTCACAATATATAAAGAATTATAGGTGTACGGATCTGACTCGTTTTAATACCTCCGAATGTCTATAAATGTGTATAGGGTACCCTGTTTTAATTTTGAAATTTTTTAATCATTCAAGGCTCCTCATGGGAAAAATGCCACTTAGAAAAACCCAACGGTATATTTTTCCTGAACATATCGTATATTCAAATAATAGAGGTATATATATATATATATATATAGAAAGAGAAAGAATAAAGGAAACGATCTTTCGCGTTCTCTCTATCTTTCTAGATAGGCGGCTATAGCTCTTTCTCTCTCTCTCTCTCTCTCGCATGCAGCGCTTTAAAAAGGCAGAGAGCACATGGCCTCTGATTCAAAGTATAGGCGAGGTGGTGGTGAACGGTAAGAGGGGTATGCTACTGACCATATATGCCATTAGCAGTGTCTCCTCTTTGTGTGGATCTTCGTGACCACGCTCGATCTCTCTCTCTCTCTTTCTCTCTCTCTCTCTCTCTCTCTCTCTCTCTCTTACGCTGGGGCCTATGGGTCTACAGCTGCTGTGTTCTATATGCTATTAACGGCGTCTCCTCTTTGTGCGGCTGTTCGTACGACGCGCTCTTTCTTACAAGGGGAAGATCAGACATGCGTATTTTATTTTTTATATTTATACCAGGTGAGGGTGACCACCGCACACACATTCATTTGCCAATGTAGTAGCGCGCAACTCTCAAGAATTTTCGAAAAAATAGACTTTTGAAAATTGCCTATCCGTGTAAACGGGCTCGCATTTAATACTTATCGCTCTTTTAACATAGTAAGCTCTCGGCATGTTCTCTGGACACTCATTCGTGTTGGATAAATTAAATTACTACACGTGAACGCTATTGCTCGGTATTTCATGCATAAATTAATAATTATAATTCGTGGAGAAGGATAGAATTTATCAATAAAAGATTCCTTGTAAAACGGCTGTGCCGTAAGTACGTGACGAACCCCAGGTGTGCATTCCGCGCCGCGATACGTCTTCTCACCTAAGGTTTGTGTTGATGTAGTATGATATCATTCTACATCAGCACCCAGTACACATAGGTACGTGACGGATGCAGCTGTTCATTCCTCTCGATGATCCGCCGTATACGTCTGCAAAAATGTCGTGACAAGTCTTAGCACGGTCCAGAAGTAAAGGGTGCGGGGCGGGGTAGCTGTAGCGAGGTGTTGAAAGTTCTTACCGCACCGGTGCGCATTCCTCGCTGCGGTACGTATTCTACGAAAACACTCGTTTAAGTTTTGTGTTGATATAAATATGATATACCATTGGTAAATGGCGCGGTGGGGATAGTGCAGTGAGGCGCTGAAAGATCTCATCGCTCAATAGAGCACAGTTCTTATTCAGCCACGAAACCGACGACTTTTTTCTCATCGTTTGAAATGTGTGCGTACTTTGAGGGATCCGTACTACCAGACAAATTCAAAGCCACAATTGTGGATTTTTATTCGTTCGGCGAAGTATATATTCGCACCCCCTTAATGGTGACCGCGTACGCGCAGCTCCACTCCGATATGGATTATTATTACGGCTATCAGCAACGCAGTGTGGTGGTTGACACCAGTGATTTGAAAAGCGGTACGCGCTGCGTTATTCGGTTGGGCCGCAACGTGTATCGCGCCGATATTCGCCACACCTCCTCCGACGGCTGCTGCGGCGTGTGGCTAGTGGACGAGGGGTTTTATGAGTTTGTGGAGGCAGAAAATATTTATATTGCCCCTCTGCATTTTAAAGCCCCTCCGCCGCTACTAGCTATGTGCTGCATAGAAGGACTTTCGACAAGTGAAGACACAGCTGATGTACCGGACCGTATCGGCATATATTGTTTTCTGGCGAGTTTAAAGCTGACCGCAACGGTTATCAGTCGTGATGGAGGGGGTGTAATAAGTTTGATAGATGAAGACACTCGCGTAAATGTGTCCGAGCATTTCGCGCCCGCCGATTTTTTTGGCGGGGTACAAGAGTAGTGTGTGTGTGTGTCGTGTGTGTGTGTGTGTGTGTGTGTGTGTGTGTGTGCGTGTGCGTGTGCGTGTGCGTGTGCGTGTGCGTGTGCGTGTGCGTGTGCGTGTGCGTGTGCGTGTGCGTGTGCGTGTGCGTGTGCGCGCGCGCGCGCGAAAAACGGGGAAAACGACGAGGATTGCGGCGAGATGCGGAGAAAGAGAGAGAGAGAGAGAGAGACAGCACCGGCAAAGGTAAGTCTTATGCTAATAATATTATAATACCGGAGAAAAAAATTACGAAAATAAAAAAATAATATATATCTATAAAGGTGTGCGCACTTTGGCTATACCAACATGCTCCGAAAAAAAATATATATAAAGTAACGTGCCCTATGGCGACTCACCCCATCCCCTCTCACCCTAACCCAAACCCAACGGTCGTTAGAATTCAGTAATTCTTCGCGTAGCATGGCCCGCAGAGTGGGGGCTGGAATGGGCCAAGGAGTGGGTGTCGCCGTAGTGCTCACACACGGTAAAATCACTACAAGAGTCTTCCACGTACATTTAAATGCATAGCGATCTTTGGTGCAGAGGCAACGACTCAGACTGATAGTCCGAGGGTCGACGGTTCGAGTCTCACCGCCGGCATCGAATTTTTTTTTAATTATAAAATTCACATTTATAAACACACATATATATATATATATAAGGAAAAATGGCGGAAATAAAAGCAGCGTGTCACTATACCGACACGCTCCGGAAAAATAAAAATGTCAAAAATAAAAACAGC